>OU026145.1:103342303-103942303 GCA_907269125.1 Eristalis pertinax | reverse complement strand
CCTTTTCTTTACTACCCCCTCCAGGAGCACTTTCTTTGTAGAAACGAGCGTATCTCGAGAACGGTGCGTCTGCAGTCAGAGTTCTAAAGACCTATACATAGAAGCTGAAAATACCTATCTGACCATGGCAACGCATCTGTTAATGCTTTCTTTTCTTTACTACCCCCTCCAGGAGCACTTTCTTTGTAGAATCGAGCGTATCTCGAGAACGGTGTGTCTGTGAACGGTGAGTTCTAAAGACCTAACCATAGAAGTTGAAAATACCCATCTGACCATGGTAACGCATCTGTTATTGCTACCTTTTCTTTACTACCCCCTCCAAGAGCACTTTCTTTGTTGTAGAATCGAGCGTATCTCGAGAACGGTGCGTCTGCAGTCAGGGTTCTAAAGACCTATCCATAGAAGTTGAAAATACCCATCTGACCACGGTAACGTATCTGTTCATGCTACCTTTTCTTTACTACCCCCTCCAGGAGCACTTTCTTTGTAGAATCGAGCGTATCTCGAGAACGGTGCGCCTGCAGTCAGATTTCTAAAGACCTATCCATAGAAATTGAAAATATAAATCTGACCATGGTAACGCATCTGTTCATGCTACCTTTTCTTTACTACCCCGTCCAGGAGCACTTTCTTTGTAGAATCGAGCGTATCTCGAGAGCGGTGCGTCTGCAGTCAGAGTTCTAAGGACCTATCCATAGAAGTTGAAAATACCCATCTGACCATGGCAACGCATCTGTTCATGCCACCTTTTCTTTACTACCTCCTCCAGGAGCACTTTCTTTGTAGAATCGAGCGTATCGAGAGAACGGTGCGTCTGCAGTCAGAGTGCAAATGGCCTGTCCATAGAAGTTGAAAATACAAATATTACCATGGCAACGCATCTGTTCATGCTACCTTTTCTTTACCACCCCCTCCAGGAGCACTTTCTTTGTAGAATCGAGCGTATCTCGAGAACGGTGCGTCTGCAGTCAGAGTTCTACAGACTTATCCAGAGAAGTTGAAAATACCCTTCTGACCATGGTAACGCATCTGTTCATGCCACATTTTCTTTACTACCTCCTCCAGGAGCACTTTCTTTGTAGAATCGAGCGTATCGAGAGAACGGTGCGTCTGCAGTCAGAGTGCAAATGGCCTGTCCATAGAAGTTGAAAATACCCATATGACCATGGCAACGCATCTGTTCCTGCCACCTTTTCTTTACTACCCCCTCCATAAGCAGTTTCTTTGTAGAATCGAGCGTATCTCGAGAACGGTGTGTCTGCAGTCAGAGTTATAAAGACGTATCCATAGAAGTTGAAAATACCCATCTGACCATGGCAATGCTTCTGTTCATGCCACCTTTTCTTTACTACCCCCTCGAGGGGCACTTTCTAGTAGAATCGAGCGTATCTCGAAAACGGTGCGTCTGCAGTCAGAGTTCTAAAGACCTATCCACAGAAGTTGAAAATACCCTTCTGACCATGGCAACGCATCTGTTCATGCCACCTTTTGTTTACTACCCCCTTCAGGAGCACTTTCTTTGCAGAATTGAGCATATCTAGAGAACGGTGCGCCTGCAGTCAGAATGCTAAAGACCTATCCATAGATGTTGAAAATACCCATCTGACCATGGCAACGCATCTGTTCATGCCACCTTTTCCTTACTACCCCCTCCAGGAGCACTGTCTTTGTAGAATCGAGAGTATCTCGAGAACAGTGCGCCTGCAGTCAGAGATCTAAAGACCTATCCATAGAAATTGAAAATACAAATCTGACCAGGGTAACGCATCTGTTCATGCTACCTTTTCTTTACTACCCCTCCAGGAGCACTTTCTTTGTAGAATCGAGCGTATCTCGAGAACGGTGCGTCTGCAGTCAGAGTTCTAAAGACCTATCCATAGAATTTGAAAATACAAATCTGACCATGGTAACGCATCGGTTCATGCTACCTTTTCTTTACTACCCCCTCCAGGAGCACTTTCTTTGTAGAAACGAGCGTATCTCGAGAACGGTGCGTCTGCAGTCAGAGTTCTAAAGACCTATACATAGAAGCTGAAAATACCCATCTGACCATGGTAACGCATCTGTTAATGCTACCTTTTCTTTACTACCCCCTCCAGGAGCACTTTCTTTGTAGAATCGAGCGTATCTCGAGAACGGTGCGTCTGCAGTCAGAGCTCTAAAAACCTATCCATAGAAGTTGAAAATACCCATCTGACCATGGTAACGCATCTGTTCATGCTACCTTTTTTTTTACTACCTCCTCCAGTAGCACTTTCTTTGTAGAATCGTGCGTACCTCGAGAACGGTGCGTCTGCAGTCAGAGTTCTAAAGACCTATACATAGAAGCTGAAAATACCCATCTGACCATGGTAACGCATCTGTTCATGCTACCTTTTCTTTACTACCCCCTCCAGGAGAACTTTCTTTGTAGAAACGAGCGTATCTCGAGAACGGTGCGTCTGCAGTCAGAGTTCTAAAGACCTATACATAGAAGCTGAAAATAACTATCTGACCATGGTAACGCATCTGTTAATGCTTTCTTTTCTTTACTACCCCCTCCAGGAGCACTTTCTTTGTAGAATCGAGCGTATCTCGAGAACGGTGTGTCTGCAGTCAGAGTTCTAAAGACCTATCCATAGAAGTTGAAAATACCCACCTGACCATGGTTACGCATCCGTCCAAGCCACCTATTCTTTACTACTCCCTCCAGGAGCACTTTCTTTGTAGAATCGAGCGTATCTCGAGAACGGTGCGGCTGCAGTCAGAGTTCTAAAGACCTAACCATAGAAGTTGAAAATACCCATCTGACCATGGTAACGCATCTGTTATTGCTACCTTTTCTTTACTACCCCCTCCAAGAGCACTTTCTTTGTAGAATCGAGCGTATCTCGAGAACGGTGCGTCTGCAGTCAGGGTTCTAAAGACCTATCCATAGAAGTTGAAAATACCCATCTGACCACGGTAACGTATCTGTTCATGCTACCTTTTCTTTACTACCCCCTCCAGGAGCACTTTCTTTGTAGAATCGAGTGTATCTCGAGAACGGTGCGCCTGCAGTCAGATTTCTGAAGACCTATCCATAGAAATTGAAAATACAAATCTGACCATGGTAACGCATCTGTTCATGCTACCTTCTCTTTACTACCCCGTCCAGGAGCACTTTCTTTGTAGAATCGAGCGTATCTCGAGAACGGTGCGTCTGCAGTCAGAGTTCTAAGGACCTATCCATAGAAGTTGAAAATACCCATCTGACCATGGCAACGCATCTGTTCATGCCACCTTTTCCTTACTACCCCCTCCAGGAGCACTGTCTTTGTAGAATCGAGAGTATCTCGAGAACGGTGCGCCTGCAGTCAGAGATCTAAAGACCTATCCATAGAAATTGAAAATACAAATCTGACCAGGGTAACGCATCTGTTCATGCTACCTTTTCTTTACTACCCCTCCAGGAGCACTTTCTTTGTAGAATCGAGCGTATCTCGAGAACGGTGCGTCTGCAGTCAGAGTTCTAAAGACCTATCCATAGAATTTGAAAATACAAATCTGACCATGGTAACGCATCGGTTCATGCTACCTTTTCTTTACTACCCCTCCAGGAGCACTTTCTTTGTAGAATCGAGCGTATCTCGAGAACGGTGTGTCTGCAGTCAGAGTTCCAAAGACCTATCCATAGAAGTTGAAAAAGCCCATCTGACCATGGCAACGCATCTGTTCCTGCCACCTTTTCTTTACTACCCCCTCGAGCAGCACTATCTTTGTAGAATCGAGCGTATCTCGAGAACGGTGCGCCTGCAGTCAGAGTTCTAAAGACCTATCCATAGAAACTGAAAATACAAATCTGACCATGGTAACGCATCTGTTCATGCCACCTTTTCTTTACTACCCCCTCCAGGAGCAGTTTCTTTGTAGAATCGAGCGTATCTCGAGAACGGTGCGTCTGCAGTCAGAGTTCTAAAGACCTATACATAGAAGTTGAAAATACCCATCCGACCATGGTAACGCATCTGTTCATGCTACCTTTTCTTTATTACCCCCTCCAGGAGCACTTTCTTTGTAGAAACGAGCGTATCTCGAGAACGGTGCGTCTGCAGTCAGAGTTCTAAAGACCTATACATAGAAGCTGAAAATACCCATCTGACCATGGTAACGCATCTGTTAATGCTACCTTTTCTTTACTACCCCCTCCAGGAGCACTTTCTTTGTAGAATCGAGCGTATCTCGAGAACGGTGCGTCTGCAGTCAGAGCTCTAAAAACCTATCCATAGAAGTTGAAAATACCCATCTGACCATGGTAACGCATCTGTTCATGCTACCTTTTTTTTACTATCCCCTCCAGTAGCACTTTCTTTGTAGAATCGTGCGTACCTCGAGAACGGTGCGTCTGCAGTCAGAGTTCTAAAGACCTATACATAGAAGCTGAAAATACCCATCTGACCATGGTAACGCATCTGTTCATGCTACCTTTTCTTTACTACCCCCTCCAGGAGCACTTTTTTTGTAGAAACGAGCGTATCTGGAGAACGGTGCGTCTGCAGTCAGAGTTCTAAAGACCTATACATAGAAGCTGAAAATACCTATCTGACCATGGTAACGCATCTGTTAATGCTTTCTTTTCTTTACTACCCCCTCCAGGAGCACTTTCTTTGTAGAATCGAGCGTATCTCGAGAACGGTGTGTCTGCAGTCAGAGTTCTAAAGACCTATCCATAGAAGTTGAAAATACCCACCTGACCATGGTTACGCATCCGTCCAAGCCACCTATTCTTTACTACTCCCTCCAGGAGCACTTTCTTTGTAGAATCGAGCGTATCTCGAGAACGGTGCGGCTGCAGTCAGAGTTCTAAAGACCTAACCATAGAAGTTGAAAATACCCATCTGACCATGGTAACGCATCTGTTATTGCTACCTTTTCTTTACTACCCCCTCCAAGAGCACTTTCTTTGTAGAATCGAGCGTATCTCGAGAACGGTGCGTCTGCAGTCAGGGTTCTAAAGACCTATCCATAGAAGTTGAAAATACCCATCTGACCACGGTAACGTATCTGTTCATGCTACCTTTTCTTTACTACCCCCTCCAGGAGCACTTTCTTTGTAGAATCGAGTGTATCTCGAGAACGGTGCGCCTGCAGTCAGATTTCTAAAGACCTATCCATAGAAATTGAAAATACAAATCTGACCATGGTAACGCATCTGTTCATGCTACCTTTTCTTTACTACCCCGTCCAGAAGCACTTTCTTTGTAGAATCGAGCGTATCTCGAGAACGGTGCGTCTGCAGTCAGAGTTCTAAGGACCTATCCATAGAAGTTGAAAATACCCATCTGACCATGGCAACGCATCTGTTCATGCCACCTTTTCTTTACTACCTCCTAAAGGAGCACTTTCTTTGTAGAATCGAGCGTATCTCGAGAACGGTGTGTCTGCAGTCAGAGTGCAAATGGCCTGTCCATAGAAGTTGAAAATACAAATATGACCATGGCAACGCATTTGTTCCTGCCACCTTTTCTTTACTACCCCCTCCATAAGCAGTTTCTTTGTAGAATCGAGCATATCTCGAGAACGGTGCGTCTGCAGTCTGAGTTCTAAAGACCTATCCACAGAAGTTGAAAATACCGATCTGACCATAGCAACGCATCTGTTCATGCCACCTTTTCTTTACTACCCCCTCCAGGAGCACTTTCTTTGTAGAATCGAGCGTATCTCGAAAACGGTGCGTCTGCAGTCAGAGTTCTAAAGACCTATCCATAGAAGTTGAAAATACCCATCTGACCATTGTAACGCATCTGTTCCTGCCACCTTTTCTTTACTACCCATTCCAGCGGCACTTTCTTTGTAGAATCGAGCATACCTCGAAAACGGCGCGTCTGCAGTCAGAGTTCTAAAGACCTATCCATAGAAGTTGAAAATACCCATCTGGCAATTGTAACGCATCTGTTCATGCCACCTTTTCTTTACTACCCATTCCAGCGGCACTTTCTTTGTAGAATCGAGCATATCTCGAAAACGGGGCGTCTGCAGTCAGAGTTATAAAGACCTATCCACAGTAGTTGAAAATACCCATCTGACCATTGCAACGCATCTGTTCATGACACCTTTTCTTTACTGCCCCCTCCAGGAGCACTTTCTTTGTAGAATCGAGCGTATCGAGAGAACGGTGCGTCTGCACTCAGAGTGCAAATGACCTATCCATAGAAGTTGAAAATACCCATCTGACCATGGCAACGCATCTGTTCATGCTACCTTTTCTTTACCACCCCCTCCAGGAGCACTTTCTTTGTAGAATCGAGCGTATCTCGAGAACGGTGCGTCTGCAGTCAGAGTTCTACAGACTTATCCAGAGAAGTTGAAAATACCCTTCTGACCATGGTAACGCATCTGTTCATGCCACCTTTTCTTTACTACCCCCTCCAGGAGCACTTTCTTTGTAGAATCGAGCATATCTCGAGAACGGTGCGTCTGCAGTCAGAGTTCTACAGACTTATCCATAGAAGTTGAAAATACCCTTCTGACCATGGTAACGCATCTGTTCATGCCACCTTTTCTTTACTACCCCCTCCAGGAGCACTTTCTTTGTAGAATCGAGTGTATCTCGAGAACGGTGCGTCTGCAGTCAGAGTTCTAAAGACCTATCCATAGAAGTCGAAAATACCCTTCTGACCATGGTAACGCATCTGTTCATGCCACCTTTTCTTTACTACCCCCTCCAGGAGCACTGTCTTTGTAGAATCGAGCGTATCTCGAGAACGGTGTGTCTGCAGTCAGTGTTCTAAAGACCTATCCATAGAAGTTGAAAATACCCATCTGACCATAGCAACGCATCTGTTCATGCCACTTTCTCTTTACTACCCCCTCCAGAAGCAGTTTCTTTGTAGAAGTGAGCGTATCTCGAGAACGGTGCGTCAGTCAGAGTTCTAAAGACCTATCCATAGAAGTTGAAAATACCCTTGTGACCATGGTAACGCATCTGTTCATGCCACCTTTTCTTTACTACCCCCTCCAGGAGCAGTTTCTTTGTAGAATTGAGCATATCTAGAGAACGGTGCGTCTGCAGTGAGAGTGCTAAAGACCTATCCATAGATGTTGAAAATACCCATCTGACCATGGCAACGCATCTGATCATGCCACCTTTTCTTTACTACCCTCTCCAGGAGCACTTTCTTTGTAGAATCGAGCATATCTCGAGAACGGTGCGTCTGCAGTCAGAGTTCTAAAGACCTATCCACAGAAGTTGAAAATACCCTTCTGACCATAGTAACGCATCTGTTCATGCCACCTTTTCTTTACTACCCCCTCCAGGAGCACTTTCTTTGTAGAATCGAGCGTATCTCCAGAACGGTGAGTCAGTCAGAGTTCTAAAGACCTATCCATAGAAGTTGAAAATACCCATCTGACCTTGGCAACGCATCTATTCATGCCACCTTTTCCTAACTACCCCCTCCAGGAGCAGATTTTATTGTAGAATCGAGCGTATCTCGAGAACGGTGAGTCTGCAGTCAAAGTTCTAAAGACCTATCCACAGAAGTTGAAAATACCCATCTGACCATGGCAATGCATCTGTTCATGCCACCTTTTCTTTACTACCCCCTCGAGGGGCACTTTCTTGTAGAATCGAGCGTATCTCGAAAACGGTGCGTCTGCAATCAGAGTTCTAAAGACCTATCCACAGAAGTTGAAAATACCCTTCTGACCATGGCAACGCATCTGTTCATGCCACCTTTTGTTTACTACCCCCTCCAGGAGCACTTTCTTTGTAGAATTGAGCATATCTAGAGAACGGTGCGCCTGCAGTCAGAATGCTAAAGACCTATCCATAGATGTTGAAAATACCCATCTGACCATGGCAACGCATCTGTTCATGCCACTTTTTCTTTACTACCCCCTCCAGGAGCACTTTCTTTGTAGAATCGAGCATATCTCGAGAACGGTGCGTCTGCAGTCAAAGTTCTAAAGACCTATACACAGAAGTTGAAAATGCCCATCTGACCATGGCAACGCATCTGTTCATGCCACCTTTTCTTTACTACCCCCTCCAGGAGCAGTTTCTTTGTAGAATCGAGCGTATCTCGAGAACGGTGGGTCTGCAGTCAGAGTTATAAAGACCTATCCATAGAAGTTGAAAATACCCATCTGACCATGGCAATGCATCTGTTCATGCCACCTTTTCTTTACTACCCCCTCGAGGAGCACTTTCTTTGTGGAATCGAGCGTATAACGAAAACGGTGCGTCTGCAGTCAGAGTTGTAAAGACTTATACATAGACGTTGAAAATACCCATCTGACCTTGGCAACGCATCTGTTCATGCCACCCTTTTCTAACTACCCCCTCCATGGGCACTTTTTATTGTAGAATCGAGCGTATCTCGAGAACGGAGCGTCTGCAGTCAGAGTTTTAAAGACCTATCCATAGAAGTTGAAAATACCCATCTGACCATGGCAACGCATCTGTTCATGCCACCTTTTCTTTACTACCCCCTCCAGGAGCACTTTCTTTGTAGAATCGAGCATATCTCGAGAACGGTGCGTCTGCGGTCAGAGTTCTAAAGACCTATCCATAGAAGTTGAAAATACCCATCTGACCATGGCAACGCATCTGTTCATGCCACCTTTTCTTTACTACCCCCTCTAGGAGCACTTTCTTTGTAGAATCGAGCCTATCTCGAGAACGGTGCGTCCACAGTCAGAGTTCTAAAGACCTATCTATAGAAGTTGAAAATACCCTTCTGACCATGACAACGCATCTGTTCATGCTACCTTTTCTTTACTACCCCCTCCAGGAGAACATTCTTTGTAGAATCGAGCATACCTAGAGAACGGCGCGTCTGCAGTCAGAGTGCTAAACACCTATCCATAGAAGTTCAAAATACCCTTCTGACCATGGTAACGCATCTGTTCATGCCACCTTTTCTTTACTATCCCCTCCAGGAGCAGTTTCTTTGTAGAAACGAGCGTATCTCGAGAACGGTGCGTCTGCAGTCAGAGTTATAAAGACGTATCCATAGAAGTTGAAAATACCCATCTGACCATGGCAATGCAACTGTTCATGCCACCTTTTCTTTACTACCCCCTCTAGGAGCACTTTCTTTGTAGAATCGAGCCTATCTCGAGAACGGTGCGTCCACAGTCAGAGTTCTAAGGACCTATCCATAGAAGTTGAAAATACCCATCTGACCATGGCAACGCATCTGTTCATGCCACCTTTTCTTTACTCCAGGAGCACTTTCTTTGTAGAATGGAGCATGTCTCGAAAACGGTGGGTCTGCTGTTGTACTTCTAAGGACCCAAACATGGAAGTTGAAAATACCCATCTGACCATGGCAACGCATCTGTTCATGCCACCTTTTCTTTACCACCCCCTCCAGGAGCACTTTCTTTGTAGAATCGAGCGTATCTCGAGAACGGTGCGTCTGCAGTCAGAGTTCTACAGACTTATCCAGAGAAGTTGAAAATACCCTTCTGACCATGGTAACGCATCTGTTCATGTCACCTTTTCTTTACTACCTCCTCCAGGAGCACTTTCTTTGTAGAATCGAGCGTATCGAGAGAACGGTGCGTCTGCAGTCAGAGTGCAAATGGCCTGTCCATAGAAGTTGAAAATACCCATATGACCATGGCAACGCATCTGTTCCTGCCACCTTTTCTTTACTACCCCCTCCATAAGCAGTTTCTTTGTAGAATCAAGCGTATCTCGAGAACGGTGCGTCTGCAGTCAGAGTTCTAAAGACCTATCCACAGAAGTTGAAAATACCCATCTGACCATGGCAACGCATCTGTTCATGCCAGCTTTTCTTTACTACCCCCTCCAGGAGCACTTTCTTTGTAGAATCGAGTGTATCTCGAGAACGGTGCGTCTGCAGTCAGAGTTCTACAGACTTATCCATAGAAGTTGAAAATACCCTTCTGACCATGGTAACGCATCTGTTCATGCCACCTTTTCTTTACTACCCCCTCCAGGAGCACTTTCTTTGTAGAAAAGAGTGTATCTCGAGAACGGTGCGTCTGCAGTCAGAGTTCTAAAGACCTATCCATAGAAGTCGAAAATACCCTTCTGACCATGGTAACGCATCTGTTCATGCCACCTTTTCTTTACTACCCCCTCCAGGAGCACTGTCTTTGTAGAATCGAGCGTATCTCGAGAACGGTGTGTCTGCAGTCAGAGTTCTAAAGACCTATCCATAGAAGTTGAAAATACCCATCTGACCATAGCAACGCATCTGTTCATGCCACTTTCTCTTTACTACCCCCTCCAGGAGCAGTTTCTTTGTAGAAGTGAGCATATCTAGAGAACGGTGCGTCAGTCAGAGTTCTTCTGTTCATGCCACTTTTTCTTTACTTCCCCCTCCAGGAGCAGTTTCTTTGTAGAATTGAGCATATCTAGAGAACGGTGCGTCTGCAGTCAGAGTGCTAAAGACCTATCCATAGATGTTGAAAATACCCCTCTGACCATGGGAACGCATCTGATCATGCCACCTTTTCTTTACCACCCCCCCTAGGAGCACTTTCTTTGTAGAATCGAGCATATCTCGAGAACGGTGCGTCTGCAGTCAGAGTTCTAAAGACCTATCCACAGAAGTTGAAAATACCCTTCTGACCATGGTAACGCATCTGTTCATGCCACCTTTTCCTTACTACCCCCTCCAGGAGCACTTTCTTTGTAGAATCGAGCGTATCTCGAGAACGGTGCGTCAGTCAGAGTTCTAAAGACCTATCCATAGAAGTTGAAAATACCCTTGTGACCATGGTAACGCATCTGTTCATGCCACCTTTTCTTTACTACCCCCTCCAGGAGCAGTTTCTTTGTAGAATTGAGCATATCTAGAGAACGGTGCGTCTGCAGTCAGAGTGCTAAAGACCTATCCATAGATCTTGAAAATACCCATCTGACCATGGCAACGCATCTGATCATGCCACCTTTTCTTTACTACCCTCTCCAGGAGCACTTTCTTTGTAGAATCGAGCATATCTCGAGAACGGTGCGTCTGCAGTCAGAGTTCTAAAGACCTATCCACAGAAGTTGAAAATACCCTTCTGACCATAGTAACGCATCTGTTCATGCCACCTTTTCTTTACTACCCCCTCCAGGAGCACTTTCTTTGTAGAATCGAGCGTATCTCCAGAACGGTGAGTCAGTCAGAGTTCTAAAGACCTATCCATAGAAGTTGAAAATACCCATCTGACCTTGGCAACGCATCTATTCATGCCACCTTTTCCTAACTACCCCCTCCAGGAGCAGATTTTATTGTAGAATCGAGCGTATCTCGAGAACGGTGAGTCTGCAGTCAAATTTCTAAAGACCTATCCACAGAAGTTGAAAATACCCATCTGACCATGGCAATGCATCTGTTCATGCCACCTTTTCTTTACTACCCCCTCGAGGGACACTTTCTTGTAGAATCGAGCGTATCTCGAAAACGGTGCGTCTGCAGTCAGAGTGCTAAAGACCTATCCATAGATGTTGAAAATACCCATCTGACCATGGCAACGCATCTGATCATGCCACCTTTTCTTTACTACCCTCTCCAGGAGCACTTTCTTTGTAGAATCGAGCATATCTCGAGAACGGTGCGTCTGCAGTCAGAGTTCTAAAGACCTATCCACAGAAGTTGAAAATACCCTTCTGACCATAGTAACGCATCTGTTCATGCCACCTTTTCTTTACTACCCCCTCCAGGAGCACTTTCTTTGTAGAATCGAGCGTATCTCGAGAACGGTGTGTCTGCAGTCAGAGTTCTAAAGACCTATCCACAGAAGTTGAAAATACCCTTCTGACCATGGCAACGCATCTGTTCATGCCACCTTTTGTTTACTACCCCCTCCAGGAGCACTTTCTTTGTAGAATTGAGAATATCTAGAGAACGGTGCGCCTGCAGTCAGAATGCTAAAGACCTATCCATAGATGTTGAAAATACCCATCTGACCATGGCAACGCATCTGTTCATGCCACTTTTTCTTTACTACCCCCTCCAGGAGCACTTTCTTTGTAGAATCGAGCATATCTCGAGAACGGTGCGTCTGCAGTCAAAGTTCTAAAGACCTATACACAGAAGTTGAAAATGCCCATCTGACCATGGCAACGCATCTGTTCATGCCACCTTTTCTTTACTACCCCCTCCAGGAGCAGTTTCTTTGTAGAATCGAGCGTATCTCGAGAACGGTGGGTCTGCAGTCAGAGTTATAAAGACCTATCCATAGAAGTTGAAAATACCCATCTGACCATGGCAATGCATCTGTTCATGCCACCTTTTCTTTACTACCCCCTCGAGGAGCACTTTCTTTGTGGAATCGAGCGTATAACGAAAACGGTGCGTCTGCAGTCAGAGTTGTAAAGACTTATACATAGACGTTGAAAATACCCATCTGACCTTGGCAACGCATCTGTTCATGCCACCCTTTCCTAACTACCCCCTCCAGGGGCACTTTTTATTGTAGAATCGAGCGTATCTCGAGAACGGAGCGTCTGCAGTCAGAGTTCTAAAGACCTATCCATAGAAGTTGAAAATACCCATCTGACCATGGCAACGCATCTGTTCATTCCACCTTTTCTTTACTACCTCCTCCAGGAGCACTTTCTTTGTAGAATCGAGCATATCTCGAGAACGGTGCGTCTGCGGTCAGAGTTCTAAAGACCTATCCATAGAAGTTGAAAATACCCATCTGACCATGGCAACGCATCTGTTCATGCCACCTTTTCTTTACTACCCCCTCTAGGAGCACTTTCTTTGTAGAATCGAGCCTATCTCGAGAACGGTGCGTCCACAGTCAGAGTTCTAAAGACCTATCCATAGAAGTTGAAAATACCCTTCTGACCATGACAACGCATCTGTTCATGCCACCTTTTCTTTACTTACCCGTCCATGAGCAGTTTCTGTGTAGAATCGAGCGTAGCTCGAGAACGGTGCGTCTGCAGTCAGAGTGCTAAAGACCTATCCATAGAAGTAGAAAATACCCTTCTGACCATGGTAACGCATCTGTTCATGCTACCTTTTCTTTACTACCCCCTCCAGGAGAACATTCTTTGTAGAATCAAGCATACCTAGAGAACGGCGCGTCTGCAGTCAGAGTGCTAAACACCTATCCATAGAAGTTCAAAATACCCTTCTGACCATGGTAACGCATCTGTTCATGCCACCTTTTCTTTACTATCCCCTCCAGGAGCAGTTTCTTTGTAGAATCGAGCGTATCTCGAGAACGGTGGGTCTGCAGTCAGAGTTATAAAGACCTATCCATAGAAGTTGAAAATACCCATCTGACCATGGCAATGCATCTGTTCATGCCACCTTTTCTTTACTACCCCCTCGAGGAGCACTTTCTTTGTGGAATCGAGCGTATAACGAAAACGGTGCGTCTGCAGTCAGAGTTATAAAGACGTATCCATAGAAGTTGAAAATACCCATCTGACCATGGCAATGCAACTGTTCATGCCACCTTTTCTTTACTACCCCCTCTAGGAGCACTTTCTTTGTAGAATCGAGCCTATCTCGAGAACGGTGCGTCCACAGTCAGAGTTCTAAGGACCTATCCATAGAAGTTGAAAATACCCATCTGACCATGGCAACGCATCTGTTCATGCCACCTTTTCTTTACTCCAGGAGCACTTTCTTTGTAGAATGGAGCATATCTCGAAAACGGTGGGTCTGCTGTTGTACTTCTAAGGACCCAAACATGGAAGTTGAAAATACCCATCTGACCATGGCAATGCATCTGCTCATTCCACCTGATGTGAACATTGTTCCAAAATGTCATGTTCCATTTTCATTGTCTCTGGCTTGTCATCTTTCAATTGCTTGACAGTGAGCTTCGCACACTTAACACTCGCTTTAATTTGTACTATTAACTAACCTTAAAATGAATTACTTATAACAAATAAAACTAAGCTATTCCCACCACTCTCAAATGTAACATTTTGGCGACGAGATATTTTAAGCACCCGCGTTAAAACATTTTCTTAATTTTGATTTAAATATCACAATGGAGGATTTTGTTAAATCTTTTACGGAAAAAAATGACTAAAGGACTAAAGGACCTACATCGATGGTTGCAGTTGGAACAGTTCCTGCTTTTCATGTATTCGACAAATCAAAGTATAACTGGGGTACGTATCAGTCTCAATTGGAACAGCATTTTAAAGCATATGAAGTTTTAAAGAAAGAGTCTCGCAAAGCATATTTTCTGTCATGGATTGGTGCAGAAATATATATGGTCCCGCAAAAATTATTCGGAAGCAACGATCTAAGTGAAAAAACTTACACGAATTTGATTTCTAAGTTAACGGAACACTTCGAGGCAAAGATACACGTGTTAGCAGCAAGGTGTAATTTTTCATCATCATCATCATCATCTTCTGACCCGCATGATCCACTAAAGGGGTCGCGGGGATAAACCCCTCACGAGAGATCTCCAGGCAACTCGATCCTCCGCCATCAACTCTAATTCATCAGAAGCAGTGCCCAAGCGTAACCCGGCGAGTTTTTGGACTTGGTCCAACCACCTCGCCAAGGGTCTGCCAAGCGGTCGCCTACCTGATGGAATCGCATTCAACACCCGCCTCGGAAGTCGTGATGATGGTGACATTCGTGCCACGTGACCAAGCCACCGAAGCATAGCCCTTTCCGTTCGAAGAAGCAGCTGCTCAATGTTGAGTTCCTCGCGCACTGCCGTGTTTCTCACCATATCCCAGGGAGTAATTCCCAAAACAGCACGAAGAAGTCTCATCTCAGCAGCTTGCACTCGCGATCTTATTCTTTCGGTCATTACTCAAATTTCATGACCATAGGTGAGAGTTGGAACAAATACTGAGTTGAAAACCGCTAACTTGGCTTTGACACCAAGCTCGGCTTTCTGATTACAGAACTACCAAGCTGTGTCAAAACTGACTCAGCTTGACCAATCCTACCGGAAAGCTCAGCATTACTCCTTCCATCACTCGTGAAAAAGACCCCGAGATACTTAAAATTCTCCACCTGCTTCAATGGGACTCCACTAACATGCAGAGTGCATTGAACAAGCGTTCTGGAAATTACCATAACCTCCGATTTGTCCACGTTAACCCTCATTCCAGCATCAGCACATACGGCCACAAACCTATCGAGTGTACGTTGGAGTTCCGTCTGGGAGGATGTGAGGATAACCAAGTCATCTGCAAAAAGAAGATGACTTACCCTCAACTCTCCCAATGTGAAACATTCTTCACCTCGGCTGCGCTGCAACATCCAGTCCATATATACAGTGAAAAGAAGAGGTGACAAGGCACACCCTTGGCGAAGTCCAACGCCCACGGTTAAAGGTATTTAACACCGTTTACACGAACACAGCTGCTACAGTTTGTGTATAGACTGAATGGCCCTCAGAAGAGGACTATCAATCCCATACTCCTGCAGGACACTCCAGAGTTTACCTCGAGGGACTCGGTCATATGCCTTTTCCAAATCTACAAAACAACTGCAGATGGGTTTGGCATACTCCCAAGCCTTCTCAAGTACCATACTTAGAGTGAAAAGCTAGTCGGTTGTACTTCTGCCGGGACGAAAGCCGCACTGTTCATCCCCCATCCTGGGCTCGACCATAGCTCTAGAACACGCTTCCAACACCTTAGCATAGACTTTCCCGGGGATACTTAAAAGAGATATGCCCCTGTAGTTGGAGCAATCTCTTTTGTCCCCCTTCTTGAAAAGTGGGACAATCACCCCAGTTTGCCAATCGCCAAGTCTCTCACCGCGTTCCCAGGCCACTTTAATGACACGAGAGAGCCATAAAACTCCCTCTTTACCCATTGCCTTAAGCATTTCTGGCCGGATTTCATCCACACCGGCGGATTTTCCAATTTTTAGCTATTCAATCGCCATAATGATTTCCTCCACCGTTGGACTATTCTCCTCCGCACTCAAGACTACGGGTCTGTCATCCTCAGTGCCCTGTTCGGGATTGAGCAGCTCCGAAAAGTGCTCGCTCCATCTGCCCAACAACCCATTTTTGGATTTGACTCCTTCGATGATGTTGAATTTCGTTCCTCTGAGTCGGCCAATGGTTTGCCGGAACACCTTTTTCGCAGATCTATGGTCGCTTTCCAGCTTCTCGCCGAACTCCTTCCAAGACTGCTCTTTAGCTGCTCGCACAGCTAATTTGCAAGTTCTTCGCGCCTCAGTGTACCGGTCACGAGAAGCAGAGTCCCCCCAGAGAATCCAGTCTCTGTAGGTCTTTTTCTTCTCTCTGATGGCTTCTTGAACTCCGGGTGTTTTAAGCCACGCAGTTCTTTTCTCACCACCAGCCGCCACTCCAAGCCGCTTCACTCCACAAATATATGCCCTCTCAAAAATATGAGTCATCTTTTGAACACCCTCCGAATAATAGTAAATGTTCGTGGGCAAATTCACGAATCGACGAACGTTGTAAAAGTATGTGTGAAATGCAAGGGAATTCCACTACACTTTCCACACTTTTCTCCGGTGTGGACTAGGGTTAAAAATGGCAGAAGTTGAATATCTCTTTGCTCGTTTATTTCTGGTAACAACTACAGCGGCCTGTAGACCTGCTCCCAACGTCACCTACAAGATTTGTGTGAACGTCTAAAGGCGTTTTGCACCCCTTCCGACTTTAGACCAAATCTTCACACTAAGGCAAATCCTATAGAAGACCAGCGAGTTTCAAATCTACACGCACCACCTTTCCATCGATTTTAAAAACACTTATTTTAATGACTTCTGTGTCAGCTGACAAGACGAAATCCAATCAAATACAGTCCCCCATTGACATTTTTGAGATGACAGGGAAATGAGTTAAGAGTAAATAAGAAGAAGAAAATAAAAAAATTAAAAAAATTAATAAAAAAAATCGAAATATCAGCAGGCGCCCAGGAGTCAGATTTTCGCAGTAGGTATCCGAAACCAATCTCATAATTTTTTTTTTTTTAATTTCGACGAGACTACGAGGGCCCCGCCTCGGGGCCCTAATATGTAGCTGTCAAATATTCAGGCAAATAGGCGCGCGGGGCCCTCATAGTCTCGTCGAAATTTAAAAAACCAAAATTGTATGACGTCAGCGTCGTATACCTACTTTGAAAATATGAGTTCTGGGCGCCTGGTGATATTTCGATTTTTTTATTTAATTATTTATTTTTTTTTATTTTCTTCTTCTTATTCACTCTTAACTCATCTCCCTGTCAAACTGTATTTGATTGGATTTTGTCTTGGCAGCTGACGCAGAATGACTGGCTTCCCAGATCCCAGCTGACAGAAAATAAATATCCATTTTGTGAGAAGTCAATAAAATAGTTGTCTTTAAAATCGAGGAAAGGTGGTGCGGTTTGAAACTCACTGTTATATATAATTATACCACAGACACGATCCAACGTCCAGGACATATTCGCAAAGTGTTGCAAATGCTTGATTGAATTTTCTTATTGTGAGAAATAGTATGGATTTTCGTCACCTCACTTGCATTCAAGAATACACATTTTGAAAAATGTGACGTGACAATTTGTCTTTCAATAGAGCTTCGTTCTTTTCAGTGAAATAAGAGGAATGTCATTGAACGTAAGAGAGCGACCTCTCTGCCAGTTTCACATAACACACCGTCTCCGCTGCCCAAGATCACATCCACAATCTGAACAGCCATCCACGGTAAGCCATTCCATTTTAAATTGAGTTCCAAAGAGTCAACATCAACCAACCATCAATCAAATGAGCAGTGCTTATATCGGGTTGTTCAAATCCGTGTCTCCATGTTGGTCCTTCTGGGGTGGGGTGGTGGTGTGGTAGCCGATTTAGCCTCGATGATGACTGCTATCGCTGCTCTGGTAGAAGATATGCAAATCGATGTTGGATGTCGTTGGGAAATTTTTAGATTTAGCGCGTTGTCTCATGTTCCTGATTGCCTCGTTAAGATAATTGTTGATGTCTAAAAGCTGCTTTCTGAACAGTGTCACCATGTACTGTTGTAAGGGGATGTTGCGTGCTTCTGTCGAATGTGAGACCTGTACAAGTTAACTCGAGTGCCCCAAATACGTTCGGTTCTGTGGGAACTAAATATTCTCACAGTAGCGCACCGACATAGCGTCAGCAGAATGCAGTCAACACCGTGTGCGAACCGAACGTGGAAGTAATGCTGATGCAGCGTCTGGGCAGCACATAGGGTTATGTTACATTTAAGGTAATTGTATGCTCTATGTAAGGTGGAAACATATTTTCAATAAACAGAGCTTCACTTCTTGTTTAGCCTCCAAAAGAAGAGGTCGTGTTTGAATAATTAACTGGCGCCCAACTACCCGGTCTTTCCAAAATTCCTAGTACTAGGAAAAGCGAAATAAAATAGTAAAAGTTGAGCTCCGAAATTCCTTGATAAAGGTAAATAGAGTTTTTTTTTAGTTCCGGCTAATTCAACATAATCATCAACGAAATACGAGGAATCGAACAACGAACCCTGGAACCCTTGGAGATGAGAGCAGTATTTCAAATAATGCGGATATTATTGTAAGGAAAATAATAGTTTCAGTAGTAGTCAATAATGACATTAGATTGCAATTCTAAAGGAATAATATAAAATAAATTATTAGGACTTAAAAGATTATTCTTATATTTATAGTTTTGAAGGCTATTAGTTTATTTAACTTAAAATCTTAAATTAAATAATAATTAAATCTAATAATGAATAATCCAAAAGTAGAAATAAATGAAAATAAAAGATAAATATTTATTGAAAAATTATTTCAGTAAATATTAAAATTTCATTTATTTTCAAAATGAGTAAGTGTAAAAGCTGTATAACATAATCGTAAATAAAAAAATAGTGTAATTAATGTTATTAAAATTATTACTGTGAGTGTAAATAATTGATTATTAAATGTTAAATATTGAATAGTTAATCATTTTGGGATAAATCCTATAAATGGTGGTAAGCCTCCTAATGACAATAAATTTAAAAATAGTGAAAATTTCAATGATATAATTTAAGTATATTAAATAAAAAAATTATTTTAATTTATATTATATTAAATGATAAGTAATTCATAAAGTTTCATTAGAATATATACTTATTAATATTCATCCTAAATGATTAATAGATGAAAATGTTATTAATTTTTGTAAAGAAGTTTGATTTAAACCTCCTAATGAACCTACGATAACTGATAAAATGATACAAAAAAGTAATAATGGTTTAATAATTAAATAAGAAATTAATATTAAAGGTCAAATTGTTTGTCAAGTTATCAAAATTAAAGCATTTATTCAATTTATTCCTTCTATTACATTAGGAAATCAAAAATGAAAAGGAGCTGATCCTCTTTTTAATAATAAAGAGGATAAAATTATTAAATTAATGCTATTATTTTCATTATCGAATATAAAATTATTATTATATATAAATAAAATAGTTGAAATAATAAAATTGAAGAAGCTACAGCTTGAGTTAAACAGTATTTTAAAGAAGCTTCATTAGATATTAAATCATTATCATTTATTAGGGGGATAAAATATAATAAATTAATTTCTAAACCTATTCAAGCGCCTAATCAGGAATTAGCTGAAATAGTAATTATAGTTCTTATTATTAGAATACAAAAAAATAAAATGTTTGATGAATTATTAAAAATTAAAAAGAAAAGGATTAAAACCTTTGTGAGTGGGGTATGAGCCCAGTAGCATAATTAGCTTATCTTTTTAATATATTTTGGTGTATGATGCACAAAAGTTTTTGATACTTTTAGAAATAGCTTAATTCTATTAAATATAATGAATGTAAATAGCAATTACATTATTTATCCTATCAAAATAATGCTTTTATCAGGCAATTCATTATTTGTAAATTTAAAGTTAAATTAATAATAAATATTTTAACATTAATAAATTAAATTTTAAATAATTAAATTTAGTACACAAATATTTAAAATTTATTTGTTTTAAGTATTTGTTAACCATTAAATTATTTAAAAATTTTTAAATTACATTTAAAAAATGATATATTAAATAATGTATTTTTTAAATTTATTTTAAAATTTTTATTAATAATTTATATTTATAATAATTTTATATGTATATATATAAATGTATTCTTATACAATTATTGTATATATACATATATAATATTTTTACATAATTATATAATTATTAATCTATTAAAATATAGATTTTTGATATCTATAACATAAGCTACTATTTATATAAATTAGGGCTTTTTTAGAAATATTAAATAATTTATAATTAATATTAAAGTATTTAATATATAGATTATATATATATAAATAAATATATTTTTTTAAAACAAAAAAAAAAGGATTAAATTAATGAAAGATATTTATTTAATATGCTTATAATATTTATTTTGATCTGTTTTTAATTATTTATATTATTAATTTTATATATTAATAAATTTATATAATATTTAATTATTTAATTATTAAACATAAAAATTAAAATTATTAAGTATTTAAAATAATTTAAATTAAGGGATTTATTTATTATATATACATATATATATATATATATTTTTTAATTTTAAAATTTATTTATAAGGAAAATAAATTAGGGGATTTATTTTAATAACAAATAAAATAAATATTTTTCATTAGTTCTTTTTTCAAATGAATGTTACTTAATGTAATTATTTATAATAATTTTAATAAATAATTATAAAAAAAATGAAATTAATGTTATTTAAATTAAAACTTAATTTTTATCTAATTCTTTTTATTTTAAAAAATTAGAAGTTATAAAAAACATAAGTAAATTTTATTAATAGAAGTTAAAATTAATAATTTTAAAAAAATAATTAGTTTACTAGGTGAAACTTTAAATTTATTAATTTTTTTTAAAAAAAACATTATTTGAAGCTATGGAATTTTAGATAAAAACTAGGATTAGATACCCTATTATATAAAATAGATACAAATTTATTTGAGTAGTGTTAGATATATTCTTGAAACTTAAAAAAATTGGCGGTATTTTAGCCTATTCAGAGGAACTTGTTTTATAATCGATAATCCGCGATGTACCTTACTTAAAATTGTAAATCAATTTGGCGGTATTTTAGTCTATTCAGAGGAACTTGTTTTATAATCGATAATCCGCGATGTACCTTACTTAAAATTGCAATTCAATTTATATATCGCTGGTACTAGAACATTTCATAAGAATAATAATTTTCTATAATTTATATAAAAATTAATATCAAATCAAGGTGTAGTTTATTTTTAAGTATAAATGAGTAACAAAAAAATTTATTTATGTGGATTTAAATATGAAAATTTTAATGAAATTGGATTTGATAGTAATATTATAAAGAATAATAATTTGATTTTAGCTCTAAAATATGTACATATCGCCCGTCGCTCTTGTTATAAAAATAAGATAAATCGTAACATATAGCTTATTAAGTAAAGTCATTTACATTGAAAAGATTTTTGTGCAAATCAATATAAATTGATTAATAATTATTAATTAATTTTTTTTTAATAAGATAAGAGTATTAAAAATAATTATACAATTTTAAAATTTTAGTATTTTATAAAGAAAAAAGAATTTTAATAATAGTTTATTAGTATTGTAAAGAAAAATTTAAATATAATGAAACATTTTTATGTTAAAAGAAAATTTAATTTATTGTATTTTGTGTATCAGAGTATATTAAATAAAAAATATAAATAAACTTTTCTCGATTTTAAAAGATTTAATAAATTATAAATGTTAATGTATTAAAATTATATTTAATAATTTATTAGGAATGAAATGTTATTCGTTTTTAAAGGTATCTAGTTTTTTAAGGAATAAATTTAATTTAATATCCAAAATTTACTTATTTATATTATAAATTAAGTAATTTTTGACTATTAATATCTTATGGGATAAGTTAAAAAATAAATTTTTATAAATATTAAATGTTTTAATTTTAATATGTTTAAAATTATCAATTTTTATTAAGTTTGTTATAAATTAATTTTTTTAATAAATTATTTATTATATTTTAAGTTTTTTTACTAAAATATTTATTTAAATATAAAAAATAAAGATATTATGATGATATAATTAGTATATTTTTTTTGTAATAATATATTTAAAAATGAAAAGTTTATGTAAAGAATTCGGCAAAAATAATGCTCGCCTGTTTAACAAAAACATGTCTTTTAGGAATTAATTTAAAGTCCGACCTGCCCACTGAATTTTGTTTAAATGGCCACAGTATATTGACTATGCAAAGGTAGCATAATCGTTAGTCTTTTGATTGGATGCTGGAATGAATGGTTGGACGAAATATTAACTGTTTCATTTAAGTTTATAATAGAATTTTATTTTTTAGTCAAAAAGCTAAAATAAATTTAAAAGACGAGAAGACTCTATGAATCTTTATAGAAGATGTATTTTAAATTTTGTAGATAATTTAATTATAATATTATTTTTATATTTTTGGGCTGATATTAAAATTTTTAATGATTAAAAATTTAAGTTACTCTAGGGGTAACAGCGTAATTTTTTTGGAGAGTTCATATCGATCAAAAAGATTGCAACCTCGATGTTGGATTAAGAAATAATTTTAGGTGTAGCCGTTTAAATTTAAGGTCAGTTCGACTTTTAAAATCTTACATGATCTGAGTTCAAACCTTCGTGAGCCAGGTTGGTTTCTATCTTTCAATAATTAATATATTTTAGTACGAAAGGATTGAATATATAAATAATATTATTTTATACATAAAGAATATAAATAATTGTTTATAAAGCTATTTTGGCAGATTAATGTAATAAATTTAGAATTTGTAAATGTAATTTATATTACAAAAACTACTTGTTTTATATATAGAGCATTGTAAAGACCTATCCATAGAAGTTGAAAGTACCCTTCTGACCATGGCAACGCATCTGTTCGTGCCACCTTTTCTTTACTACCCCCTCCAGGAGCACTTTCTTTGTAGAATCGAGCATATCTCGAGACGGTGCGTCTGCAGTCAGCATTCTAAGGACCTATCCATAGAAGTTGAAAATACCCTTCTGACCATAGTAACGCATCTCCTCATGCCACCTTTTCTTTACTACCCCCTCTAGGAGCACTTTCTTTGTAGAATCGAGCGTATCTCGAGACCGGTGCGTTTGCAGTCAGAGTTCTAAAGACCTATCCGTAAAAGTTGAAAATACCCATCTGACCATGGCAACGCATCTGTTCATGCCACCTTTTCTTGACTACCCCCTCCAGGAGCAATTTCTTTGTAGAATCGAGCGCATCTCGAGAACGGTGTGTCTGCAGTCAGAGTTCTGAAGACCTATCCATAGAAGTTGAAAATACCCTTCTAACCATGGTAACGCATCTGTTCATGCCACCTTTCTTTACTACCCCCTCCAGAAGCACTTTCTTTATATAATCGAGCATATCTCGAGAACGGTACACATCTGACCATGCCAACCATGGCAACGCATCCGTTCATGCCACCTTTTCTTTACTACCCTCTCCAGGAGCACTTTCTTTGAAGAATCGAGCATATCTCGAGACGGTGCGTCTGCAGTCAGCATTCTAAGGACCTATCCATAGAAGTTGAAAATACCCTTCTGACTATGGTAACGCATCTGTTCATGCCACCTTTTCTTTACTACCCTCTCCAGGAGCACTTTCTTTGTAGAATCGAGCGTATCTCGAGAACGGTGCTTTTGCAGTCAGAGTTATAAATACCTATTCACCCATACCCATTTCACCATGGCAACGCATCTGTCCATGCCACCTTTTCTTTACTACCCCCTCCATTAGCACTTTCTTTTTATAATCGATCATATCTCGAGACGGTGAGTCTGCAGTCAGAGTTCTAAGGACCTATCCATAGAATTTGAAAATACCCTTCTGACCATGGTAACGCATCACTTCATGCCACCTTTTCTTGACTACCCCCTCCAGGAGCAGTTTCTTTGCAGAATCGAGCGTATCTCGAGAACGGTGCGTCTGCAGTCAGAGTTCTAAAGACCTATCCATAGAAGTTGAAAATACCCATCTCACCATGGCAATGCATCTGTTCAAGCCACCTTTTCTTTACTACCCCCTCCAGGAGCACTTTCTTTGTAGAATCGAGCATATCTCGAGACGGTGCGTCTGCAGTGAGAGTTCTAATGACCTATCCATAGAAGTTGAAAATACCCTTCTGACCATGGTAAGGCATCACTTCATGCCACCATTTCTTTACTACCCCTCCAGGAGCACTTTCTTTGTAGAATCGAGCATATCTCGAGACGGTGCGTCTGCAGTCAGAGTTCTAAGGACCTATCCATAGAAGTTGAAAATACCCATCTGACCATGGCAACGCATCTGTTCATGCCACCTTTTCTTTCCTGCCCCCTCCAGGAGCAATTTCTTTGTAGAATCGAGCATATCTCGAGAACGGTGCGTCTGCAGTCAGAGTTCTAAGGACCTATAAATAGAAGTTGAAAATACCCATCTGACCATGGTAACGCATCTCTTCATGCCACCTTTTCTTTACTACCCCCTCCAGGAGCACTTTCTTTGTAGAATCGAGCGTACCTCGAGGACGGTACCCATCTGACCATGCCAACGCATCTGTGCATGCCACCATTTCTTTACTACCCCCTCCAGGAGCAATTTCTTTGTAGAATCGAGCATATCTCGAGACCGGTGCGTTTGCAGTCAGAGTTCTAAAGACCTAACCATAAAAGTTGAAAATACCCATCTGACCATGGCAACGCATCTGTTCATGCCACCTTTTCTTTACTACCCCCTCCAGGAGCAATTTCTTTGTAGAATCGAGCGTATCTCGAGAACGGTGTGTCTGCAGTCAGAGTTCTAAAGACCTATCCATAGAAGTTGAAAATACCCTTCTGACTATGGTAACGCATCTGTTCATGCCACCTTTCTTTACTACACCCTCCAGAAGCACTTTCTTTGTATAATCGAGCATATCTCGAGAACGTTACCCATCTGACCATGCCAACGCATTTGTGCATGCCACCATTTCTTTACTACCCCTCCAGGAGCACTTTCTTTGTAGAATCGAGCATATCTCGAGACGGTGCGTCTGCAGTCAGAGTTCTAAGGACCTATCCATAGAAGTTGAAAATACCCATCTGACCATGGCAACGCATCTGTCCATGCCACCTTTTCTTTACTACCCCCTCCAGGAGCACTTTCTTTGTAGAATCGAGCGTATCTCGAGAACGGTGCGTCTGCAGTCAGAGTTCTAAGGACCTATCCATAGAAGTTGAAAATACCCATCTGACCATGGTAACGCGTCTGTTCATGCCACCTTTTCTGTACTACCCCCTCCAGGAGCAGTTTCATTGTAGAATCGAGCATATCTCGAGAACGGTGCGTCTGCAGTTTGAGTTCTAAAGACCTATCCACATAAGTTGAAAATACCCATCTGACCATGGCAACGCATCTGTTCATGCCACCTTTTCTTTAGTACCATCTCCAGGAGCAGTTTCTTTGTAGAATCGAACGTATCTCGAGAACGGTGCGCCTGCAGTCAGGGTTCTAAAGACATATCCATAGAAGTTGAAAGTACCCATCTGACCAAGATAACGCATCTGTTCATGCCACCTTTTCTTTACTACCCCCTCCAGGAGCAGTTTCTTTGTGGAATCGAGCGTCAGTCAGAGTTCTAAAGACCTATCCACATAAGTTGAAAATACCCATCTGACCATGGCAACGCATCTGTTCATGCCACCTTTTCTTTACGACCCCCTCCAGGAGCAGTTTCATTGTAGAATCGAGCATATCTCGAGAACGGTGCGTCTGCAGTCAGAGTTCTATAGACCTATCCACAGAAGTTGAAAATACCCATCTGACCATGGCAACGCATCTGTTCATGCCACCTTTTCTTTACTACCACCTCTAGGAGCAGTTTCTTTGTAGAATCGAGCGTATCTCGAGAACGGTGCGTCTGCAGTTAGAGTTCTACAGACCTATCCGTGGAAGTTGAAAATACCCTTCTGTCCATGGCAACGCATCTGTTCATGCCACCTTTTCTTTACTACCCCCTCCAGGAGCACTCTCTTTGTAGAATCGAGCGTATCTCGAGAACGGTGCGTCTGCAGTTAGAGTACAAAAGAAATATCCGTAGAAGTTGAAAATACAATTCTGACCATGGCAACGCATCTGTTCATGCCACCTTTTCTTTACTACCCCCTCCAGGAGCAGTTTCTTTGTAAAATCGAGCATATCTCGAGAACGGTGCGTATGCAGTCAGAGTTCTAAAGACCTATCCATAGAAGTTGAAAATACCCATCTGACCATGGCAACGCATCTGTTCATGCCACATTTTCTTTACTACCCCCTCCAGGAGCACTTTCTTTGTATAATCGAGCATATCTCGAGAACGGTACCCATCTGACCATGCCAACGCATCTGTGCATGCCACCATTTCTTTACTACCCCTCCAGGAGCACTTTCTTTGTAGAATCGAGCATATCTCGAGACGGTGCGTCTGCAGTCAGAGTTCTAAGGACCTATCCATAGAAGTTGAAAATACCCATCTGACCATGGCAACGCATCTCTTCATGCCACCTTTTCTTTACTACCCCCTCCAGGAGCACTTTCTTTGTAGAATCGAGCATATCTCGAGACCGGTGCGTCTGCAGTCAGAGTTCTAAAGACCTATCCATAGAAGTTGAAAATACCCTTCTGACCATGGTAACGCATCTGTTCATACCACCTTTCTTTACTACCCCCTCCAGAAGCACATTCTTTGTATAATCGAGCATATCTCGAGAACGGTACCCATCTGACCATGCCAACCATGGCAACGCATCAGTTCATGCCACCTTTTCTTTACTACCCTCTCCAGGAGCACTTTCTTTGAAGAATCGAGCATATCTCGAGACCGGTGCGTCTGCAGTCAGAGTTCTAAGGACCTATCCATAGAAGTTGAAAATGCCCATCTGACCATGGCAACGCATCTGTTCATGCCACCTTTTCTTTCCTGCCCCCTCCAGGAGCAATTTCTTTGTAGAATCGAGCATATCTCGAGAACGGTGCGTCTGCAGTCAGAGTTCTAAGGACCTATCCATAGAAGTTGAAAATACCCATCTGACCATGGCAACGCATCTGTCCATGCCACCTTTTCTTTACTACCCCCTCCAGGAGCACTTTCTTTGTAGAATCGAGCGTATCTCGAGAACGGTGCGTCTGCAGTCAGAGTTCTAAGGACCTATCCATACAAGTTGAAAATACCCATCTGACCACGGCAACGCATCTGTCCATGCCACCTTTTCTTTACTACCCCCTCCAGGAGCACTTTCTTTGTGGAATCGAGCGCATCTCGAGAACGGTGCGTCTGCAGTCAGAGTTCTAAGGACCTATCCATAGAAGTTGAAAATACCCATCTGACCATGGCAACGCATCTGTCCATGCCACCTTTTCTTTACTAACCCCTAAAGGAGCACTTTCTTTGTAGAATCGAGCGTATCTCGAGAACGGTGCGTCTGCAGTCAGAGTTCTAAGGACCTATCCATAGAAGTTGAAAATACCTATCTGACCATGGCAACGCGTCTGTTCATGCCACCTTTTCTGTACTACCCCCTCCAGGAGCAGTTTCATTGTAGAATCGAGCATATCTCGAGAACGGTGCGTCTGCAGTTTGAGTTCTAAAGACCTATCCACATAAGTTGAAAATACCCATCCGACCATGGCAACGCATCTGTTCATGCCACCTTTTCTTTAGTACCATCTCCAGGAGCAGTTTCTTTGTAGAATCGAGCGTATCTCGAGAACGGTGCGCCTGCAGTCAGAGTTCTAAAGACATATCCATAGAAGTTGAAAGTACCCATCTGACCAAGATAACGCATCTGTTCATGCAACCTTTTCTTTACTACCCGTTCCAGGAGCTGTTTCTTTGTGGAATCGAGCGTCAGTCAGAGTTCTAAAGACCTATCCACATAAGTTGAAAATACCCATCTGACCATGGCAACGCATCTGTTCATGCCACCTTTTCTTTACTACCACCTCTAGGAGCAGTTTGTTTGTAGAATCGAGCGTATCTCGAGAACGGTGCGTCTGCAGTTAGAGTACAAAAGAAATATCCGTAGAAGTTGAAAATACAATTCTGACCATGGCAACGCATCTGTTCATGCCACCTTTTCTTTACTACCCCCTCCAGGAGCAGTTTCTTTGTAAAATCGAGCATATCTCGAGAACGGTGCGTCTGCAGTCAGAGTTCTAAAGACCTATCC
This sequence comes from Eristalis pertinax, assembly GCA_907269125.1. NCBI lineage: Eukaryota > Metazoa > Arthropoda > Insecta > Diptera > Syrphidae > Eristalis > Eristalis pertinax. The sequence continues at coordinate 103,914,182 of OU026145.1, read as the reverse complement.
ATAGAAGTTGAAAATACCCATCTGACCATGGCAACGCATCTGTTCATGCCACATTTTCTTTACTAGCCCCTCCAGGAGCACTTTCTTTGTATAATCGAGCATATCTCGAGAACGGTACCCATCTGACCATGCCAACGCATCTGTGCATGCCACCATTTCTTTACTACCCCTCCAGGAGCACTTTCTTTGTAGAATCGAGCATATCTCGAGACGGTGCGTCTGCAGTCAGAGTTCTAAGGACCTATCCATAAAAGTTGAAAATACCCATCTGACCATGGCAACGCATCTGTTCATGCCACCTTTTCTTTCCTGCCCCCTCCAGGAGCAATTTCTTTGTAGAATCGAGCATATCTCGAGAACGGTGCGTCTGCAGTCAGAGTTCTAAGGACCTATCCATAGAAGTTGAAAATACCCATCTGACCATGGTAACGCATCTCTTCATGCCACCTTTTCTTTACTACCCCCTCCAGGAGCACTTTCATTGTAGAATCGAGCGTATCTCGAGAACGGTGCGTCTGCAGTCAGAGTTCTAAGGACCTATCCATAGAAGTTGAAAATACCCAACTGACCATGGCAACGCATCTGTCCATGCCACCTTTTCTTGACTACCCCCTCCAGGAGCAATTTCTTTGTAGAATCGAGCGTAACTCGAGAACGGTGTGTCTGCAGTCAGAGTTCTAAAGACCTATCCATAGAAGTTGAAAATACCCTTCTGACCATGGTAACGCATCTGTTCATGCCACCTTTCTTTACTACCCCCTCCAGAAGCACATTCTTTGTATAATCGAGTATATCTCGAGAACGGTACCCATCTGACCATGCCAACCATGGCAACGCATCAGTTAATGCCACCTTTTCTTTACTACCCTCTCCAGGAGCACTTTCTTTGAAGAATCGAGCATATCTCGAGACGGTGCGTCTGCAGTCAGAGTTCTAAGGACCTATCCATAGAAGTTGAAAATACCCTTCTGACCATGGTAACGCATCTCTTCATGCCACCTTTTCTTTACTACCCCCTCCAGGAGCACTTTCTTTGTAGAATCGAGCGTATCTCGAGAACGGTGCGTTTGCAGTCAGAGTTCTAAAGACCTATCCATAGAAGTTGAAAATACCCATCTGACCATGGCAACGCATCTGTCCTTGCCACCTTTTCTTTACTACCCCCTCCAGGAGCACTTTCTTTGTAGAATCGAGCGTATCTCGAGACGGTGCGTCTGCAGTCAGAGTTCTAAGGACGTATCCATAGAAGTTGAAAATACCCTTCTGACTATGGTAACGCATCTGTTCATGCCACCTTTTCTTTACTAACCCCTCCAGGAGCACTTTCTTTGTAGAATCGAGCGTATCTCGAGAACGGTGCGTCTGCAGTCAGAGTTCTTAAGACCTATCCATAGTAGTTGAAAATACCCTTCTGACTATGGTAACGCATCTGTCCATGCCACCTTTTCTTTACTACCCCCTCCAGGAGCACTTTCTTTGTATAATGGAGCGTATCTCGAGACCGGTGCGTTTGCAGTCAGAGTTCTAAAGACCTATCCATAAAAGTTGAAAATACCCATCTGACCATGGCAACGCATCTGTTCATGCCACCTTTTCTTTACTACCCCCTCCAGGAGCAATTTCTTTGTAGAATCGAGCGTAGCTCGAGAACGGTGTGTCTGCAGTCAGAGTTCTAAAGACCTATCCATAGAAGTTGAAAATACCCTTCTGACTATGGTAACGCATCTGTTCATGCCACTTTTCTTTACTACCCCCTCCAGAAGCACTTTCTTTGTATAATTGAGTATATCTCGAGAACGGTACCCATCTGAACATGCCAACGCATTTGTGCATGCCACCATTTCCTTACTACCCCTCCAGGAGCACTTTCTTTATAGAATCGAGCATATCTCGAGACGGTGCGTCTGCAGTTAGAGTTCTAAGGACCTATCCATAGAAGTTGAAAATACCCATCTGACCATGGCAACGCATCTGTTCATGCCACCTTTTCTTTCCTGCCCCCTCCAGGAGCAATTTCTTTGTAGAATCGAGCATATCTCGAGAACGGTGCGTCTGCAGTCAGAGTTCTAAGGACCTATCCATAGAAGTTGAAAATACCCATCTGACCATGGCAACGCATCTGTCCATGCCACCTTTTCTTTACTACCCAATCCACTAGCACTTTCTTTGTAGAATCGAGCGTATCTCGAGAACGGTGCGTCTGCAGTCAGAGTTCTAAGGACCTATCCATAGAAGTTGAAAATACCCATCTGACCATGGCAACGCATCTGTCCATGCCACCTTTTCTTTACTACCCCCTCCAGGAGCACTTTCTTTGTGGAATCGAGCGTATCTCGAGAACGGTGCGTCTGCAGTCAGAGTTCTAAGGACCTATCCAAAGAAGTTGAAAATACCCATCTGACCATGGCAACGCATCTGTCCATGCCACCTTTTCTTTACTACCCCCTCCAGGAGCACTTTCTTTGTGGAATCGAGCGTATCTCGAGAACGGTGCGTCTGCAGTCAGAGTTCTAAACACCAACCCATAGAAGTTTCAAATACCCATCTGACCATGGTAACGCGTCTGTTCATGCCATCTTTTCTGTACAACCCCCTCCAGGAGCAGTTTGATTGTAGAATCGAGCATATCTCGAGAACGGTGCGTCTGCAGTTTGAGTTCTAAAGACCTATCCACATAAGTTGAAAATACCCATCTGACCATGGCAACGCATCTGTTCATGCCACCTATTCTTTAGTACCATCTCCAGGAGCAGTTTCTTTGTAGAATCGAGCGCATCTCGAGAACGGTGCGCCTGCAGTCAGAGTTCTAAAGACATATCCATAGAAGTTGAAAGTACCCATCTGACCATCGTAACGCATCTGATATTGCCACCTTTTCTTTACTACCCCCTCCTGGAGCACTTTCTTTTTTGAATCGAGCGTCAGTCAGAGTTCTAAAGACCTATCCATAGAAGTTGAAAATACCCATCTGACCATGGCAACGCATCTGTTTATGCCACCTTTTCTTTACTACCCCCTCCAGGAGCACTCTCTTTGTAGAATCGAGCATATCTAGAGAACGGTGCGTCTGCAGTCAGAGTTCTAAAGACCTATCCATAGAAGTTGAAAATACTAATCTGACCATGGCAACGCATCTGTTCATGCCACCTTTTCTTTACTACCACCTCTAGGAGCAGTTTCTTTGTAGAATCGAGCGTATCTCGAGAACGGTGAGTCTGTCAGACATTTAAAATACCCATCTGACCATGGTAACGCATCTGTTCATGCCACCTTTTCTTTACAACCCCCTCCAGGAGCACTTTCTTTGTAGAATCGAGCGTCAGTCAGAGATCTAAAGACCTTTCCATAGAAGTTGAAAATACCCATCTGACCATGGCAACGCATCTGTTCATGTCACCTTTTCTTTCCTACCCCATCCAGGAGCAGTTTCTTTGTAGAATCGAGCGTATCTCGAGAACGGTGCGTCTGCAGTCAGAGTTCTAAAGACCTATACATAGAAATTGAAAATACCTATCTGACCATGGCAACGCATCTGTTCATGCCACCTTTTCTTTACTACCCCCTCCAGGAGCACTTTCTTTGTAGAATCGAGCATATCTCGAGAACGGTGCGTCTGCAGTCAGAGTTCTAAAGACCTATCCACAGAAGTTGAAAATACCCATCTGACCATGGCAACGCATCTGTACATGCCACCTTTTCTTTACTACCCACTCCAGGAGCACTTTCTTTGTAGAATCGAGCGTCAGTAAGAGTTCTAAAGACCTTTCCATAGAAGTTAAAAATACCCATCTGACCATGGCAACGCATCTGTTCATGCCACCTTTTCTTTACTACCCCCTAAAGGAGCACTTTCTTTGTAGAATCGAGCGTATCTCGAGAACGGTGCGTCTGCAGTCAGAGTTCTAAAGACCTATCCACAGAAGTTAAAAATACCCATCTGACTATGGCAACGCATCTGTTCATGCCACCTTTTCTTTACTACCTCCTCCAGGAGCACTTTCTTCGTAGAGTCGAGCGTATCTCGAGAACGGTGCGTCTGCAGTCAGAGTTCTAAAGACCTATCCATAGAAGTTGAAAATACCCATCTGACCATGGCAACGCATCTGTTCATGCCACCTTTTCTTTACTACCCCCTCCAGGAGCGCTGTTTTGTAGAATCGAGCATATCTCGAGAACGGTGCGTCTGCAGTCAGAGTTCTAAAGACTTATCCATAGAAGTTGAAAATACCTATCTGACCATGGCAACGCATCTGTTTATGCCACCTTTTCTTTACTACCCCTCCAGGAGCACTTTCTTTGTAGAATCGAGCATATCTCGAGAACGGTGCGTCTGCAGTCAGAGTTCTAAAGACCTATCCACAGAAGTTGAAAATACCCATCTGACAATGGCAACGCATCTGTTCATGCCACCTTTTCTTTACTACCCCCCTCCAGGAGCACTTTCTTTGTAGAATCGAGCGCATCTCGAGAACGGTGCGTCTGCAGTCAGAGTTCCAAAGACCTATCCACAGAAGTTGAAAATACCCATCTGTCCATGACAAAGCATCTGTTCATGCCACCATTTCTTTACTACCCCTGCAGGAGCACTTTCTTTGTAGAATCGAGCGTCAGTCAGAGTTCTAAAGACCTTTCCATAGAAGTTGAAAATACCCATCTGACCATAGCAACGCATCTGTTTATGCCACCTTTTCTTTACTACCCCTTCAGGAGCACTTTCTTTGTAGAATGGAGCGTATCTCGAGAACGGTGCGTCTGCAGTCAGAGTTCTAAAGACCTATCCACAGAAGTTGAAAATACCCATCTGACAATGGCAACGCATCTGTTCATGCCACCTTTTCTTTACTACCCCCTCCAGGAGCACATTCTTTGTAGAATCGAGCATATCTCGAGAACGGTGCGTCTGCAGTCAGAGTTCTAAAGACCTATCCACAGAAGTTGAAAATACCCATCTGACAATGGCAACGCATCTGTTCATGCCACCTTTTCTTTACTACCCCCTCCAGGAGCACTTTCTTTGTAGAATCGAGCATATCTCGAGAACGGTGCGTCTGCAGTTAGAGTGCTAAAGACTTATCCATAGAAGTTGAAAATACCTATCTGACCATGGCAACGCATCTGTTTATGCCACCTTTTCTTTACTACCCCTTCAGGAGCACTTTCTTTGTAGAATCGAGCGTATCTCGAGAACGGTGCGTCTGCAGTCAGAGTTCTAAAGACCTATCCACAGAAGTTGAAAATACCCATCTGACAATGGCAACGCATCTGTTCATGCCACCTTTTCTTTACTACCCCCTCCAGGAGCACTTTCTTTGTAGAATCGAGCATATCTCGAGAACGGTGCGTCTGCAGTCAGAGTTCTAAAGACCTATCCACAGAAGTTGAAAATACCCATCTGACAATGGCAACGCATCTGTTCATGCCACCATTTCTTTACTACCCCCTCCAGGAGCACTTTCTTTGTAGAATCGAGAGTCAGTCAGAGTTCTAAAGAAATTTCCATAGAAGTTGAAAATACCCATCTGACCATGGCAATGCATCTGTTCGTGTCACTTTTTCTTTACTACCCCCCTCCTGTAGCACTTTCTTTGTAGAATCGAGCGTATCTCGAGAACGGTGCGTCTGCAGTCAGAGTTTTAAAGACCTATCCATAGAAGTTGAAAGTACCAATCTGACCATGAAAACGCATCTGTTCATGCCACCTTTTCTTTACTACCCCCTCCAGGAGCGCTGTTTTGTAGAATCGAGCATATCTCGAGAACGGTGCGTCTGCAGTCAGAGTTCTAAAGACTTATCCATAGAAGTTGAAAATACCTATCTGACCATGGCAACGCATCTGTTTATGCCACCTTTTCTTTACTACCCCTCCAGGAGCACTTTCTTTGTAGAATCGAGCATATCTCGAGAACGGTGCGTCTGCAGTCAGAGTTCTAAAGACCTATCCACAGAAGTTGAAAATACCCATCTGACAATGGCAACGCATCTGTTCATGCCACCTTTTCTTTACTACCCCCTCCAGGATCACTTTCTTTGTAGAATCGAGCATATCTCGAGAACGGTGCGTCTGCAGTCAGAGTTCTAAAGACCTATCCACAGAAGTTGAAAATACCCATCTGACAATGGCAACGCATCTGTTCATGCCACCATTTCTTTACTACCCCCTCCAGGAGCACTCTCTTTGTAGAATCGAGCGTCAGTCAGAGTTCTAAAGACCTTTCCATAGAAGTTGAAAATACCCATCTGACCATGGCAACGCATCTGTTCATGTCACTTTTTCTTTACTACCCCCCTCCTGTAGCACTTTCTTTGTAGAATCGAGCGTATCTCGAGAACGGTGCGTCTGCAGTCAGAGTTTTAAAGACCTATCCATAGAAGTTGAAAGTACCAATCTGACCATGAAAACGCATCTGTTCATGCCACCTTTTCTTTACTACCCCCTCCAGGAGCGCTGTTTTGTAGAATCGAGCGTATCTCGAGAACGGTGCGTCTGCAGTCAGAGTTCTAAAGACCTATCCACAGAAGTTGAAAATACCCATCTGACCATGGCAACGCATCTGTTCATGCCACCTTTTCTTTACTACACCCTCCAGGAGCACTTTCTTTGTCGAATCGAGCATATCTCGAGAACGGCGCATCTGCAGTCAGAGTGCTAAAGACCTATCCATATAAGTTGAAAATACCCATCTGACCAATCTGACCATGGCAACGCATCTGTTCATGCCACCTTTTCTTTACTACCCCTCCAGGAGTATTTTCTTCGTAGAGTCGGGCGTATCTCGAGAACGGTGCGACTGCAGTCAGAGTTCTAAAGACCTATCCACAGAAGTTGAAAATACCCATCTGACCATGGCAACGCATCTGTTCATGCCACCTTTTCTTTACTACACCCTCCAGGAGCACTTTCTTTGTAGAATCGAGCATATCTCGAGAACGGTGCGTCTGCAGTCAGAGTGCTAAAGACCTATTCATAGAAGTTGAAAGTACCCATCTGACCATGGCAAGGCATCTGTTCATGCCACCTTTTCTTTACTACCCCCTCAAGGAGCACTGTTTTGTAGAATCGAGCATATCTAGAGAACGGCGCGTCTGCAGTCAGAGTGCTAAAGACCTATCCATAGAAGTTGAGAATACCCATCTGACCATGGCAACGCATCTGTTCATGCCACCTTTTCTTTACTACCCCCTCCAGGGGCACTTTCTTTGTAGAATCGAGCATATCTCGAGAACGGTGCGTTTGCAGTCAGAGTTCTAAAGACCAATCCATAGAAGTTGAAAATACCCATCTGACCATGACAACGCATTTGTTCATGACACCTTTTCTCTACTACCCCCTCCAGGAGCACTTTCTTTGTAGAATCGAGCGTATCTCGAGAACGGTGCGTCTGCAGTCAGAGTTCTTAAGACCTATCCACAGAAGTTGAAAATACCCATCTAACCATGGCAACGCATCTGTTCATGCCACCTTTTCTTTACTACCCCTCCAGGAGCACTTTCTTTGTAGAATCGAGCGTATCTCGAGAACGGTGCGTCCGCAGTCAGAGTTCTAAAGATCTATCCACAGAAGTTGAAAATACCCATCTGACCATGACAACGCATTTGTTCATGACACCTTTTCTCTACTACCCCCTCCAGGAGCACTTTCTTTGTAGAATCGAGCGTATCTCGAGAACGGTGCGTCTGCAGTCAGAGTTCTTAAGACCTATCCACAGAAGTTGAAAATACCCATCTAACCCTGGCAACGCATCTGTTCATGCCACCTTTTCTTTACTACCCCTCCAGGAGCACTTTCTTTGTAGAATCGAGCGTATCTCGAGAACGGTGCGTCTGCAGTCAGAGTTCTTAAGACCTATCCACAGAAGTTGAAAATACCCATCTAACCATGGCAACGCATCTGTTCATGCCACCTTTTCTTTACTACCCCTCCAGAAGCAGTTTCTTTGTAGAATCGAGCGTATCTCGAGATTGGTGCGTCTGCAGTCACAGTTCTAAAGACCTATCCACAGAAGTTGAAAATACCCATCTGACCATGGTAACACATCTGTTCATGCCACCTTTTCTTTACTACCCCCTCCAGGAGCAGTTTCTATGTACAATCGAGCATATCTCGAGAACGGTGCGTCTGCTGTCAGAGTTCTAAAGACCTATCCACAGAAGTTGAAAATACCCATCTGACCATGGCAACGCATCTGTTCATGCCACCTTTTCTTTACTACCCCTCCAGAAGCAGTTTCTTTGTAGAATCGAGCGTATCTCGAGAACGGTGCGTCTGCAGTCAGAGTTCTAAAGACCTATCCACAGAAGTTGAAAATACCCATCTGACCATCGTAACGCATCTGTTCATGCCACCTTTTCTTTACTACCCCCTCCAGGGGCACTTTCTTTGTAGAATCGAGCATATCTCGAGAACGGTGCGTTTGCAGTCAGAGTTCTAAAGACCAATCCATAGAAGTTGAATATACCCATCTGACCATGGCAACGCATCTGTTCATGCCACTTTTTCTCTACTACCCCCTCCAGGAGCACTTTCTTTGTAGAATCGAGCGTATCTCGAGAACGGTGCGTCTGCAGTCAGAGTTCTAAAGACCTATACATAGAAGCTGAAAATACCCATCTGACCATGGTAACGCATCTGTTAATGCTACCTTTTCTTTACTACCCCCTCCAGGAGCACTTTCTTTGTAGAATCGAGCGTATCTCGAGAACGGTGCGTCTGCAGTCAGAGTTCTAAAGACTTATCCACAGAAGTTGAAAATACCCATCTGACCATGGCAACGCATCTGTTCATGCCACCTTTTCTCTACTACCCCCTCCAGGAGCACTTTCTTTGTAGAATCGAGCATATCTCGAGAACGGTGCGTTTGCAGTCAGAGTTCTAAAGACCTATCCATAGAAGTTGAAAATACCCATCTGACCATGGCAACGCATCTGTTCATGCCACATTTTCTTTACTACCCCCTCCAGGAGCACTTTCTTTGTAGAATCGAGCATATCTCGAGAACGGTGCGTCTGCAGTCAGAGTTCTAAAGACCTAACCACAGGAGTTGAAAATACCCATCTGACCATGGCAACGCATCTGTTCATGCCACCTTTTCTTTACTACCCCCTCCAGGAACACTTTCTTTGTAGAATCGAGCGTATCTCGAGAACGGTGCGTCTGCAGTCAGAGTTCTAAAGACCTATCCACAGAAGTTGAAAATACCCATCTAACCATGGCAACGCATCTGTTCATGCCACCTTCTCTTTACTACCCCATCCATTAGCAGTTTCTTTGTAGAATCGAGCGTATCTTGAGAACGGTGCGTCTGCAGTCAGAGTTCTAAAGACCTATCCATAGAAGTTGAAAATCCCCATCTGACCATGGCAACGCATCTGTTCATGCCACCTTTTCTTTACTACCCCCTCCAGGAGCACTTTCTTTGTAGAATCGAGCATATCTAGAGAACTTTGCGTCTGCAGTCAGAGTGCTAAAGACCTATCCACAGAAGTTGAAAGTACCCATCTGACCATGGCAACGCATCTGTTCATGCCACCTTTTCTTTACTACCCCCTTCAGGCGCACTTTCTTTGTCGAATCGAGCATATCTCGAGAACGGTGCGTCTGCAGTCAGAGTTCTAAAGACCTATCCACAGAAGTTGAAAATACCCATCTGACCAATCTGACCATGGCAACGCATCTGTTCACGCCACCTTTTCTTTACTACCCCCTCCAGGAGCACTGTTTTGTAGAATCGAGTATATCTCGAGAAAGGTGCGTCTGCAGTCAGAGTTCTAAAGACCTATCCACAGAAGTTGAAAATACCCATCTGACCATGACAAAGCATTTGTTCATGCCACCTTTTCTTTACTTCCCCTCCAGGATCACTTTCTTTGTAGAATCGAGCGTATCTCGAGAACGGTGTGTCTGCGGTCAAGACCTATGCACAGAAGTTGAAAATACCCATCTGACCATGGCAACGCATCTGTTCATGCCACCTTTTCTTTACTACCCCTCCAGAAGCAGTTTCTTTGTAGAATCGAGCGTATCTCGAGAACGGTGCGTCTGCAGTCAGAGTTCTAAACACTTGTCCACAGAAGTTGAAAATACCCATCTGACCATGGCAACGCATCTGTTCATGCCACCTTTTCTTTACTACCCCCTCCAGGAGCACTTTCTTTGTAGAATCGAGCATATCTAGAGAACGGTGTGTCTGCAGTCAGAGTTCTAAAGACCTATCCACAGAAGTTGAAAATACCCATCTGACCATGGCAACGCATCTGTTCATGCCACCTTTTCTTTACTACAACCTTCAGGAGCACTTTCTTTGTAGAATCGAGCATATCTCGAGAGCGGTGTGTCTGCAGTCAGAGTTCTAAAGACCTATCCATAGAAGTTGAAAGTACCCATCTGACCATGGCAACGCATCTGTTCATTCCACCTTTTTTTTACTATCCCCTCCAGGAGCACTTTCTTTGTAGAATCGAGCATATCTCGAGAACGGTGCGTCTGCAGTCAGAGTTCTAAAGACCTATCCACAGAAGTTGAAAATACCCATCTGACCATTGTAACGCATCTGTTCATGCCACCTTTTCCTTACTACCCCTCCAGGAACAGTCTCTTTGTAGAATCGAGCATATCCCGAGAAAGGTGCGTCTGCAGTCAGAGTTCTAAAAACCTATATATAGAAGTTGAAAGTACCCATCTGACCATGGTAACACATCTGTTCATGCCACCTTTTCTTTACTACCCCCTCCAGGAGCAGTTTCTATGTACAATCGAGCATATCTCGAGAACGGTGCGTCTGCAGTCAGAGTTCTAAAGACCTATCCACAGAAGTTGAAAGTACCCATCTGACCATGGCAACGCATCTGTTCATTCCACCTTTTTTTTACTACCCCTCCAGAAGCAGTTTCTTTGTAGAATCGAGCGTATCTCGAGAACGGTGCGTCTGCAGTCAGAGTTCTAAAGACCTATCCACAGAAGATGAAAATACCCATCTGACCATCGTAACGCATCTGTTCATGCCACCTTTTCTTTACTACCCCCTCCAGGGGCACTTTCTTTGTAGAATCGAGCATATCTCGAGAACGGTGCGTTTGCAGTCAGAGTTCTAAAGACCAATCCATAGAAGTTGAACATACCCATCTGACCATGGCAACGCATCTGTTCATGCCACCTTTTCTCTACTACCCCCTCCAGGAGCACTTTCTTTGTAGAATCGAGCGTATCTCGAGAACGGTGCGTCTGCAGTCAGAGTTCTAAAGACTTATCCACAGAAGTTGAAAATACCCCTCTGACCAATCTGACCATGGGAACGCATCTGTTCATGCCACATTTTCTTTACTACCCCCTCCAGGAGCACTTTCTTCGTAGAATCGAGCATATCTAGAGAACGGTGCGTCCGCAGTCAGAGTGCTAAAGACCTATCCATAGAAGTTGAAAATACCCATCTGACCATGGCAACGCATCTGTTCATGCCACATTTTCTTTACTACCCCCTCCAGGAGCACTTTCTTTGTAGAATCGAGCATATCTCGAGAATGGTGCGTCTGCAGTCAGAGTTCTAAAGACCTAACCACAGGAGTTGAAAATACCCATCTGACCATGACAAAACATCTGTTCATGCCACATTTTCTTTACCACCCCTCCAGGAGCACTTTCTTTGTAGAATCGAGCGTATCTCGAGAACAATGCGTCTGCAGTCATTGTTCTAAAGACCTATCCACAGAAGTTGAAAATACCCATCTGACCATGGCAACGCATCTGTTCATGCCACCTTTTCTTTACTACCCCCTCCAGGAGCACTTTCTTTGTAGAATCGAGCATATCTAGAGAACGGTGCGTCTGCAGTCAGAGTGCTAAAGACCTATCCATATAAGTTGAAAATACCCATCTGACCATGGCAACGCATCTGTTCATGCCACCTTTTCTTTACTACCCCCTCCAGGAACACTTTCTTTGTAGAATCGAGCGTATCTCGAGAACGGTGCGTCTGCAGTCAGAGTTCTAAAGACCTATCCACAGAAGTTGAAAATACCCATCTAACCATGGCAACGCATCTGTTCATGCCACCTTCTCTTTACTACCCCATCCAGGAGCAGTTTCTTTGTAGAATCGAGCGTATCTTGAGAACGGTGCGTCTGCAGTCAGAGTTCTAAAGACCTATCCATAGAAGTTGAAAATACCCATCTGACCATGGCAACGCATCTGTTCATGCCACCTTTTCTTTACTACCCCCTCCAGGAGCACTTTCTTTGTAGAATCGAGCGTATCTTGAGAACGGTGCGTCTGCAGTCAGAGTGCTAAAGACCTATCCACAGAAGTTGAAAGTACCCATCTGACCATGGCAACGCATCTGTTCATGCCACCTTTTCTTTACTACCCCCTTCAGGCGCACTTTCTTTGTCGAATCGAGCATATCTCGAGAACGGTGCGTCTGCAGTCAGAGTTCTAAAGACCTATCCACAGAAGTTGAAAATACCCATCTGACCAATCTGACCATGGCAACGCATCTGTTCACGCCACCTTTTCTTTACTACCCCCTCCAGGAGCACTGTTTTGTAGAATCGAGTATATCTCGAGAAAGGTGCGTCTGCAGTCAGAGTTCTAAAGACCTATCCACAGAAGTTGAAAATACCCATCTGACCAATCTGACCATGGCAACGCATCTGTTCATGCCACCTTTTCCTTACTACAACCTCCAGGAGCACTTTCTTTGTAGAATCGAGCATATCTCGAGAACGGTGTGTCTGCAGTCAGAGTTCTAAAATCCTATCCACAGATTTTGAAAATACCCATCTGACCATGACAAAGCATTTGTTCATGCCACCTTTTCTTTACTTCCCCTCCAGGATCACTTTCTTTGTAGAATCGAGCGTATCTCGAGAACGGTGTGTCTGCGGTCAAGACCTATGCACAGAAGTTGAAAATACCCATCTGACCATGGCAACGCATCTGTTCATGCCACCTTTTCTTTACTACCCCTCCAGAAGCAGTTTCTTTGTAGAATCGAGCGTATCTCGAGAACGGTGCATCTGCAGTCAGAGTTCTAAAGACCTATCCATAGAAGTTGAAAGTACCCATCTGACCATCGTAACGCATCTGTTCATGCCACCTTTTCTTTACTACCCCCTCCAGGGGCACTTTCTTTGTAGAATCGAGCATATCTCGAGAACGGTGCGTTTGCAGTCAGAGTTCTAAAGACCAATCCATAGAAGTTGAACATACCCATCTGACCATGGCAACGCATCTGTTCATGCCACCTTTTCTCTACTACCCCCTCCAGGAGCACTTTCTTTGTAGAATCGAGCGTATCTCGAGAACAGTGCGTCTGCAGTCAGAGTTCTAAAGACTTATCCACAGAAGTTGAAAATACCCATCTAACCATGGCAACGCATCTGTTCATGCCGCCTTTTCTTCACTACCCCCTCCAGGAGCACTTTCTTTGTAGAATCGAGCCTATCTCGAGAACGGTATCTTGAGAACGATGTGTCTGCAGTCAGAGTTCTAAAGACTTATCCACAGAAGTTGAAAATACCCCTCTGACCAATCTGACCATGGGAACGCATCTGTTCATGCCACATTTTCTTTACTACCCCCTCCAGGAGCACTTTCTTCGTAGAATCGAGCATATCTAGAGAACGGTGCGTCCGCAGTTAGAGTGCTAAAGACCTATCCATAGAAGTTGAAAATACCCATCTGACCATGGCAACGCATCTGTTCATGCCACATTTTCTTTACTACCCCCTCCAGGAGCACTTTCTTTGTAGAATCGAGCATATCTCGAGAATGGTGCGTCTGCAGTCAGAGTTCTAAAGACCTAACCACAGGAGTTGAAAATACCCATCTGACCATGACAAAACATCTGTTCATGCCACATTTTCTTTACCACCCCTCCAGGAGCACTTTCTTTGTAGAATCGAGCGTATCTCGAGAACAATGCGTCTGCAGTCATTGTTCTAAAGACCTATCCACAGAAGTTGAAAATACCCATCTGACCATGGCAACGCATCTGTTCATGCCACCTTTTCTTTACTACCCCCTCAAGGAGCACTTTCTTTGTAGAATCGAGCATATCTAGAGAACGGTGCGTCTGCAGTCAGAGTGCTAAAGACCTATCCATATAAGTTGAAAATACCCATCTGACCATGGCAACGCATCTGTTCATGCCACCTTTTCTTTACTACCCCCTCCAGGAACACTTTCTTTGTAGAATCGAGCGTATCTCGAGAACGGTGCGTCTGCAGTCAGAGTGCTAAAGACCTATCCATATAAGTTGAAAATACCCATCTGACCATGGCAACGCATCTGTTCATGCCACCTTTTCTTTACTACCCCCTCCAGGAGCACTTTCTTTGTAGAATCGAGCGTATCTTGAGAACGGTGCGTCTGCAGTCAGAGTGCTAAAGACCTATCCACAGAAGTTGAAAGTACCCATCTGACCATGGCAACGCATCTGTTCATGCCACCTTTTCTTTACTACCCCCTTCAGGCGCACTTTCTTTGTCGAATCGAGCATATCTCGAGAACGGTGCGTCTGCAGTCAGAGTTCTAAAGACCTATCCACAGAAGTTGAAAATACCCATCTGACCAATCTGACCATGGCAACGCATCTGTTCACGCCACCTTTTCTTTACTACCCCCTCCAGGAGCACTGTTTTGTAGAATCGAGTATATCTCGAGAAAGGTGCGTCTGCAGTCAGAGTTCTAAAGACCTATCCACAGAAGTTGAAAATACCCATCTGACCAATCTGACCATGGCAACGCATCTGTTCATGCCACCTTTTCCTTACTACAACCTCCAGGAGCACTTTCTTTGTAGAATCGAGCATATCTCGAGAACGGTGTGTCTGCAGTCAGAGTTCTAAAATCCTATCCACAGATTTTGAAAATACCCATCTGACCATGGCAACGCATCTGTTCATTCCACCTTTTTTTTACTATCCCCTCCAGGAGCACTTTCTTTGTAGAATCGAGCATATCTCGAGAACGGTGCGTCTGCAGTCAGAGTTCTAAAGACCTATCCACAGAAGTTGAAAATACCCATCTGACCATTGTAACGCATCTGTTCATGCCACCTTTTCCTTACTACCCCTCCAGGAACAGTCTCTTTGTAGAATCGAGCATATCCCGAGAAAGGTGCGTCTGCAGTCAGAGTTCTAAAAACCTATATATAGAAGTTGAAAGTACCCATCTGACCATGGCAACGCATCTGTTCATGCCACCTTTTCTTTACTACAACCTCTAGGAGCACTTTCTTTGTAGAATCGAGCATATCTCAGAACGGTGTGTCTGCAGTCAGAGTTCTAAAGACCTATCCATTGAAGTTGAAAGTACCCATCTGACCATGGCAACGCATCTGTTCATGCCACCTTTTCCTTAGTACCCCCTCCAGGAGCACTTTCTTTGTAGAATCGAGCATATCTCGAGAACGGTGCGTCTGCAGTCAGAGTTCTAAAGACCTATCCACAGAAGTTGAAAATACCCATCGGACCATGGTAACGCATCTGTTCTTGCCACCTTTTCTTTGCTACCAACTCCAGGAGCAGTTTCTTTGTAGAATCGAGCGTTTCTCGAGAACGGTGCGTCTTCAGTCAGAGTTCTAAATACCTATCCACAGAAGTTGAAAATACTTATCTCACCATGGAAACGCATCTGTTCATGCCACCTTTTCCTTACTACCCCTCCAGGAACAGTTTCTTTGTAGAATCGAGCATATCCCGAGAACGGTGCATCTGCAGTCAGAGTTCTAAAAACCTATCCATAGAAGTTGAAAGTACCCATCTGACCATGGCAACGCATCTGTTCATGCCACCTTTTCTTTACTACAACCTTCAGGAGCACTTTCTTTGTAGAATCGAGCATATCTCGAGAGCGGTGTGTCTGCAGTCAGAGTTCTAAAGACCTATCCACAGATTTTGAAAATACCCATCTGACCATGACAAAGCATCTGTTCATGCCACCTTTTCTTTACTACCCCTCCAGGAGCACTTTCTTTGTAGAATCGAGCGTATCTCGAGAACGGTGCGTCTGCAGTGAAGACCTATGCACAGAAGTTGAAAATACCCATCTGACCATGGCAACGCATCTGTTCATGCCACCTTTTCTTTACTACCCCTCCAGAAGCACATTCTTTGTCGAATCGAGCGTATCTCGAGAACAGTGCGTCTGCAGTCAGAGTTCTATAGACCTATCCATAGAAGTTGAAAATACCCATCTGACTATGGCAACGCATCTGTTTATGCCACCTTTTCTTTACTACCACCTCCAGGATCACTTTCTTTGTAGAATCGAGCGCATCTCGAGAACGGTGTGTCTGCAGTCAGGGTTCTAAAGACATATCCATAGAAGTTGAAAATACTTATCTGACCATGGCGACGCATCTGTTCATGCCATATTTTCCTAACTATCCAATCCAGGAGCACTTTCTTCGTAGAATCAAGCGTATCACGAAAACGGTGCGTCTGCAGTCAGAGTTCTAAAGACCTATCCATAGAACCTGAAAATGCCCATCCGAGCATATCTCGAAAACGGTGCGTCTGCAGTCAGAGTTCTAAAGACCTATCCATAGAAGTTGAAAATACCCATCTGACCATCGCAACGCATCTGTTCATGCCACCTTTTCTTTACTACCCCCTATAGGAGCACTTTCTCTGTAAAATCGAGCATATCTCGAGAACGGTGCGTCTTCAGTCAGAGTTCTAAAGACCTATCCATAGAAATTGAAAAACCCATCTGACCATGGCAGCGCATCTGTTTATGCTCCCTTTTCCTAGCTATCCCCTCCAGTAGCACTTTCTTTGTAGAATCGAGCGTATCTCGAGAACGGTGCGTCTGCAGTCAGAGTTCTAAAGACCAACCCATAGAAGTTTCAAATACCCATCTGACCACGGCAACGCATCTGTTCATGCCACCTTTTCTTTACTATCCCCTCCAGGAGCACTTTCTTTGTAGAATCGAGCATATCTCGAGAACGGTGCGTCTACAGTCAGGGTTCTAAAGACCTATCCATAGAAGTTGAAAATACCCGTCTGACCATGGCAACGCATCTGTTCATGCCACCTTTTCTTTACTACCCCCTCGAGGAGCACTTTCTTTGTAGAATCGAACGTATCTCGAGAACGGTGCGTCTACAGTCAGAGTTCTAAAGACCTATCCATAGAAGTTGAAAGTACCCATCTGACCATGGCAACGCATCTGTTTATGCCACCTTTTCTTTACTACCCCCTCCAGGAGCACGTTCTTTGTCGAATCGAGCATATCTCGAGCACAATGCGTCTGCAGTCAGAGTTCTAAAGACCTATCCACAGAAGTTGAAAATACCCATCTGACCAATCTGACCTTGGCAACGCATCTGTTCATGTCACCTTTTCTTTACTACCCCGTCCAGGAGCACTTTCTTTGTAGAATCGAGCATATCTCGAGAACGGTGTGTCTGCAGTCAGAGTTCTAAAGACCTATGCACAGATTTTGAAAATACCCATCTGACCATGACAAAGCATCTGTTCATGCCACCTTTTCTTTACTACCCCCTCCAGGAGCACTTTCTTTGTAGAATCGAGCATATCTCGAGAACGGTGCGTCTGAAGTCAGAGTTCTAAAGACCTATCCACAAAAGTTGAAAATACCCATCTGACCATGGAAACGCATCTGTTCATGCCACCTTTTCTTTACTACCCCCTCCAGGAGCAGTTTCTTTGTAGAATCGAGCATATCTCGAGAACGGTGCGTCTGCAGTCAGAGTTCTAAAGACCTATCCATAGAAGTTGAAAGTACTCATCTGACCATGGCAACGCATCTGTTTATTCCACCTTTTCGTTACTACCCCATCAAGGAGCACTTTCTTTGTAGAATCGAGCGTATCTCGAGAACGGTGCGTCTGCAGTCAGAGTTCTAAAGACCTATCCACAAAAGTTGAAAATACCCATCTGACCATGGAAACGCATCTGTTCATGCCACCTTTTCTTTACTACCCCCTCCAGGAGCAGTTTCTTTGTAGAATCGAGCATATCTCGAGAACGGTGCGTCTGCAGTCAGAGTTCTAAAGACCTATCCATAGAAGTTGAAAGTACCCATCTGACCATGGCAACGCATCTGTTCATTCCACCTTTTCTTTTCTTCTGTAGAATCGAGCATATCTCGAGAACGGTGCGTCTGCAGTCAGAGTTCTAAAGACTTATCCATAGAAGTTGAAAATACCCATCTGACCATGGCAACGCATCTGTTCATGCCACATTTTCTTTACTACCCCCTCTAAGAGCACTTTCTTTGTAGAATCGAGCGTATCTCGAGAACGGTGCGTCTGCAGTGAAAGTTCTAGAGACCTATACATAGAAGTTGAAAATGCCCATCCGACCATTTCAACGCATCTGTTCATGCCACCTTTTATTTACTCCCCCCCCTCCAGGAGCACTTTCTTTGTAGAATCGAGCATATCTCGAAAACGGTGCGTTTGCGGTCAGAGTTCTAAAGACCTATCCATAGAAGTTAAAAATATCCATCTGACCATGGCAACGCATCTGTTAATGCCACATTTTCTTTACTATCCCCTCCAGGAGCACATTCTTTGTAGGATCGTATCTCGAGAACGGTGCGTCTGCAGTCAGAGTTCTATAGACCTATCCATAGAAGTTGAAAATACCCATCTGACTATGGCAACGCATCTGTTTATGCCACCTTTTCTTTACTACCCCCTCCAGGATCACTTTCTTTGAAGAATCGAGCATATCTAGAGAACGGTGCGTCTGCAGTCAGAGTTCTAAAGACCTATCAATATAAGTTGAAAATGCCCATCTGACCGTGGCAACGCATCTGTTCATGCCACCTTTTCTTTACTATCCCCTCCAGGAGCACATTCTTTGTAGGAGCGTGTCTCGAGAACGGTGCGTCTGCAGTCAGAGTTCTAAAGACCTAACCACAGAAGTTGAAAATGCCCATCCGACCATGTAAACGCATCTGTTAGTGCTATCTTTTCTTTCCTACCCCTCTAGGAGCACTTTCTTTGTAGAATCGAGCATATCTCGAGAACGGTGCGTCTGCAGTCAGGGTTTCTAGACCTATCCATAGAAGTTGAAAATACCCATCTGACTATGGCAACGCATCTGTTTATGCCACCTTTTCTTTACTACCCCCTCCAGGATCACTTTCTTTGTAGAATCGAGCATATCTCGAGAACGGTGCGTCTGCAGTCAGAGTTCTAAAGACATATCCATAGAAGTTGAAAATACTTATCTGACCATGGCAACGCATCTGTTCATGCCATATTTTCCTAACTATCCCTTCCAGGAGCACTTTCTTCGTAGAATCAAGCGTATCACGAAAACGGTGCGTCTGCAGTCAGAGTTCTAAAGACCTATCCATAGAAGTTGAAAATACCCGTCCGACCATGGCAACGCATCTGTTAATGCCACCTTTTCTTTAGTACCCCCTAAAGGAGCACTTTCTCTGTAGAATCGAGCATATCTCGAGAACGGTGCGTCTGCAGTCAGAGTTCTAAAGACCTATCCATAGAAGCTGAAAATGCCCATCCGAGCATATCTCGAAAACGGTGCGTCTGCAGTCAGAGTTCTAAAGACCTATCCATAGAAGTTGAAAATACCCATCTGACCATCGCAACGCATCTGTTCATGCCACCTTTTCTTTACTACCCCCTATAGGAGCACTTTCTCTGTAAAATCGAGCATATCTCGAGAACGGTGCGTCTTCAGTCAGAGTTCTAAAGACCTATCCATAGAAGTTGAAAATACCCATCTGACCATGGCAGCGCATCTGTTTATGCTCCCTTTTCCTAACTATCCCCTCCAGGATCACTTTCTTTGTAGAATCGAGCATATCTCGAGAACGGTGCGTCTTCAGTCAGAGTTCTAAAGACCTATCCATAGAAGTTGAAAATACCCATCTGACCATGGCAACGCATCTGCGCATACCACTTTCTATTTACTCCCTCCCTCCAGGAGCACTTTCTTTGTAGAATCGAGCATATCTCGAGAACGGTGCGTCTGCAGTCAGGGTTCCTAGACCTATCCATAGAAGTTGAAAATACCCATCTGACTATGGCAATGCATCTGTTTATGCCACCTTTTCTTTACTACCCCCTCCAGGATCACTTTCTTTGTAGAATCGAGCATATCTCGAGAACGGTGCGTCTGCAGTCAGAGTTCTAAAGACATATCCATAGAAGCTGAAAATGCCCATCCGAGCATATCTCGAAAACGGTGCGTCTGCAGTCAGAGTTCTAAAGACCTATCCATAGAAGTTGAAAATACCCATCTGACCATCGCAACGCATCTGTTCATGCCACCTTTTCTTTACTACCCCCTCCAGGAGCACTTTCTTTGTAGAATCGAGCATATCTCGAAAACGGTGCGTCTTCAGTCAGAGTTCTAAAGACCTATCCATAGAAGTTGAAAATACCCATCTGACCATGGCAGCGCATCTGTTTATGCTCCCTTTTCCTAACTATCCCCTCCAGGAGCACTTTCTTTGTAGAATCGACCATATCTCGAGAACGGTGAGCTTGCTGTCAGGGTTCTAAAGACGTATCCATACAAGTTGAAGATACCCATCCGACCATGGCAACGCATCTGTTCATGCCACCTTTTCTTTACTATCCCCTCCAGGAGCACTTTCTTTGTAGAATCGAGCATATCTCGACAACGGTGCGTCTACAGTCAGGGTTCTAAAGACCTATCCATAGAAGTTGAAAATACCCATCTGACCATGGCAACGCATCTGTTCATTCCACCTTTTCTTTACTACCCCCTCGAGGAGCACTTTTTTTGTAGAATCGAACGTATCTCGAGAACGGTGCGTCTACAGTCAGAGTTCTAAAGACCTATCCATAGAAGTTGAAAGTACCCATCTGACCATGGCAACGCATCTGTTTATGCCACCTTTTCTTTACTACCCCCTCCAGGAGCACGTTCTTTGTCGAATCGAGCATATCTCGAGAACAATGCGTCTGCAGTCAGAGTTCTAAAGACCTATCCACAGAAGTTGAAAATACCCATCTGACCAATCTGACCATGGCAACGCATCTGTTCATGCCACCTTTTCTTTACTACCCCGTCCAGAAGCACTTTCTTTGTAGAATCGAGCATATCTCGAGAACGGTGTGTCTGCAGTCAGAGTTGTAAAGACCTATCCACAGATTTTGAAAATACCCATCTGACCCTGACAAAGCATCTGTTCATGCCACCTTTTCTTTACAACCCCTCCAGGAGCACTTTCTTTGAAGAATCGAGCGTATCCCGAGAACGGTGCGTCTGCAGTCAGAGTTCTAAAAACCTATCCATAGAAGTTGAAAGTACTCATCTGACCATGGCAACGCATCTGTTCATGCCACCTTTTCTTTACTACCCCTCCAGAAGCAGTTTCTTTGTAGAATCGAGCGTATCTCGAGAACGGTGCGTCTGCAGTCAGAGTTCTAAAGACCTATCCATAGAAGTTGAAAGTACCCATCTGACCATGGCAACGCATCTGTTCTTGCCACCTTTTCTTTACTACCCCCTCCAGGAGCACTTTCTTTGTAGAATCGAGCATATCTCGAGAACGGTGCGTCTGAAGTCAGAGTTCTAAAGACCTATCCACAGAAGTTAAAAATACCCATCTGACCATGGTAACGGATCTGTTCTTGCCACCTTTTTTTTGCTACCCCCTCCAGGAGCAGTTTATTTGTAGAATCGAGCCTATCTCGAGAAAGGTGCGTCTTCAGTCAGAGTTCTAAAGACCTATCCATAGAAGTTGAAAGTACCCATCTGACCATGGCAACGCATCTGTTCATTCCACCTTTTCTTTACTACCCCCTCCAGGAGCACTTTCTTTGTAGAATCGAGCATATCTCGAGAACGGTGCGTCTGCAGTCAGAGTTCTAAAGACCTATCCATAGAAGTTGAAAGTACCCATCTGACCATGGCAACGCATCTGTTCATGCCACCTTTTCTTTACTACACCCTCCAGGAGCACTTTCTTTGTAGAATCGAGCATATCTCGAGAACGGTGCGTCTGAAGTCAGAGTTCTAAATACCTATCCACAGAAGTTGAAAATACCCATCTGACCATGGTAACGGATCTGTTCTTGCCACCTTTTCTTTGCTACCCCCTCCAGGAGCAGTTTCTTTGTAGAATCGAGCGTATCTCGAGAACCGTGCGTCTTCAGTCAGAGTTCTAAAGACCTATCCACAAAAGTTGAAAATACCCATCTGACCATGGAAACGCTTCTGTTCATGCCACCTTTTCTTTACTACCCCCTCCAGGAGCAGTTTCTTTGTTGAATCGAGCATATCTCGACAACGGTGCGTCTGCAGTCAGAGTTGTAAAGACTTATCCATAGAAGTTGAGAATACCCATCTGACCATGGCAACGCATCTGTTTATGCCACATTTTCTTTACTACCCCCTCTAAGAGCACTTTCTTTGTAGAATCGAGCGTATCTCGAGAACGGTGCGTCTGCAGTGAGAGTTCTAAAGACCTATCCATAGAAGTTGAAAATGCCCATCCGACTATTTCAACGCATCTGTTCATGCCACCTTTTATTTACTCCCCCCCTCCCGGAGCCCTTTCTTTGTAGAATCGAGCATATCTCGAAAACGGTGCGTTTTGCGGTCAGAGTTCTAAAGACCTATCCATAGAAGTTAAAAATATCCATCTGACCATGGTAGCGCATCTGTTCATGCCACCTTTGCTTTACTATCCCCTCCAGGAGCACATTCTTCGTAGGATCGTATCTCGAGAACGGTGCGTCTGCAGTCAGAGTTCTATAGACCTATCCATAGAAGTTGAAAATACCCATCTGACTATGGCAACGCATCTGTTTATGCCACCATTTCTTTACTACCCCCTCCAGGATCACTTTCTTTGTAGAATCGAGCATATCTCGAGAACGGTGCGTCTGCAGTCAGAGTTCTAAAGACCTATCCATAGAAGTTGAAAATGCCCATCTGACAGTGGCAACGCATCTGTTCATGCCACCTTTTCTTTACTATCCCCTCCATGAGCACATTCTTTGTAGGAGCGTATCTCGAGAACGGTGCGTCTGCAGTCAGAGTTCTAAAGACCTAACCACAGAAGTTGAAAATGCCCATCCGACCATGTAAACGCATCTGTTAATGCTATCTTCTCTTTCCTACCCCTCTAGGAGCACTTTCTTTGTAGAATCGAGCTTATCTCGAGAACGGTGCGTCTTCAGTCAGAGTTCTAAAGACCTATCCATAGAAGTTGAAAATACCCGTCTGACCATGGCAACGCATCTGCGCATACCACTTTCTATTTACTCCCTCCCTCCAGGAGCACTTTCTTTGTAGAATCGAGCATATCTCGAGAACGGTGCGCCTGCAGTCAGAGTTCTAAATACCTTTCCATAAAAGTTGAAAATACCCATCTGACCATGGCAACGCATCTGTTCGTGCCACCTTTTCTTTACTACCCCCTATAGGAGCACTTTCTCTGTAGAATCGAGCTTATCTCGAGAACGGTGCGTCTTCAGTCAGAGTTCTAAAGACCTATCCATAGAAGTTGAAAATACCCATCTGACCATGGCAACGCATCTGCGCATACCACTTTCTATTTACTCCCTCCCTCCACGAGCACTTTCTTTGTAGAATCGAGCATATCTCGAGAACGGTGCGTCTGCAGTCAGAGTTCTAAAGACATATCCATAGAAGTTGAAAATACTTATCTGACCATGGCAACGCATCTGTTCATGCCATATTTTCCTAACTATCCCCTCCAGGAGCACTTTCTTCGTAGAATCAAGCGTATCACGAAAACGGTGCGTCTGCAGTCAGAGTTCTAAAGACATATCCATAGAAGTTGAAAATACCCATCTGACCATCGCAACGCATCTGTTCATGCCACCTTTTCTTTACTTCCCCCTATAGGAGCACTTTCTCTGTAAAATCGAGCATATCTCGAGAACGGTGCGTCTTCAGTCAGAGTTCTAAAGACCTATCCATAGAAGTTGAAAATACCCATCTGACCATGGCAGCGCATCTGTTTATGCTCCCTTTTCCTAACTATCCCCTCCAGGAGCACTTTTTTTGTAGAATCGACCATATCTCGAGAACGGTGAGCTTGCATTCAGGGTTCTAAAGACGTATCCATACAAGTTGAAGATACCCATCTGACCATGGCAACGCATGTGTTCATGCCACCTTTTCTTTACTATCCCCTCCAGGAGCACTTTCTTTGTAGAATCAAGCGTATCTCGAGAACGGTGCGTCTGCAGTCAGAGTTCTAAAGACTTATCCATAGAAGTTGAAAATACCTATCTGACCATGGCAATGCATCTGTTCATGCCACATTTTCTTTACTACCCCCTCTAAGAGCACTTTCTTTGTAGAATCGAGCGTATCTCGAGAACGGTGCGTCTGCAGTGAGAGTTCTAAAGACCTTTCCATAGAAGTTGAAAATACCCATCCGACCATGGCAACGCATCTGTTCATGCTACCTTTTCTTTACTACTCCCTCGAGGAGCACTTTCTTTATAGAATCGAGCGTATCTCGAGAACGGTGCGTCTGCAGTCAGAGTTCTAAAGACTTATCCATAGAAGTTGAAAATACCCATCTGACCATGGCAACGCATCTGTTCATGCCACATTTTCTTTACTACCCCCTCTAAGAGCACTTTCTTTGTAGAATCGAGCGTATCTCGAGAACGGTGCGTCTGCAGTGAGAGTTCTAAAGACCTTTCCATAGAAGTTGAAAATACCCATCCGACCATGGCAACGCATCTGTTCATGCCACCTTTTCTTTACTACCCCCTCGAGGAGCTCTTTCTTTGTAGAATCGAGCGTATCTCGAGTACGGTGCGTCTGCAGTCAGAGTTCTAATGACCTATCCATAGAAGTTGAAAATACCCATCTGACCATGGCAACGCATCTGTTCATATCCCGTGAGAGTTCGACTTAGGGGGAGTCTACTGTATATGTTCCGCCTTGCTCAACATTTGTGTCTATTACAAAACATAACTGCATTCAGACGAAGTACAAGATCTCATAATGAAGTTGAAGTCTCAAATGAATGATAGTGATTTATCATAAATGAAACCAAAAAACCCAAACTGACTCTGGTTTGTTGTTTTCACTTCATCTTTTCTAAGTTTCAATATTTCCCACTGAAAATGTTCAGTGATACAGTTTTTCTCTGAGTTATGGTTATCGCTTTGCTGTCGTCCACTTAAACATAAACGATAGAAATTGTCGTTTTTAACGACAAGATGTCAACTTAGGTAATTACACATCACCTCCATTGGACATGAACCATGCCCTGTTCATGAACATGACATGAAAGAATCTAGTGCTCTCTGACTTATGCCAGCTCGAAGTCAGCACTAATCGCCAGGCTAAGGGTCCAAATCCAGACAACGAATGAGGTTTTGCTGGAAAATCGATACTTACGTGCTTAAGGAGACCATCCCGAGGTGGATGCAAATCAGCAGCTAAATGTCGGAACACACAGATAGTGCTCCCTAACGGTACGAAAATAACAACTGACAAATATGTCAAGTATCTTGGCGTTAACTTCACGGAAAGGCTAACGTTCAACAGCCACTCGGAACTGACCCGTAAGAAGGTCAAATAAAATGGATTAAGCCAGACGACGAAGCTACTACTCTACAAGCAGCTAATACGGACGATCTTAACGTACGGCTTCCCAATATGGCACCATTTCTAAGTCCAGCATGGAGAAGCTCGCATTTTTCGAAAGGAAATTACTGCGAATATAGACAGGTCTCACCTTTGACAGAAGCACGCATCATCCCCTTACACCAGTACATGGTGACACTGTTTAGAAAGCAGCTTCTAGGCATCAACAATCAACCTAACGAGGAAATCAGGAACCTGAGACAACGCTACCTCAACGCGCTAAATCTGCTAAGTGTGCAGAATTTCCCAACGAAATCCAACAACGAGTTGCATGGCTTTTACCAGAGCAGCGATAGCAATCATCATCCAGGCTAAATCGGCTACCACACCACCCCACCCCAAAAGGACCAACATGGAGACACGGATTTGAACAAACCGATATAAGCACTGCTCATTTGATTGATTGTTGGTTGATGTTGACTCTTTGGAACTCAATTTCAAATGGAATGGCTTACCATGAATGGCTGTTCAGATTGTGGATGTGATCTTGGGCATCGCCATGTCCAGCGGAGCCGGTGTGTTACGTGAAACTGCCAGAGAGCTCGCTCTCTTACGTTCAATGACATTCCTCTTATTTCACTCAAAAACGAACGAAGCTCTATTGAAAGACAAATTGTCACGTCACATATTTTTGTCACCTCTCTTTGTCACCTCACATCAAAATGTGTATTCTTGCATGCAAGTGAGGTGACGAAAATCCATACTATTTCTCACCCCAAGAAAATTCAATCAAGCAGCATCACTCGCCATCCAGTTGGTGTATTTGATAAGCATTTGCAACACTTTGCGAAGATGTCCTGGACTTTGGATCGTGTCTGTGGTATAATTGATTGGCTTCAGTTCTTCATTGGTTTATATTCGATGAAAAATGTGTATATGTAGATATCGCACTATTCAAGCGAAAGAAGATTTACGAAGCCTTTGATAATCAACCAAAACTAACACAAATCCCTTGAGATAATTCCAACCCGGGTTTAATAACAAAAACCGGAATTTGGCAGAAAACAGCTCTTATTTCCAAACCATAAGCGATAATATTTGTTTAAAGATATATTTCAATAAGACAATGCTCTAACTTTCAGATTAAAAAAAAAATAAATTTATTATTATTACTCATTTACGAAACAAACAAATAAAATGAAAAATAGTTGCAAAATTCAATCCACAAAAGTTTGCAGTTTGCACACTAAGTCAAATCCTGGAGAAGGCCAGCGAGTTTCAAATCCATACGCACCACCACCTTTCCTCGATTTTGAAGACAGCTATTTGAATGACTTCTCACAAAATGGATATTTATTTTCTGTCAGCTGGGATCTGGGAAGCCAGTCATTCTGTGCCAGCTGACAAGACAAAATCCAATCAAATACAGTTTGACAGGGAGATGAGTTAAGAGTGAATAAGAAGAAGAAAATAAAAACAAAAATAAATAAGTAAATAAAAAAATCGAAATATCACCAGGCGCCCAGAACTCATATTTTCGCAGTAGGTATAAGACGCTGACGTCATACAATTTTTGTTCTTAACTTTCGACGAGACTATGAAGGCCCCGCGCGCCTATTTGCCTGAATATTTGACAGCTACATATTAGGGCCCCGAGGGGGGGCCCTCATAGTCTCGTCGAAATTTAAAAAAAACAAAAAATGTATGACGTCAGCCTCGTATACCTACTGCGAAAATATGAGTTCTGAGCGTCTGGTGATATTTCGATTTTTTTAATTTATTTTTTTATTTTTTTTATTTTCTTCTTCTTATTTACTCTTAACTCATTTCCCTGTCATCTCAGAAATGTCAATGGGGAACTGCATTTGATTGGATTTCGTCTTGTCAGCTGACACAGAAGTCATTCAAATAATTGTTTTTACAATCGATGGAAAGGTGGTGCGTGTCGATTTGAAACTGGCTGGTCTTCTCCAGGATTTGCCTTAGTGTGAAGATTTGGTCTAAACTTGGAAGGAGTGCAAACCGGCTTTAGCCGTTCACACAAATCTTGTAGGTGACGTTGGGAACAGGTCTAAAGGCCTCTGTAGTTGTTACCAGAAATAAGTGAGCAAAGAGATATTCAACTTCGGCCATTTTTACCCCTAGTCCACAACGGAGAAAAGTGTGGAAAGAGTTGCATTTCACACATACTTTTACAACGTTCGTCGATTCGTGAATTTTGTGGGGAAATGGCGTCAGATTCATAAATTTTGTGGGAAATTCGTGAATTTGCCCGCGAACATTTACTATTATTCGGAGGGTGTTCAAAAGATGACTAAAATTTAAGCAAGAGCTCACACGTACACACAGACAGAGGACGAAAGCGTATAAAGAACGCAGTCAGATGAAATCAAGGGACAAGAGAGAAAGAAGTTGAATATCCCTTTACTCATTTATTTCTAGTTGTTACAAGAGGTAGGATCGCATTTTTGTGGATGAGGCAAATGGAGCTGACTTACAGTCATCGAACATACTTTCGTCTTCCCAAATTCAAGATGATCTGGTACATGCTCCCTAGTAGAACATCGCCCCTGGCCTTGAAGAGCGTCGATGGTAAACCATCTGAGCCTGCGGCTTTAAAAGTCCAGGTTCCTCCAAAAAAACGTGTTTTTTTTTCAAACTAATTGTATTTATTAATAACTCCTAAAATCCTAAAATGCTGAACTCAACAACGAATCATCTGAAAGTAAAAATCAAAACGGTTTCTTATTCTGTATCACATTGGCTATGCTCGGGACTACAATGAATAATTTTCACAAAAAAAAATGGCGAATTTTTTTAACCTTTTTAATATATAAAATTTCCATATCACAATGTTAGTTACCGTACTCATCCGAAACGGCTTTACCGATTTTTGCCAAATTTTATATGCGTATTCAGTTGGTCTGAGAATCAATTTACCCCTAAGTGATAAGGGTTGTTCACCCTTAATATCTTTTTTTTTATTTTTGGACGAAATTTTTTGTTTTTATTTTTTTATAATGTGGCATTAAAAAATACATGCATTAATCATTATCATCACTCTCAATAACTGATCAATTATAGTGTTTTTAACTGTACTTCGATTAAAATTTCCCTTAGCTTATGACAAATCTAACATTTTTTTAATGAAAATAAGCATTTATTTTTATTATTAAAGTTTAATCCTGATATATGCTTAGTGTTACCTATCTTTTGCATAATAAACACCAAAATCGATTATTGCTTGAAAAACAAATTTGATAATGATAGCTTAATTCAACATTCATCCATTCATCCATAAATCTGTGTAATAGCCATCACGAATTTCGACAAATGAGTCAAAAACTACTCGCTATGTCTATAAGTGATACTTAAGGGTTTATGTCATGAATAATTAGTTATGTATCGAATGGGCAAACCGCCATTTTTTATATAATTATTTGATATAATTATGACAAAATAATTTTTTTGTAAAATTCAATTTTTTACAACTTTTGTTTCAAATTTTTTTTCATGAATTTTTTTTTCATAAAACTATTGTTTTCGCTATAATCCTGGTCGTAATTATAACTATAACGTTTCCATCATTAAGTAATTTTTGGAAGCGCACTTGCCAATCGCGTGAGTGCACGTTGTGACTATAATAACCTTGATTAATTTTTTGCCAGGCGCATCGTCAGCGACTTGGACGCTCTATTGAACGAGCACAATGAATTGTTGAAAATATTCACACTTGCACAAATTACAAAGCTATAATCACGCTATTGTCATTAATCCTGATAAAACACCAGCTGGAGAACATATTCGTAGATTCAATGCACCTGTTGTTGAAGACGTTGCTGGAATCATGGTTGGCGATAGTACAGGTACACGATAAATTGTGATTCGTAGAAGAAATAATAATCTTCAGTTCATTGCTGATACACATAGTTCATATGACGCTCTCCAATATCTGCTAATATTCTGGAAGGGGCAAGACGGATATTGCATAAGCATAAAATAACGAGATCCCGTATCAGGTACTTTTAACAAAACAATTAAATTATTGAACGTAATTAATTTAAATTAATATTCATAAATATATTATTACCGATTAATGATTCGGCGCGTCCTGGACAACATCATTCTACGATGTCGTGAGCTTTGTCAACAATTCATGGTCGACATGTACGAGAAGATAGATGGCGAACGACTATGATACTTACGATATAATCAACTTAAGCCGCGTGCGGAAGAGTATATTCACTTACGAGATGCTATTAACAACAACGCCGACGTCGCCGAAATTGGTAACTTTGTCATTTTACCATCATCGTACGTCGGCAGTCCACGTCATATGCAAGAATATATACAGGATGCTATGGCTTACGTGCGCGAATATGGACGACCGTGTTTATTTCACGTTCACATGTAATCCAAAATGGCCAGAGATTACATCTTTGCTATTGCCTGGCCAAAATGCAATACATCGTCATGACATTACAGCACGTGTATTCAGACAAAAGTTGAAGTCTCTAATAAGTTCATTACTAAATTACATGTATTCGGTCCCACACGTTGCTGGCTCTATTCAGTTGAGTGGCATAAGCGAGGATTACCTCATGCCAGGATTACCATTTTGGTTTGGTTAATCGACAAAATCCGTCCTGAAGAAATCGATAGTATCATTTCTGCGGAAATTCCAGATCCGTCTACTGACCAAGTGCTATTTGATATTGTTACAGCAAATATGATCCATGGTCCATGCGGTACTCTTCATCGTTCATCGCCTTGCGTGGCAGATGGAAAATGTACCAAAAATTTCCCTAAAGATTTCACTAATGATACGATAACAAATACCGACGGTTATCCAATATATCGCCGAAGAAATCCCGATAATGGCGCACAATCATTTATTAAAAATATCAGCAACACAGACATTGACATTGACAATCGTTGAGTGGTGCCGTATTCGCCTCTGCTAAGCAAGACATACAATGCTCATATTAATATTGAGTTTTGCAGTTCTGTGAAGAGCATCAAATATATTTCCAAGTATGTCCATTAAGGCAGTGATATGGCTGTGTTTAGAGTAGAAAATACTAATGTAAATGCTCCTCCAATGAATAAAAACGATGAAATTACGCTCTACCAAATTGGTATCAGCTCCAATGAAGCTGCTTGGCGTATCTTCGTTTTCCAATTCATGAACAGGATCCAGCAGTTGTTCAGTTAGCCGTCCATCTTGAAAACGGTCAGCGTGTATTTTTCCCGAACGAGATTGATCGTGGTACAATTCCACCGAAAAATACACTCACTGCATTTTTTGAATTGTGTAATAGTACGGATGATTTTGGTGCCTTTGCAAGAACATTACTCTATTCACAAGTACCACGCTATTTCACATGGGCTCAAACAAAAAAATGGATGCCCCGCAAGCAAGGCTCACCAGTTGATACATGTCTCAATTTATTTAAATCGAACGCTTTGGGGCGATTATTTACAGTCAATCCAAGACACACTGAGTGCTTTTTTCTTCGACTGTTGTTGATTAATGTTACTGGCCCATTATCATTTCAAGATATACGTAAAGTGAAAGGGCAACAGTATCCAACATATAAAGACGCATGCCTTGCACTCGGCTTGCTGGAAGACGACAACCAGTGGGAGTGTGTGCTTGCTGAAGCTGCATTGAACTGTACAGTAATATAAATTCGTCTACTATTTACTATAGTGTTGACTACATGTTTCCCAGCTAGAGCACAGATATTGTGGGATAATCACAAAGATTCAATGACTGATGATATATTGCATCAACATCGTACACGGTGCAACAATCTAACGATAACATAACATTCAGCTATGTACAATGAAGCATTGATTGCTATTGAGGATCTTTGCATTGTCATTACCAACTTATCACTCACTCATTTCGGTATGAATTCGCCAAATCGAACTGCATCTGATTTAATTAACACTGAAATGAATCGTGAACTGCAGTACAACACTGTAGAAATGGCAGCCATTGTTACTCGCAGTGTCTCACTAATGAATGACGAACAAAGAATCATTTATGACCGCATTTTGCTCGCAGTTTCAGCAGGACAAGGTGGGTTCTTCTTTTTGGATGCCGGGTGGAACAGGAGGCAGAACAGCTCATTCAGTATTTAAGCTGCCACTAAATATTCAAAATAACCCTGACGCAGTGTGTAACATTCAAAAACAATCGCCCATGACCACCGTGCTGAAACAGTGTAAAATTATCAACTGGAATGAATGTACTATAGCACACAAGCTTTCAATTGAGGCGTTGACCGAACATTGAAAGATCTTAAAAAACAACGACAAACTATTTGGCGGCACTCTGTTGGTGCTTTCAGGTGATATCAGACAAACGCTTCCCGTCATTCCACGTTCAACATACGCTGATAAGATCAACGCTTGCTTAAAATCATCTCCATTGTGGCGTAATGTTGAAAAAGTACAGCTCGTTCAAATGCTTCAAGATCCATAAGCTAAAACATGCTCAAAACAACTCTTATATATCGGTGATGGAAAAGTTGCTACAGATGAAACTGGATACGTAAAACTACCGACCGCTTTATGCACAATCGCTGATTCGCAAGATACTTTCATTGAACAAATATTTCCCGATGTACACACACAGTACATAAATCATGAGTGGCTTGCAGAAAGAGCTATTTTAGCAGCAAAAAATGCAGACGTTGACGCGATTAGTCATTCGAAAATTGATGAAAAACGTTATCGAAGCCAGCGTTTTAAATGGCAAGTTCAAAAGTGAAAATACATTAATACCACGGATTCCTATCATACCTACAGATGTGCCAATTCAATTCAAACGAATTCAGTTTCCGATTAAATTGCCATTTGCAATGACAATCAACAAATCCCAATGCCAGACGATGTCTATTTGTGGCTTAGATTTGAGTACACCATGTTTTTCACACGGGCAATTGTACGTAGCATGCTCTCGAGTGGGTAAGCCATCCAGTTTGTTTGTGCTCGCTAAAGATGGGCTAACAAAAAATTTTGTTCAGGCTATAGCATTAAAAGATTGATGTTGTTTGTTAGTGTTACTGTCGTAATTAATATGTGATATATAATTTTAAGAAATAAACTATAATAACTTAAAAATTATATTGTTTGGCGTTTGTTATTTTTATATTCCCTTATCGTTCATAGCGCCCCATGCCTATTTCACGCATATATCACATACTTACACACTTGTAATAAGTAAGTTACTTTTTGTCTACACTAGAATTTATCTAGAAAATAGAAATAATATATAAAGCAAAACAACGTTTGCGGGTCAGCTAGTTGTTTATAAGTTTTTTAAAATAACAATGAATATTTTTGATTGTAGTACCAACCATAGAGAGCTATTTTAAGAGCAATATGCCGTTTGGTTCACGTTGATAAGTGCAATAGTTTCTAAATAAGAGTGTCACCCAGTTGGAAAAACGTGGTTTCGAGAAAAAGGCGATTTAAGTTTTTGTTCGTGAAGAATCAGAAAAAAAGTGAATTTTACTTTCATATCTAATCCGGCTGCGTACCCTTCCCGGTCTTCATATGTGGTGTTACATTTGAGAGTGGTGTGAATAGCAAAATAAAAGAAAGTAACTTCTTCACTTTATAAGCTTAGTTTTATTTGTTTTAAGTAATTCATTTTAAGGTTAGTTAAAGTACAAATTAAAGCGAGTCTTAAGTGTGCGAAGCTCGAGGAAGAAATCCGTCTGGCAAGCAATTGAAAGATGACAAGCCTGAGACAATGAAAATGGAACATGACATTTTGGAACAATGTTAATGGTACATTCACATCAGGTGGAATGAGCAGATGCGTTGCCTTGGTCAGATGGGTATTTTCAACTTCTGTGGATAGGTCTTTAGAACTCTGACTGCAGAAGCACCGTTTTCGAGATATGCTCGATTTTACAAAGAAAGTGCTCCTGGAGGGGGTAGTAAAGAAAACGTGGCATGAACAGATGCGTTACCATGGTCAGAAGGGTATTTTCAACTTCTATGGATAGGTCCTTAGAACTCTGACTGCAGACGCACCGTTCTCGAGATATGCTCGATTCTACAAAGGAAGTGCTCCTGGAGGGGGTAGTAAAGAAAAGGTGGCATGAACAGATGCGTTACCATGGTCAGAAGGGTATTTTCAACTTCTATGGATAGGTCTTTAGAACTCTGATTACAGACGCACCGTTCTCGAGATACGCTCGATTCTACAAAGGAAGTGCTCCTGGAGGAGGTAGTAAAGAAAAGGTGGCATGGACAGATGCGTTGCCATGGTCGGATGGGTATTTTCTACTTCTGTGGATAGGTCTTTAGAACTCTGACTGCAGACGCACCGTTGTCGAGATATGCTCGATTCTACAAAGAAAGTGCTCCTGGAGTTAGTACTAAAGAAATGGTGGCATGAACAGATGCGTTGCCATGGTCAGATGGGTATTTTAAACTTCTATGGATAGGTCTTTAGAACTCTGACTGCAGACGTACCGTTCTCGAGATATGCTCAATTCTACAAAGAAAGTGCTCCTGGAGGGAGTACTAAAGAAAAGGTGGCATGAACAGATGCGTTGCCATGGTCAGATGGATATTTTAAACTTCTATGGATAGGTATTTAGAACTCTGACTGCAGGCGCACCGTTCTCGAGATATGCTCGATTCTATAAAGAAAGTGCTCCTGGAGGGGGTACTAAAGAAAATGTGGCATGAACAGATGGGTTGCCATGGTCAGATGGGTATTTCCAACCTCTGTGGATTAGTCTTTTGAACTCTGACTGCAGACGTACCGTTCTCGAGATATGCTCGATTCTACAAAGAAAGTGCTCATGTGGAGGGTGGTGAGGAAAAGGTGGCATGAACAGATGCGTTGCCATGGTCAGATGGGTATTTTCAACTTCTATGGATTTATCTTTAGAACACTGACTGCAGACGCACCGTTCTCGAGATACGCTCGATTCTACAAAGAAAGTGCTCCTGGAAGGGGTAGTAAAGAAAAGGTGGCATGAACAGATGCGTTGCCATGGTCAGATGTGTATTTTCAACTTCTGTGGATAGGTCTTTAGAACTCTGACTGCAGACGCACCGTTCTCGAGATATGCTCGATTCTACTAAGGAAGTGGAGGGGGTTGTAAAGAAAAGGTGGCATGAACAGATGCGTTGCCATGGTCAGATGGGTATTTTCAACTTCTGTGGATAGGTCTTTAGAACTCTGACTGCAGACGCACCGTTCTCTAGATACGCTCGATTCTACAAAGAAAGTGCTCCTGGAGGGGGTAGTAAGGAGAAGGTGGCATGGACAGCTGCGTTCTTATGGTCAGATGGGTATTTTCAACTTCTGTGGATAGGTCTTTAGAACTCTGACTTCAGATGCACCGTTGTCGAGATATGCTCGATTCTACAAAGAAAGTGCTCCTTAAGGGGGTAGTAAATAAAAAGTGGCATGAACAGATGCGTTGCCATGGTCAGATGGGTATTTTCAACTTCTGTGGATAGGTCTTTAGAACTCTGACTGCAGAAGCACTGTTCTCGAGATACGCTCGATTCTACAAAGAAAGTGCTCCTGGAGGGGGTAGTAAAGAAAAGGTGGCATGGACAGATGCGTTGCCATGGTCAGATGGGTATTTTCAACTTCTATGGATAGGTCTTTAGAAGTCTGACTGCAGACGCATCGTTCTCGAGATATGCTGAATTCTACAAAGAAAGTGCTCCTGGAGGGAGTAATAAAGAATAGGTGGCATGAACAGATGCGTTGCCATGGTCAGATGGGTATTTTCAACTTCTGTGGATTGGTCTTTTGAACTCTGACTGCAGACGTACCGTTCTCGAGATATGCTCGATTCTACAAAAAAAGTGCTCCTGTAGGGTGTAGTAAGGAAAAGGTGGCATGGACAGATGCGTTGCCATGGTCAGATGGGTATTTTCAGTTTCTATGGATTGGTCTTTAGAACTCTGACTGCAGACGCACCGTTCTCGAGATATGCTCGATTCTACAAAGAAAGTGCTCCTGGAGGGAGTACTAAAGAAAAGGTGGCATGAACAGATGCGTTGCCATGGTCAGATGGGTATTTTCAGCTTCTATGGATAGGTCTTCTGAACTCTGACAGCAGACGCACCGTTCTCGAGATAAGCTCGATTCTACAAAGAAACTGCTCCTGGAGGCGGTAGTAAAGAAAAGGTGGCATGAACACATGCGTTGCCATGGTCAGATGGGTATTTTCAACTTCTGTGGATAGGTCTTTAGAACTCTGACTGCAGACGCACCGTTCTCGATAAATGCTCGATTCTACAAAGAAAGTGATCCTGGAGGTGGTAGTAAGGAAAAGGTGGCATGAACAGATGCGTTGCCGTGGTCAGATGAGTATTTCCAACCTCTTCGGACTGGTCTTTAGAACTTTGACTGCAGATGTACCGTTCTCGAGATATGCTCAATACTACAAAGAAAGTGCTACTGGAGGGAGTAATAAAGAATAGGTGGCATGAACAGATGCGTTGCCATGGTCAGATGGGTATTTCCAACCTCTGTGGATTGGTCTTTTGAACTCTGACTGCAGACGCACCGTTCTCGAGATATGCTCGATTCTACAAAGAAAGTGCTCCTGTAGGGTGTAGTAAGGAAAAGGTGGCATGGACAGATGCGTTGCCATGGTCAGATGGGTACTTTCAGCTTCTATGGATTGGTCTTTAGAGCTCTGACTGCAGACGCACCGTTCTCGAGATATGCTCGATTCTACAAAGAAAGTTTCTCAGTAGAGAAAGGGTGGCATGAACAGATGCGTTGCCATGGTCAGATGGGTATTTTCAACTTCTATGGATAGGTCTTTAGAACTCTGACTGCAGACGCACCGTTCTCGAGATATGCTCGATTCTACAAAGAAAGTGCTCCTTAAGGGGGTAGTAAATAAAAAGTGGCATGAACAGATGCGTTGCCATGGTCAGATGGGTATTTTCAACTTCTGTGGATAGGTCTTTAGAACTCTGACTGCAGAAGCACTGTTCTCGAGATACGCTCGATTCTACAAAGAAAGTGCTCCTGGAGGGGGTAGTAAAGAAAAGGTGGCATGGACAGATGCGTTGCCATGGTCAGATGGGTATTTTCAACTTCTATGGATAGGTCTTTAGAAGTCTGACTGCAGACGCATCGTTCTCGAGATATGCTGAATTCTACAAAGAAAGTGCTCCTGGAGGGAGTAATAAAGAATAGGTGGCATGAACAGA
This sequence comes from Eristalis pertinax, assembly GCA_907269125.1. NCBI lineage: Eukaryota > Metazoa > Arthropoda > Insecta > Diptera > Syrphidae > Eristalis > Eristalis pertinax. The sequence continues at coordinate 103,877,402 of OU026145.1, read as the reverse complement.
TGCGTTGCCATGGTCAGATGGGTATTTTCAACTTCTGTGGATTGGTCTTTTGAACTCTGACTGCAGACGTACCGTTCTCGAGATATGCTCGATTCTACAAAAAAAGTGCTCCTGTAGGGTGTAGTAAGGAAAAGGTGGCATGGACAGATGCGTTGCCATGGTCAGATGGGTATTTTCAGTTTCTATGGATTGGTCTTTAGAACTCTGACTGCAGACGCACCGTTCTCGAGATATGCTCGATTCTACAAAGAAAGTGCTCCTGGAGGGAGTACTAAAAATGGTGGCATGAACAGATGCGTTGCCATGGTCAGATGGGTATTTCCAACCTCTGTGGATTGGTCCTTTGAACTCTGACTGCAGACGTGCCGTTCTCGAGATACGCTCGATTCTACAGAGAAAGTGCTCCTGGAGGGGATAGTAAAGAAAAGGCGGCATGAACAGATGCGTTGCCATGGTTCAACTTCTGTGGATAAGTCTTTAGAACTCTGACTGCAGAAGCACCGTTCTCGAAATATGCTCGATTCTACAAAGAAAGTGATTTGGAGGGGGTAGTAAAGAAAAGGTGGCATGAACAGATGCGTTACCATGGTCAGATGGGTATTTTCAACTTCTAAGGATTGGTCTTTAGAACTCTGACTCCAGACGTACCGTTCTCGAGATATGCTCGATTCTACAGAAAGTGCTCCTGTAGGGGGTAGTAAGGAAAAGGTGGCATGAACAGATGCATTGCCATGGTCAGATGGGTATTTTTAACTTCTATGGATTGGTCTTTAGAACTCTGACTGCAGACGCACCGTTCTCGAGATATGCTCGATTCTACAAAGAAAGTGCTCCTGGAGGGGGTAGTAAAGAAAAGGTATCATGAACAGATGCGTTACCATGGTCAGATGGGTATTTTCAACATGTATGGATATTTTTTTGATTCTACAAAGAAAGTGTTCCTGGAGGTGGTAGTAAGGAAAAGGTGGCATGAACAGATGCGTTGCCATGGTCAGATGGGTATTTCCAACCTCTGTGGATTGGTCTTTTGAACTGTGACTGCAGACGTACCGTTCTCGAGATACGCTCGATTCTACAGAGAAAGTGCTCCTGGAGGGGGTAGTAAAGAAAAGGCGGCATGAACAGTTGCGTTGCCATGGTTCAACTTCTGTGGATAAGTCTTTAGAACTCTGACTGCAGAAGCACCGTTCTCGAAATATGCTCGATTCTACAAAGAAAGTGATTTGGAGGGGGTAGTAAAGAAAAGGTGGCATGAACAGATGCGTTACCATGGTCAGATGGGTATTTTCAACTTCTAAGGATTGGTCTTTAGAACTCTGACTCCAGACGTACCGTTCTCGAGATATGCTCGATTCTACAAAGAAAGTGCTCCTGGAGGGAGTACTAAAGAAAAGGTGGCATGAACAGATGCGTTGCCATGGTCAGATGCGTATTTTCAACTTCTATGGATAGGTCTTTAGAACTCTGACTGCAGACGTACCGTTCTCGAGATATGCTCGATTCTACAAAGAAAGTGCTCCTGGAGGGAGTACTAAAGAAAAAGTGGCATGAACAGATGCGTTGAAATGGTCAGATGGGTATTTTTAACTTCTATGGATTGGTCTTTAGAACTCTGACTGCAGACGCACCGTTCTCGAGATATGCTCGATTCTACAAAGAAAGTGCTCCTGGAGGGGGTAGTAAAGAAAAGGTATCATGAACAGATGTGTTACCATGGTCATATGGGTATTTTCAACATCTATGGATATTTTTTTTTTTTTATTTTTTTTTTTTTCCATCACAGAGTACACAAAACACTACGTTCTTTAAGTGTTAACTCTCAGTATCGCTTTACACAGCAGATTTTGCTGCGCGACTATCATCATCTACCGATTTTGCATCTCACAGATTATATCAAATAAACAGTATTAATTATAGCATAGTGCATGGATCAATTTTTTAAACTCTAATCGAGACAAGTTAAAATCAATTTCGTTGCAAAGTTCATTAAAAGTGTTTATACACCTTGCAATAGGTTCATTACAACCATAGTGGGTTCTATGCCTCTTATCATATAGTACATTTCACATCCGAAGAGATCTTTGGGGAGCATATATATTCATGAGAAAGAGTAAGTCTGGTGAATTTACACGGCAATTAATAATATCGCGGATGAACATGGCTGACGCTGCCTTACGCCTGAAACTTAAGGTTTGCAAGCCTATTATTTTACATCTATCGTCATATTTAGGGAGTTCTTCGAAGGAATACAATTTACGGACAGCATATCTCTTGAAATTTTTTTGTACTCTTTCGAATCTGAGTTCTTGTGTATCATATGGGGAATCCCAAATGATGGAAGAATATTCTAAATACGGTCTGACTAACGAACAATAGATGGACTTAAGACTAGTAATATCCCAAAAACCTCTACTATTTCTTTTCAGAAAACCTAACATAGCATTAGACTTCGCAATTGCATAATCATAATGTGATGCAAAATTTAAGTTAGTATCAAAAATTACACCCAGATCTTTAACCTCTTCTAGGCGACTAAGTCTATGATCATTTATGAAATAATCATAGACAATCGGGGATGTAATTCGATATGCCGTAAAGATATTACATTTTTGAATATTCAGCTCTAGTCCATTGTGCTTGCACCATTCCACTAATGCATGGATATCCAATTGGAAATTATTACAATCAGTTAAATTATTTATAGATAAATGCAATTTAAAGTCTCTTGACTTAAATGTTGATGCATTAAAATCCAAATTAATTGAACTCGGCCTAAAATGTATTGATATTAAAAATATTACGAAAAAACTATGAACAATATAGTGACACGTTCTATATAGTTTCATTGGAAAACGGTTCAGTTAAATTAAATGATCTAAAGAAAAACTATCCATACGCAAGTCAGATGGAGCTTTCAACGAAAACTCAATGGGAAACCAACACAACGCAATAATTGTCAGATGTTTGGACATGGAGAGCGCAATTGACACATAAAAACATATTGTGGAATCTGCGCTGGCTCTCACAAGACTACGGACTGCAATAAAAGTGACAATTACATATGTGCAAACTGCAACGGCTCTCATGAAGCTAGAGACAATGCATGTCAGGTTCGATCGAAGTACCTAGAGCTTAAAAGCAACAGCAATGCCCGCAGAATTCAATCCCATCAACAGGCAAAAAAAGCTTTCTCTACTACGAAAGCTCCCATCAATGCTCCAGTGAACAACTTGCAGAAGCAACTTAATCTGTCTTCAATGTCTGACTTTCCCGCTCTTCCTCACCGAAGACAGGCTACCGTACGAGAAAATCATGTGGATGCTGTCAGCTGTGATTTGCCGCCTAGGGATGGGATAGCGTAACTCACCAATCAAGAGGTTAGTTAAGCAACAATGGTGACCTATTCTCAATGGATGAATTAAATGTTTTAGTTATGGAAATGTTAACCAAATTATCTAAATGTCAAACAAAAGTAGATCAATTTCAAGTTATCGCACAGTTAGCTACTAAATTTTTGTATTTCAATGTTAAGTAATAATACATTAGATAATATCTTGAATATTGTAACGTGGAATGCTAGAGGGATTCGAAGCATTCCACGTTACATGAATTATTAGACTTTTTAAATAGAAAAAATGTTCACATAGCTTTAGTAACAGAGTCTTGGCTACATCAATCACATCGTTTATCCACCCCAAATTACGAATGCTATCGACTTGATAGAACTGACGGAACTGGTGGTGGAGTTGCAATTTTTGTGAAAGATCGGTTCAACACTCACGTTTGCCAATTACTAAAACAGAATTGGTAGAAAATTTGAGTGATGATTATCTGGTTGTTAACTGTAGGCATAGAAATTGGGGTTGTTCACGTGCAAATGCTTGGGGTAATTTGCTGTCAGATCTTTGTTTGGTGTTTCCCATTACGTTAATGTTTCCCAATAGTCCAACTTATGTTCCTGCTGGTTCACGTGGTTGTCCCTCTGTACTTGATATTTTTGTCACAAATTATCCTAGCTATGTAACTCAACCTGTGTCAATAAATGAATTAAGCTCAGATCATAACCCTGTTTGTTGCAAGTTTCTTTCGTCAGGTGTGGAAGTCACTCAATATATCCAAGATTTAAAAAATGCTAATTGGAAACGATATAGAACAAGTATTAATCAGAAACTCCGACAAGTTAATTGTGATTTAGACTCCATAGCCTGCAAAGATAATGTTGACTATCTCGTTACCAACTTTACAAGCCAAATTGTAGATTTAGCAAATGATAGCATTCCTAAAATTGTTAAAAAGAATTATTTCATTAGACTTCCTTCTTATATCTTAAATCTAATAAAGATAAGAAATATGCATAGAAGGAACTGGCAGCGATGCAGACAGGTTACTTACAAAAACGAGATGAATCATCTAAACAAGGTTATCAAGGAGAGTATAGCTCAACTGCGTGATGTGTCTTGGAATAATAAGCTTAAATATCTAGACAAAAATGAAAAGCCCTTCTGGAACATAGTTAAAATAGTTAAGAATAAGAACGAACATATACCATGCCTCAGGGACACTGAAAATTCTTATTTTACGGATATCGGAAAGGCCAATGCACTTGCCCAAGCATTTGAGCGTAACCATAATATATCGTGCCATTTGGGTGACATTAATACAGATACTCTTGTGAATAGTACTGTACATTCGATTAGGTTGATGAACTCTGTCACACCTGTAAGCGAGTATGTTAAGGAAGAAGATATTGCATTCTTAGTTAACAATCTAGTTAGTAGGAAATCTGGTGGGCTTGATTTAATAAGAAATTTTTATCTTAAAGAACTACCGAAAATTGGGATAAGGATGGTAGCCTTTGTAGTAAATGCTTGTTTAAAAATGCAATACTTCCCAAACAAGTGGAAATATGCGAAAGTGACACCTGTACTTAAGTGTGGGAAGCCCCCAGATAATCCTGACAGTTACCGCCCCATTAGTTTGCTTAGCAGTTTGGGCAAAATCTACGAAAGGGTACTGAAGGAGCAATTAATGAAAATCGTTGATGACAATCGCATTTTCCCGAATGAACAGTTTGGATTTAAGCGCAATCATAGCACTTCTCATCCAGTCATGCGGATTTGTAATCATATAAAAAGTAATCGTGCAATTGGAAAATCGACCGGTATGATTTTACTCGGCACTCGGCATATAAAAGGCCTTTGATACGGTTTGGCACAATGGACTTATATATAAAATGAATAATTTCCACTTTCCTCCTTACTTGTGCAATATAGTTTTAAGTTTTTAGTCTGACCGTTGTTTCCAATTGCATGTCAACAGTGGTGTATCTGAATTAATGTTCTACAATGCTGGTGTTCCTCAAGGGTCTGCTTTGGGGCCAATTACTTACAACTTGTACACATCGGACTTTCCTGAACTACCTGAATGTGAAAAGGCTATTTTTGCTGATGACACAGCTATTTTTTCATCTCATGAGTCAGCTCTTAATATTGAGAGCAATCTTCAATATGCGATGGAAATAATTTATAGATACTGTGATAAATGGAGGATTAAGCTAAATAGAGATGAACTGCAAGCAATTTTTTTCAATCGAAAAAGAAAAGCTTGCTTTTTGCCTGCCTCTAGTATTCAGGTAAATGGAATCAGCTTTGAGTGGCAGAATTCTGTTAAATACCTTGATATCCATCTCGACACCAAACTGACATTTCGTGAGCGTATTACTCAAACCCTTAACAGGTTAATATTGCAAAGAAAATTCTTTACCCCTTCATAAATAGAAAATCTTTTTTGTCCATGTCCAACAAACTTATCATACTCAAGGTTATACTCCAAGCTTTAATCCTTTATGGTTGCCCAATATGGGGAAAATCTGCTCAGTGCCACATAAAAAAGCTACAAATTGCTCAAAACAAAATTATAAAAATGATGTTAAACCTTCCACAAGATTACTCCACCACCAGACTCTGCAAAAAAGCTAATGTTGAACTCATTTCTGCAAGGATTTCGAGACTGACAAATCAATTTATGCATTCTTGCGTGCTTGCTGACAATCCTCTAGTCAATAACTTAAATACATACACTCATCTCAATCCATAATCTATTTCATACATTTGTGTGTACTCATAGAGATATATTTACATTGTCAATAGAAATGTAGTGTGTGGCCTCAGACCATGAAGGGCTTCGCCCGTAGTAGATTCTCTATGCTGGCCTCAGTCCATGAAGGGCTTTGCCCCTAGTAGATTCTATACACTAGCCACAGTCCATGAAGGGCTTCGCCCATAGTAGTTTCTGGGCAGTGGCCTCAGTCCATGAAGGGCTTCGCCCATAGTAGATTCTCTATGCTGGCCTCAGTCCATGAAGGGCTTTGCCCCTAGTAGATTCTATACACTAGCCACAGTCCATGAAGGGCTTCGCCTATAGTAGTTTCTATTGAGTGGCCTCATACCATGAAGGACTTCGCCCATAGTAGATTCTCCATGCTAGCCTCACTCCATGGAGGGCTTCGCCCATAGTATATTCTCTACACTGGCCACAGTCCATGAAGAGCTTCGCCCATAGTAGTTTCTGGACAGTGGCCTCAGTCCATGAAGGGCTTCGCCCATAGTAGTTTCTGGACAATGGCCTCAGTCCATGAAGGGCTTCGCCCATAGTAGTTTCTGGACAGTGGCCTCAGTCCATGAAGGGCTTCGCCCATAGTAGATTCTCTGCACTGGCCTCAGTCCATGAAGGGCTTCGCCCATAGTAGATTCTCTGCACTGGCCTGAGTCCATGAAGGGCCTCGCCCATAGTACTTTCTAGACAGTGGTCTCAGTCCATGAAGGGCTTCGCCCATAATGGATTCTCTGCACTGGCCACAGTCCATGAAGGGCTTCGCCCAAAGTAGTTTCTGGGCAGTGGCCTCAGTCCATGAAGGGCTTCGCCCATAGTAGATTCTCTACACTGGGCATAGTCCATGAAGGGCTTCGGTCATAGTAGTTTCTGGTCAGTGGCCACAGGCCATGAAGGGCTTTGGCAATAGTAGATTCTCTGCACTGGCCTCAGTCCATGAAGGGCTTCGCCCAAAATAGATTCTCTGCACTGGCCTCAGTCCATGAAGGGCTTCGCCCAAAGTAGATTCTCTGCACTGGCCTCGGTACATGAAGGGCTTCGCCCATAGTAGATTCTCTACACTGGCCATAGTCCATGAAGGGCTTCGCCAATAGTAGATTCTCTGCACTGGCCTCAGTCCATGAAGGGCTTCGCCCATAGTAGATTCTCTGCACTGGCCTTAGTCCATGAAGGGTTTCGCCCATAGTAGATTCTCTATGCTGGCCTCAGTCCATGGAGGGTTTCCCCATAGTAAGTTTTCTATGCTGGCCTCAGTCCATGAAGGGCTTCGCCCATAGTAGATTCTCTATGCTGGCCTCAGTCCATGAAGGGTTCCCCCATAGTAAGTTTTCTATGCTGGCCTCAGTCCATGAAGGGCTTCGCCCATAGTAGATTCTCTATGCTGGCCTCAGTCCATGAAGGGCTTCGCCCATAGTAGATTCTCTACACTGGCCACAGTCCATGAAGGCCTTCGCCCGTAGTAGTTTCTAGGCAGTGGCCTCAGCCCATGAAGGGCTTCGCCCATAGTAGATTCTCTGCACTGGCCTCAGTCCATGAAGGGCTTCGCCCATAGTAGATTCTCTGCACTGGCCTCAGTCCATGAAGGGCTTCGCCCATAGTAGATTCTCTGCACTGGCCTTAGTCCATGAAAGGCTGCGACCATAGTAGCTTCTGCACAGTGACCACAGCCCATGAAGGGCATCGCCCATAGTAGTTTCTGGGCAGTGGCCTCAGTCCATGAAGGGCTTCGCCCATAGTAGTTTCTGGACAGTGGCCTCAGTCCATGAAGTTCTTCGCCCATAGTAGATTCTCTGCACTGGCCTTAGTCCATGAAGGGTTTCGCCCATAGTAGATTCTCCATGCTGGCCTCAGTCCATGAAGGTCTTCGCCCATAGTAGATTCAATACACCGGCCTCAGTCCATGAAGGGCTTCCCCCATAGTAGATTCTCTGCACTGGCCTTAGTCCATGAAGGCTTTCGCCCATAGTAGATTCTCTGCACTGGCCTCAGTCCATGAAGGGCTTCGCCCATAGTAGATTCTCTGCACTGGCCTCAGTCCATGAAAGGCTTCGCCCATAGTAGATTCTCTGCACTGGCCTCAGTCCATGAAGGGCTTCGCCCATAGTAGATTCTTTGCACTGGCCTCAGCCCATGAAGGGCTTCGCCCATAGTAGCTTCTGCACAGTGACCACAGCCCATGAAGGGCATCGCCCATAGTAGTTTCTGGGCAGTGGCCTCAGTCCATGAAGGGCTTCGCCCATAGTAGATTCTCTGCACTGGCCTTAGTCCATGAAGGGTTTCGCCCATAGTAGATTCTCCATGCTGGCCTCAGTCCATGAAGGGCTTCGCCCATAGTAGATTCTCTACACTGGCCTCAGTCCATGAAGGGCTTCGCCCATAGTAGATTCTCTGCACTGGCCTTAGTCCATGAAGGGTTTCGCCCATAGTAGATTCTCTGCACTGGCCTCAGTCCATGAAGGGCTTCGCCCATAGTAGATTCTCTGCGCTGGCCTTAGTCCATGAAGGGCTTCGCCCATAGTAGATTCTCTGCACTGGCCTCAGTCCATGAAGGGCTTAGCCTATAGTAGATTCTCTTCACTGGCCATAGTCCATGAAGGGCTTCGCCCATAGTAGTTTCTGGACAGTGGCCTCAGTCCATGAAGGGCTTCGCCCATAGTAGTTTCTGGACAGTGGCCACAGACCATGAAGGGCTTCGCCCATAGTAGTTTCTCTGCACTGGCCTCATACGATGAAGGGCTTCGCCCATAGTAGATTCTCCATGCTGGCCTCAGTCCATGAAGGGCTTCGCCCATAGTAGATTCTCTACACTGGCCACAGTCCATGAAGGCCTTCGCCCGTAGTAGTTTCTAGGCAGTGGCCTCAGCCCATGAAGGGCTTCGCCCATAGTAGATTCTCTGCACTGGCCTCAGTCCATGAAGGGCTTCGCCCATAGTAGATTCTCTGCACTGGCCTCAGTCCATGAAGGGCTTCGCCCATAGTAGATTCTCTGCACTGGCCTTAGTCCATGAAAGGCTTCGACCATAGTAGCTTCTGCACAGTGACCACAGCCCATGAAGGGCATCGCCCATAGTAGTTTCTGGGCAGTGGCCTCAGTCCATGAAGGGCTTCGCCCATAGTAGTTTCTGGACAGTGGCCTCAGTCCATGAAGTTCTTCGCCCATAGTAGATTCTCTGCACTGGCCTTAGTCCATGAAGGGTTTCGCCCATAGTAGATTCTCCATGCTGGCCTCAGTCCATGAAGGTCTTCGCCCATAGTAGATTCAATACACCGGCCTCAGTCCATGAAGGGCTTCCCCCATAGTAGATTCTCTGCACTGGCCTTAGTGCATGAAGGGTTTCGCCCATAGTAGATTCTCTGCACTGGCCTCAGTCCATGAAGGGCTTCGCCTATAGTAGATTCTCTGCACTGGCCTTAGTCCATGAAGGCTTTCGCCCATAGTAGATTCTCTGCACTGGCCTCAGTCCATGAAGGGCTTCGCCCATAGTAGATTCTCTGCACTGGCCTCAGTCCATGAAAGGCTTCGCCCATAGTAGATTCTCTGCACTGGCCTCAGTCCATGAAGGGCTTCGCCCATAGTAGATTCTCTGCACTGGCCTCAGCCCATGAAGGGTTTCGCCCATAGTAGCTTCTGCACAGTGACCACAGCCCATGAAGGGCATCGCCCATAGTAGTTTCTGGGCAGTGGCCTCAGTCCATGAAGGGCTTCGCCCATAGTAGATTCTCTGCACTGGCCTTAGTCCATGAAGGGTTTCGCCCATAGTAGATTCTCCATGCTGGCCTCAGTCCATGAAGGGCTTCGCCCATAGTAGATTCTCTACACTGGCCTCAGTCCATGAAGGGCTTCGCCCATAGTAGATTCTCTGCACTGGCCTTAGTCCATGAAGGGTTTCGCCCATTGTAGATTCTCTGCACTGGCCTCAGTCCATGAAGGGCTTCGCCCATAGTAGATTCTCTGCGCTGGCCTTAGTCCATGAAGGGCTTCGCCCATAGTAGATTCTCTGCACTGGCCTCAGTCCATGAAGGGCTTAGCCTATAGTAGATTCTCTTCACTGGCCATAGTCCATGAAGGGCTTCGCCCATAGTAGATTCAATACACCGGCCTCAGTCCATGAAGGGCTTCCCCCATAGTAGATTCTCTGCACTGGCCTTAGTGCATGAAGGGTTTCGCCCATAGTAGATTCTCTGCAGTGGCCTCAGTCCATGAAGGGCTTCGCCCATAGTAGATTCTCTGCACTGGCCTTAGTCCATGAAGGCTTTCGCCCATAGTAGATTCTCTACACTGGCCACAGTCCATGAAGGGCTTCCCCCATAGTAGTTTCTGGACAGTGGCCTCAGTCCATGAAGGGCTTTCCCCATAGTAGTTTCTGGACACTGGCCACAGTCCATGAAGAGCTTCGCTCATAGTAGATTCTCTGCACTGGCCTCAGTCCCTGAAGGGCTTCGCCCATAGTAGTTTCTACACAGTGACCTCAGTCCATGAAGAGCTTCGCCCATTGTAGATTCTCTTTGCTGGCCTAAGTCCATGAAGGGCTTCGCCCATAATAGGTTCTTTATGCTGGCCTCAGTCCATGAAGGGCTTCGCCCATTGTAGATTCTCTATGCTGGCCTCAGTCCATGAAGGGCATCGCCCATAGTAGATTTTCTATGCTGGCCTCAGTCCATGGAGGGTTCGCCCATAGTAAATTCTCTATGCTGGCCTCAGTCCATGAAGGGCTTCCCCCATAGTAGATTCTCTATGCTGGCCTCAGTCCATGAAGGGCTTCGCCCATAGTAGTTTCTGGACAGTGGCCACAGTCCATGAAGGGCTTCGTCCATAGTAGATTCTCTGCACTGACCTCAGTCCATGAAGGGCTTCGCCCATAGTAGATTCTCTACACTGGCCACAGTCCATGAAGGGCTTCGCCCATAGTAGTTTCTACACAGTGACCTCAGTCCATAAAGAGCTTCGCCCATAGTAGTTTCTGTACAGTGGCCACAGTCCATGAAGGGCTTCGCCAATAGTAGATTCTCTACACTGGCCTCAGTCCATAAAGGGCTTCGCCCATAGTAGATTCTCTACACTGGCCACAGTCCATTAAGGGTTTCGCCCATAGTAGTTTCAAGGCAGTGGCCTCAGTCCATGTAGGGCTTCGCCCATAGTAGTTTCTGGGCACTGGCCTCAGTCCATGAAGGGCTTCGGCCATTGTAGTTTCTCAACAGTGGCCTCAGTCCATGAAGGGTTTCGCCCATAGTAGTTTCTGTACAGTGGCCACAGTCCATGAAGGGCTTCGCCCATAAGAGTTTCTGGACAGTGGCCTCAGTCCATGAAGGGCTTCGCCCATAATAGGTTCTTTATGCTGGCCTCAGTCCATGAAGGGCTTCGCCCATTGTAGATTCTCTATGCTGGCCTCAGTCCATGAAGGGCATCGCCCATAGTAGATTTTCTATGCTGGCCTCAGTCCATGGAGGGTTCGCCCATAGTAAATTCTCTATGCTGGCCTCAGTCCATGAAGGGCTTCCCCCACAGTAGATTCTCTATGCTGGCCTCAGTCCATGAAGGGCTTCGCCCATAGTAGTTTCTGGACAGTGGCCACAGTCCATGAAGGGCTTCGTCCATAGTAGATTCTCTGCACTGACCTCAGTCCATCAAGGGCTTCGCCCATAGTAGATTCTCTACACTGGCCACAGTCCATGAAGGGCTTCGCCCATAGTAGTTTCTACACAGTGACCTCAGTCCATAAAGAGCTTCGCCCATAGTAGTTTCTGTACAGTGGCCACAATCCATGAAGGGCTTCGCCCATAGTAGATTCTCTACACTGGCCTCAGTCCATAAAGGGCTTCGCCCATAGTAGATTCTCTACACTGGCCACAGTCCATTAAGGGTTTCGCCCATAGTAGTTTCAAGGCAGTGGCCTCAGTCCATGAAGGGCTTCGCCCATAGTAGTTTCTGGGCACTGGCCTCAGTCCATGAAGGGCTTCGGCCATAGTAGATTCTCTGCACTGGCCTCAGTCCATGAACGCTTTCGCCAATAGTAGATTCTCTATGCTGGCCTCAGTCCATGAAGGGCTTCGCCCATAGTAGATTCTCTACACTGGCCACAGTCCATGAAGGGCTTCGCCCATAGTAGTTTCTAGGCAGTGGCCTCAGTCCATGAAGGGCTTCGCCCATAGTAGATTCTCTACACTGGCCACAGTCCATGAAGGGCTTCGCCCATAGTAGTTTCTAGGCAGTGGCCTCAGTCCATAAAGGGCTTCGCCCATAGTGGCCTCAGTCCATGAAGGGTTTCGCCCATAGTAGTTTCTGAACAGTGGCCTCAGTCCATGAAGGGGTTCGCCCATAGTAGATTCTCTGCACTGGCATCAGTCCATGAAGGGCTTCGCCCATAGTAGATTCTCTGCACTGGCCTCAGTCCATGAACGGTTTCGCCAATAGTAGATTCTCTATGCTGGCCTCAGTCCATGAAGGGCTTCGCCCATAGTAGATTCTCTGCACTGGCCTCAGTCCATGAAGGGCTTCGCCCATAGTAGTTTCTGGGCACTGGCCTCAGTCCATGAAGGGCTTCGGCCATAGTAGATTCTCTATGCTGGCCTCAGTCCATGAAGGGCTTCGCCCATAGTAGATTATCTATGCTGGCCTCAGTCCATGAAGGGCTTCGCCCATAGTAGATTCTCTGCACTGGCCTCAGTCCATGAAGGGCTTCGCCCATAGTAGATTCTCTACACTGGCCACAGTCCATGAAGGGCTTCGCTCATAGTAGTTTCTGAACAGTGGCCTCAGTCCATGAACGGTTTCGCCAATAGTAGATTCTCTATGCTGGCCTCAGTCCATGAATGGCTTTGCCCATAGTAGATTCTCTGCACTGGCCTCAGTCCATGAAGCGCTTCGCCCATAGTAGATTCTCTGCACTGGCCTCAGTCCATGAAGGGCTTCGCCCATTATAGATTCTCTATGCTGGCCTCAGTCCATGAAGGGCTTCGCCCATAGTAGATTATCTATGCTGGCCTCAGTCCATGAAGGGCTTCGCCCATAGTAGATTCTCTGCACTGGCCTCAGTCCATGAAGGGCTTTGCCCATAGTAGATTCTCTGCACTGGCCTCAGTCCATGAAGGGCTTCGCCCATAGTAGATTCTCTGCACTGGCCTCAGTCCATGAAGGGCTTCGCCCATTATAGATTCTCTATGCTGGCCTCAGTCCATGAAGGGCTTCGCCCATAGTAGATTATCTATGCTGGCCTCAGTCCATGAAGGGCTTCGCCCATAGTAGATTCTCTGCACTGGCCTCAGTCCATGAAGGGCTTCGCCCATAGTAGATTCTCTGCGCTGGCCTCAGTCCATGAAGGGCTTTGCCCATAGTAGATTCTCTACACTGGCCTCAGTCCATGAAGGGCTTCGCCCATAGTAGATTCTCTGCACTGGCCTCAGTCCATGAAGGGCTTCGCCCATTGTAGATTCTCTATGCTGGCCTCAGTCCATGAAGGGCTTCGCCCATAGTAGATTATCCATGCTGGCCTCAGTCCATGATGGGCTTCGCCCATTATAGATTCTCTATGCTGGCCTCAGTCCATGAAGGGCTTCGCCCATAGTAGATTATCTATGCTGGCCTCAGTCCATGAAGGGCTTCGCCCATAGTAGATTCTCTGCACTGGCCTCAGTCCATGAATGACTTCGCCCATAGTAGATTCTCTGCACTGGCCTTAGTCCATGAAGGGTTTCGCCCATAATAGATTCTCTGCATTGGCCTCAGTCCATGAAGGGCATCGCCTATAGTAGATTCTCTGCACTGGCCTCAGTCCATGAAGCGCTTCGCCCATAGTAGTTTCTGGGCACTGGCCTCAGTCCATGAAGGGCTTCGGCCATAGTAGATTCTCTGCACTGGCCTCAGTCCATGAACGGTTTCGCCAGTAGTAGATTCTCTATGCTGGCCTCAGTCCATGAATGGCTTTGCCCATAGTAGATTCTCTGCACTGGCCTCAGTCCATGAAGCGCTTCGCCCATAGTAGATTCTCTGCACTGGCCTCAGTCCATGAAGGGCTTCGCCCATTATAGATTCTCTATGCTGGCCTCAGTCCATGAAGGGCTTCGCCCATAGTAGATTATCTATGCTGGCCTCAGTCCATGAAGGGCTTCGCCCATAGTAGATTCTCTGCACTGGCCTCAGTCCATGAAGGGCTTTGCCCATAGTAGATTCTCTGCACTGGCCTCAGTCCATGAAGGGCTTCGCCCATAGTAGATTCTCTGCACTGGCCTCAGTCCATGAAGGGCTTCGCCCATTATAGATTCTCTATGCTGGCCTCAGTCCATGAAGGGCTTCGCCCATAGTAGATTATCTATGCTGGCCTCAGTCCATGAAGGGCTTCGCCCATAGTAGATTCTCTGCACTGGCCTCAGTCCATGAAGGGCTTCGCCCATAGTAGATTCTCTGCGCTGGCCTCAGTCCATGAAGGGCTTTGCCCATAGTAGATTCTCTACACTGGCCTCAGTCCATGAAGGGCTTCGCCCATAGTAGATTCTCTGCACTGGCCTCAGTCCATGAAGGGCTTCGCCCATTGTAGATTCTCTATGCTGGCCTCAGTCCATGAAGGGCTTCGCCCATAGTAGATTATCCATGCTGGCCTCAGTCCATGATGGGCTTCGCCCATTATAGATTCTCTATGCTGGCCTCAGTCCATGAAGGGCTTCGCCCATAGTAGATTATCTATGCTGGCCTCAGTCCATGAAGGGCTTCGCCCATAGTAGATTCTCTGCACTGGCCTCAGTCCATGAATGACTTCGCCCATAGTAGATTCTCTGCACTGGCCTTAGTCCATGAAGGGTTTCGCCCATAATAGATTCTCTGCATTGGCCTCAGTCCATGAAGGGCATCGCCTATAGTAGATTCTCTGCACTGGCCTCAGTCCATGAAGGGCTTCGCCCATAGTAGATTCTCTGCGCTGGCCTCAGTCCATGAAGGGCTTCGCCCATAGTAGATTCTCTACACTGGCCACAGTCCATGAAGGGCTTCGCCCATAGTAGTTTCTGGGCAGTGGCCTCAGTCCATGAAGGGCTTCGCCCATAGTAGTTTCTGGACAGTGGCCACAGTCCATGAAGGGCTTCGCCCATAGTAGATTCTCTACCCTGGCCTCAGTCCATGAAGGGCCTCGCCCATAGTAGATTCTCTGCACTGGCCATAGTCCATGAAGGGCTTCGCCCATAGTAGTTTCTGGACAGTGGCCTCAGTCCATGAAGGGTTTCGCCCACAGTAGTTTCCGGACAGTGGCCTTAGTCCATGAATGGCCTCGCCCATAGTAGATTCTCTACACTGGCCACAGTCTATGAAGGGCTTCGCCCATAGTAGTTTCTGGACAGTGGCCACAGTTCATGAAGGGCTTCGCCCATAGCAGATTCTCTACACTGGCCATAGTCCATGAAGGGCTTCGCCCATAGTAGTTTCTGGACAGTGGCCTCAGTCCATGAATTGTTTCGCCCATAGTAGTTTCCGGACAGTGGCCTCAGTCCATCAAGGGCTTCGCCCATAGTAGATTCTCTACACTGGCCACAGTCCATTAAGGGCTTCGCCAATAGTAGTTTCTGGAAAGTGGCCTCAGTCCATAAAGGGCTTCGCACATAGTAGTTTCTCTGCACTGGCCTCAATCCATGAAGGGCTTCGCCTATAGTAGATTCTCCATGCTGGCCTCTGTCCATGATGGACTTCGCCCATAGTAGATTCTCTACACTGGCCACAGTCTATGAAGGGCTTCGCCAATTGTAGTTTCTGGACAGTGGCCACAGTCCATGAAGGGCTTCGCCCATAGTAGAGTCTCTACACTGGCCATAGTCCATGAAGGGCTTCGCCCATAATAGTTTCTGGACAGTGGCGTCAGTCCATGAAGGGTTTCGCCCATAGTAGTTTCCGGACAGTGGCCTCAGTCCATCAAGGGCTTCGCCCATAGTAGATTCTCTACACTGGCCACAGTCCATTAAGGGCTTCGCCAATAGTAGTTTCTGGACAGTGGCCTCAGTCCATAAAGGGCTTCGCCCATAGTAGTTTCTCTGCACTGGCCTCAGTCCATGAAGGGCTTCGCCCATAGTAGATTCTCCATGCTGGCCTCTGTCCATGATGGACTGAAGGGCTTCGCCCTCAGTCCATGAAGGGCTTCGCCCATAGTAGATTCTCTGCGCTGGCCTCAGTCCATGAAGGGCTTCGCCCATAGTAGATTCTCTACACTGGCCACAGTCCATGAAGGGCTTCGCCCATAGTAGTTTCTGGGCAGTGGCCTCAGTCCATGAAGGGCTTCGCCCATAGTAGTTTCTGGACAGTGGCCACAGTCCATGAAGGGCTTCGCCCATAGTAGATTCTCTACCCTGGCCTCAGTCCATGAAGGGCCTCGCCCATAGTAGATTCTCTGCACTGGCCATAGTCCATGAAGGGCTTCGCCCATAGTAGTTTCTGGACAGTGGCCTCAGTCCATGAAGGGTTTCGCCCACAGTAGTTTCCGGACAGTGGCCTTAGTCCATGAATGGCCTCGCCCATAGTAGATTCTCTACACTGGCCACAGTCTATGAAGGGCTTCGCCCATAGTAATTTCTGGACAGTGGCCACAGTCCATGAAGGGCTTCGCCCATAGCAGATTCTCTACACTGGCCATAGTCCATGAAGGGCTTCGCCCATAGTAGTTTCTGGACAGTGGCCTCAGTCCATGAAGGGTTTCGCCCATAGTAGTTTCCGGACAGTGGCCTCAGTCCATCAAGGGCTTCGCCCATAGTAGATTCTCTACACTGGCCACAGTCCATTAAGGGCTTCGCCAATAGTAGTTTCTGGAAAGTGGCCTCAGTCCATAAAGGGCTTCGCACATAGTAGTTTCTCTGCACTGGCCTCAATCCATGAAGGGCTTCGCCTATAGTAGATTCTCCATGCTGGCCTCTGTCCATGATGGACTTCGCCCATAGTAGATTCTCTACACTGGCCACAGTCCATGAAGGGTTTCGCCCATAGTAGTTTCCGGACAGTGGCCTCAGTCCATCAAGGGCTTCGCCCATAGTAGATTCTCTACACTGGCCACAGTCCATGAAGGGCTTCGCCCATAGTAGTTTCTAGGCAGTGGCCTCAGTCCATGAAGGGCTTCGCCCATAAGAGTTTCTGGACAGTGGCCTAAGTTCATGAAGGGCTTCGCCCATCGTAGTTTCTGGACAGTGGCCACAGTCCATGAAGGGCTTCGCCCATAGTAGATTCTCTACACTGGCCTCAGTCCATGAAGGGCCTCGCCCATAGTAGATTCTCTGCACTGGCCATAGTCCATGAAGGGCTTCGCCCATAAGAGTTTCTGGACAGTGGCCTCAGTCCATGAAGGGTTTCGCCCATAGTAGTTTCCGGACAGTGGCCTCAGTCCAGCAAGGGCTTCGCCCATAGTAGATTCTCTACACTGTCCACAGTCCATTAAGGGCTTCGCCAATAGTAGTTTCTGGACAGTGGCCTCAGTCCATAAAGGGCTTCGCCCATAGTAGTTTCTCTGCACTCGCCTCAGTCCATGAAGGGCTTCGCCCATAGTAGATTCTCCACGCTGGCCTCTGTCCATGATGGACTTCGCCCATAGTAGATTCTCTACACTGGCCACAGTCCATGAAGGGCTTTGCACATAGTAGTTTCTAGGCAGTGGCCTCAGTCCATGAAGGGCTTCGCCCATAAGAGTTTCCGGACAGTGGCCTCAGTCCATGAAGGGCCTCGCCCATAGTAGATTCTCTACACTGGCCATAGTCAATGAAGGGCTTCGCCCATTGTAGTTTCTGGACAGTTGCCACAGTCCATGAAGGGCTTCGCCCATAGTAGATTCTCTCCACTGGCCATAGTCCATGAAGGGCTTCGCCCATAGTAGTTTCTGGACAGTGGCCTCAGTCCATGAAGGGTGTCGCCCATAGTAGTTTCCGGACAGTGGCCTCAGTCCATCAAGGGCTTCGCCCATAGTAGATTCTCTACACTGGGCACAGTCCATTAAGGGCTTCGCCAATAGTAGTTTCTGGACAGTGGCCTCAGTCCATAAAGGGCTTCGCCCATAGTAGTTTCTCTGCACTGGCCTCAGTCCATGAAGGGCTTCGCCCATAGTAGATTCTCCATGCTGGCCTCTGTCCATGATGGACTTCGCCCATAGTAGATTCTCTACATTGGCCACAGTCCATCAAGGGCTTCCCCCATAGTAGTTCCTGGACTGTGGCCTCAGTCCATGAAGGGCTTCGAACATAGTAGTTTCTGGACAGTGGCCTCAGTCCATGAAGGGCTTCGCCCATAGTAGATTCTCAATGCTGGCCTCTGTCCATGATGGACTTCGCCCATAGTAGATTCTCTACACTGGCCACAGTCCATTAAGGGCTTCGCCAATAGTAGTTTCTGGACAGTGGCCTCAGTCCATAAAGGGCTTCGCCCATAGTAGTTTCTCTGCACTGGCCTCAGTCCATGAAGGGCTTCGCCCATAGTAGATTCTCCATGCTGGCCTCTGTCCATGATGGACTGAAGGGCTTCGCCCTCAGTCCATGAAGGGCTTCGCCCATAGTAGATTCTCTGCGCTGGCCTCAGTCCATGAAGGGCTTCGCCCATAGTAGATTCTCTACACTGGCCACAGTCCATGAAGGGCTTCGCCCATAGTAGTTTCTGGGCAGTGGCCTCAGTCCATGAAGGGCTTCGCCCATAGTAGTTTCTGGACAGTGGCCACAGTCCATGAAGGGCTTCGCCCATAGTAGATTCTCTACCCTGGCCTCAGTCCATGAAGGGCCTCGCCCATAGTAGATTCTCTGCACTGGCCATAGTCCATGAAGGGCTTCGCCCATAGTAGTTTCTGGACAGTGGCCTCAGTCCATGAAGGGTTTCGCCCACAGTAGTTTCCGGACAGTGGCCTTAGTCCATGAATGGCCTCGCCCATAGTAGATTCTCTACACTGGCCACAGTCTATGAAGGGCTTCGCCCATAGTAATTTCTGGACAGTGGCCACAGTCCATGAAGGGCTTCGCCCATAGCAGATTCTCTACACTGGCCATAGTCCATGAAGGGCTTCGCCCATAGTAGTTTCTGGACAGTGGCCTCAGTCCATGAAGGGTTTCGCCCATAGTAGTTTCCGGACAGTGGCCTCAGTCCATCAAGGGCTTCGCCCATAGTAGATTCTCTACACTGGCCACAGTCCATTAAGGGCTTCGCCAATAGTAGTTTCTGGAAAGTGGCCTCAGTCCATAAAGGGCTTCGCACATAGTAGTTTCTCTGCACTGGCCTCAATCCATGAAGGGCTTCGCCTATAGTAGATTCTCCATGCTGGCCTCTGTCCATGATGGACTTCGCCCATAGTAGATTCTCTACACTGGCCACAGTCTATGAAGGGCTTCGCCCATTGTAGTTTCTGGACAGTGGCCACAGTCCATGAAGGGCTTCGCCCAAAGTAGAGTCTCTACACTGGCCATAGTCCATGAAGGGCTTCGCCCATAGTAGTTTCTGGACAGTGGGGTCAGTCCATGAAGGGTTTCGCCCATAGTAGTTTCCGGACAGTGGCCTCAGTCCATCAAGGGCTTCGCCCATAGTAGATTCTCTACACTGGCCACAGTCCATTAAGGGCTTCGCCAATAGTAGTTTCTGGACAGTGGCCTCAGTCCATAAAGGGCTTCGCCCATAGTAGTTTCTCTGCACTGGCCTCAGTCCATGAAGGGCTTCGCCCATAGTAGATTCTCCATGCTGGCCTCTGTCCATGATGGACTTCGCCCATAGTAGATTCTCTACACTGGCCACAGTCCATGAAGGGCTTCGCCCATAGTAGTTTCTAGCCAGTGGCCTCAGTCCATGAAGGGCTTCGCCCATAAGAGTTTCTGGACAGTGGCCTAAGTTCATGAAGGGCTTCGCCCATCGTAGTTTCTGGACAGTGGCCACAGTCCATGAAGGGCTTCGCCCATAGTAGATTCTCTACACTGGCCTCAGTCCATGAAGGGCCTCGCCCATAGTAGATTCTCTGCACTGGCCATAGTCCATGAAGGGCTTCGCCCATAGTAGTTTCTGGACAGTGGCCTCAGTCCATGAAGGGTTTCGCCCACAGTAGTTTCCGGACAGTGGCCTTAGTCCATGAATGGCCTCGCCCATAGTAGATTCTCTACACTGGCCACAGTCTATGAAGGGCTTCGCCCATAGTAATTTCTGGACAGTGGCCACAGTCCATGAAGGGCTTCGCCCATAGCAGATTCTCTACACTGGCCATAGTCCATGAAGGGCTTCGCCCATAGTAGTTTCTGGACAGTGGCCTCAGTCCATGAAGGGTTTCGCCCATAGTAGTTTCCGGACAGTGGCCTCAGTCCATCAAGGGCTTCGCCCATAGTAGATTCTCTACACTGGCCACAGTCCATTAAGGGCTTCGCCAATAGTAGTTTCTGGAAAGTGGCCTCAGTCCATAAAGGGCTTCGCACATAGTAGTTTCTCTGCACTGGCCTCAATCCATGAAGGGCTTCGCCTATAGTAGATTCTCCATGCTGGCCTCTGTCCATGATGGACTTCGCCCATAGTAGATTCTCTACACTGGCCACAGTCTATGAAGGGCTTCGCCCATTGTAGTTTCTGGACAGTGGCCACAGTCCATGAAGGGCTTCGCCCATAGTAGAGTCTCTACACTGGCCATAGTCCATGAAGGGCTTCGCCCATAGTAGTTTCTGGACAGTGGCGTCAGTCCATGAAGGGTTTCGCCCATAGTAGTTTCCGGACAGTGGCCTCAGTCCATCAAGGGCTTCGCCCATAGTAGATTCTCTACACTGGCCACAGTCCATTAAGGGCTTCGCCAATAGTAGTTTCTGGACAGTGGCCTCAGTCCATCAAGGGCTTCGCCCATAGTAGATTCTCTACACTGGCCACAGTCCATTAAGGGCTTCGCCAATAGTAGTTTCTGGACAGTGGCCTCAGTCCATAAAGGGCTTCGCCCATAGTAGTTTCTCTGCACTGGCCTCAGTCCATGAAGGGCTTCGCCCATAGTAGATTCTCCACGCTGGCCTCTGTCCATGATGGACTTCGCCCATAGTAGATTCTCTACACTGGCCACAGTCCATGAAGGGCTTTGCACATAGTAGTTTCTAGGCAGTGGCCTCAGTCCATGAAGGGCTTCGCCCATAAGAGTTTCCGGACAGTGGCCTCAGTCCATGAAGGGCCTCGCCCATAGTAGATTCTCTACACTGGCCACAGTCAATGAAGGGCTTCGCCCATTGTAGTTTCTGGACAGTTGCCACAGTCCATGAAGGGCTTCGCCCATAGTAGATTCTCTCCACTGGCCATAGTCCATGAAGGGCTTCGCCCATAGTAGTTTCTGGACAGTGGCCTCAGTCCATGAAGGGTGTCGCCCATAGTAGTTTCCGGACAGTGGCCTCAGTCCATCAAGGGCTTCGCCCATAGTAGATTCTCCATGCTGGCCTCTGTCCATGATGGACTTCGCCCATAGTAGATTCTCTACATTGGCCACAGTCCATCAAGGGCTTCCCCCATAGTAGTTCCTGGACTGTGGCCTCAGTCCATGAAGGGCTTCGAACATAGTAGTTTCTGGACAGTGGCCTCAGTCCATGAAGGGCTTCGCCCATAGTAGATTCTCAATGCTGGCCTCTGTCCATGATGGACTTCGCCCATAGTAGATTCTCTACACTGGCCACAGTCCATTAAGGGCTTCGCCAATAGTAGTTTCTGGACAGTGGCCTCAGTCCATAAAGGGCTTCGCCCATAGTAGTTTCTCTGCACTGGCCTCAGTCCATGAAGGGCTTCGCCCATAGTAGATTCTCCATGCTGGCCTCTGTCCATGATGGACTTCGCCCATAGTAGATTCTCTACACTGGCCACAGTCCATGAAGGGCTTCGCCCATAAGAGGTTCCGGACAGTGGCCTCAGTCCATGAAGGGCCTCGCCCATAGTAGATTCTCTACACTGGCCACAGTCCATGAAGGGCTTCGCCCATTGTAGTTACTGGACAGTGGCCACAGTCCATGAAGGGCTTCGCCCATAGTAGATTCTCTACACTGGCCATAGTCCATGAAGGGCTTCGCCCATAGTAGTTTCTGGACAGTGGCCTCAGTCCATGAAGGGTTTCGCCCATAGTAGTTTCCGGACACTGGCCACAGTCCATTAAGGGCTTCGCCAATAGTAGTTTCTGGACAGTGGCCTCAGTCCATAAAGGGCTTCGCCCATAGTAGTTTCTCTGCACTGGCCTCAGTCCATGAAGGGCTTCGCCCATAGTAGATTCTCCATGCTGGCCTCTGTCCATGATGGACTTCGCCCATAGTAGATTCTCTACATTGGCCACAGTCCATCAAGGGCTTCCCCCATAGTAGTTCCTGGACTGTGGCCTCAGTCCATGAAGGGCTTCGAACATAGTAGTTGCTGGACAGTGGCCACAGTCCATGAAGAGCTTCGCTCATAGTGGATTCTCTGCACTGGCCTCAGTCCATGATGGGCTTCGCCCATAGTAGTTTCTACACAGTGGCCTCAGTCCATGAAGAGCTTCGCCCATAGTAGTTTCCGGACAGTGGCCTCAGTCCATCAAGGGCTTCGCCCATAGTAGATTCTCTACACTGGCCACAGTCCATTAAGGGCTTCGCCAATAGTAGTTTCTGGACAGTGGCCTCAGTCCATAAAGGGCTTCGCCCATAGTAGTTTCTCTGCACTGGCCTCAGTCCATGAAGGGCTTCGCCCATAGTAGATTCTCCATGCTGGCCTCTGTCCATGATGGACTTCGCCCATAGTAGATTCTCTACATTGGCCACAATCCATCAAGGGCTTCCCCCATAGTAGTTCCTGGACTGTGGCCTCAGTCCATGAAGGGCTTCGAACATAGTAGTTTCTGGACAGTGGCCACAGTCCATGAAGAGCTTCGCTCATAGTAGATTCTCTGCACTGGCCTCAGTCCATGATGGACTTCGCCCATAGTAGTTTCTACACAGTGGCCTCAGTCCATGAAGAGGTTCGCCCACAGTAGTTTCTGAACAGTGGCCTCAGTCCATCAAGGGCTTCGCCCATAGTAGATTCTCTGCACTGGCCTCAGTCCATGAAGGGTTTCGCCCATATTAGATTCTCTACACTGGCCTCAGTCCATAAAGCGCTTCGCCCATAGTAGATTCTCTATGCTGGCCTCAGTCCATGAAGGGCTTCGCCCATAGTAGTTTCTGGACAGTGGCCACAGTCCATGAAGGGCTTCGCCCATAGTAGATTCTCTACACTGGCCTCAGTCCATAAAGGGCTTCGCCCATAGTAGATTCTCTACACTGGCCACAGTCCATTAAGGGCTTCGCCCATAGTAGATTCTCTATGCTGGCCTCAGTCCATGAAGGGCTTCGCCCATAGTAGATTCTCTACACTGGCCACAGTCCATGAAGGGCTTCGCCCATAGTAGTTTCTGGACAGTGGCCACAGTCCATGAAGGGCTTCGCCCATAGTAGATTCTCTACACTGGCCTCAGTCCATAAAGGGCTTCGCCCATAGTAGATTCTCTACACTGGCCACAGTCCATTAAGGGTTTCGCCCATAGTAGTTTCAAGGCAGTGGCCTCAGTCCATGAATGGCTTCGCCCATAGTAGATTCTCTATGCTGGCCTCAGTCCATGAAGGGCTTCGCCCATAGTAGTTTCTGGACAGTGGCCTCAGTCCATGAAGGGGTTTGCCCATAGTAGTTTCCGGGCACTGGCCTCAGTCCATGAAGGGGTTCGCCCATAGAAGATTCTCTGCACTGGCCTCAGTCCATGAAGGGCTTCGCCCATAGTAGTTTCTGGGCACTGGCCTCAGTCCATGAAGGGCTTCGCCCATAGTAGTTTCTGGGCACTGGCCTCAGTCCATGAAGGGCTTCGGCCATAGTAGTTTCTCAACAGTGGCCTCAGTCCACGAAGGGTTTCGCCCATAGTAGTTTCTGGACAGTGGCCTCAGTCCATGAAGGGGTTCGCCCATAGAAGATTCTCTGCACTGGCCTCAGTCCATGAAGGGCTTCGCCCATAGTAGATATGGACTTCGCCCATAGTAGATTCTCTGCACTGGCCTCAGTCCAGTGCTTCGCCCATAGTAGATTATCTGCAATGGCCTCAGATTCTCTGCACTGGCCTCAGTCCAGTGCTTCGCCCATAGTAGATTCTCTGCAATGGCCTCAGTCCATCAAGGGCTTCGCCCATAGTAGATTCTCTGCACTAGCCACAGTCCATTGAGAGCTTCGAACATAGCAGTTTCTGGACAGTGGCCACAACCCATGAGGGGTTTCGCCCATAGTAGTTTCTGGACAGTGGCCTCAGTCCATGAAGGGGTTCGCCCATAGAAGATTCTCTGCACTGGCCTCAGTCCATGAAGGACTTCGCCCATAGTAGTTTCTGGGCACTGGCCTCAGTCCATGAAGGGCTTCGGCCATAGTAGTTTCTCAACAGTGGCCTCAGTCCATGAAGGGTTTCGCCCATAGTAGTTTCTAGACAGAGGCCTCAGTCCATGAAGGGCTTCGCTGCACTGGCCTCAGTCCATGAAGAAGCCTTGCCCATAGTAGACTCTCTGCACTGGCCTTAGTCCATGAAGGGTTTCGCCCATAGTAGTTTCTGGACAGTGGCCTCAGTCCATGAAGGGCTTCGCCCATGGTAGATTCTCTACACTTTCCACAGTCCATTAAGGGCTTCGCCCATAGTAGTTTCTGGACAGTTACCTCAGTCCATGAAGGGCTTCGCCCATAGTAGTTTCTGGACAGTGGCCTCAGTCCATGAAGGGGTTTGCCCATAGTAGATTCTCTGCACTGGCCTCAGTCCATAAAGGGCTTCGCCCATAGTAGATTCTCTGCACTGGCCTCAGTCCATGAAGGGCTTCGCCCATAGTAGATTCTCTACACTGGCCACAGTCCATTAAGGGCTTCGCCCATAGTAGTTTCTGGACAGTGGCCACAGCCCATGAAGGGCTTCGCCCATAGTAGATTCTCTGCACTGGCCTCAGTCCATGAAGGGCTTCGCCCATAGTAGATTCTCTACACTGGCCACAGTCCATTAAGGGCTTCGCCCATAGTAGTTTCTGGACAGTGGCCACAGCCCATGAAGGGCTTCGCCCATAGTAGATTCTCTGCACTGGCCTTAGTCCATGAAGGGCTTCGCCCATAGTAGATTCTCTGCGCTGGCCTCAGTCCATGAAGGGCTTCGCCCATAGTAGATTCTCTACACTGGCCACAGTCCATGAAGGGCTTCGCCCATAGTAGTTTCTAAGCAGTGGCCTCAGTCCATGAAGGGTTTCGCCCATAGTAGATTCTCTGCACTGGCCTTAGTCCATGAAGAAGCCTCGCCCATAGTAGACTATCTGCACTGGCCTTAGTCCATGAAGGGTTTCGCCCATAGTAGTTTCTGGACAGTGGCCTCAGTCCATGAAGGGCTTCGCCCATGGTAGATTCTCTACACTTTCCACAGTCCATTAAGGGCTTCGCCCATAGTAGTTTCTGGACAGTGGCCACAGTCCATGAAGGGCTCCGCCCATAATAGATTCTCTACACTGGCCTCAGTCCATGAAGGGCCTCGCCCATAGTAGATTCTCTGCACTGGCCTCAGTCAATGAACGGTTTCGCCAATAGTAGATTCTCTATGCTGGCCTCAGTCCATTAAGGGCTTCGCCCATAGTAGTTTCTGGGCAGTGGCCTCAGTCCATGAAGGGTTTCGCCCATAGTAGTTTCTGGACAGTGGCCTCAGTCCATGAAGGGGTTCGCCCATAGAAGATTCTCTGCACTGGCCTCAGTCCATGAAGGGCTTCGCCCATAGTAGATTCTCTGCACTGGCCTCAGTCCATGAAGGGCTTCGCCCATAGTAGTTTCTGGGCACTTCGCCCATAGTAGATTCTCTACACTGGCCTCAGTCCATGTAGAAGCCTCGCCCATAGTAGACTCTCTGCACTGGCCTCAGTCCATGAAGGGCTTCGCCCATAGTAGATTCTCTGCACTGGCCTCAGTCCATGAAAGGCTTCGCCCATTATAGATTCTCTATGCTGGCCTCAGTCCACTAAGGGCTTCGCCCATAGTAGATTATCTATGCTGGCCTCTGTCCATGAAGGGCTTCGCCCATACTAGATTCTCTGCACTGGCCACAGTCAATGAAGGGCTTCGCCCATTGTAGTTTCTGGACAGTGGCCACAGTCCATGAAGGGCTTCGCCCATAGTAGATTCTCTCCACTGGCCATAGTCCATGAAGGGCTTCGCCCATAGTAGTTTCTGGACAGTGGCCTCAGTCCATGAAGGGTGTCGCCCATAGTAGTTTCCGGACAGTGGCCTCAGTCCATCAAGGGCTTCGCCCATAGTAGATTCTCTACACTGGGCACAGTCCATTAAGGGCTTCGCCAATAGTA
Organism: Eristalis pertinax; assembly: GCA_907269125.1. Lineage (NCBI taxonomy): Eukaryota > Metazoa > Arthropoda > Insecta > Diptera > Syrphidae > Eristalis > Eristalis pertinax. The sequence goes on along the minus strand of OU026145.1, from coordinate 103,851,014 downwards.
GTTTCTGGACAGTGGCCTCAGTCCATAAAGGGCTTCGCCCATAGTAGTTTCTCTGCACTGGCCTCAGTCCATGAAGGGCTTCGCCCATAGTAGATTCTCCATGCTGGCCTCTGTCCATGATGGACTTCGCCCATAGTAGATTCTCTACATTGGCCACAGTCCATCAAGGGCTTCCTCCATAGTAGTTCCTGGACTGTGGTATCAGTCCATGAAGGGCTTCGAACATAGTAGTTTCTGGACAGTGGCCTCAGTCCATGAAGGGGTTCGCCCATAGAAGATTCTCTGCACTGGCCTCTGTCCATGATGGACTTCGCCCATAGTAGATTCTCTACACTGGCCACAGTCCATTAAGGGCTTCGCCAATAGTAGTTTCTGGACAGTGGCCTCAGTCCATAAAGGGCTTCGCCCATAGTAGTTTCTCTGCACTGGCCTCAGTCCATGAAGGGCTTCGCCCATAGTAGATTCTCCATGCTGGCCTCTGTCCATGATGGACTTCGCCCATAGTAGATTCTCTACACTGGCCACAGTCCATGAAGGGCTTTGCCCATAGTAGTTTCTAGGCAGTGGCCTCAGTCCATGAAGGGCTTCGCCCATAAGAGGTTCCGGACAGTGGCCTCAGTCCATGAAGGGCCTCGCCCATAGTAGATTCTCTACACTGGCCACAGTCCATGAAGGGCTTCGCCCATTGTAGTTACTGGACAGTGGCCACAGTCCATGAAGGGCTTCGCCCATAGTAGATTCTCTACACTGGCCATAGTCCATGAAGGGCTTCGCCCATAGTAGTTTCTGGACAGTGGCCTCAGTCCATGAAGGGTTTCGCCCATAGTAGTTTCCGGACACTGGCCACAGTCCATTAAGGGCTTCGCCAATAGTAGTTTCTGGACAGTGGCCTCAGTCCATAAAGGGCTTCGCCCATAGTAGTTTCTCTGCACTGGCCTCAGTCCATGAAGGGCTTCGCCCATAGTAGATTCTCCATGCTGGCCTCTGTCCATGATGGACTTCGCCCATAGTAGATTCTCTACATTGGCCACAGTCCATCAAGGGCTTCCCCCATAGTAGTTCCTGGACTGTGGCCTCAGTCCATGAAGGGCTTCGAACATAGTAGTTGCTGGACAGTGGCCACAGTCCATGAAGAGCTTCGCTCATAGTGGATTCTCTGCACTGGCCTCAGTCCATGATGGGCTTAGCCCATAGTAGTTTCTACACAGTGGCCTCAGTCCATGAAGAGCTTCGCCCATAGTACTTTCCGGACAGTGGCCTCAGTCCATCAAGGGCTTCGCCCATAGTAGATTCTCTGCACTGGCCTCAGTCCATGAAGGGTTTCGCCCATATTAGATTCTCTACACTGGCCACAGTCCATTAAGGGCTTCGCCAATAGTAGTTTCTGGACAGTGGCCTCAGTCCATAAAGGGCTTCGCCCATAGTAGTTTCTCTGCACTGGCCTCAGTCCATGAAGGGCTTCGCCCATAGTAGATTCTCCATGCTGGCCTCTGTCCATGATGGACTTCGCCCATAGTAGATTCTCTACATTGGCCACAATCCATCAAGGGCTTCCCCCATAGTAGTTCCTGGACTGTGGCCTCAGTCCATGAAGGGCTTCGAACATAGTAGTTTCTGGACAGTGGCCACAGTCCATGAAGAGCTTCGCTCATAGTAGATTCTCTGCACTGGCCTCAGTCCATGATGGGCTTCGCCCATAGTAGTTTCTACACAGTGGCCTCAGTCCATGAAGAGGTTCGCCCACAGTAGTTTCTGAACAGTGGCCTCAGTCCATCAAGGGCTTAGCCCATAGTAGATTCTCTGCACTGGCCTCAGTCCATGAAGGGTTTCGCCCATATTAGATTCTCTACACTGGCCTCAGTCCATAAAGCGCTTCGCCCATAGTAGATTCTCTATGCTGGCCTCAGTCCATGAAGGGCTTCGCCCATAGTAGTTTCTGGACAGTGGCCACAGTCCATGAAGGGCTTCGCCCATAGTAGATTCTCTACACTGGCCTCAGTCCATAAAGGGCTTCGCCCATAGTAGATTCTCTACACTGGCCACAGTCCATTAAGGGCTTCGCCCATAGTAGATTCTCTATGCTGGCCTCAGTCCATGAAGGGCTTCGCCCATAGTAGATTCTCTACACTGGCCACAGTCCATGAAGGGCTTCGCCCATAGTAGTTTCTGGACAGTGGCCACAGTCCATGAAGGGCTTCGCCCATAGTAGATTCTCTACACTGGCCTCAGTCCATAAAGGGCTTCGCCCATAGTAGATTCTCTACACTGGCCACAGTCCATGAAGGGCTTCGCCCATAGTAGATTCTCTACACTGGCCTCAGTCCATGAAGGGGTTTGCCCATAGTAGTTTCCGGGCACTGGCCTCAGTCCATGAATTGCTTCGGCCATAGTAGTTTCTCAACAGTGGCCTCAGTCCATGAAGGGTTTCGCCCATAGTAGTTTCTGGACAGTGGCCTCAGTCCATGAAGGGGTTCGCCCATAGAAGATTCTCTGCACTGGCCTCAGTCCATGAAGGGCTTCGCCCATAGTAGATTCTCTGCACTGGCCTCAGTCCATGAAGGGCTTCGCCCATAGTAGTTTCTGGGCACTGGCCTCAGTCCATGAAGGGCTTCGGCCATAGTAGTTTCTCAACAGTGGCCTCAGTCCACGAAGGGTTTCGCCCATAGTAGTTTCTGGACAGTGGCCTCAGTCCATGAAGGGGTTCGCCCATAGAAGATTCTCTGCACTGGCCTCAGTCCATGAAGGGCTTCGCCCATAGTAGATATGGACTTCGCCCATAGTAGATTCTCTGCACTGGCCTCAGTCCAGTGCTTCGCCCATAGTAGATTATCTGCAATGGCCTCAGATTCTCTGCACTGGCCTCAGTCCAGTGCTTCGCCCATAGTAGATTCTCTGCAATGGCCTCAGTCCATGAAGGGCTTCGCCCATAGTAGATTCTCTGCACTAGCCACAGTCCATTGAGAGCTTCGAACATAGCAGTTTCTGGACAGTGGCCACAGCCCATGAGGGGTTTCGCCCATAGTAGTTTCTGGACAGTGGCCTCAGTCCATGAAGGGGTTCGCCCATAGAAGATTCTCTGCACTGGCCTCAGTCCATGAAGGACTTCGCCCATAGTAGTTTCTGGGCACTGGCCTCAGTCCATGAAGGGCTTCGGCCATAGTAGTTTCTCAACAGTGGCCTCAGTCCATGAAGGGCTTCGCCCATGGTAGATTCTCTACACTTTCCACAGTCCATTAAGGGCTTCGCCCATAGTAGTTTCTGGACAGTTACCTCAGTCCATGAAGGGCTTCGCCCATAGTAGTTTCTGATGATGGACTTCGCCCATAGTAGATTCTCTACACTGGCCACAGTCCATGAAGGGCTTTGCCCATAGTAGTTTCTAGGCAGTGGCCTCAGTCCATGAAGGGCTTCGCCCATAAGAGGTTCCGGACAGTGGCCTCAGTCCATGAAGGGCCTCGCCCATAGTAGATTCTCTACACTGGCCGCAGTCCATGAAGGGCTTCGCCCATTGTAGTTACTGGACAGTGGCCACAGTCCATGAAGGGCTTCGCCCATAGTAGATTCTCTACACTGGCCATAGTCCATGAAGGGCTTCGCCCATAGTAGTTTCTGGACAGTGGCCTCAGTCCATGAAGGGTTTCGCCCATAGTAGTTTCCGGACACTGGCCACAGTCCATTAAGGGCTTCGCCAATAGTAGTTTCTGGACAGTGGCCACAGTCCATAAAGGGCTTCGCCCATAGTAGTTTCTCTGCACTGGCCTCAGTCCATGAAGGGCTTCGCCCATAGTAGATTCTCCATGCTGGCCTCTGTCCATGATGGACTTCGCCCATAGTAGATTCTCTACATTGGGCACAGTCCATCAAGGGCTTCCCCCATAGTAGTTCCTGGACTGTGGCCTCAGTCCATGAAGGGCTTCGAACATAGTAGTTGCTGGACAGTGGCCACAGTCCATGAAGAGCTTCGCTCATAGTGGATTCTCTGCACTGGCCTCAGTCCATGATGGGCTTAGCCCATAGTAGTTTCTACACAGTGGCCTCAGTCCATGAAGAGCTTCGCCCATAGTAGTTTCCGGACAGTGGCCTCAGTCCATCAAGGGCTTCGCCCATAGTAGATTCTCTACACTGGCCACAGTCCATTAAGGGCTTCGCCAATAGTAGTTTCTGGACAGTGGCCTCAGTCCATAAAGGGCTTCGCCCATAGTAGTTTCTCTGCACTGGCCTCAGTCCATGAAGGGCTTCGCCCATAGTAGATTCTCCATGCTGGCCTCTGTCCATGATGGACTTCGCCCATAGTAGATTCTCTACATTGGCCACAATCCATCAAGGGCTTCCCCCATAGTAGTTCCTGGACTGTGGCCTCAGTCCATGAAGGGCTTCGAACATAGTAGTTTCTGGACAGTGGCCACAGTCCATGAAGAGCTTCGCTCATAGTAGATTCTCTGCACTGGCCTCAGTCCATGATGGGCTTCGCCCATAGTAGTTTCTACACAGTGGCCTCAGTCCATGAAGAGGTTCGCCCACAGTAGTTTCTGAACAGTGGCCTCAGTCCATCAAGGGCTTCGCCCATAGTAGATTCTCTGCACTGGCCTCAGTCCATGAAGGGTTTCGCCCATATTAGATTCTCTACACTGGCCTCAGTCCATAAAGCGCTTCGCCCATAGTAGATTCTCTATGCTGGCCTCAGTCCATGAAGGGCTTCGCCCATAGTAGTTTCTGGACAGTGGCCACAGTCCATGAAGGGCTTCGCCCATAGTTGATTCTCTACACTGGCCTCAGTCCATAAAGGGCTTCACCCATAGTAGATTCTCTATGCTGGCCTCAGTCCATGAAGGGCTTCGCCCATAGTAGATTCTCTACACTGGCCACAGTCCATGAAGGGCTTCGCCCATAGTAGTTTCTGGACAGTGGCCACAGTCCATGAAGGGCTTCGCCCATAGTAGATTCTCTACACTGGCCTCAGTCCATAAAGGGCTTCGCCCATAGTAGATTCTCTACACTGGCCACAGTCCATTAAGGGTTTCGCCCATAGTAGTTTCAAGGCAGTGGCCTCAGTCCATGAATGGCTTCGCCCATAGTAGATTCTCTATGCTGGCCTCAGTCCATGAAGGGCTTCGCCCATAGTAGTTTCTGGACAGTGGCCTCAGTCCATGAAGGGGTTTGCCCATAGTAGTTTCCGGGCACTGGCCTCAGTCCATGAATTGCTTCGGCCATAGTAGTTTCTCAACAGTGGCCTCAGTCCATGAAGGGTTTCGCCCATAGTAGTTTCTGGACAGTGGCCTCAGTCCATGAAGGGCTTCGCCCATAGAAGATTCTCTGCACTGGCCTCAGTCCATGAAGGGCTTCGCCCATAGTAGATTCTCTGCACTGGCCTCAGTCCATGAAGGGCTTCGCCCATAGTAGTTTCTGGGCACTGGCCTCAGTCCATGAAGGGCTTCGGCCATAGTAGTTTCTCAACAGTGGCCTCAGTCCACGAAGGGTTTCGCCCATAGTAGTTTCTGGACAGTGGCCTCAGTCCATGAAGGGGTTCGCCCATAGAAGATTCTCTGCACTGGCCTCAGTCCATGAAGGGCTTCGCCCATAGTAGATATGGACTTCGCCCATAGTAGATTCTCTGCACTGGCCTCAGTCCAGTGCTTCGCCCATAGTAGATTATCTGCAATGGCCTCAGATTCTCTGCACTGGCCTCAGTCCAGTGCTTCGCCCATAGTAGATTCTCTGCAATGGCCTCAGTCCATGAAGGGCTTCGCCCATAGTAGATTCTCTGCACTAGCCACAGTCCATTGAGAGCTTCGAACATAGCAGTTTCTGGACAGTGGCCACAGCCCATGAGGGGTTTCGCCCATAGTAGTTTCTGGACAGTGGCTTCAGTCCATGAAGGGGTTCGCCCATAGAAGATTCTCTGCACTGGCCTCAGTCCATGAAGGACTTCGCCCATAGTAGTTTCTGGGCACTGGCCTCAGTCCATGAAGGGCTTCGGCCATAGTAGTTTCTCAACAGTGGCCTCAGTCCATGAAGGGTTTCGCCCATAGTAGTTTCTAGACAGAGGCCTCAGTCCATGAAGGGCTTCGCTGCACTGGCCTCAGTCCATGAAGAAGCCTTGCCCATAGTAGACTCTCTGCACTGGCCTTAGTCCATGAAGGGTTTCGCCCATAGTAGTTTCTGGACAGTGGCCTCAGTCCATGAAGGGCTTCGCCCATGGTAGATTCTCTACACTTTCCACAGTCCATTAAGGGCTTCGCCCATAGTAGTTTCTGGACAGTTACCTCAGTCCATGAAGGGCTTCGCCCATAGTAGTTTCTGGACAGTGGCCTCAGTCCATGAAGGGGTTTGCCCATAGTAGATTCTCTACACTGGCCACAGTCCATTAAGGGCTTCGCCCATAGTAGTTTCTGGACAGTGGCCACAGTCCATGAAGGGCTTCGCCCATAGTAGATTCTCTACACTGGCCTCAGTCCATAAAGGGCTTCGCCCATAGTAGATTCTCTATGCTGGCCTCAGTCCATGAAGGGCTTCGCCCATAGTAGATTCTCTACACTGGCCTCAGTCCATAAAGGGCTTCGCCCATAGTAGATTCTCTATGCTGGCCTCAGTCCATGAAGGGCTTCGCCCATAGTAGATTCTCTACACTGGCCACAGTCCATGAAGGGCTTCGCCCATAGTAGTTTCTGGACAGTGGCCACAGTCCATGAAGGGCTTCGCCCATAGTAGATTCTCTACACTGGCCTCAGTCCATAAAGGGCTTCGCCCATAGTAGATTCTCTACACTGGCCACAGTCCATTAAGGGTTTCGCCCATAGTAGTTTCAAGGCAGTGGCCTCAGTCCATGAATGGCTTCGCCCATAGTAGATTCTCTATGCTGGCCTCAGTCCATGAAGGGCTTCGCCCATAGTAGTTTCTGGACAGTGGCCTCAGTCCATGAAGGGGTTTGCCCATAGTAGTTTCCGGGCACTGGCCTCAGTCCATGAATTGCTTCGGCCATAGTAGTTTCTCAACAGTGGCCTCAGTCCATGAAGGGTTTCGCCCATAGTAGTTTCTGGACAGTGGCCTCAGTCCATGAAGGGGTTCGCCCATAGAAGATTCTCTGCACTGGCCTCAGTCCATGAAGGGCTTCGCCCATAGTAGATTCTCTGCACTGGCCTCAGTCCATGAAGGGCTTCGCCCATAGTAGTTTCTGGGCACTGGCCTCAGTCCATGAAGGGCTTCGGCCATAGTAGTTTCTCAACAGTGGCCTCAGTCCACGAAGGGTTTCGCCCATAGTAGTTTCTGGACAGTGGCCTCAGTCCATGAAGGGGTTCGCCCATAGAAGATTCTCTGCACTGGCCTCAGTCCAGTGCTTCGCCCATAGTAGATTATCTGCAATGGCCTCAGATTCTCTGCACTGGCCTCAGTCCAGTGCTTCGCCCATAGTAGATTCTCTGCAATGGCCTCAGTCCATGAAGGGCTTCGCCCATAGTAGATTCTCTGCACTAGCCACAGTCCATTGAGAGCTTCGAACATAGCAGTTTCTGGACAGTGGCCACAGCCCATGAGGGGTTTCGCCCATAGTAGTTTCTGGACAGTGGCTTCAGTCCATGAAGGGGTTCGCCCATAGAAGATTCTCTGCACTGGCCTCAGTCCATGAAGGACTTCGCCCATAGTAGTTTCTGGGCACTGGCCTCAGTCCATGAAGGGCTTCGGCCATAGTAGTTTCTCAACAGTGGCCTCAGTCCATGAAGGGTTTCGCCCATAGTAGTTTCTAGACAGAGGCCTCAGTCCATGAAGGGCTTCGCTGCACTGGCCTCAGTCCATGAAGAAGCCTTGCCCATAGTAGACTCTCTGCACTGGCCTTAGTCCATGAAGGGCTTCGCCCATAGTAGTTTCTGGACAGTGGCCTCAGTCCATGAAGGGCTTCGCCCATAGTAGATTCTCTACACTGGCCACAGTCCATTAAGGGCTTCGCCCATAGTAGTTTCTGGACAGTGGCCACAGCCCATGAAGGGCTTCGCCCATAGTAGATTCTCTGCACTGGCCTCAGTCCATGAAGGGCTTCGCCCATAGTAGATTCTCTACACTGGCCACAGTCCATTAAGGGCTTCGCCCATAGTAGTTTCTGGACAGTGGCCACAGCCCATGAAGGGCTTCGCCCATAGTAGATTCTCTGCACTGGCCTCAGTCCATGAAGGGCTTCGCCCATAGTAGATTCTCTACACTGGCCACAGTCCATGAAGGGCTTCGCCCATAGTAGATTCTCTACACTGGCCACAGTCCATTAAGGGCTTCGCCCATAGTAGTTTCTGGACAGTGGCCACAGCCCATGAAGGGCTTCGCCCATAGTAGATTCTCTGCACTGGCCTCAGTCCATGAAGGGCTTCGCCCATAGTAGATTCTCTACACTGGCCACAGTCCATGAAGGGCTTCGCCCATAGTAGTTTCTAAGCAGTGGCCTCAGTCCATGAAGGGTTTCGCCCATAGTAGATTCTCTGCACTGGCCTTAGTCCATGAAGGAGCCTCGCCCATAGTAGACTCTCTGCACTGGCCTTAGTCCATGAAGGGTTTCGCCCATAGTAGTTTCTGGACAGTGGCCTCAGTCCATGAAGGGCTTCGCCCATGGTAGATTCTCTACACTTTCCACAGTCCATTAAGGGCTTCGCCCATAGTAGTTTCTGGACAGTGGCCACAGTCCATGAAGGGCTCCGCCCATAATAGATTCTCTACACTGGCCTCAGTCCATGAAGGGCCTCGCCCATAGTAGATTCTCTGCACTGGCCTCAGTCAATGAACGGTTTCGCCAATAGTAGATTCTCTATGCTGGCCTCAGTCCATTAAGGGCTTCGCCCATAGTAGTTTCTGGGCAGTGGCCTCAGTCCATGAAGGGTTTCGCCCATAGTAGTTTCTGGACAGTGGCCTCAGTCCATGAAGGGGTTCGCCCATAGAAGATTCTCTGCACTGGCCTCAGTCCATGAAGGGCTTCGCCCGTAGTAGATTCTCTGCACTGGCTTCAGTCCATGAAGGGCTTCGCCCATAGTAGTTTCTGGGCACTTCGCCCATAGTAGATTCTCTACACTGGCCTCAGTCCATGTAGAAGCCTCGCCCATAGTAGACTCTCTGCACTGGCCTCAGTCCATGAAGGGCTTCGCCCATAGTAGATTCTCTGCACTGGCCTCAGTCCATGAAAGGCTTCGCCCATTATAGATTCTCTATGCTGGCCTCAGTCCACTAAGGGCTTCGCCCATAGTAGATTATCTATGCTGGCCTCTGTCCATGAAGGGCTTCGCCCATACTAGATTCTCTGCACTGGCCTCAGTCCATGAAGGGCTTCGCCCATAGTAGAATCTCTGCACTGGCCTCAGTCCAGTGCTTCGCCCATAGTAGATTCTCTGCAATAGCCTCAGTCCATTAAGGGCTTCGCCCATAGTAGATTCTCTGCACTAGCCACAGTCCATTGAGGGCTTCGCACATAGCAGTTTCTGGACAGTGGCCTCAGTCCATGAAGGGCTTCGCCCATAGTAGTTTCTAGACAGAGGCCTCAGTCCATGAAGGGCTTCGCCCATAGTAGGTTCTCTGCACTGGCCTAAGTCCATGAAGAAGCCTCGACCATAGTAGACTCTCTGCACTGGAATTAGTCCATGAAGGGTTTCGCCCATAGTAGTTTCTGGACAGTGGCCTCAGTCCATGCAGGGCTTCGCCCATGGTAGATTCTCTACACTTTCCACAGTCCATTAAGGGCTTCGCCCATAGTAGTTTCTGGACAGTTACCTCAGTCCATGAAGGGCTTCGCCCATAGTAGTTTCTGGACAGTGGCCTCAGTCCATGAAGGGCTTTGTCCATAGTAGATTCTCTGCACTGGCTGAGGGGCTGAGGCCACAGCCCATGAAGGGCTCCGCCCATAGTAGATTCTCTGCACTGGCCTCAGTCCATGAAGGGCTTCGCCCATAGTAGATATGGGCTTCGCCCATAGTAGATTCTCTGCACTGGCCTCAGTCCAGTGCTTCGCCCATAGTAGATTCTCTGCAATGGCCTCAGATTCTCTGCACTGGCCTCAGTCCAGTGCTTCGCACATAGTAGATTCTCTGCAATGGCCTCAGTCCATGAAGGGCTTCGCCCATAGTAGATTCTCTGCACTAGCCACAGTCCATTGAGGGCTTCGAACATAGCAGTTTCTGGACAGTGGCCACAGCCCATGAGGGGTTTCGCCCATAGTAGTTTCTGGACAGTGGCCTCAGTCCATGAAGGGGTTCGCCCATAGAAGATTCTCTGCACTGGCCACAGTCCATTAAGGGCTTCGCCCATAGTAGATTCTCTGCACTGGCCTCAGTCCATGAAGGACTTCGCCCGTAGTAGTTTCTGGGCACTGGCCTCAGTCCATGAAGGGCTTCGCTGCACTGGCCTCAGTCCATGAAGAAGCCTTGCCCATAGTAGACTCTGCACTGGCCTTAGTCCATGAAGGGTTTCGCCCATAGTAGTTTCTGGACAGTGGCCTCAGTCCATGAAGGGCTTCGCCCATGGTAGATTCTCTACACTTTCCACAGTCCATTAAGGGCTTCGCCCATAGTAGTTTCTGGACAGTTACCTCAGTCCATGAAGGGCTTCGCCCATAGTAGTTTCTGGACAGTGGCCTCAGTCCATGAAGGGGTTTGCCCATAGTAGATTCTCTGCACTGGCCTCAGTCCATAAAGGGCTTCGCCCATAGTAGATTCTCTGCACTGGCCTCAGTCCATGAAGGGCTTCGCCCATAGTAGATTCTCTACACTGGCCACAGTCCATTAAGGGCTTCGCCCATAGTAGTTTCTGGACAGTGGCCACAGCCCATGAAGGGCTTCGCCCATAGTAGATTCTCTGCACTGGCCTCAGTCCATGAAGGGCTTCGCCCATAGTAGATTCTCTACACTGGCCACAGTCCATTAAGGGCTTCGCCCATAGTAGTTTCTGGACAGTGGCAACAGCCCATGAAGGGCTTCGCCCATAGTAGATTCTCTGCACTGGCCTCAGTCCATGAAGGGCTTCGCCCATAGTAGATTCTCTGCGCTGGCCTCAGTCCATGAAGGGCTTCGCCCATAGTAGATTCTCTACACTGGCCACAGTCCATGAAGGGCTTCGCCCATAGTAGTTTCTAAGCAGTGGCCTCAGTCCATGAAGGGTTTCGCCCATAGCAGATTCTCTGCACTGGCCTTAGTCCATGAAGAAGCCTCGCCCATAGTAGACTCTCTGCACTGACCTTAGTCCATGAAGGGTTTCGCCCATAGTAGTTTCTGGACAGTGGCCTCAGTCCATGAAGGGCTTCGCCCATGGTAGATTCTCTACACTTTCCACAGTCCATTAAGGGCTTCGCCCATAGTAGTTTCTGGACAGTGGCCACAGTCCATGAAGGGCTTCGCCCATAATAGATTCTCTACACTGGCCTCAGTCCATGAAGGGCCTCGCCCATAGTAGATTCTCTGCACTGGCCTCAGTCAATGAACGGTTTCGCCAATAGTAGATTCTCTATGCTGACCTCAGTCCATTAAGGGCTTCGCCCATAGTAGTTTCTGGGCAGTGGCCTCAGTCCATGAAGGGTTTCGCCCATAGTAGTTTCTGGACAGTGGCCTCAGTCCATGAAGGGTTTGGCCAAAGAAGATTCTCTGCACTGGCCTCAGTCCATGAAGGGCTTCGCCCATAGTAGATTCTCTGCACTGGCCTCAGTCCATGAAGGGCTTCGCCCATAGTAGTTTCTGGGCACTTCGCCCATAGTAGATTCTCTACACTGGCCTCAGTCCATGTAGAAGCCTCGCCCATAGTAGACTCTCTGCACTGGCCTCAGTCCATGAAGGGCTTCGGCCATAGTAGATTCTCTGCACTGGCCTCAGTCCATGAAAGGCTTCGCCCATTATAGATCCTCTATGCTGGCCTCAGTCCACTAAGGGCTTCGCCCATAGTAGGTTATCTATGCTGGCCTCAGTCCATGAAGGGCTTCGCCCATACTAGATTCTCTGCACTGGCCTCAGTCCATGAAGGGCGTCGCCCATAGTAGAATCTCTGCACTGGCCTCAGTCCAGTGCTTCGCCCATAGTAGATTCTCTGCAATAGCCTCAGTCCATGAAGGGCTTCGCCCATAGTAGATTCTCTGCACTAGCCACAGTCCATTGAGGGCTTCGCACATAGCAGTTTCTGGACAGTGGCCTCAGTCCATGAAGGGCTTCGCCCATAGTAGTTTCTAGACAGAGGCCTCAGTCCATGAAGGGCTTCGCCCATAGTAGGTTCTCTGCACTGGCCTAAGTCCATGAAGAAGCCTCGACCATAGTAGACTCTCTGCACTGGCGTTAGTCCATGAAGGGTTTCGCCCATAGTAGTTTCTGGACAGTTACCTCAGTCCATGAAGGGCTTCGCCCATAGTAGTTTCTGGACAGTGGCCTCAGTCCATGAAGGGCTTTGTCCATAGTAGATTCTCTGCACTGGCTGAGGGGCTGAGGCCACAGCCCATGAAGGGCTCCGCCCATAGTAGATTCTCTGCACTGACCTCAGTCCATGAAGGGCTTCGCCCATAGTAGATTCTCTACACTGGCCACAGTCCATTAAGGGCTTCGCCCATAGTAGTTTCTGGACAGTGGCCACAGCCCATGAAGTGCTTCGCCCATAGTAGATTCTCTGCACTGGCCTCAGTCCATGAATGGCTTCGCCCATAGTAGATTCTCTGCACTGGCCTCAGTCCATGAAGGGCATCGCCTATAGTAGATTCTCTGCACTGGCCTCAGTCCATGAAGGGCTTCGCCCATAGTAGATTCTCTGCGCTGGCCTCAGTCCATGAAGGGCTTCGCCCATAGTAGATTCTCTACACTGGCCACAGTCCATGAAGGGCTTCGCCCATAGTAGTTTCTAGGCAGTGGCCTCAGTCCATGAAGGGTTTCGCCCATAGTAGATTCTCTGCACTGGCCTCAGTCCATGAAGAAGCCTCGCCCATAGTAGACTCTCTGCACTGGCCTTAGTCCATGAAGGGTTTCGCCCATAGTAGTTTCTGGACAGTGGCCTCAGTCCATGAAGGGCTTCGCCCATGGTAGATTCTCTGCACTGGCCTCAGTCCATGAAGGGCTTCGCCCATAGTAGATTCTCTGCACTGGCCTCAGTCCAGTGCTTCGCCCATAGTAGATTCTCTGCAATGGCCTCAGTCCATGAAGGGCTTCGCCCATAGTAGATTCTCTGCGCTGGCCTCAGTTCATGAAGGGCTTCGCCCATAGTAGATTCTCTACACTGGCCACAGTCCATGAAGGGCTTCGCCCATAGTAGTTTCTAGACAGAGGCCTCAGTCCATGAAGGGCTTCGCCCATAGTAGGTTCTCCGCACTGTCCTCAGTCCACGAAGAAGCCTCGCCCATAGTAGATTCTCTGCACTGGCCTCAGTCCATTAAGGGCTTCGCCCATAGTAGTTTCTGGACAGTGGCCACAGCCCATGAAGGGCTTCGCCCATAGTAGATTCTCTGCACTGGCCTCAGTCCATGAAGGGCTTCGCCCATAGTAGATTCTCTGCACTGGCCTCAGTCCAGTGCTTCGCCCATAGTAGATTCTCTGCAATGGCCTCAGTCCATGAAGGGCTTCGCCCATAGTAGATTCTCTGCACTAGCCACAGTCCATTGAGGGCTTCGAACATAGCAGTTTCTGGACAGTGGCCTCAGTCCATGAAGAACTTCGCCCATAGTAGTTTCTAGACAGAGGCCTCAGTCCATGAAGGGCTTCGCCCATAGTAGGTTCTCTGCACTGGCCTCAGTCCATGAAGGGCTTCGCCCATAGTAGATTCTCTGCGCTGGCCTCAGTCCATGAAGGGTTTCGCCCATAGTAGTTTCTGGACAGTGGCCTCAGTCCATGAAGGGCTTCGCCCATGGTAGATTCTCTACACTTTCCACAGTCCATTAAGGGCTTCGCCCATAGTAGTTTCTGGACAGTGGCCACAGCCCATGAAGGGCTTCGCCCATAGTAGATTCTCTATGCTGGCCTCAGTCCATGAAGGGCTTCGCCCATAGTAGATTCTCTACACTGGCCACAGTCCATTAAGGGCTTCGCCCATAGTAGTTTCGGGACAGTGGCCACAGCCCATGAAGGGCTTCGCCCATAGTAGATTCTCTGTACTGGCCTCAGTCCATGAATGGCTTCGCCCATAGTAGATTCTCTGCATTGGCGTCAGTCCATGAAGGGCATCGCCTATAGTAGATTCTCTGCACTGGCCTCAGTCCATGAAGGGCTTCGCCCATAGTAGATTCTCTGCGCTGGCCTCAGTCCATGAAGGGCTTCGCCCATAGTAGATTCTCTACACTGGCCTCAGTCCATGAAGGCCCTCGCCCATAGTAGATTCTCTGCACTGGCCTCAGTCCATGAAGGGCTTCGCCCATAGTAGATTCTCTACACTGGCCACAGTCAATTAAGGGCTTCGCCCATAGTAGTTTCTGGACAGTGGCCACAGCCCATGAAGGGCTTCGCCCATAGTAGATTCTCTGCACTGGCCTCAGTCCATGAAGGGCTTCGCCCATAGTAGATTCTCTGCACTGGCCTCAGTCCATGAAGGGCTTCGCCCATAGTAGATTCTCTGCGCTGGCCTCAGTCCATGAAGGGCTTCGTCCATACTAGACTCTCTACACTGGCCACAGTCCATGAAGGGCTTCGCCCATAGTAGTTTCTAGGCAGTGGCCTCAGTCCATGAAGGGTTTCGCCCATAGTAGATTCTGTGCACTGGCCTCAGTCCATGAAGAAGCCTCGCCCATAGTAGACTCTCTGCACTGGCCTTAGTCCATGAAGGGTTTCGCCCATAGTAGTTTCTGGACAGTGGCCTCAGTCCATGAAGGGCTTCGCCCATGGTAGATTCTCTACACTTTCCACAGTCCATTAAGGGCTTCGCCCATAGTAGTTTCTGGACAGTGGCCACAGTCCATGAAGGGCTTTGCCCATAGTAGATTCTCTACACTGGCTTCAGTCCATGAAGGGCTTCGCACATGGTAGATTCTCTACACTTTCCACAGTCCATTAAGGGCTTCGCCCATAGTAGTTTCTGGGCAGTGGCCTCAGTCCATGAATTGCTTCGCCCGTAGTAGATTCTCTGCACTGGCCTCAGTCCATGAAGGGCTTCGCCCATAGTAGATTCTCTACACTGGCCACAGTCCATTAAGGGCTTCGCTAATAGTAGTTTCTGGGCAGTGGCCTCAGTCCATGAAGGGCTTCGCCCATAGTAGTTTCTGGACAGTGGCTTCAGTCCATGAAGGGCTTCGCCCATAGTAGATTCTCTGCAATGGCCTCAGTGCATGAAGGGCTTCGCCCATAGTAGATTCTCTGCACTAGCCACAGTCCATTGAGGGCTTCGAACATAGCAGTTTCTGGACAGTGGCCTCAGTCCATGAAGGGCTTCGCCCATAGTAGTTTCTAGACAGTGGCCTCAGTCCATGAAGGGCTTCGCCCATAGTAGATTCTCTGCACTGGCCTCAGTCCATGAAAAAGCCTCGCCCATAGTAGACTCTCTGCACTGGCCTTAGTCCATGAAGGGTTTCGCCCATAGTAGTTTCTGGACAGTGGCCTCAGTCCACGAAGGGCTTCGCCCATGGTAGATTCTCTACACTTTCCACAGTCCATGAAGGGCTTCGCCCATAGTAGATTCTCTGCGCTGGCCTCAGTCCTTGAAGGGCTTCGCCCATAGTAGTTTCTGGACAGTGGCCTCAGTCCATGAAGGGCTTCGCCCATAGTAGTTTCTAGACAGTGGCCTCAGTCCATGAAGGGCTTCGCCCATAGTAGATTCTCTACACTGGCCAGAGTCCATTAAGGGCTTCGCCCATAGTAGATTCTCTGCACTGGCCTTAGTCCATGAAGGTTTTCGCTAATAGCAGATTCTGTATGCTGGTCTCAGTCCATGAAGAGCTTCGCCCATAGTAGATTCTCTACACAAGCCACAGTCCATGAAGGGTTTCGCTAATAGTAGATTCTGTATGCTGGCCTCAGCCCATGAAGAGCTTCGCCCATAGTAGGTTCTCTACACTAGCCACAGTCCATTGAGGGCTTCGAACATAGCAGTTTCTGGACAGTGGCCTCAGTCCATGAAGGGCTTCGCCCATAGTAGTTTCTAGACAGTGGCTTCAGTCCATAAAGGGCTTCGCCCATAGTAGATTCTCTGCACTGGCCTCAGTCCATGAAGGGTTTCGCCCATAGTAGATTCTCTATGCTGGCCTCAGTCCATAAAGGGCTTCGCCCATAGTAGATTCTCTACACTGGCCACAGTAAATGAAGGGCTTCGCCCATAGTAGTTTCTGAGCAGTGGCCTCAGTCCATGAAGGGCTTCGTCCATAGTAGTTTCTGGGCACTGGCCTCAGTCCATGACGGGCTTCGCCCATAGTAGTTTCTGGGCACTGGCCTCAGTCCATGAAGGCTTCGCCCATAGTAGTTTCTGGGCACTGGCCTCAGTCCATGAAGGGCTTCGCCCATAGTAGATTCTCTATGCTGGCCACAGTCCATGAAGAGCTTCGCTCATAGTAGATTCTCTGCACTGGCCTCAGTCCATGAAGGGTTTCGCCCATAGTAGATTCTCTATGCTGGCCTCAGTCCATAAAGGGCTTCGCCCTTTGTAGATTCTCTATGCTGGCCTCAGTCCATGAAGGGCTTCGCCCATAGTAGATTTTCTATGCTGGCCTCAGTCCATGAAGGGCTTCGCCCATAGTAGTTTCTAGACAGTGGCCTCAGTCCATGAAGGGCTTCGCACATGATAGTTTCTGGGCAGTGGCCACAGGCCATGAAGGGCTTCGCCCATAGTAGATTCTCTGCACTGGCCTCAGTCCATGAAGGGTTTCGCCCATAGTAGATTCTCTATGCTGGCCTCAGTCCATAAAGGGCTTCGCCCATAGTAGATTCTCTACACTGGCCACAGTCCATGAAGGGCTTCGCCCATAGTAGTTTCTGGGCAGTGGCCTCAGTCCATGAAGGGCTTCGTCCATAGTAGTTTCTGGGCACTGGCCTCAGTCCATGAAGGGCTTCGCCCATTGTGGATTCTCTATGCTGGCCTCAGTCCATGAAGGGCTTCGAACATTGTAGATTATCTATGCTGGCCTCAGTCCATGAAGGGCTTCGCCCATAGTAGATTTTCTATGCTGGCCTCAGTCCATGAAGGGCTTCGAACATAGCAGTTTCTAGACAGTGGCTTCAGTCCATAAAGGGCTTCGCCCATAGTAGATTCTCTGCACTGGCCTCAGTCCATGAAGGGATTCGCCCATAGTAGATTCTCTATGCTGGCCTCAGTCCATAAAGGGCTTCGCCCATAGTAGATTCTCTACACTGGCCACAGTCCATGAAGGGCTTCGCCCATAGTAGTTTCTGGGCAGTGGCCTCAGTCCATGAAGGGCTTCGTCCATAGTAGTTTCTGGGCACTGGCCTCAGTCCATGAAGGGCTTCGCCTATTGTGGATTCTCTATGCTGGCCTCAGTCCATGAAGGGCTTCGAACATTGTAGATTCTCTATGCTGGCCTCAGTCCATGAAGGGCTTCGCCCATAGTAGATTTTCTATGCTGGCCTCAGTCCATGAAGGGCTTCGAACATAGCAGTTTCTGGACAGTGGCCTCAGTCCATGAAGGGCTTCGCCCATAGTAGTTTCTAGACAGTGGCTTCAGTCCATAAAGGGCTTCGCCCATAGTAGATTCTCTGCACTGGCCTCAGTCCATGAAGGGTTTCGCCCATTGTAGATTCTCTATGCTGGCCTCAGTCCATGAAGGGCTTCGCCCATAGTAGATTATCTACGCTGGCCTCAGTAAATGAAGGGCGTCGATCATAGTAGATTCTCTGCACTGGCCTTAGTCCATGAAGGGTTTCGCCCATAGTAGTTTCTCGACAGTGGCCTCAGTCCATGAAGGGTTTCGCCCATAGTAGTTTCTCGACAGTGGCCTCAGTCCATGAAGGGCTTCGCCCATAGTAGATTCTCTACACTGGCCACAGTCCATTAAGGGTTTCGCCCATAGTAGTTTCTGGACAGTGGCCTCAGTCCATGAAGAGCTTCACCTATAGTAGATTCTCTACACTGGCCACAGTCCATTAAGGACTTCGCCCATGGTAGTTTCTGAACAGTATCCTCAGTCCATGAAGGGCTTCGCCCGTAGTAGTTTCTGGACAGTGGCCTCAGTCCATGAAGGGCTTCGCCCATAGTAGATTCTCTACACTGGCCACAGTCCATTAAGGGCTTCGCCCATAGTAGTTTATGGACAGTGGCCTCAGTCCATGAAGGGCTTCGCCCATAGTAGTTTCTAGACAGTGGCCTCAGTCCATGAAGGGCTTCGCCCATAGTAGTTTCTGGACAGTGGCCTCAGTCCATGAAGGGCTTCGTCCATAGTAGTTTCTGGGCACTGGCCTCAGGCCATGACGGGCTTCGCCCATAGTAGTTTCTGGGCACTGGCCTCAGTCCATGAAGGGCTTCGCCCATAGTAGATTCTCTATGCTGGCCACAGTCCATGAAGAGCTTCGCTCATAGTAGATTATCTACGCTGGCCTCAGTAAATGAAGGGCTTCACCCATAGTAGATTCTCTATGCTCGCCACAGTCCATGAAGAGCTTCGCTCATAGTAGATTCTCTGCACTGGCCTCAGTCCATGAAGGGTTTCGCTCATAGTAGATTCTCTATGCTGGCCTCAGTCCATAAAGGGCTTCGCCCTTTGTAGATTCTCTATGCTGGCCTCAGTCCATGAAGGGCTTCGCCCATAGTAGATTTTCTATGCTGGCCTCAGTCCATGAAGGGCTTCGCCCATAGTAGTTTCTAGACAGTGGCCTCAGTCCATGAAGGGCTTCGCACATGGTAGTTTCTGGGCAGTGGCCACAGTCCATGAAGGGCGTCGCCCATAGTAGATTCTCTGCACTGGCCTCAGTCCATGAAGGGTTTCGCCCATAGTAGATTCTCTATGCTGGCCTCAGTCCATAAAGGGCTTCGCCCATAGTAGATTCTCTACACTGGCCACAGTCCATGAAGGGCTTCGTCCATAGTAGTTTCTGGGCACTGGCCTCAGTCCATGAAGGGCTTCGCCCATTGTGGATTCTCTATGCTGGCCTCAGTCCATGAAGGGCTTCGAACATTGTAGATTCTCTATGCTGGCCTCAGTCCATGAAGGGCTTCGCCCATAGTAGATTTTCTATGCTGGCCTCAGTCCATGAAGGGCTTCGCCCATAGTAGTTTCTGGGCAGTGGCCTCATTCCATGAAGGGCTTCGCCCATAGTAGATTCTCTACACTGGCCTCTGTCCATGAAGGGCTTCGCCCATAGTAGATTCTCTACACTGGCCATAGTCCATGAAGGGCTTCGCCCATAGTAGATTCTCTATGCTGGCCTCAGTCCATAAAGGGCTTCGCCCATAGTAGATTCTTTACACTGGCCACAGTCCATGAAGGGCTTCGCCCATAGTAGTTTCTGGGCACTGGCCTCAGTCCATGAAGGGCTTCGCCCATAGTAGATTCTCTATGCTGGCCTCAGTCCATAAAGGGCTTCGCCCATAGTAGATTCTCTACACTGGCCACAGTCCATGAAGGGCTTCGCCCATAGTAGTTTCTGGGCAGTGGCCTCAGTCCATGAAGGTCTTCGTCCATAGTAGTTTCTGGGCACTGGCCTCAGTCCATGAAGGGCTTCGCCCATTGTGGATTCTCTATACTGGCCTCAGTCCATGAAGGGCTTCGAACATTGTAGATTCTCTATGCTGGCCTCAGTCCATGAAGGGCTTCGCCCATACTAGATTTTCTATGCAGGCCTCAGTCCATGAAGGGCTTCGCCTACAGTAGTTTCTGGGCACTGGCCTCATTCCATGAAGGGCTTCGCCCATAGTAGATTCTCTACACTGGCCTCTGTCCATGAAGGGCTTCGCCCATAGTAGATTCTCTACACTGGCCATAGTCCATGAAGGGCTTCGCCCATAGTAGTTTTTGGGCAGTGGCCTCAGTCCATGAAGGGGTTCGCCCATAGTAGATTCTCTATGCTGGCCTCAGTCCATAAAGAGCTTCGCCCATAGTAGATTCTCTACACAGGCCACAGTCCATGAAGGGCTTCGCCCATAGTAGTTTCTGGGCAGTGGGCTCAGTCCATGAAGGGCTTCGCCCATAGTAGTTTCTGGGCAGTGGGCTCAGTCCATGAAGGGCTTCGCCCATAGTAGTTTCTGGGCACTGGCCTCAGTCCATGAAGGCCTTCGCCCATAGTAGATTCACTGCACTGGCCTCAGTCCATGAAGGGTTTCGCCTATAGTAGATTCTCTATGCTGGCCTCAGTCCATAAAGGGCTTCGCCCATTGTAGATTCTCTATGCTGGCCTCAGTCCATGAAGGGCTTCGCCCATAGTAGATTCTCTGCACTGGCCTCAGTCCATGAAGGGTTTCGCCCATAGTAGATTCTCTATGCTGGCCTCAGTCCATAAAGGGCTTCGCCCTTTGTAGATTCTCTATGCTGGCCTCAGTCCATGAAGGGCTTCGCCCATAGTAGATTCTCTACACTGGCCACAGTCCATTAAGGGCTTCGCCCATAGTAGTTTCTGGACAGTGGCCACAGCCCATGAAGGGCTTCGCCCATAGTAGATTCTCTGTACTGGCCTCAGTCCATGAATGGCTTCGCCCATAGTAGATTCTCTGCATTGGCGTCAGTCCATGAAGGGCATCGCCTATAGTAGATTCTCTGCACTGGCCTCAGTCCATGAAGGGCTTCGCCCATAGTAGATTCTCTGCGCTGGCCTCAGTCCATGAAGGGCTTCGCCCATAGTAGATTCTCTACACTGGCCACAGTCCATGAAGGGCTTCGCCCATAGTAGTTTCTAGGCAGTGGCCTCAGTCCATGAAGGGTTTCGCCCATAGTAGATTCTCTGCACTGGCCTCTGTCCATGAAGAAGCCTCGCCCATAGTAGACTCTCTGCACTGGCCTTAGTCCATGAAGGGTTTCGCCCATAGTAGTTTCTGGACAGTGGCCTCAGTCCATGAAGGGCTTCGCCCATGGTAGATTCTCTACACTTTCCACAGTCCATTAAGGGCTTCGCCCATAGTAGTTTCTGGACAGTGGCCACAGTCCATGAAGGGCTTTGCCCATAGTAGATTCTCTACACTGGCCTCAGTCCATGAAGGCCCTCGCCCATAGTAGATTCTCTGCACTGGCCTCAGTCCATGAAGGGCTTCGCCCATAGTAGATTCTCTACACTGGCCACAGTCAATTAAGGGCTTCGCCCATAGTAGTTTCTGGACAGTGGCCACAGCCCATGAAGGGCTTCGCCCATAGTAGATTCTCTGCACTGGCCTCAGTCCATGAAGGGCTTCGCCCATAGTAGATTCTCTACACTGGCCACAGTCCATTAAGAGCTTCGCCCATAGTAGTTTCTGCACAGTGGCCTCAGTCCATGAATGGCTTCGCCCATAGTAGATTCTCTGCATTGGCCCCAGTCCATGAAGGGCATCGCCTATAGTAGATTCTCTGCACTGGCCTCAGTCCATGAAGGGCTTCGCCCATAGTAGATTCTCTGCGCTGGCCTCAGTCCATGAAGGGCTTCGTCCATACTAGACTCTCTACACTGGCCACAGTCCATGAAGGGCTTCGCCCATAGTAGTTTCTAGGCAGTGGCCTCAGTCCATGAAGGGTTTCGCCCATAGTAGATTCTCTGCACTGGCCTCAGTCCATGAAGAAGCCTCGCCCATAGTAGACTCTCTGCACTGGCCTTAGTCCATGAAGGGTTTCGCCCATAGTAGTTTCTGGACAGTGGCCTCAGTCCATGAAGGGCTTCGCCCATGGTAGATTCTCTACACTTTCCACTGTCCATTAAGGGCTTCGCCCATAGTAGTTTCTGGACAGTGGCCACAGTCCATGAAGGGCTTTGCCCATAGTAGATTCTCTACACTGGCTTCAGTCCATGAAGGGCTTCGCACATGGTAGATTCTCTACACTTTCCACAGTCCATTAAGGGCTTCGCCCATAGTAGTTTCTGGGCAGTGGCCTCAGTCCATGAATTGCTTCGCCCGTAGTAGATTCTCTGCACTGGCCTCAGTCCATGAAGGGCTTCGCCCATAGTAGATTCTCTACACTGGCCACAGTCCATTAAGGGCTTCGCTAATAGTAGTTTCTGGGCAGTGGCCTCAGTCCATGAAGGGCTTCGCCCATAGTAGTTTCTGGACAGTGGCTTCAGTCCATGAAGGGCTTCGCCCATAGTAGATTCTCTGCAATGGCCTCAGTGCATGAAGGGCTTCGCCCATAGTAGATTCTCTGCACTAGCCACAGTCCATTGAGGGCTTCGAACATAGCAGTTTCTGGACAGTGGCCTCAGTCCATGAAGGGCTTCGCCCATAGTAATTTCTAGACAGTGGCCTCAGTCCATGAAGGGCTTCGCCCATAGTAGATTCTCTGCACTGGCCTCAGTCCATGAAAAAGCCTCGCCCATAGTAGACTCTCTGCACTGGCCTTAGTCCATGAAGGGTTTCGCCCATAGTAGTTTCTGGACAGTGGCCTCAGTCCACGAAGGGCTTCGCCCATGGTAGATTCTCTACACTTTCCACAGTCCATTAAGGGCTTCGCCCATAGTAGTTTCTGGACAGTTACCTCAGTCCTTGAAGGGCTTCGCCCATAGTAGTTTCTGGACAGTGGCCTCAGTCCATGAAGGGCTTCGCCCATAGTAGATTCTCTGCAATGGCCTCAGTGCATGAAGGGCTTCGCCCATAGTAGATTCTCTGCACTAGCCACAGTCCATTGAGGGCTTCGAACATAGCAGTTTCTGGACAGTGGCCTCAGTCCATGAAGGGCTTCGCCCATAGTAATTTCTAGACAGTGGCCTCAGTCCATGAAGGGCTTCGCCCATAGTAGATTCTCTGCACTGGCCTCAGTCCATGAAAAAGCCTCGCCCATAGTAGATTCTCTGCACTGGCCTCAGTCCATGAAAAAGCCTCGCCCATAGTAGACTCTCTGCACTGGCCTTAGTCCATGAAGGGTTTCGCCCATAGTAGTTTCTGGACAGTGGCCTCAGTCCACGAAGGGCTTCGCCCATGGTAGATTCTCTACACTTTCCACAGTCCATTAAGGGCTTCGCCCATAGTAGTTTCTGGACAGTTACCTCAGTCCTTGAAGGGCTTCGCCCATAGTAGTTTCTGGACAGTGGCCTCAGTCCATGAAGGGCTTCGCCCATAGTAGTTTCTAGACAGTGGCCTCAGTCCATGAAGGGCTTCGCCCATAGTAGATTCTCTACACTGGCCAGAGTCCATTAAGGGCTTCGCCCATAGTAGATTCTCTGCACTGGCCTTAGTCCATGAAGGTTTTCGCTAATAGCAGATTCTGTATGCTGGTCTCAGTCCATGAAGAGCTTCGCCCATAGTAGATTCTCTACACAAGCCACAGTCCATGAAGGGTTTCGCTAATAGTAGATTCTGTATGCTGGCCTCAGCCCATGAAGAGCTTCGCCCATAGTAGGTTCTCTACACTAGCCACAGTCCATTGAGGGCTTCGAACATAGCAGTTTCTGGACAGTGGCCTCAGTCCATGAAGGGCTTCGCCCATAGTAGTTTCTAGACAGTGGCTTCAGTCCATAAAGGGCTTCGCCCATAGTAGATTCTCTGCACTGGCCTCAGTCCATGAAGGGTTTCGCCCATAGTAGATTCTCTATGCTGGCCTCAGTCCATAAAGGGCTTCGCCCATAGTAGATTCTCTACACTGGCCACAGTAAATGAAGGGCTTCGCCCATAGTAGTTTCTGAGCAGTGGCCTCAGTCCATGAAGGGCTTCGTCCATAGTAGTTTCTGGGCACTGGCCTCAGTCCATGACGGGCTTCGCCCATAGTAGTTTCTGGGCACTGGCCTCAGTCCATGAAGGCTTCGCCCATAGTAGTTTCTGGGCACTGGCCTCAGTCCATGAAGGGCTTCGCCCATAGTAGATTCTCTATGCTGGCCACAGTCCATGAAGAGCTTCGCTCATAGTAGATTCTCTGCACTGGCCTCAGTCCATGAAGGGTTTCGCCCATAGTAGATTCTCTATGCTGGCCTCAGTCCATAAAGGGCTTCGCCCTTTGTAGATTCTCTATGCTGGCCTCAGTCCATGAAGGGCTTCGCCCATAGTAGATTTTCTATGCTGGCCTCAGTCCATGAAGGGCTTCGCCCATAGTAGTTTCTAGACAGTGGCCTCAGTCCATGAAGGGCTTCGCACATGATAGTTTCTGGGCAGTGGCCACAGGCCATGAAGGGCTTCGCCCATAGTAGATTCTCTGCACTGGCCTCAGTCCATGAAGGGTTTCGCCCATAGTAGATTCTCTATGCTGGCCTCAGTCCATAAAGGGCTTCGCCCATAGTAGATTCTCTACACTGGCCACAGTCCATGAAGGGCTTCGCCCATAGTAGTTTCTGGGCAGTGGCCTCAGTCCATGAAGGGCTTCGTCCATAGTAGTTTCTGGGCACTGGCCTCAGTCCATGAAGGGCTTCGCCCATTGTGGATTCTCTATGCTGGCCTCAGTCCATGAAGGGCTTCGAACATTGTAGATTATCTATGCTGGCCTCAGTCCATGAAGGGCTTCGCCCATAGTAGATTTTCTATG
Source organism: Eristalis pertinax (assembly GCA_907269125.1). NCBI lineage: Eukaryota > Metazoa > Arthropoda > Insecta > Diptera > Syrphidae > Eristalis > Eristalis pertinax. The sequence goes on along the minus strand of OU026145.1, from coordinate 103,826,542 downwards.
CTGGCCTCAGTCCATGAAGGGCTTCGAACATAGCAGTTTCTAGACAGTGGCTTCAGTCCATAAAGGGCTTCGCCCATAGTAGATTCTCTGCACTGGCCTCAGTCCATGAAGGGTTTCGCCCATAGTAGATTCTCTATGCTGGCCTCAGTCCATAAAGGGCTTCGCCCATAGTAGATTCTCTACACTGGCCACAGTCCATGAAGGGCTTCGCCCATAGTAGTTTCTGGGCAGTGGCCTCAGTCCATGAAGGGCTTCGTCCATAGTAGTTTCTGGGCACTGGCCTCAGTCCATGAAGGGCTTCGCCTATTGTGGATTCTCTATGCTGGCCTCAGTCCATGAAGGGCTTCGAACATTGTAGATTCTCTATGCTGGCCTCAGTCCATGAAGGGCTTCGCCCATAGTAGATTTTCTATGCTGGCCTCAGTCCATGAAGGGCTTCGAACATAGCAGATTCTGGACAGTGGCCTCAGTCCATGAAGGGCTTCGCCCATAGTAGTTTCTAGACAGTGGCTTCAGTCCATAAAGGGCTTCGCCCATAGTAGATTCTCTGCACTGGCCTCAGTCCATGAAGGGTTTCGCCCATTGTAGATTCTCTATGCTGGCCTCAGTCCATGAAGGGCTTCGCCCATAGTAGATTATCTACGCTGGCTTCAGTAAATGAAGGGCGTCGATCATAGTAGATTCTCTGCACTGGCCTTAGTCCATGAAGGGTTTCGCCCATAGTAGTTTCTCGACAGTGGCCTCAGTCCATGAAGGGTTTCGCCCATAGTAGTTTCTCGACAGTGGCCTCAGTCCATGAAGGGCTTCGCCCATAGTAGATTCTCTACACTGGCCACAGTCCATTAAGGGTTTCGCCCATAGTAGTTTCTGGACAGTGGCCTCAGTCCATGAAGAGCTTCACCTATAGTAGATTCTCTACACTGGCCACAGTCCATTAAGGACTTCGCACATGGTAGTTTCTGAACAGTATCCTCAGTCCATGAAGGGCTTCGCCCGTAGTAGTTTCTGGACAGTGGCCTCAGTCCATGAAGGGCTTCGCCCATAGTAGATTTTCTATGCTGGCCTCAGTCCATGAAGGGCTTCGAACATAGCAGTTTCTGGACAGTGGCCTCAGTCCATGAAGGGCTTCGAACATTGTAGATTCTCTATGCTGGCCTCAGTCCATGAAGGGCTTCGCCCATAGTAGATTTTCTATGCTGGCCTCAGTCCATGAAGGGCTTCGAACATAGCAGTTTCTGGACAGTGGCCTCAGTCCATGAAGGGCTTCGCCCATAGTAGTTTCTAGACAGTGGCTTCAGTCCATAAAGGGCTTCGCCTATAGTAGATTCTCTGCACTGGCCTCAGTCCATGAAGGGTTTCGCCCATTGTAGATTCTCTATGCTGGCCTCAGTCCATGAAGGGCTTCGCCCATAGTAGATTATCTACGCTGGCCTCAGTAAATGAAGGGCGTCGATCATAGTAGATTCTCTGCACTGGCCTTAGTCCATGAAGGGTTTCGCCCATAGTAGTTTCTCGACAGTGGCCTCAGTCCATGAAGGGTTTCGCCCATAGTAGTTTCTCGACAGTGGCCTCAGTCCATGAAGGGCTTCGCCCATAGTAGATTCTCTACACTGGCCACAGTCCATTAAGGGCTTCGCCCATAGTAGTTTATGGACAGTGGCCTCAGTCCATGAAGGTCTTCGCCCATAGTAGTTTCTAGACAGTGGCCTCAGTCCATGAAGGGCTTCGCCCATAGTAGTTTCTGGACAGTGGCCTCAGTCCATGAAGGGCTTCGTCCATAGTAGTTTCTGGGCACTGGCCTCAGGCCATGACGGGCTTCGCCCATAGTAGTTTCTGGGCACTGGCCTCAGTCCATGAAGGGCTTCGCCCATAGTAGATTCTCTGTGCTGGCCACAGTCCATGAAGAGCTTCGCTCATAGTAGATTATCTACGCTGGCCTCAGTCCATGAAGGGCTTCGCCCATAGTAGATTATCTACGCTGGCTTCAGTAAATGAAGGGCGTCGATCATAGTAGATTCTCTGCACTGGCCTTAGTCCATGAAGGGTTTCGCCCATAGTAGTTTCTCGACAGTGGCCTCAGTCCATGAAGGGTTTCGCCCATAGTAGTTTCTCGACAGTGGCCTCAGTCCATGAAGGGCTTCGCCCATAGTAGATTCTCTACACTGGCCACAGTCCATTAAGGGTTTCGCCCATAGTAGTTTCTGGACAGTGGCCTCAGTCCATGAAGAGCTTCACCTATAGTAGATTCTCTACACTGGCCACAGTCCATTAAGGACTTCGCACATGGTAGTTTCTGAACAGTATCCTCAGTCCATGAAGGGCTTCGCCCGTAGTAGTTTCTGGACAGTGGCCTCAGTCCATGAAGGGCTTCGCCCATAGTAGATTTTCTATGCTGGCCTCAGTCCATGAAGGGCTTCGAACATAGCAGTTTCTGGACAGTGGCCTCAGTCCATGAAGGGCTTCGAACATTGTAGATTCTCTATGCTGGCCTCAGTCCATGAAGGGCTTCGCCCATAGTAGATTTTCTATGCTGGCCTCAGTCCATGAAGGGCTTCGAACATAGCAGTTTCTGGACAGTGGCCTCAGTCCATGAAGGGCTTCGCCCATAGTAGTTTCTAGACAGTGGCTTCAGTCCATAAAGGGCTTCGCCTATAGTAGATTCTCTGCACTGGCCTCAGTCCATGAAGGGTTTCGCCCATTGTAGATTCTCTATGCTGGCCTCAGTCCATGAAGGGCTTCGCCCATAGTAGATTATCTACGCTGGCCTCAGTAAATGAAGGGCGTCGATCATAGTAGATTCTCTGCACTGGCCTTAGTCCATGAAGGGTTTCGCCCATAGTAGTTTCTCGACAGTGGCCTCAGTCCATGAAGGGTTTCGCCCATAGTAGTTTCTCGACAGTGGCCTCAGTCCATGAAGGGCTTCGCCCATAGTAGATTCTCTACACTGGCCACAGTCCATTAAGGGCTTCGCCCATAGTAGTTTATGGACAGTGGCCTCAGTCCATGAAGGTCTTCGCCCATAGTAGTTTCTAGACAGTGGCCTCAGTCCATGAAGGGCTTCGCCCATAGTAGTTTCTGGACAGTGGCCTCAGTCCATGAAGGGCTTCGTCCATAGTAGTTTCTGGGCACTGGCCTCAGGCCATGACGGGCTTCGCCCATAGTAGTTTCTGGGCACTGGCCTCAGTCCATGAAGGGCTTCGCCCATAGTAGATTCTCTGTGCTGGCCACAGTCCATGAAGAGCTTCGCTCATAGTAGATTATCTACGCTGGCCTCAGTAAATGAAGGGCTTCACCCATAGTAGATTCTCTATGCTCGCCACAGTCCATGAAGAGCTTCGCTCATAGTAGATTCTCTGCACTGGCCTCAGTCCATGAAGGGTTTCGCTCATAGTAGATTCTCTATGCTGGCCTCAGTCCATAAAGGGCTTCGCCCTTTGTAGATTCTCTATGCTGGCCTCAGTCCATGAAGGGCTTCGCCCATAGTAGATTTTCTATGCTGGCCTCAGTCCATGAAGGGCTTCGCCCATAGTAGTTTCTAGACAGTGGCCTCAGTCCATGAAGGGCTTCGCACATGGTAGTTTCTGGGCAGTGGCCACAGTCCATGAAGGGCGTCGCCCATAGTAGATTCTCTGCACTGGCCTCAGTCCATGAAGGGTTTCGCCCATAGTAGATTCTCTATGCTGGCCTCAGTCCATAAAGGGCTTCGCCCATAGTAGATTCTCTACACTGGCCACAGTCCATGAAGGGCTTCGTCCATAGTAGTTTCTGGGCACTGGCCTCAGTCCATGAAGGGCTTCGCCCATTGTGGATTCTCTATGCTGGCCTCAGTCCATGAAGGGCTTCGAACATTGTAGATTCTCTATGCTGGCCTCAGTCCATGAAGGGCTTCGCCCATAGTAGGTTTTCTATGCTGGCCTCAGTCCATGAAGGGCTTCGCCCATAGTAGTTTCTGGGCAGTGGCCTCATTCCATGAAGGGCTTCGCCCATAGTAGATTCTCTACACTGGCCTCTGTCCATGAAGGGCTTCGCCCATAGTAGATTCTCTACACTGGCCATAGTCCATGAAGGGCTTCGCCCATAGTAGATTCTCTATGCTGGCCTCAGTCCATAAAGGGCTTCGCCCATAGTAGATTCTCTACACTGGCCACAGTCCATGAAGGGCTTCGCCCATAGTAGTTTCTGGGCACTGGCCTCAGTCCATGAAGGGCTTCGCCCATAGTAGATTCTCTATGCTGGCCTCAGTCCATAAAGGGCTTCGCCCATAGTAGATTCTCTACACTGGCCACAGTCCATGAAGGGCTTCGCCCATAGTAGTTTCTGGGCAGTGGCCTCAGTCCATGAAGGTCTTCGTCCATAGTAGTTTCTGGGCACTGGCCTCAGTCCATGAAGGGCTTCGCCCATTGTGGATTCTCTATACTGGCCTCAGTCCATGAAGGGCTTCGAACATTGTAGATTCTCTATGCTGGCCTCAGTCCATGAAGGGCTTCGCCCATACTAGATTTTCTACGCAGGCCTCAGTCCATGAAGGGCTTCGCCTACAGTAGTTTCTGGGCACTGGCCTCATTCCATGAAGGGCTTCGCCCATAGTAGATTCTCTACACTGGCCTCTGTCCATGAGGGGCTTCGCCCATAGTAGATTCTCTACACTGGCCATAGTCCATGAAGGGCTTCGCTCATAGTAGTTTTTGGGCAGTGGCCTCAGTCCATGAAGGGGTTCGCCCATAGTAGATTCTCTATGCTGGCCTCAGTCCATAAAGAGCTTCGCCCATAGTAGATTCTCTACACAGGCCACAGTCCATGAAGGGCTTCGCCCATAGTAGTTTCTGGGCAGTGGGCTCAGTCCATGAAGGGCTTCGCCCATAGTAGTTTCTGGGCAGTGGGCTCAGTCCATGAAGGGCTTCGCCCATAGTAGTTTCTGGGCACTGGCCTCAGTCCATGAAGGCCTTCGCCCATAGTAGATTCACTGCACTGGCCTCAGTCCATGAAGGGTTTCGCCTATAGTAGATTCTCTATGCTGGCCTCAGTCCATAAAGGGCTTCGCCCATTGTAGATTCTCTATGCTGGCCTCAGTCCATGAAGGGCTTCGCCCATAGTAGATTCTCTGCACTGGCCTCAGTCCATGAAGGGTTTCGCCCATAGTAGATTCTCTATGCTGGCCTCAGTCCATAAAGGGCTTCGCCCTTTGTAGATTCTCTATGCTGGCCTCAGTCCATGAAGGGCTTCGCCCATAGTAGATTTTCTATGCTGGCCTCAGTCCATGAAGGGCTTCGCCCATAGTAGTTTCTAGACAGTGGCCTCAGTCCATGAAGGGCTTCGCACATGGTAGTTTCTGGGCAGTGGCCACAGTCCATGAAGGGCTTCGCCCATAGTAGTTTCTAGACAGTGGCCTCAGTCCATGAATTGCTTCGCCCATAGTAGATTCTTTGCACTGGCCTCAGTCCATGAAGGGCTTCGCCCATAGTAGATTCTCTGCACTGGCCTCAGTCCATGAAGGGCTTCGCCCATAGTAGATTTTCTATGCTGGCCTCAGTCCATGAAGGGCTTCGCACATGGTAGATTCTATGCACTGGCCTCAGTCCATGAAGGGTTTCGCCCATAGTAGATTCTCTATGCTGGCCTCAGTCCATAAAGGGCTTCGCCCATAGTAGATTCTCTACACTGGCCACAGTCCATGAAGGGCTTCGCCCATAGTAGTTTCTGAGCAGTGGCCTCAGTCAATGAAGGGCTTCGCCCATAGTAGATTCTCTCTGCTCGCCACAGTCCATGAAGAGCTTCGCTCATAGTAAATTCTCTGCACTGGCCTCAGTCCATGAAGGGTTTCGCCCATAGTAGTTTCTGGGCACTGGCCTCAGTCCATGACGGGCCTCGCCCATAGTAGTTTCTGGGCACTGGCCTCAGTCCATGAAGGCTTCGCCCATAGTAGTTTCTGGGCACTGGCCTCAGTCCATGAAGGCTTCGCCCATAGTAGTTTATGGACAGTGGCCTCAGTCCATGAAGGGCTTCGCCCATAGTAGTTTCTAGACAGTGGCCTCAGTCCATGAAGGGCTTCGCCCATAGTAGTTTCTAGACAGTGGCCTCAGTCCATGAAGGGCTTCGCACATGGTAGTTTCTGGGCAGTGGCCACAGTCCATGAAGGGCTTCGCCCATAGTAGATTCTCTGCACTGGCCTCAGTCCATGACGGGTTTCGCCCATAGTAGATTCTCTATGCTGGCCTCAGTCCATAAGGGGCTTCGCCCATAGTAGATTCTCTACACTGGCCACAGTCCATGAAGGGCTTCGTCCATAGTAGTTTCTGGGCACTGGCCTCAGTCCATGAAGGGCTTCGCCCATTGTGGATTCTCTATGCTGGCCTCAGTCCATGAAGGGCTTCGAACATTGTAGATTCTCTATGCTGGCCTCAGTCCATGAAGGGCTTCGCCCATAGTAGATTTTCTACGCTGGCCTCAGTCCATGAAGGGCTTCGCCCATAGTAGTTTCTGGGCAGTGGCCTCATTCCATGAAGGGCTTCGCCCATAATAGATTCTCTACACTGGCCATAGTCCATGAAGGGCTTCGCCCATAGTAGATTCTCTATGCTGGCCTCAGTCCATAAAGGGCTTCGCCCATAGTAGATTCTCTACACTGGCCACAGTCCATGAAGGGCTTCGCCCATAGTAGTTTCTGGGCACTGGCCTCAGTCCATGAAGGGCTTCGCCCATAGTAGATTCTCTATGCTGGCCTCAGTCCATAAAGGGCTTCGCCCATAGTAGATTCTCTACACTGGCCACAGTCCATGAAGGGCTTCGCCCATAGTAGTTTCTGGGCAGTGGCCTCAGTCCATGAAGGTCTTCGTCCATAGTAGTTTCTGGGCACTGGCCTCAGTCCATGAAGGGCTTCGCCCATTGTGGATTCTCTATACTGGCCTCAGTCCATGAAGGGCTTCGAACATTGTAGATTCTCTATGCTGGCCTCAGTCCATGAAGGGCTTCGCCCATACTAGATTTTCTATGCAGGCCTCAGTCCATGAAGGGCTTCGCCTACAGTAGTTTCTGGGCACTGGCCTCATTCCATGAATTGCTTCGCCCATAGTAGATTCTCTACACTGGCCTCTGACCATGAAGGGCTTCGCCCATAGTAGATTCTCTACACTGGCCATAGTCCATGAAGGGCTTCGCCCATAGTAGTTTTTGGGCAGTGGCCTCAGTCCATGAAGGGGTTCGCCCATAGTAGATTCTCTATGCTGGCCTCAGTCCATAAAGAGCTTCGCCCATAGTAGATTCTCTACACAGGCCACAGTCCATGAAGGGCTTCGCCCATAGTAGTTTCTGGGCAGTGGGCTCAGTCCATGAAGGGCTTCGCCCATAGTAGTTTCTGGGCAGTGGGCTCAGTCCATGAAGGGCTTCGCCCATAGTAGTTTCTGGGCACTGGCCTCAGTCCATGAAGGCCTTCGCCCATAGTAGATTCTCTGCACTGGCCTCAGTCCATGAAGGGTTTCGCCTAAAGTAGATTCTCTATGCTTGCCTCAGTCCATAAAGGGCTTCGCCCATTGTAGATTCTCTATGCTGGCCTCATTCCATAAAGGGCTTCGCGTACAGTAGTTTCTGGGCACTGGCCTCAGTCCATGACGGGCTTCGCCCATAGTAGATTCTCTGCACTGGCCTCAGTCCATTAAGGGTTTCGCCCATTGTAGATTCTCTATGCTGGCCTCAGTCCATGAAGGGCTTCGCCCATAGTAGATTCTCTGCACTGGCCTCAGTCCATGAAGGGTTTCGCCCATAGTAGATTCTCTATGCTGGCCTCAGTCCATAAAGGGCTTCGCCCTTTGTAGATTCTCTATGCTGGCCTCAGTCCATGAAGGGCTTCGCCCATAGTAGATTTTTTATGCTGGCCTCAGTCCATGAAGGGCTTCGCCCATAGTAGTTTCTAGACAGTGGCCTCAGTCCATGAAGGGCTTCGCACATGGTAGTTTCTGGGCAGTGGCCACAGTCCATGAAGGGCTTCGCCCATAGTAGTTTCTAGACAGTGGCCTCAGTCCATGAATTGCTTCGCCCATAGTAGATTCTTTTGCACTGGCCTCAGTCCATGAAGGGCTTCGCCCATAGTAGATTCTCTGCACTGGCCTCAGTCCATGAAGGGCTTCGCCCACAGTAGAGTCTCTACACTGGCCATAGTCCATGAAGGGCTTCGCCCATAGTAGTTTCTGGACAGTGGCCTCAGTCCATGAAGTTCTTCGCCCAGAGTAGTTTCTGGACAGTGACCACAGCCCATGAAGGGCTTCGCCCATAGTAGTTTCTGGGCAGTGGCCTCAGTCCATGAAGGGTTTCGCCCATAGTAGATTCTCTATGCTGGCCTCAGTCCATGAAGGGCTTCGCCCATAGTAGTTTCTGGGCAGTGGCCTCAGTCCATGAAGGGCTTCGCCCATTGTGGATTCTCTATGCTGGCCTCAGTCCATGAAGGGCTTCGCACATTGTAGATTCTCTATGCTGGCCTCAGTCCATGAAGGGCTTCGCCCATAGTAGATTTTCTTTGCTGGCCTCAGTCCATGAAGGGCTTCGCCCATAGTAGTTTCTGGGCAGTGGCCTCAGTCCATGAAGGGCTTCGCCCATTGTGGATTCTCTATGCTGCCCTCAGTCCATGAAGGGCTTCGAACATTGTAGATTCTCTATGCTGGCCTCAGTCCATGAAGGGCTTCGCCCATAGTAGATTTTCTATGCTGGCCTCAGTCCATGAAGGGCTTCGCCCATAGTAGTTTCTGGGCAGTGGCCTCAGTCCATGAAGGGCTTCGCCCATTGTGGATTCTCTATGCTGCCCTCAGTCCATGAAGGGCTTCGAACATTGTAGATTCTCTATGCTGGCCTCAGTCCATAAAGAGCTTCGCCCATAGTAGATTCTCTACACAGGCCACAGTCCATGAAGGGCTTCGCCCATAGTAGTTTCTGGGCAGTGGCTCCAGTCCATGAAGGGCTTCGCCCAAAGTAGTTTCTGGGCAGTGGGCTCAGTCCATGAAGGGCTTCGCCCATAGTAGTTTCTGGGCACTGGCCTCAGTCCATGAAGGGTTTCGCCTATAGTAGATTCTCTATGCTGGCCTCAGTCCATATAGGGCTTCGCCCATTGTAGATTCTCTATGCTGGCCTCATTCCATAAAGGGCTTCGCGTACAGTAGTTTCTGGGCACTGGCCTCAGTCCATGAAGGGCTTCGCACATAGTGGATTCTCTGCACTGGCCTCAGTCCATGAAGGGTTTCGCCTATAGTAAATTCTCCATGCTGGCCTCAGTCCATAAAGGGCTTCGCCCATTGTAGATTCTGGGCAGTGGCCTCAGTCCATGAAGGGTTTCGCCCATAGTAGATTCTCTATGCTGGCCTCAGTCCATGAAGGGCTTCGCCCATAGTAGTTTCTGGGCAGTGGCCTCAGTCCATGAAGGGCTTCGCCCATTGTGGATTCTCTATGCTGGCCTCAGTCCATGAAGGGCTTCGAACATTGTAGATTCTCTATGCTGGCCTCAGTCCATGAAGGGCTTCGCCCATAGTAGATTTTCTTTGCTGGCCTCAGTCCATGAAGGGCTTCGCCCATAGTAGTTTCTGGGCAGTGGCCTCAGTCCATGAAGGGCTTCGCCCATTGTGGATTCTCTATGCTGCCCTCAGTCCATGAAGGGCTTCGAACATTGTAGATTCTCTATGCTGGCCTCAGTCCATGAAGGGCTTCGCCCATAGTAGATTTTCTATGCTGGCCTCAGTCCATGAAGGGCTTCGCCCATAGTAGTTTCTGGGCAGTGGCCTCAGTCCATGAAGGCCTTCGCCCATTGTGGATTCTCTATGCTGCCCTCAGTCCATGAAGGGCTTCGAACATTGTAGATTCTCTATGCTGGCCTCAGTCCATAAAGAGCTTCGCCCATAGTAGATTCTCTACACAGGCCACAGTCCATGAAGGGCTTCGCCCATAGTAGTTTCTGGGCAGTGGCTCCAGTCCATGAAGGGCTTCGCCCAAAGTAGTTTCTGGGCAGTGGGCTCAGTCCATGAAGGGCTTCGCCCATAGTAGTTTCTGGGCACTGGCCTCAGTCCATGAAGGGTTTCGCCTATAGTAGATTTTCTATGCTGGCCTCAGTCCATAAAGGGCTTCGCCCATTGTAGATTCTCTATGCTGGCCTCATTCCATAAAGGGCTTCGCGTACAGTAGTTTCTGGGCACTGGCTTCAGTCCATGAAGGGCTTCGCACATAGTGGATTCTCTGCACTGGCCTCAGTCCATGAAGGGTTTCGCCTATAGTAAATTCTCCATGCTGGCCTCAGTCCATAAAGGGCTTCGCCCATTGTAGTTTCTGGACAGTGGCCTCAGTCCATGAAGGGCTTCGCCCATAGTAGATTCTCTGCACTGGCCTCAGTCCATTAAGGGTTTCGCCCATTGTAGATTCTCTATGCTGGCCTCAGTCCATGAAGGGCTTCGAACATTGTAGATTCTCTATGCTGGCCTCAGTCCATGAAGGGTTTCGCCCATATTAGATTTTCTATGCTGGTCTCAGTCCATGAAGGGTTTCGCCCATAGTAGTTTCTGGACAGTGGCCTCAGTCCATGAAGGGCTTCGCCCATAGTAGATTCTCTGCACTGGCCTCAGTCCATGAAGGGTTTCGCCTATAGTAAATTCTCTATGCTGGCCTCAGTCCATAAAGGGCTTCGCCCATTGTAGATTCTCTATGCTGGCCTCAGTCCATGAAGGGCTTCACCCATAGTAGATTCTCTACACAGGCCACAGTCCATGAAGGGCTTCGCCCATAGTAGTTTCTGGGCAGTGGCTCCAGTCCATGGAGGGCTTCGCCCATAGTAGTTTCTGGGCACTGGCCTCAGTCCATGAAGGGTTTCGCCTATAGTAAATTCTCCATGCTGGCCTCAGTCCATAAAGGGCTTCGCCCATTGTAGTTTCTGGACAGTGGCCTCAGTCCATGAAGGGCTTCGCCCATAGTAGATTCTCTGCACTGGCCTCAGTCCATTAAGGGTTTCGCCCATTGTAGATTCTCTATGCTGGCCTCAGTCCATGAAGGGCTTCGAACATTGTAGATTCTCTATGCTGGCCTCAGTCCATGAAGGGTTTCGCCCATATTAGATTTTCTATGCTGGTCTCAGTCCATGAAGGGTTTCGCCCATAGTAGTTTCTGGACAGTGGCCTCAGTCCATGAAGGGCTTCGCCCATAGTAGATTCTCTGCACTGGCCTCAGTCCATGAAGGGTTTCGCCTATAGTAAATTCTCTATGCTGGCCTCAGTCCATAAAGGGCTTCGCCCATTGTAGATTCTCTATGCTGGCCTCAGTCCATGAAGGGCTTCACCCATAGTAGATTCTCTACACAGGCCACAGTCCATGAAGGGCTTCGCCCATAGTAGTTTCTGGGCAGTGGCTCCAGTCCATGGAGGGCTTCGCCCATAGTAGTTTCTGGGCACTGGCCTCAGTCCATGAAGGGCTTCGCCCATAGTAGATTCTCTGCACTGGCCTCAGTCCATTAAGGGTTTCGCCCATTGTAGATTCTGGGCAGTGGCCTCAGTCCATGAAGGTCTTCGTCCATAGTAGTTTCTGGGCACTGGCCTCAGTCCATGAAGGGCTTCGCCCATTGTGGATTCTCTATACTGGCCTCAGTCCATGAAGGGCTTCGAACATTGTAGATTCTCTATGCTGGCCTCAGTCCATGAAGGGCTTCGCCCATACTAGATTTTCTATGCAGGCCTCAGTCCATGAAGGGCTTCGCCTACAGTAGTTTCTGGGCACTGGCCTCATTCCATGAATTGCTTCGCCCATAGTAGATTCTCTACACTGGCCTCTGACCATGAAGGGCTTAGCCCATAGTAGATTCTCTACACTGGCCATAGTCCATGAAGGGCTTCGCCCATAGTAGTTTTTGGGCAGTGGCCTCAGTCCATGAAGGGGTTCGCCCATAGTAGATTCTCTATGCTGGCCTCAGTCCATAAAGAGCTTCGCCCATAGTAGATTCTCTACACAGGCCACAGTCCATGAAGGGCTTCGCCCATAGTAGTTTCTGGGCAGTGGGCTCAGTCCATGAAGGGCTTCGCCCATAGTAGTTTCTGGGCAGTGGGCTCAGTCCATGAAGGGCTTCGCCCATAGTAGTTTCTGGGCACTGGCCTCAGTCCATGAAGGCCTTCGCCCATAGTAGATTCTCTGCACTGGCCTCAGTCCATGAAGGGTTTCGCCTAAAGTAGATTCTCTATGCTGACCTCAGTCCATAAAGGGCTTCGCCCATTGTAGATTCTCTATGCTGGCCTCATTCCATAAAGGGCTTCGCGTACAGTAGTTTCTGGGCACTGGCCTCAGTCCATGACGGGCTTCGCCCATAGTAGATTCTCTGCACTGGCCTCAGTCCATTAAGGGTTTCGCCCATTGTAGATTCTCTATGCTGGCCTCAGTCCATGAAGGGCTTCGCCCATAGTAGATTCTCTGCACTGGCCTCAGTCCATGAAGGGTTTCGCCCATAGTAGATTCTCTATGCTGGCCTCAGTCCATAAAGGGCTTCGCCCCTTGTAGATTCTCTATGCTGGCCTCAGTCCATGAAGGGCTTCGCCCATAGTAGATTTTCTATGCTGGCCTCAGTCCATGAAGGGCTTCGCCCATAGTAGTTTCTAGACAGTGGCCTCAGTCCATGAAGGGCTTCGCACATGGTAGTTTCTGGGCAGTGGCCACAGTCCATGAAGGGCTTCGCCCATAGTAGTTTCTAGACAGTGGCCTCAGTCCATGAATTGCTTCGCCCATAGTAGATTCTTTTGCACTGGCCTCAGTCCATGAAGGGCTTCGCCCATAGTAGATTCTTTGCACTGGCCTCAGTCCATGAAGGGCTTCGCCCACAGTAGAGTCTCTACACTGGCCATATTCCATGAAGGGCTTCGCCCATAGTAGTTTCTGGACAGTGGCCTCAGTCCATGAAGTTCTTCGCCCAGAGTAGTTTCTGGACAGTGACCACAGCCCATGAAGGGCTTCGCCCATAGTAGTTTCTGGGCAGTGGCCTCAGTCCATGAAGGGTTTCGCCCATAGTAGATTCTCTATGCTGGCCTCAGTCCATGAAGGGCTTCGCCCATAGTAGTTTCTGGGCAGTGGCCTCAGTCCATGAAGGGCTTCGCCCATTGTGGATTCTCTATGCTGGCCTCAGTCCATGAAGGCCTTCGAACATTGTAGATTCTCTATGCTGGCCTCAGTCCATGAAGGGCTTCGCCCATAGTAGATTTTTTTGCTGGCCTCAGTCCATGAAGGGCTTCGCCCATAGTAGTTTCTGGGCAGTGGCCTCAGTCCATGAAGGGCTTCGCCCATTGTGGATTCTCTATGCTGCCCTCAGTCCATGAAGGGCTTCGAACATTGTAGATTCTGTATGCTGGCCTCAGTCCATGAAGGGCTTCGCCCATAGTAGATTTTCTATGCTGGCCTCAGTCCATGAAGGGCTTCGCCCATAGTAGTTTCTGGGCAGTGGCCTCAGTCCATTAAGGGTTTCGCCCATTGTGGATTCTCTATGCTGCCCTCAGTCCATGAAGGGCTTCGAACATTGTAGATTCTCTATGCTGGCCTCAGTCCATAAAGAGCTTCGCCCATAGTAGATTCTCTACACAGGCCACAGTCCATGAAAGGCTTCGCCCATAGTAGTTTCTGGGCAGTGGCTCCAGTCCATGAAGGGCTTCGCCCATAGTAGTTTCTGGGCAGTGGGCTCAGTCCATGAAGGGCTTCGCCCATAGTAGTTTCTGGGCACTGGCCTCAGTCCATGAAGGGTTTCGCCTATAGTAGATTCTCTATGCTGGCCTCAGTCCATAAAGGGCTTCGCCCATTGTAGATTCTCTATGCTGGCCTCATTCCATAAGGGGCTTCGCGTACAGTAGTTTCTGGGCACTGGCCTCAGTCCATGAAGGGCTTCGCACATAGTGGATTCTCTGCACTGGCCTCAGTCCATGAAGGGTTTCGCCTATAGTAAATTCTCCATGCTGGCCTCAGTCCATAAAGGGCTTCGCCCATTGTAGATTCTGGGCAGTGGCCTCAGTCTTCGCCCATAAGTTTCTGGACAGTGGCCTCAGTACATGAAGGGCTTCGCCCATAGTAGATTCTCTGCACTGGCCTCAGTCCATTAAGGGTTTCGCCCATTGTAGATTCTCTATGCTGGCCTCAGTCCATGATGGGCTTCGAACATTGTAGATTCTCTATGCTGGCCTCAGTCCATGAAGGGTTTCGCCCATATTAGATTTTCTATGCTGGTCTCAGTCCATGAAGGGTTTCGCCCATAGTAGTTTCTGGACAGTGGCCTCAGTCCATGAAGGGTTTCGCCTATAGTAAATTCTCTATGCTGGCCTCAGTCCATAAAGGGCTTCGCCCATTGTAGATTCTCTATGCTGGCCTCAGTCCATGAAGGGCTTCACCCATAGTAGATTCTCTACACAGGCCACAGTCCATGAAGGGCTTCGCCCATAGTAGTTTCTGGGCAGTGGCTCCAGTCCATGGAGGGCTTCGCCCATAGTAGTTTCTGGGCACTGGCCTCAGTCCATGAAGGGCTTCGCCCATAGTAGATTCTCTGCACTGGCCTCAGTCCATTAAGGGTTTCGCCCATTGTAGATTCTCTATGCTGGCCTCAGTCCATGAAGGGCTTCGCCCATAGTAGATTCTCTGCACTGGCCTCAGTCCATGAAGGGTTTCGCCTATAGTAAATTCTCTATGCTGGCCTCAGTCCATAAAGGGCTTCGCCCATTGTAGATTCTCTATGCTGGCCTCAGTCCATGAAGGGCTTCGCCCATAGTAGATTATCTACACTGGCCACAGTCCATGAAGGGCTTCGCCCATAGTAGATTCTCTGCACTGGCCTCAGTCCATGAAGGGCTTCGCCCATAGTAGAGTCCCTACACTGGCCATAGTCCATGAAGGGCTTCGCCCATAGTAGTTTCTGGACAGTGGCCTCAGTCCATGAAGTTCTTCGCCCAGAGTAGTTTCTGGACAGTGACCACAGCCCATGAAGGGCTTCGGCCATAGTAGTTTCTGGGCAGTGGCCTCAGTCCATGAAGGGTTTCGCCCATAGTAGATTCTCTATGCTGGCCTCAGTCCATGAAGGGCTTCGCCCATAGTAGTTTCTGGGCAGTGGCCTCAGTCCATGAAGGGCTTCGCCCATTGTGGATTCTCTATGCTGGCCTCAGTCCATGAAGGGCTTCGAACATTGTAGATTCTCTATGCTGGCCTCAGTCCATGAAGGGCTTCGCCCATAGTAGATTTTCTATGCTGGCCTCAGTCCATGAAGGGCTTCGCCCATAGTAGTTTCTGGGCAGTGGCCTCAGTCCATGAAGGGTTTCGCCCATAGTAGTTTCTGGGCACTGGCCTCAGTCCATGAAGGGCTTCGCCCATAGTAGATTCTCTATGCTGGCCTCAGTCCATGAAGGGCTTCGCCCATAGTAGATTCTCCACACTGGCCATAGTCCATGAAGGGCTTCGCCCATAGTAGTTTTTGGGCAGTGGCCTCAGTCCATGAAGGGGTTCGCCCATACTAGATTCTCTATGCTGGTCTCAGTCCATAAAGGGCTTCGCCCATAGTAGATTCTCCACACTGGCAACAGTCCATTAAGGGCTTCGCCCATAGTAGTTTCTGGACAGTGGCCTCAGTCCATGAAGGGGTTCGCCCATAGTAGATTCTCTATGCTGGCCTCAGTCCATAAAGAGCTTCGCCCATAGTAGATTCTCTACACAGGCCACAGTCCATGAAGGGCTTCGCCCATAGTAGTTTCTGGACAGTGGCCTCAGTCCATGAAGGGCTTCGCCCATAGTAGATTTTCTATGCTGGCCTCAGTCCATGAAGGGCTTCGCCCATAGTAGTTTCTGGGCAGTGGGCTCAGTCCATGAAGGCCTTCGCCCATAGTAGATTCTCTGCACTGGCCTCAGTCCATGAAGGGTTTCGCCTATAGTAGATTCTCTATGCTGGCCTCAGTCCATAAAGGGCTTCGCCCATTGTAGATTCTCTATGCTGGCCTCAGTCCATAAAGAGCTTCGCCCATAGTAGATTCTCTACACAGGCCACAGTCCATGAAGGGCTTCGCCCATAGTAGTTTCTGGGCAGTGGCTCCAGTCCATGAAGGGCTTCGCCCATAGTAGTTTCTGGGCAGTGGGCTCAGTCCATGAAGGGCTTCGCCCATAGTAGTTTTTGGGCAGTGGCCTCAGTCCATGAAGGGGTTCGCCCATAGTAGATTCTCTATGCTGGTCTCAGTCCATAAAGGGCTTCGCCCATAGTAGATTCTCTACACTGGCCTCAGTCCGTGAAGGGCTTCGCCCATAGTAGATTCTCTACACTGGCAACAGTCCATTAAGGGCTTCGCCCATAGTAGTTTCTGGACAGTGGCCTCAGTCCATGAAGGGCTTCGCCCATAGTAGATTCTCTGCACTGGCCTCAGTCCATGAAGGGTTTCGCCCATAGTAGTTTTTGGGCAGTGGCCTCAGTCCATGAAGAGGTTCGCCCATAGTAGATTCTCTATGCTGGCCTCAGTCCATAAAGAGCTTCGCCCATAGTAGATTCTCTACACAGGCCACAGTCCATGAAGGGCTTCGCCCATAGTAGTTTCTGGGCAGTGGCTCCAGTCCATGAAGGGCTTCGCCCATAGTAGTTTCTGGGCAGTGCGCTCAGTCCATGAAGGGCTTCGCCCATAGTAGTTTCTGGACAGTGGCCTCAGTCCATGAAGGGCTTCGCCCATAGTAGATTCTCTGCACTGGCCTCAGTCCATGAAGGGTTTCGCCTATAGTAAATTCTCTATGCTGGCCTCAGTCCATAAAGGGCTTCGCCCATTGTAGATTCTCTATGCTGGCCTCAGTCCATGAAGGGCTTCACCCATAGTAGATTATCTACACTGGCCACAGTCCATGAAGGGCTTCGCCCATAGTAGTTTCTAGACAGTGGCCTCAGTCCATGAATTGCTTCGCCCATAGTAGATTCTTTGCACTGGCCTCAGTCCATGAAGGGCTTCGCCCATAGTAGATTCTCCGCACTGGCCTCAGTCCATGAAGGGCTTCGCCCATAGTAGAGTCTCTTCACTGGCCATAGTCCATGAAGGGCTTCGCCCATAGTAGTTTCTGGGCAGTGGCCTCAGTCCATTAAGGGCTTCGCCCATAGTAGTTTCTTGACAGCGGCCGCAGTCCATGAAGGGCTTCGCCTATAGTAAATTCTCCATGCTGGCCTCAGTCCATAAAGGGCTTCGCCCATTGTAGATTCTGGGCAGTGGCCTCAGTCTTCGCCCATAAGTTTCTGGACAGTGGCCTCAGTACATGAAGGGCTTCGCCCATAGTAGATTCTCTGCACTGGCCTCAGTCCATTAAGGGTTTCGCCCATTGTAGATTCTCTATGCTGGCCTCAGTCCATGATGGGCTTCGAACATTGTAGATTCTCTATGCTGGCCTCAGTCCATGAAGGGTTTCGCCCATATTAGATTTTCTATGCTGGTCTCAGTCCATGAAGGGTTTCGCCCATAGTAGTTTCTGGACAGTGGCCTCAGTCCATGAAGGGCTTCGCCCATAGTAGATTCTCTGCACTGGCCTCAGTCCATGAAGGGTTTCGCCTATAGTAAATTCTCTATGCTGGCCTCAGTCCATAAAGGGCTTCGCCCATTGTAGATTCTCTATGCTGGCCTCAGTCCATGAAGGGCTTCACCCATAGTAGATTCTCTACACAGGCCACAGTCCATGAAGGGCTTCGCCCATAGTAGTTTCTGGGCAGTGGCTCCAGTCCATGGAGGGCTTCGCCCATAGTAGTTTCTGGGCACTGGCCTCAGTCCATGAAGGGCTTCGCCCATAGTAGATTCTCTGCACTGGCCTCAGTCCATTAAGGGTTTCGCCCATTGTAGATTCTCTATGCTGGCCTCAGTCCATGAAGGGCTTCGCCCATAGTAGATTCTCTGCACTGGCCTCAGTCCATGAAGGGTTTCGCCTATAGTAAATTCTCTATGCTGGCCTCAGTCCATAAAGGGCTTCGCCCATTGTAGATTCTCTATGCTGGCCTCAGTCCATGAAGGGCTTCGCTCATAGTAGATTATCTACACTGGCCACAGTCCATGAAGGGCTTCGCCCATAGTAGATTCTCTGCACTGGCCTCAGTCCATGAAGGGCTTCGCCCATAGTAGAGTCCCTACACTGGCCATAGTCCATGAAGGGCTTCGCCCATAGTAGTTTCTGGACAGTGACCTCAGTCCATGAAGTTCTTCGCCCAGAGTAGTTTCTGGACAGTGACCACAGCCCATGAAGGGCTTCGGCCATAGTAGTTTCTGGGCAGTGGCCTCAGTCCATGAAGGGTTTCGCCCATAGTAGATTCTCTATGCTGGCCTCAGTCCATGAAGGGCTTCGCCCATAGTAGTTTCTGGGCAGTGGCCTCAGTCCATGAAGGGCTTCGCCCATTGTGGATTCTCTATGCTGGCCTCAGTCCATGAAGGGCTTCGAACATTGTAGATTCTCTATGCTGGCCTCAGTCCATGAAGGGCTTCGCCCATAGTAGATTTTCTATGCTGGCCTCAGTCCATGAAGGGCTTCGCCCATAGTAGTTTCTGGGCAGTGGCCTCAGTCCATGAAGGGTTTCGCCCATAGTAGTTTCTGGGCACTGGCCTCAGTCCATGAAGGGCTTCGCCCATAGTAGATTCTCTATGCTGGCCTCAGTCCATGAAGGGCTTCGCCCATAGTAGATTCTCCACACTGGCCATAGTCCATGAAGGGCTTCGCCCATAGTAGTTTTTGGGCAGTGGCCTCAGTCCATGAAGGGGTTCGCCCATACTAGATTCTCTATGCTGGTCTCAGTCCATAAAGGGCTTCGCCCATAGTAGATTCTTCACACTGGCAACAGTCCATTAAGGGCTTCGCCCATAGTAGTTTCTGGACAGTGGCCTCAGTCCATGAAGGGGTTCGCCCATAGTAGATTCTCTATGCTGGCCTCAGTCCATAAAGAGCTTCGCCCATAGTAGATTCTCTACACAGGCCACAGTCCATGAAGGGCTTCGCCCATAGTAGTTTCTGGACAGTGGCCTCAGTCCATGAAGGGCTTCGCCCATAGTAGATTTTCTATGCTGGCCTCAGTCCATGAAGGGCTTCGCCCATAGTAGTTTCTGGGCAGTGGGCTCAGTCCATGAAGGGCTTCGCCCATAGAAGTTTCTGGGCACTGGCCTCAGTCCATGAAGGCCTTCGCCCATAGTAGATTCTCTGCACTGGCCTCAGTCCATGAAGGGTTTCGCCTATAGTAGATTCTCTATGCTGGCCTCAGTCCATAAAGGGCTTCGCCCATTGTAGATTCTCTATGCTGGCCTCAGTCCATAAAGAGCTTCGCCCATAGTAGATTCTCTACACAGGCCACAGTCCATGAAGGGCTTCGCCCATAGTAGTTTCTGGGCAGTGGCTCCAGTCCATGAAGGGCTTCGCCCATAGTAGTTTCTGGGCAGTGGGGTCAGTCCATGAAGGGCTTCGCCCATAGTAGTTTTTGGGCAGTGGCCTCAGTCCATGAAGGGGTTCGCCCATAGTAGATTCTCTATGCTGGTCTCAGTCCATAAAGGGCTTCGCCCATAGTAGATTCTCTACACTTTCCTCAGTCCGTGAAGGGCTTCGCCCATAGTAGATTCTCTACACTGGCAACAGTCCATTAAGGGCTTCGCCCATAGTAGTTTCTGGACAGTGGCCTCAGTCCATGAAGAGGTTCGCCCATAGTAGATTCTCTATGCTGGCCTCAGTCCATAAAGAGCTTCGCCCATAGTAGATTCTCTACACAGGCCACAGTCCATGAAGGGCTTCGCCCATAGTAGTTTCTGGGCAGTGGCTCCAGTCCATGAAGGGCTTCGCCCATAGTAGTTTCTGGGCAGTGCGCTCAGTCCATGAAGGGCTTCGCCCATAGTAGTTTCTGGACAGTGGCCTCAGTCCATGAAGGGCTTCGCCCATAGTAGATTCTCTGCACTGGCCTCAGTCCATGAAGGGTTTCGCCTATAGTAAATTCTCTATGCTGGCCTCAGTCCATAAAGGGCTTCGCCCATTGTAGATTCTCTATGCTGGCCTCAGTCCATGAAGGGCTTCACCCATAGTAGATTATCTACACTGGCCACAGTCCATGAAGGGCTTCGCCCATAGTAGTTTCTAGACAGTGGCCTCAGTCCATGAATTGCTTCGCCCATAGTAGATTCTTTGCACTGGCCTCAGTCCATGAAGGGCTTCGCCCATAGTAGATTCTCCGCACTGGCCTCAGTCCATGAAGGGCTTCGCCCATAGTAGAGTCTCTTCACTGGCCATAGTCCATGAAGGGCTTCGCCCATAGTAGTTTCTGGGCAGTGGCCTCAGTCCATTAAGGGCTTCGCCCATAGTAGTTTCTTGACAGCGGCCGCAGTCCATGAAGGGCTTCGCCCATTGTAGATTCTCTATGCTGGCCTCAGTCCATGAAGGGCTTTGCCCATAGTAGATTCTCTGCACTGGCCACAGTCCATTAAGGGCTTCGCCCATAGTAGTTTCTGGACAGTGGCCTCAGTCCATGAAGTTCTTCGCCCAGAGTAGTTTCTGGACAGTGACCACAGCCCATGAAGGGCTTCGCCCATAGTAGTTTCTGGGCAGTGGCCTCAGTCCATGAAGGGTTTCGCCCATAGTAGATTCTCTATGCTGGCCTCAGTCTATGAAGGGCTTCGCCCATAGTAGTTTCTGGGCAGTGGCCTCAGTTTATGAAGGGATTCGCCCATAGTAGTTTCTGGACAGTGGCCTCAGTCCATGAAGGGCTTCGCCCATAGTAGATTCTCTACACTGGCCACTGTCCATGAAGGGCTTCGCCCATAGTAGATTCTCTACACTGGCCACAGTTCATGACGGGCTTCGCCCATAGTGGATTCTCTGCACTGGCCTCAGTCCATTAAGGGTTTCGCCCATTGTAGATTCTCTATGCTGGCCTCAGTCCATGAAGGGCTTCGCCCATAGCAGATTCTCTGCACTGGCCTTAGTCCATGAAGGGTTTCGTCCATAGTAGATTCTCTATACTGGCCTCAGTCCATGAAGGGCTTCGCCCATAGTAGATTCTCTATGCTGAACTCAGTCCATAATGGGCTTCGCCCATAGTAGATTCTCTACACTGGGCTCACTCCATGAAGAGTTTCGCCCATAGTAGATTCTCTATGCTGGCCTTAGTCCATGAAGGGCTTCGCCCATAGTAGTTTCTGGGCACTGGCCTCAGTCCATGAAGGCCTTCGCCCATAGTAGATTCTCTGCACTGGCCTCAGTCCATGAAGGGTTTCGCCTATAGTAGATTCTCTATGCTGGCCTCAGTCCATAAAGGGCTTCGCCCATTGTTGATTCTCTATGCTGGCCTCATTCCATAAAGGGCTTCACGTACAGTAGTTTCTGGGCACTGGCCTCAGTCCATGAAGGGGTTCGCCCATAGTAGATTCTCTATGCTGGCCTCAGTCCATAAAGAGCTTCGCCCATAGTAGATTCTCTACACAGGCCACAGTCCATGAAGGGCTTCGCCCATACTAGTTTCTGGGCAGTGGCTCCAGTCCATGAAGGGCTTCGCCCATAGTAGTTTCTGGGCAGTGGGCTCAGTCCATGAAGGGCTTCGCCCATAGTAGTTTTTGGGCAGTGTCCTCAGTCCATGAAGGGGTTCGCCCATAGTAGATTCTCTATGCTGGTCTCAGTCCATAAAGGGCTTCGCCCATAGTAGATTCTCTACACTGGCCTCAGTCCGTGAAGGGCTTCGCCCATAGTAGATTCTCTACACTGGCAACAGTCCATTAAGGGCTTCGCCCATAGTAGTTTCTGGACAGTGGCCTCAGTCCGTTAAGGGGTTCGCCCATAGTAGATTCTCTATGCTGGCCTCAGTCCATAAAGAGCTTCGCCCATAGTAGATTCTCTACACAGGCCACAGCCCATGAAGGGCTTCGCCCATAGTAGTTTCTGGGCACTGGCTCCAGTCCATGAAGGGCTTCGCCCATAGTAGTTTCTGGACAGTGGGCTCAGTCCATGAAGGGCTTCGCCCATAGTAGTTTCTGGGCACTGGCCTCAGTCCATGAAGGCCTTCGCCCATAGTAGATTCTCTGCACTGGCCTCAGTCCATGAAGGGTTTCGCCTATAGTAGATTCTCTATGCTGGCCTCAGTCCATAAAGGGCTTCGCCCATTGTAGATTCTGGGCAGTGGCCTCAGTCCATGAAGGGTTTCGCCCATAGTAGTTTCTGGACAGTGGCCTCAGTCCATGAAGGGCTTCGCCCATAGTAGATTCTCTGCACTGGCCTCAGTCCATTAAGGATTTCGCCCATTGTAGATTCTCTATGCTGGCCTCAGTCCATGAAGAATCTGCCATGGGCGAATTCTCTGCACTGGCCTTAGTCCATGAAGGGTTTCGCCCATAGTAGATTCTCTATGCTGGCCGCAGTCCATGAAGGGCTTCGCCCATAGTAGATTCTCTGCACTGGCCTCAGTCCATGAAGGGTTTCGCCCATAGTAGATTCTCTATGCTGGCCTCAGTCCATAAAGGGCTTCGCCCATAGTGGATTCTCTACACTGGCCTCAGTCCATAAAGGGTTTCGCCCGTAGTAGATTCTCTATGCTGGCCTCAGTCCACGAAGGGTTTCGCCCATAGTAGATTCTCTATGCTGGCCTCAGTCCATGAAGGCTTCACCCATAGTAGATTATCTACACTGGCCACAGTCCATGAAGGGCTTCGCCCATAGTAGTTTCTAGACAGTGGCCTCATTCCATGAATTGCTTCGCCCATAGTAGATTCTTTGCACTGGCCTCAGTCCATGAAGGGCTTCGCCCATAGTAGATTCTCCGCACTGGCCTCAGTCCATGAAGGGCTTCGCCCATAGTAGAGTCTCTTCACTGGCCATAGTCCATGAAGGGCTTCGCCCATAGTAGTTTCTGGGCAGTGGCCTCAGTCCATTAAGGGCTTCGCCCATAGTAGTTTCTTGACAGCGGCCGCAGTCCATGAAGGGCTTCGCCCATTGTAGATTCTCTGCACTGGCCACAGTCCATTAAGGGCTTCGCCCATAGTAGTTTCTGGACAGTGGCTTCAGTCCATGAAGTTCTTCGCCCAGAGTAGTTTCTGGACAGTGACCACAGCCCATGAAGGGCTTCGCCCATAGTAGTTTCTGGGCAGTGGCCTCGGTCCATGAAGGGTTTCGCCCATAGTAGATTCTCTATGCTGGCCTCAGTCTATGAAGGGCTTCGCCCATAGTAGTTTCTGGGCAGTGGCCTCAGTCCATGAAGGGATTCGCCCATAGTAGTTTCTGGACAGTGGCCTCAGTCCATGAAGGGCTTCGCCCATAGTAGATTCTCTACACTGGCCACTGTCCATGAAGGGCTTCGCCCATAGTAGATTCTCTACACTGGCCACAGTTCATGACGGGCTTCGCCCATAGTGGATTCTCTGCACTGGCCTCAGTCCATTAAGGGTTTCGCCCATTGTAGATTCTCTATGCTGGCCTCAGTCCATGAAGGGCTTCGCCCATAGCAGATTCTCTGCACTGGCCTTAGTCCATGAAGGGTTTCGTCCATAGTAGATTCTCTATACTGGCCTCAGTCCATGAAGGGCTTCGCCCATAGTAGATTCTCTATGCTGAACTCAGTCCATAATGGGCTTCGCCCATAGTAGATTCTCTACACTGGGCTCACTCCATGAAGAGTTTCGCCCATAGTAGATTCTCTATGCTGGCCTTAGTCCATGAAGGGCTTCGCCCATAGTAGTTTCTGGGCACTGGCCTCAGTCCATGAAGGCCTTCGCCCATAGTAGATTCTCTGCACTGGCCTCAGTCCATGAAGGGTTTCGCCTATAGTAGATTCTCTATGCTGGCCTCAGTCCATAAAGGGCTTCGCCCATTGTTGATTCTCTATGCTGGCCTCATTCCATAAAGGGCTTCACGTACAGTAGTTTCTGGGCACTGGCCTCAGTCCATGAAGGGGTTCGCCCATAGTAGATTCTCTATGCTGGCCTCAGTCCATAAAGAGCTTCGCCCATAGTAGATTCTCTACACAGGCCACAGTCCATGAAGGGCTTCGCCCATACTAGTTTCTGGGCAGTGGCTCCAGTCCATGAAGGGCTTCGCCCATAGTAGTTTCTGGGCAGTGGGCTCAGTCCATGAAGGGCTTCGCCCATAGTAGTTTTTGGGCAGTGTCCTCAGTCCATGAAGGGGTTCGCCCATAGTAGATTCTCTATGCTGGTCTCAGTCCATAAAGGGCTTCGCCCATAGTAGATTCTCTACACTGGCCTCAGTCCGTGAAGGGCTTCGCCCATAGTAGATTCTCTACACTGGCAACAGTCCATTAAGGGCTTCGCCCATAGTAGTTTCTGGACAGTGGCCTCAGTCCATTAAGGGGTTCGCCCATAGTAGATTCTCTATGCTGGCCTCAGTCCATAAAGAGCTTCGCCCATAGTAGATTCTCTACACAGGCCACAGCCCATGAAGGGCTTCGCCCATAGTAGTTTCTGGGCACTGGCTCCAGTCCATGAAGGGCTTCGCCCATAGTAGTTTCTGGACAGTGGGCTCAGTCCATGAAGGGCTTCGCCCATAGTAGTTTCTGGGCACTGGCCTCAGTCCATGAAGGCCTTCGCCCATAGTAGATTCTCTGCACTGGCCTCAGTCCATGAAGGGTTTCGCCTATAGTAGATTCTCTATGCTGGCCTCAGTCCATAAAGGGCTTCGCCCATTGTAGATTCTGGGCAGTGGCCTCAGTCCATGAAGGGTTTCGCCCATAGTAGTTTCTGGACAGTGGCCTCAGTCCATGAAGGGCTTCGCCCATAGTAGATTCTCTGCACTGGCCTCAGTCCATTAAGGATTTCGCCCATTGTAGATTCTCTATGCTGGCCTCAGTCCATGAAGAATCTGCCATGGGCGAATTCTCTGCACTGGCCTTAGTCCATGAAGGGTTTCGCCCATAGTAGATTCTCTATGCTGGCCGCAGTCCATGAAGGGCTTCGCCCATAGTAGATTCTCTGCACTGGCCTCAGTCCATGAAGGGTTTCGCCCATAGTAGATTCTCTATGCTGGCCTCAGTCCATAAAGGGCTTCGCCCATAGTGGATTCTCTACACTGGCCTCAGTCCATAAAGGGTTTCGCCCGTAGTAGATTCTCTATGCTGGCCTCAGTCCACGAAGGGTTTCGCCCATAGTAGATTCTCTATGCTGGCCTCAGTCCATGAAGGCTTCACCCATAGTAGATTATCTACACTGGCCACAGTCCATGAAGGGCTTCGCCCATAGTAGTTTCTAGACAGTGGCCTCATTCCATGAATTGCTTCGCCCATAGTAGATTCTTTGCACTGGCCTCAGTCCATGAAGGGCTTCGCCCATAGTAGATTCTCCGCACTGGCCTCAGTCCATGAAGGGCTTCGCCCATAGTAGAGTCTCTTCACTGGCCATAGTCCATGAAGGGCTTCGCCCATAGTAGTTTCTGGGCAGTGGCCTCAGTCCATTAAGGGCTTCGCCCATAGTAGTTTCTTGACAGCGGCCGCAGTCCATGAAGGGCTTCGCCCATTGTAGATTCTCTGCACTGGCCACAGTCCATTAAGGGCTTCGCCCATAGTAGTTTCTGGACAGTGGCTTCAGTCCATGAAGTTCTTAGCCCAGAGTAGTTTCTGGACAGTGACCACAGCCCATGAAGGGCTTCGCCCATAGTAGTTTCTGGGCAGTGGCCTCGGTCCATGAAGGGTTTCGCCCATAGTAGATTCTCTATGCTGGCCTCAGTCTATGAAGGGCTTCGCCCATAGTAGTTTCTGGGCAGTGGCCTCAGTCCATGAAGGGATTCGCCCATAGTAGTTTCTGGACAGCGGCCTCGGTCCATGAAGGGCTTCGCCCATCGTAGATTCTCTACACTGGCCACTGTCCATGAAGGGCTTCGCCCATAGTAGATTCTCTACACTGGCCACAGTTCATGACGGGCTTCGCCCATAGTGGATTCTCTGCACTGGCCTCAGTCCATTAAGGGTTTCGCCCATTGTAGATTCTCTATGCTGGCCTCAGTCCATGAAGGGCTTCGCCCATAGCAGATTCTCTGCACTGGCCTTAGTCCATGAAGGGTTTCGTCCATAGTAGATTCTCTATACTGGCCTCAGTCCATGAAGGGCTTCGCCCATAGTAGATTCTCTATGCTGGCCTCAGTCCATGAAGGGCTTCG
The DNA here is from genome assembly GCA_907269125.1 of Eristalis pertinax. NCBI lineage: Eukaryota > Metazoa > Arthropoda > Insecta > Diptera > Syrphidae > Eristalis > Eristalis pertinax. The sequence continues at coordinate 103,800,463 of OU026145.1, read as the reverse complement.
CCCATAGTAGTTTCTGGGCAGTGGCCTCAGTCCATGAAGGGTTTCGCCCATAGTAGTTTCTGGACAGTGGCCTCAGTCCATGAAGGACTTCGCCCATAGTAGATTCTCTACACTGGCCACAATCCATGAAGGGCTTCGCCCATAGTAGATTCTCTACACTGGCCACAGTTCATGAAGGGCTTCGCCGATTGTGGATTCTCTGCACTGGCCTCAGTCCATTAAGGGTTTCGCCCATAGTAGATTCTCTACACAGGCCACAGTCCATGAAGGGCTTCGCCCATAGTAGTTTCTGGGCAGTGGCCTCAGTCCATGAAGGGTTTCGCCCATAGTAGTTTCTGGACAGTGGCCTCAGTCCATGAAGGGCTTCGCCCATAGTAGATTCTCTACACTGGCCACAATCCATGAAGGGCTTCGCCCATAGTAGATTCTCTACACTGGCCACAGTTCATGAAGGGCTTCGCCGATTGTGGATTCTCTGCACTGGCCTCAGTCCATTAAGGGTTTCGCCCATAGTAGATTCTCTACACAGGCCACAGTCCATGAAGGGCTTCGCCCATAGTAGTTTCTGGGCAGTGGCTCCAGTCCATGAAGGGCTTCGCCCATAGTAGTTTCTGGGCAGTGGGCTCAGTCCATGAAGGGCTTCGCCCATAGTAGTTTCTGGGCACTGGCCTCAGTCCATGAAGGCCTTCGCCCATAGTAGATTCTCTGCACTGGCCTCAGTCCATGAAGGGTTTCGCCTATTGTAGATTCTCTATGCTGGCCTCATTCCATAAAGGGCTTCGCGTACAGTAGTTTCTGGGCACTGGCCTCAGTCCATGAAGGGGTTCGCCCATAGTAGATTCTCTATGCTGGCCTCAGTCCATAAAGAGCTTCGCCCATAGTAGATTCTCTACACAGGACACAGTCCATGAAGGGCTTCGCCCATAGTGGTTTCTGGGCAGTGGCTCCAGTCCATGAAGGGCTTCGCCCATAGTAGTTTCTGGGCAGTGGGCTCAGTCCATGAAGGGGTTCGCCCATAGTAGATTCTCTATGCTGGTCTCAGTCCATAAAGGGCTTCGCCCATAGTAGATTCTCTATGCTGGCCTCAGTCCATAAAGAGCTTCGTCCATAGTAGATTCTCTACACAGGCCACAGTCCATGAAGGGCTTCGCCCATAGTAGTTTCTGGGCACTGGCCTCAGTCCATGAAGGCCTTCGCCCATAGTAGATTCTCTGCACTGGCCTCAGTCCATGAAGGGTTTCGCCTATAGTAGATTCTCTATGCTGGCCTCAGTCCATAAAGGGCTTCGCCCATTGTAGATTCTGGGCAGTGGCCTCAGTCCATGAAGGTTTTAGCCCATAGTAGTTTCTGGACAGTGGCCTCAGTCCATGAAGGGCTTCGCCCATAGTAGATTCTCTGCACTGGCCTCAGTCCATTAAGGATTTCGCCCATTGTAGATTCTCTATGCTGGCCTCAGTCCATGAAGAATCTGCCATGGGCGAATTCTCTGCACTGGCCTTAGTCCATGAAGGGTTTCGCCCATAGTAGATTCTCTATGCTGGCCGCAGTCCATGAAGGGCTTCGCCCATAGTAGATTCTCTGCACTGGCCTCAGTCCATGAAGGGTTTCGCCCATAGTAGATTCTCTATGCTGGCCTCAGTCCATAAAGGGCTTCGCCCATAGTGGATTCTCTACACTGGCCTCAGTCCCTGAAGGGTTTCGCCCATAGTAGATTCTCTATGCTGGCCTCAGTCCACGAAGGGTTTCGCCCATAGTAGATTCTCTATGCTGGCCTCAGTCCATGAAGGGCTTCGCCCATAGTAGTTTCTGGGCAGTGGCCTCAGTCCATGAATTGCTTCGCCCATAGTAGATTATTTGCACTGGCCTCAGTCCATGAAGGGCTTCGCCCATTGTAGATTCTCTATGCTGGCCTCAGTCCATGAAGGGATTCGCCCATAGTAGATTCTCTAGAATGGCCACAGCCCATTAAGGGCTTCGGCCATAGTAGTTTCTGGGCACTGGCCTCAGTCCATGAATTGCTTCGCCCATAGTAGATTCTTTGCACTGGCCTCAGTCCATTAAGGGCTTCGCCCATAGTAGTTTCTGGACAGTGGCCTCCATGAAGGGGTTCGCCCATAGTAGATTCTCTATGCTGGCCTCAGTCCATGAAATGCTGCGCCCATAGTAGATTCTCTACACTTGCCACAGTCCATTAAGGGCTTCGGCCATAGTAGTTTCTGGGCACTGGCCTCAGTCCATGAAGGGCTTAGCCCATAGTAAATTCTCTACACTGGCCATAGTCCATGAAGGGCTTCGCCCATAGTAGTCTCTGGGCACTGGCCTCAGTAAATGAAGGGCTTCGCCCGTAGTAGTTTCAAGACAGTGGCCTCAGTCCATGAATTGCTTCGCCCATAGTAGATTCTTTGCACTGGCCTTAGTCCATGAAGGGCTTCGCCCATTGTAGATTCTCTATGCTGGCCTCAGTCCATGAAGGGCTTTGCCCATAGTAGATTGCCTATGCTGGTCTCAGTCCATGAAGGGCTTCGCCCATAGTAGATTCTCTGCACTGGCCTCAGTCCATGAAGGGCTTCGCCCATAGTAGTTTCTGGACAGTGGCCTCAATCCATGAAGGGCTTCGCCCATAGTAGTTTCTAGACAGTGGCCTCAGTCCATGAATTGCTTCGCCCATAATAGATTCTTTGCACTGGCCTTAGTCCATGAAGGGCTTCGCCCATTGTAGATTCTCTATGCTGGCCTCAGTCCATGAAGGGCTTCGCCCATAGTAGATTGCCTATGCTGGTCTCAGTCCATGAAGGGCTTCGCCCATAGTAGATTCTCTGCACTGGCCTCAGTCCATGAAGGGCTTCGCCCATAGTAGATTCTCTACACTGGCCATAGTCCATGAAGGGCTTCGCCCATAGTAGTCTCTGGGCACTGGCCTCAGTCCATGAAGGGTTTCGCCCATAGTAGTTTCTGGACAGTGGCCTCAGTCCATGAAGGGCTTCGCCCATAGTAGATTCTCTACACTGGCCACAGTCCATGAAGGGCTTCGCCCATAGTAGTTTCTGGACAGTGGCCTCAGTCCATGAAGGGCTTCGCCCATAGTAGTTTCTAGACAGTGGCCTCAGTCCATGAATTGCTTCGCCCATAATAGATTCTTTGCACTGGCCTTAGTCCATGAAGGGCTTCGACCATTGTAGATTCTCTATGCTGGCCTCAGTCCATGAAGGGCTTCGCCCATAGTAGATTGCCTATGCTGGTCTCAGTCCATGAAGGGCTTCGCCCATAGTAGATTCTCTGCACTGGCCTCAGTCCATGAAGGGCTTCGCCCATAGTAGATTCTCTACACTGGCCACAGTCCATGAAGGGCTTCGCCCATAGTAGTCTCTGGGCACTGGCCTCAGTCCATGAAGGGTTCCGCCCTTAGTAGTTTCTGGACAGTGGCCTCAGTAAATGAAGGGCTTCGCCCGTAGTAGTTTCTAGACAGTGGCCTCAGTCCATGAATTGCTTCGCCCATAGTAGATTCTCTGCACTGGCCTCAGTCCATTAAGGGTTTCGCCCATTGTAGATTCTCTATGCTGGCCTCAGTCCATGAAGAATCTGCCATGGGCGAATTCTCTGCACTGGCCTTAGTCCATGAAGGGTTTCGCCCATAGTAGATTCTCTATGCTGGCCGCAGTCCATGAAGGGCTTCGCCCATAGTAGATTCTCTATGCTGGCCTCAGTCCATGAAGGGCTTCGCCCATAGTAGTTTCTGGGCAGTGGCCTCAGTCCATGAAGGGCTTCGCCCATAGTAGCTTCTGGACAGTGGCCTTAGTAAATGAAGGGCTTCGCCCATAGTAGTTTCTAGACAGTGGCCGCAGTCCATGAATTGCTTCGCCCATAGTAGATTATTTGCACTGGCCTCAGTCCATGAAGGGCTTCGCCCATTGTAGATTCTCTATGCTGGCCTCAGTCCATAAAGGGCTTCGCCCATAGTGGATTCTCTACACTGGCCTCAGTCCATGAAGGACTTCGCCCATAGTAGTTTCTGGACAGTGGCCTCAGTCCATGAAGGGCTTCGCCCATAGTAGATTCTCTACACTGGCCATAGTCCATGAAGGGCTTCGCCCATAGTAGTCTCTGGGCACTGGCCTCAGTCCATAAAGGGTTTCGCCCTTAGTAGTTTCTGGACAGTGGCCTCAGTAAATGAAGGGCTTCGCCCGTAGTAGTTTCTAGGCAGTGGCCTCAGTCCATGAAGGGCTTCGCCCATAGTAGATTACCTATTACCTATGTTTCGCCCATAGTAGTTTCTGGACAGTGGCCTCAGTCCATGAAGGGCTTCGCCCATAGTAGATTCTCTGCACTGGATATAGTCCATTAAGGGCTTCGCCCATTGTAGTTTGGGCCTCAGTCAATGAAGGGCTTCGCCCATAGTAGATTCTCTGCACTGGCCTCAGTCCATGAAGGGCTTCGCCCATAGTAGATTCTCTACACTGGCCATAGTCCATGAAGGGCTTCGCCCATAGTAGATTCTCTACACTGGCCATAGTCCATGAAGGGCTTCGCCCATAGTAGATTCTCTACACTGGCCACAGTCCATGAAGGGCTTCGCCCATAGTAGTTTCTGGACAGTGGCCTCAGTCCATGAAGGGTTTCGCCCATAGTAGATTCTCTATGCTGGCCTCAGTCCACGAAGGGTTTCGCCCATAGTAGATTCTCTATGCTGGCCTCAGTCCATGAAGGGCTTCGCCCATAGTAGTTTCTGGGCAGTGGCCTCAGTCCATGAAGGGCTTCGCCCATAGTAGCTTCTGGACAGTGCCCTTAGTAAATGAAGGGCTTCGCCCATAGTAGTTTCTAGACAGTGGCCGCAGTCCATGAATTGCTTCGCCCATAGTAGATTATTTGCACTGGCCTCAGTCCATGAAGGGCTTCGCCTATTGTAGATTCTCTATGCTGGCCTCAGTCCATGAAGGGATTCGCCCATAGTAGATTATCTATGCTGGCCTCAGTCCATGAAGGGCTTCGCCCATAGTAGATTCTCTAGACTGGCCACAGCCCATTAAGGGCTTCGGCCATAGTAGTTTCTGGGCACTGGCCTCAGTCCATGAAGGGCTTCGCCCATAGTAGATTCTCTACACTAGCCACAGTCCATTAAGGGCTTCGCCCATAGTAGTTTCTGGACAGTGGCCTCCATGAAGGGGTTCGCCCATAGTAGATTCTCTATGCTGGCCTCAGTCCATGAAATGCTGCGCCCATAGTAGATTCTCTACACTTGCCACAGTCCATTAAGGGCTTCGGCCATAGTAGTTTCTGGGCACTGGCCTCAGTCCATGAAGGGCTTCGCCCATAGTAGTTTCTAGACAGTGGCCTCAGTCCATGAATTGCTTCGCCCATAATAGATTCTTTGCACTGGCCTTAGTTCATGAAGGGCTTCGCCCATTGTAGATTCTCTATGCTGGCCTCAGTCCATGAAGGGCTTTGCCCATAGTAGATTGCCTATGCTGGTCTCAGTCCATGAAGGGCTTCGCCCATAGTAGATTCTCTGCACTGGCCTCAGTCCATGAAGGGCTTCGCCCATAGTAGTTTCTGGACAGTGGCCTCAGTCCATGAAGGGCTTCGCCTATAGTAGTTTCTAGACAGTGGCCTCAGTCCATGAATTGCTTCGCCCATAATAGATTCTTTGCACTGGCCTTAGTCCATGAAGGGCTTCGCCCATTGTAGATTCTCTATGCTGGCCTCAGTCCATGAAGGGCTTTGCCCATAGTAGATTGTCTATGCTGGTCTCAGTCCATGAAGGGCTTCGCCCATAGTAGATTCTCTGCACTGTCCTCAGTCCATGAAGGGCTTCGCCCATAGTAGATTCTCTACACTGGCCATAGTCCATGAAGGGCTTCGCCCATAGTAGTCTCTGGGCACTGGCCTCAGTCCATGAAGGGTTTCGCCCATAGTAGTTTCTGGACAGTGGCCTCAGTCCATGAAGGGCTTCGCCCATAGTAGATTCTCTACACTGGCCACAGTCCATGAAGGGCTTCGCCCATAGTAGTTTCTGGGCAGTGGCCTCAGTCCATGAAGGGCTTTGCCCATAGTAGCTTCTGGACAGTGGCCTTAGTAAATGAAGGGCTTCGCCCATAGTAGTTTCTAGACAGTGGCCTCAGTCCATGAATTGCTTCGCCCATAATAGATTCTTTGCACTGGCCTTAGTCCATGAAGGGCTTCGCCCATTGTAGATTCTCTATGCTGGCCTCAGTCCATGAAGGGCTTCGCCCATAGTAGATTGCCTATGCTGGTCTCAGTCCATGAAGGGCTTCGCCTATAGTAGATTCTTTGCACTGGCCTTAGTCCATGAAGGGCTTCGCCCATTGTAGATTCTCTATGCTGGCCTCAGTCCATGAAGGGCTTCGCCCATAGTAGATTACCTATTACCTATGTTTCGCCCATAGTAGTTTCTGGACAGTGGCCTCAGTCCATGAAGGGCTTCGCCCAATGGTAGATTCTCTGCACTGGATATAGTCCATTAAGGGCTTCGCCCATTGTAGTTTGGGCCTCAGTCAATGAAGGGCTTCGCCCATAGTAGATTCTCTGCACTGGCCTCAGTCCATGAAGGGCTTCGCCCATAGTAGATTCTCTACACTGGCCATAGTCCATGAAGGGCTTCGCCCAGAGTAGATTCTCTACACTGGCCACAGTCCATGAAGGGCTTCGCCCATAGTAGTTTCTGGGCAGTGGCCTCAGTCCATGAAGGGCTTCGCCCATAGTAGTTTCTGGGCAGTGGCCTCAGTCCATGAAAGGCTTCGCCCATAGTAGTTTCTGGACAGTGGCCTCAGTCCATGAAGGGCTTCGCCCGTAGTAGATTCTCTACACTGGATATAGTCCATTAAGGGCTTCGCCCATAGTAGTTTCTGGGCAGTGACCTCAGTAAACAAAGGGCTTCGCCCATTGTAGTTTCGGCCTCAGTCCATGAAGGGCTTCGCCCATAGTAGATTCTCTGCACTGGCCTCAGTCCATGAAGGGCTTCGCCCATAATAGATTCTCTACACTGGCCATAGTCCATGAAGGGCTTCGCCCATAGTAGATTCTCTACACTGGCCACAGTCCATGAAGGGCTTCGCCCATAGTAGTTTCTGGGCAGTGGCCACAGTCCATGAAGGGCTTCGCCCATAGTAGTTTCTGGGCAGTGGCCTCAGTCCATGAAGGGCTTCGCCCATAGTAGATTACCTATGCTGGCTTCAGTCCATGAAGGGTTTCGCCCATAGTAGATTCTCTATGCTGGCCTCAGTCCATGAAGGGCTTCGCCCATAGTAGTTTCTGGACAGTGGCCTCAGTCCACAAAGGGCTTCGCCCATTGTAGTTTCGGCCTCAGTCCATGAAGGGCTTCGCCCATAGTAGAGTCTCTGCACTGGCCTCAGTCCATGAAGGGCTTCGCCCATAATAGATTCTCTACACTGGCCTCAGTCCATGAAGGGCTTCGCCCATAGTAGATTCTCTACACTGGCCATAGTCCATGAAGGGCTTCGCCCATAGTAGTCTCTGGGCACTGGCCTCAGTCCATGAAGGGTTTCGCCCATAGTAGTTTCTGGACAGTGGCCTCAGTCCATGAAGGGCTTCGCCCATAGTAGATTCTCTACACTGGCCACAGTCCATGAAGGGCTTCGCCCATAGTAGTTTCTGGACAGTGGCCTCAGTCCATGAAGGGCTTCGCCCATAGTAGTTTCTAGACAGTGGCCTCAGTCCATGAATTGCTTCGCCCATAATAGATTCTTTGCACTGGCCTTAGTCCATGAAGGGCTTCGCCCATTGTAGATTCTCTATGCTGGCCTCAGTCCATGAAGGACTTCGCCCATAGTAGATTGCCTATGCTGGTCTCAGTCCATGAAGGGCTTCGCCCATAGTAGATTCTCTGCACTGGCCTCAGTCCATGAAGGGCTTCGCCCATAGTAGATTCTCTACACTGGCCATAGTCCATGAAGGGCTTCGCCCATAGTAGTCTCTGGGCACTGGCCTCAGTCCATGAAGGGTTTCGCCCTTAGTAGTTTCTGGACAGTGGCCTCAGTAAATGAATGGCTTCGCCCGTAGTAGTTTCTAGACAGTGGCCTCAGTCCATGAATTGCTTCGCCTATAGTAGATTCTTTGCACTGGCCTTAGTCCATGAAGGGCTTCGCCCATTGTAGATTCTCTATGCTGGCCTCAGTCCATGAAGGGCTTCGCCCATAGTAGATTACCTATTACCTATGTTTCGCCCATAGTAGTTTCTGGACAGTGGCCTCAGTCCATGAAGGGCTTCGCCCATAGTAGATTCTCTGCACTGGATATAGTCCATTAAGGGCTTCGCCCATTGTAGTTTGGGCCTCAGTCAATGAAGGGCTTCGCCCATAGTAGATTCTCTGCACTGGCCTCAGTCCATGAAGGGCTTCGCCCATAGTAGATTCTCTACACTGACCATAGTCCATGAAGGGCTTCGCCCATAGTAGATTCTCTACACTGGCCACATTCCATGAAGGGCTTCGCCCATAGTAGTTTCTGGGCAGTGGCCTCAGTCCATGAAGGGCTTCGCCCGTAGTAGTTTCTGGGCAGTGGCCTCAGTCCATGAAGGGCTTCGCCCATAGTAGTTTCTGGACAGTGGCCTCAGTCCATGAAGGGCTTCGCCCATAGTAGATTCTCTACACTGGATATAGTCCATTAAGGGCTTCGCCCATAGTAGTTTCTGGGCAGTGGCCTCAGTCCATGAAGGGCTTCGCCCATAGTAGATTACCTATGCTGGCCTCAGTCCATGAAGGGTTTCGCCCATAGTAGATTCTCTATGCTGGCCTCAGTCCATGAAGGGCTTCGCCCATAGTAGTTTCTGGGCAGTGGCCTCAGTCCATGAAGGGCTTCGCCCATAGTAGTTTCTGGACAGTGGCCTCAGTCCATGAAGGGCTTCGCCCATAGTAGATTACCTATGCTGGCCTCAGTCCATGAAGGGCTTCGCCCATAGTAGTTTCTGGGCAGTGGCCTCAGTCCATGAATTGCTTCGTCCAGAGTAGATTCTTTGCACTGGCCTCAGTCCATGAAGGGTTTCGCCCATTGTAGATTCTCTATGCTGGCCTCAGTCCATGAAGGGCTTTGCCCATAGTAGATTCTCTACACTGGCCATAGTCCATGAAGGGCTTCGCCCATAGTAGTCTCTGGGCACTGGCCTCATTCCATGAAGGGTTTCGCCCATAGTAGTTTCTGGACATTGGCCTCAGTCCATGAAGGGCTTCGCCCATAGTAGATTACCTATGCTGGCCTCAGTCCATGAAGGGCTTCGCCCATAGTAGATTACCTATGCTGGCCTCAGTCCATGAAGGGTTTCGCCCATAGTAGATTCTCTATGCTGGCCTCAGTCCATGAAGAGCTTCGCCCATAGTAGTTTCTGGGCAGTGGCCTCAGTCCATGAAGGGCTGCGCCCATAGTAGTTTCTGGACAGTGGCCTCAGTCCATGAAGGGATTCGCCCATAGTAGATTATCTATGCTGGCCTCAGTCCATGAAGGGCTGCGCCCATAGTAGTTTCTGGACAGTGGCCTCAGTCCATGAAGGGATTCGCCCATAGTAGATTATCTATGCTGGCCTCAGTCCATGAAGGGCTTCGCCCATAGTAGATTCTCTAGACTGGCCACAGTCCATTAAGGGCTTCGGCCATAGTAGTTTCTGGGCACTGGCCTCAGTCCATGAAAGGCTTCGCCCATAGTAGATTCTCTACACTAGCCACAGTCCATTAAGGGCTTCGCCCATAGTAGTTTCTAGACAGTGGCCTCAGTCCATGAATTGCTTCGCCCATAGTAGATTCTTTGCACTGGCCTCAGTCCATGAAGGGTTTCGCCCATTGTAGATTCTCTATGCTGGCCTCAGTCCATGAAGGGCTTTGCCCATAGTAAATTCTCTACACTCGCCATAGTCCATGAAGGGCTTCGCCCATAGTAGATTCTCTACACTGGCCACAGTCCATGAAGGGCTTCGCCCATAGTAGTTTCTGGACAGTGGCCTAAGTCCATGAAGGGCTTCGCCCATAGTAGTTTCTAGACAGTGGCCTCAGTCCATGAATTGCTTCGCCCATAGTAGATTCTTTGCACTGGCCTCAGTCCATGAAGGGTTTCGCCCATTGTAGATTCTCTATGCTGGCCTCAGTCCATGAAGGGCTTTGCCCATAGTAAATTCTCTACACTCGCCATAGTCCATGAAGGGCTTCGCCCATAGTAGATTCTCTACACTGGCCACAGTCCATGAAGGGCTTCGCCCATAGTAGTTTCTGGACAGTGGCCTAAGTCCATGAAGGGCTTCGCCCATAGTAGTTTCTAGACAGTGGCCTCAGTCCATGAATTGCTTCGCCCATAATAGATTCTTTGCACTGGCCTTAGTCCATGAAGGGCTTCGCCCATTGTAGATTCTCTATGCTGGCCTCAGTCCATGAAGGGCTTCGCCCATAGTAGATTACCTATGCTGGTCTCAGTCCATGAAGGGCTTCGCCCATAGTAGATTCTCTACACTGGCCATAGTCCATGAAGGGCTTCGCCCATAGTAGTCTCTGGGCACTGGCTTCAGTCCATGAAGGGTTTCGCCCATAGTAGTTTCTGGACAGTGGCCTCAGTCCATGAAGGGCTTCGCCCATAGTAGATTCTCTACACTGGATATAGTCCATTAAGGGCTTCGCCCATAGTAGTTTCTGGACAGTGGCCTCCATGAAGGGGTTCGCCCATTGTAGATTCTCCACACTAGCCACAGTCCATTAAGGGCTTCGCCCATAGTAGTTTCTGGACAGTGGCCTCAGTAAATGAAGGGCTTCGCCCGTAGTAGTTTCTAGACAGTGGCCTCAGTCCATGAATTGCTTCGCCCATAGTAGATTCTTTGCACTGGCCTTAGTCCATGAAGGGCTTCGCCCATTGTAGATTCTCTGTACTGGCCGCAGTCCATGAAGGGCTTCGCCCATAGTAGATTACCTATTACCTATGTTTCGCCCATAGTAGTTTCTGGACAGTGGCCTCAGTCCATGAAGGGCTTCGCCCATAGTAGATTCTCTACACTGGATATAGTCCATTAAGGGCTTCGCCCATTGTAGTTTCGGCCTCAGTCAATGAGGGGCTTCGCCCATAGTAGATTCTCTGCACTGGCCTCAGTCCATGAAGGGCTTCGCCCATAGTAGATTCTCTACACTGGATATAGTCCATTAAGGGCTTCGCCCATTGTAGTTTCGGCCTCAGTCCATGAAGGGCTTCGCCCATAGTAGATTCTCTACACTGGATATAGTCCATTAAGGGCTTCGCCCATTGTAGTTTCGGCCTCAGTCAATGAAGGGCTTCGCCCATAGTAGATTCTCTACACTGGATATAGTCCATTAAGGGCTTCGCCCATAGTAGTTTCTGGGCAGTTTCCTCAGTCCACAAAGGGCTTCGCCCATTGTAGTTTCGGCCACAGTCCATGAAGGGCTTCGCCCATAGTAGATTCTCTGCACTGGCCATAGTCCATGAAGGGCTTCGCCCATAGTAGATTCTCTATGCTGACCTCAGTCCATGAATTGCTTCGCCCATAGTAGATTCTCTACACTGGCCACAGTCCATGAAGGGCTTCGCCCATAGTAGTCTCTGGGCAGTGGCCACAGTCCATGAAGGGCTTCGCCCATAGTAGTTTCTGGGCAGTGGCCTCAGTTCATGAAGGGCTTCGCCCATAGTAGCTTCTAGACAGTGGCCTCAGTCCATGAATTGCTTCGCCCATAGTAGATTATCTATGCTGGCCTCAGTCCATGAAGGGCTTCGCCCATAGTAGATTCTCTACACTGGCCATAGTCCATGAAGGGCTTCGCCCATAGTAGTCTCTGGGCAGTGGCCTCAGTCCATGAAGGGCTTCGCCCATAGTAGATTCTCTACACTGGCCACAGTCCATGAAGGGCTTCGCCCATAGTAGTTTCTGGGCAGTGGCCTCAGTCCATGAAGGGCTTCGCCCATAGTAGTTTCTTGACAGTGGCCTCAGTCCATGAAGTTCTTCGCATAGAGTAGTTTCTGGACAGTGACCACAGCCCATGAATTGCTTCGCCCATAGTAGTTTCTGGGCAATGGCCTCAGTCCATGAAGGTTTTCGCCCATAGTAGTTTCTGGACAGTGGCTGGGCTTCGCCCATAGTAGATTCTCTCCACTGGCCACAGTCCATTAAGGGCTTCGCCCATAGTAGATTCTCTACACTGGCCACAGTCCATGAAGGGCTTGGCCCATAGCAGTTTCTGGACAGTGGCCTCAGTCCATGAAGGGTTTCGCCCATTGTAGATTCTCTATGCTGGCCTCAGTCCATGAAGGGCTTCGCCCATAGTAGATTCTCTACACTGGCCATAGTCCATGAAGGGCTTCGCCCTTAGTAGTCTCTGGGCACTGGCCTCAGTCCATGAAGGGTTTCGCCCATAGTAGTCTCTGGGCACTGGCCTCAGTCCATGAAGGGTTTCGCCCATAGTAGTTTCTGGACATTGGCCTCAGTCCATGAAGGGCTTCGCCCATAGTAGATTCTATACACTGGATATAGTCCATTAAGGGCTTCGCCCATAGTAGTTTCTGGGCAGTGGCCTCAGTCCACAAATTGCTTCGCCCATTGTAGTTTCGGCCTCAGTCCATGAAGGGCTTCGCCCATAGTAGATTCTCTGCACTGGCCTCAGTCCATGAAGGGCTTCGCCCATAGTAGATTCTCTACACTGGCCACAGTCCATGAAGGGCTTGGCCCATAGCAGTTTCTGGACAGTGGCCTCATTCCATGAAGGATTTCGCCCATTGTAGATTCTCTATGCTAGCCTCAGTCCATGAAGGGCTTCGCCCATAGTAGATTCTCTACACTGGCCATAGTCCATGAAGGGCTTCGCCCATAGTAGTCTCTTTGCACTGGCCTCAGTCCATGAAAGGCTTCGCCCATAGTAGATTCTCTACACTGGATATAGTCCATTAAGGGCTTCGCCCATAGTAGTTTCTGGGCAGTGGCCTCAGTCCACAAAGGGCTTCGCCCATTGTAGTTTCGGCCTCAGTCCATGAAGGGCTTCGCCCATAGTAGATTCTCTGCACTGGCCATAGTTCATGAAGGGCTTCGCCCATAGTAGATTCTCTACACTGGCCACAGTCCATGAAGGGATTCGCCCATAGTAGTTTCTGGGCACTGGCCTCAGTCCATGAAGGGCTTCGCCCATAGTAGATTCTCTGCACTGGCCTCAGTCCATGAAGGGCTTCGCCCATAGTAGATTCTCTACACTGGCCATAGTCCATGAAGGGCTTCGCCCATAGTAGATTCTCTACACTGGCCATAGTCCATGAAGGGCTTCGCCCATAGTAGTCTCTGGGCACTGGCCTCAGTCCATGAAGGGTTTCGCCCATAGTAGTTTCTGGACATTGGCCTCAGTCCATGAAGGGCTTCGCCCATAGTAGATTCTCTACACTGGATATAGTCCACTGCAATCAGTCCATGAAGGGTTTCGCCCATAGTAGTTTCTGGACATTGGCCTCAGTCCATGAAGGGCTTCGCCCATAGTAGATTCTCTACACTGGATATAGTCCATTAAGGGCTTCGCCCATAGTAGTTTCTGGGCAGTGGCCTCAGTCCACAAAGGGCTTCGCCCATTGTAGTTTCGGCCTCAGTCCATGAAGGGCTTCGCCCATAGTAGATTCTCTGCACTGGCCTCAGTCCATGAAGGGCATCGCCCATAGTAGATTCTCTACACTGGCCATACTTCATGAAGGGCTTCGCCCATAGTAGATTCTCTACACTGGCCACAGTCCATGAAGGGCTTCGCCCATAGTAGTTTCTGGGCACTGGCCTCAGTCCATGAAGGGCTTCGCCCATAGTAGATTCTCTGCACTGGCCTCAGTCCATGAAGGGCTTCGCCCATAGTAGATTCTCTACACTGGCCATAGTCCATGAAGTGCTTCGCCCATAGTAGATTCTCTATGCTGGCCTCAGTCCATGAAGGGCTTCGCCCATAGTAGTTTCTGGACCGTGGAATCAGTAAATAAACTGCTTCGCCCATAGTAGTTTCTAGACAGTGGCCTCAGTCCATGAATTGCTTCGCCCATAGTAGATTCTTTGCACTGGCCTCAGTCCATGAAGGGCTTCGCCCATTGTAGATTCTCTATGCTGGCCTCAGTCCATGAAGGGCTGCGACCATAGTAGTTTCTGGGCAGTGGCCTCAGTCCATGAAGGGCTTCGCCCATAGTAGTTTCTGGACAGTGGCCTCAGTAAATAAAGGGCTTCGCCCATAGTAGTTTCTAGACAGTGGCCTCAGTCCATGAATTGCTTCGCCCATAGTAGATTCTTTGCACTGGCCTCAGTCCATGAATGGTTTCGCCCAATGTAGATTCTCTATGCTGGCCTCAGTCCATGAAGGGCTTCGCCTATAGTAGATCCTCTGCACTGGCCTCAGTCCATGAAGGGCTTCGCCCATAGTAGATTCTCTACACTGACCATAGTCCATGAAGGGCTTCGCCCATAGTAGTCTCTGGGCACTGGCCTCAGTCCATGAACGGTTTCGCTCATAGTAGTGTCTGGACAGTGGCCTCAGTCCATGAAGGGCTTCGCCCATAGTAGATTCTCTACACTGGATATAGTCCATTAAGGGCTTCGCCCATAGTAGTTTCTGGGCAGTGGAATCAGTCCATGAAGGGCTTCGCCCATAGTAGTTTCTGGACAGTGGCCTCAGTCCATGAAGGGCTTCGCCCATAGTAGTTTATGGGCAGTGGCCTCAGTCCATGAAGGGCTTCGCCCATAGTAGTTTCTGGACAGTGGAATCAGTAAATAAACTGCTTCGCCCATAGTAGTTTCTAGACAGTGGCCTCAGTCCATGAATTGCTTCGCCCATAGTAGATTCTTTGCACTGGCCTCAGTCCATGAAGGGTTTCGCCCAATGTAGATTCTCTATGCTGGCCTCAGTCCATGAAGGGCTTCGCCCATAGTAGATTCTCTGCACTGGCCTCAGTCCATGAAGGGCTTCGCCCATAGTAGTTTCTGGACATTGGCCTCAGTCCATGAAGGGCTTCGCCCATAGTAGATTCTCTACACTGGATATAGTCCACTGGAATCAGTCCATGAAGGGTTTCGCCCATAGTAGTTTCTGGACATTGGCCTCAGTCCATGAAGGGCTTCGCCCATAGTAGATTCTCTACACTGGATATAGTCCATTAAGGGCTTCGCCCATAGTAGTTTCTGGGCAGTGGCCTCAGTCCACAAAGGGCTTCGCCCATTGTAGTTTCGGCCTCAGTCCATGAAGGGCTTCGCCCATAGTAGATTCTCTGCACTGGCCTCAGTCCATGAAGGGCATCGCCCATAGTAGATTCTCTACACTGGCCATACTTCATGAAGGGCTTCGCCCATAGTAGATTCTCTACACTGGCCACAGTCCATGAAGGGCTTCGCCCATAGTAGTTTCTGGGCACTGGTCTCAGTCCATGAAGGGCTTCGCCCATAGTAGATTCTCTGCACTGGCCTCAGTCCATGAAGGGCTTCGCCCATAGTAGATTCTCTACACTGGCCATAGTCCATGAAGGGCTTCGCCCATAGTAGATTCTCTATGCTGGCCTCAGTCCATGAAGGGCTGCGACCATAGTAGTTTCTGGGCAGTGGCCTCAGTCCATGAAGGGCTTCGCCCATAGTAGTTTCTGGACAGTGGCCTCAGTAAATAAAGGGCTTCGCCCATAGTAGTTTCTAGACAGTGGCCTCAGTCCATGAATTGCTTCGCCCATAGTAGATTCTTTGCACTGGCCTCAGTCCATGAATGGTTTCGCCCAATGTAGATTCTCTATGCTGGCCTCAGTCCATGAAGGGCTTCGCCCATAGTAGATCCTCTACACTGGCCTCAGTCCATGAAGGGCTTCGCCCATAGTAGATTCTCTACACTGACCATAGTCCATGAAGGGCTTCGCCCATAGTAGTCTCTGGGCACTGGCCTCAGTCCATGAACGGTTTCGCTCATAGTAGTGTCTGGACAGTGGCCTCAGTCCATGAAGGGCTTCGCCCATAGTAGATTCTCTACACTGGATATAGTCCATTAAGGGCTTCGCCCATAGTAGTTTCTGGGCAGTGGCCTCAGTCCATGAAGGGCTTCGCCCATAGTAGTTTCTGGACAGTGGCCTCAGTCCATGAAGGGCTTCGCCCATAGTAGTTTATGGGCAGTGGCCTCAGTCCATGAAGGGCTTCGCCCATAGTAGTTTCTGGACAGTGGAATCAGTAAATAAACTGCTTCGCCCATAGTAGTTTCTAGACAGTGGCCTCAGTCCATGAATTGCTTCGCCCATAGTAGATTCTTTGCACTGGCCTCAGTCCATGAAGGGTTTCGCCCAATGTAGATTCTCTATGCTGGCCTCAGTCCATGAAGGGCTTCGCCCATAGTAGATTCTCTGCACTGGCCTCAGTCCATGAAGGGCTTCGCCCATAGTAGTTTCTGGACAGTGGCCTCAGTAAATGAAGGGCTTCGCCCATAGTAGATTCACTGCACTGGCCTCAGTCCATGAAGGGTTTCGCCCATAGCAGATTCTCTATCCTTTCCTCAGTCCATAAAGGGCTTCGCCCATAGTAGATTCTCTACACTGGCCACAGTCCATTAAGGGCTTCGCCCATAGTATTTTCTGGGCAGTGGGCTCAGTAAATGAAGGGCTTCGCCCATAGTAGATTCACTGCACTGGCCTCAGTCCATGAAGGTTTTCGCCTATAGTAGATTCTCTATGCTGGCCTCAGTCCATAAAGGGCTTCGCCCATAGTAGATTCTCTACACTGGACACAGTCCATGAAGGGCTTCGCCCATAGTAGTTTCTGGGCAGTGGCCTCAGTCCATGAAGGGCTTCGCCCATAGTAGATTCTCTGCACTGGCCTCAGTCCATGAAGGGTTTCGCCCATAGTAGATTCTCTATGCTGGCCTCAGTCCATAAAGGGCTTCGCCCATAGTAGATTCTCTACACTGGCCACAGTCCATGAAGGGCTTCGCCCATAGTAGTTTCTGGGCAGTGGCCTCAGTCCATGGAGGGTTTCGCCCATAGTAGTTTCTGGGCAGTGGGCTCAGTCCATGAAGGGCTTCGCCCATGGTAGTTTCTGGGCCGTGGCCTCAGTCCATGAAGGGTTTCGCCCATAGTAGTTTCTAGACAGTGGCCTTAGTCCATGAAGGGCTTCGCCTATAGCAGATTCTCTACACTGGCCATAGTCCATTAAGGGCTTCGCCCATAGTAGTTTCTGGGCAGTGGCCTCAGTCCATGAAGGGCTTCGCCCATTGTAGATTCTCTATGCTGGCCTCAGTCCATGAAGGGCTGCGCCCATAGTAGTTTCTGGGCAGTGGCCTCAGTCCATGAAGGGCTTCGCCCATAGTAGTTGCTGGACAGTGGCCTCAGTAAATAAAGGGCTTCGCCCATAGTAGTTTTTAGACAGTGGCCTCAGTCCATGAATTGCTTCGCCCATAGTAGATTCTTTGCACTGGCCTCAGTCCATGAAGGGTTTCGCCCATAGTAGTTTCTGGACAGTGGCCTTAGTCCATGAAGGGCTTCGCCTATAGCAGATTCTCTACACTGGCCATAGTCCATTAAGGGCTTCGCCCATAGTAGTTTCTGGGCAGTGGCCTCAGTCCATGAAGGGCTTCGCCCATTGTAGTTTCGGCCTCAGTCCATGAATTGCATCGCCCATAGTAGATTCTTTGCACTGGCCTCAGTCCATGAAGGGCTTCGCCCATTGTAGATTCTCTATGCTGGCCTCAGTACATGAAGGGCTGCGCCCATAGTAGTTTCTGGGCAGTGGCCTCAGTCCATGAAGGGCTTCGCCCATAGTAGTTTCTGGACAGTGGCCTCAGTCCATGAAGGGCTTCGCCCATTGTAGTTTCGGCCTCAGTCCATGAAGGGCTTCGCCCATAGTAGATTCTCTACACTGGCCATAGTCCATGAAGGGCTTCGCCCATAGTAGATTCTCTACACTAGCCACAGTCCATTAAGGGCTTCGCCCATAGTAGTTTCTGGACAATGGCCTCAGTAAATGAAGGGCTTCGCGCATAGTACTTTCTAGACAGTGGCCGCAGTCCATGAATTGCTTCGCCCATAGTAGATTCTTTGCACTGGCCTCAGTCCATGAAGAGCTTCGCCCATTGTAGATTCTCTATGCTGGCCTCAGTCCATGAAGGGCTTCGCCCATAGTAGTTTCTGGGCAGTGGCCTCAGTCCATGAAGGTTTTCGCCCATAGTAGTTTCTGGACAGTGGCGGGGCTTCGCCCATAGTAGATTCTCTACACTGGCCACAGTCCTTAACGGACTTCGGCCATAGTAGTTTCTGGGCAGTGGCCTCAGTCCATGCAGGGCTTGGCCCATAGTAGTTTCTGGGTAGTGGCCTCAGTAAATGAAGGGCTTCGCCCATAGTAGAGTCTCTACACTGGCCACAATACATTAAGGGCTTCGGCCATAGTAGTTTCTGGACAGTGGCCTCAGTAAATGAAGGGCTTCGCCCATAGTAGAGTCTCTACACTGGCCACAATACATTAAGGGCTTCGCCCATAGTAGTTTCTGGACAATGGCCTCAGTAAATGAAGCGCTTTGCTCATAGTAGTTTCTAGACAGTAGCCGCAGTCCATGAATTGCTTCGCCCATAGTAGATTCTTTGCACTGGCCTCAGTCCATGAAGGGTTTCGCCCAATGTAGATTCTCTATGCTGGCCTCAGTCCATGAAGGGCTTCGCCCATAGTAGATTCTCTGCACTGGCCTCAGTCCATGCAGGGCTTCGCCCATAGTAGATTCTCTACACTGGCCATAGTCCATGAAGGGCTTCGCCCATAGTAGTCTCTGGGCACTGGCCTCAGTCCATGAACGGTTTCGCCCATAGTAGTTTCTGGGCAGTGGCCTCAGTCCATGAAGGGCTTCGCCCATTGTAGTTTCGGCCTCAGTCCATGAAGGGCTTCGCCCATAGTAGTTTCTGGGCAGTGGCCTCAGTCCATGAAGGGCTTCGCCCATAGTAGATTCTCTACACTGGCCACAGTCCATGAAGCGCTTCGCTCATAGTAGTTTCTACGCAGTGGGCTTAGTCCATGAAGGGCTTCGCCCATAGTAGTTTCTGGACAGTGGCCTCAGTCCATGAAGTTCTTCGCCCAGAGTAGTTTCTGGACAGTGACCACAGCCCATGAATTGCTTCGCCCATAGTAGTTTCTGGGCAGCGGCCTCAGTCCATGAAGGGCTTCGCCCATAGTAGATTCTCTGCACTGGCCTCAGTCCATGAAGGGTTTCGCCCATAGTAGTTTCTGGACAGTGGCGGGGCTTCGCCCATAGTAGATTCTCTACACTGGCCACAGTCCTTAAAGGACTTCGGCCATAGTAGTTTCTGGGCAGTGGCCTCAGTCCATGCAGGGCTTGGCCCATAGTAGTTTCTGGGTAGTGGCCTCAGTAAATGAAGGGCTTCGCCCATAGTAGATTCTCTACACTGGCCACATTACATTAAGGGATTCGGCCATAGTAGTTTCTGGGCAGCGGCCTCAGTCCATGAAGGGCTTCGCCCATAGTAGATTCTCTGCACTGGCCATAGTCCATGAAGGGCTTCGCCCATAGTAGTTTCTGGGCAGTGGCCTCAGTCCATGAAGGTTTTCGCCCATAGTAGTTTCTGGACAGTGGCGGCGCTTCGCCCATAGTAGATTCTCTACACTGGCCACAGTCCATAAAGGACTTCGCCCATAGTAGTTTCTGGGCAGTGGCCTCAGTCCATGCAGGGCTTGGCCCATAGTAGTTTCTGGGTAATGGCCTCAGTAAATGAAGGGCTTCGCCCATAGTAGATTCTCTACACTGGCCACAATACATTAAGGGATTCAGCCAAAGTAGTTTCTGGACAGTGGCCTCAGTCCATGAAAGGCTTCGCCCATAGTAGATTCTCTACACTAGCCACAGTCCATTAAGGGCTTGGCCCATAGTAGTTTCTAGACAGTGGCCGCAGTCCATGAATTGCTTCGCCCATAGTAGATTCTTTGCACTGGCCTCAGTCCATGAAGGGCTTCGCCCATTGTAGATTCTCTATGCTGGCCTCAGTCCATAAAGGGCTTCGCCCATAGTAGATTCTCTACACTGGCCATAGTCCATGAGGGGCTTCGCCCATAGTAGTTTCTGGGCAGTGGCCTCAGTCCGGGAAGGTTTTCGCCCATAGTAGTTTCTGGACAGTGGCGGGGCTTCGCCCATAGTAGATTCTCTACACTGGCCACAGTCCATTAAGGGCTTCGCCCATAGTAGTTTCTGGACAGTGGCCTCCATGAAGGGGTTCGCCCATAGTAGATTCTCTATGCTGGCCTCAGTCCATAAAGGGCTTCGCCCATAGTAGATTCTCTGCACTGGCCACAGTCCATGAAGGGTTTCGGCCATAGTAGTTTCTGGGCAGTGGCCTCAGTCCATGAAGGACTTCGCCCATAGTAGTTTCTGGACAGTGGCCTCAGTAAATAAAGGGCTTCGCCCATAGTAGATTCACTGCACTGGCCTAAGTCCATGAAGGGTTTCGCCCATAGAAGATTCTCTATCCTTTCCTCAGTCCATAAAGGCCTTCGCCCATAGTAGATTCTCTACACTGGCCACAGTCCATTAAGGGCTTCGCCCATAGTATTTTCTGGACAGTGGCCTCCATGAAGGGGTTCGCCTATAGTAGATTCTCTATGCTGGCCTCAGTCCATGAAGGGTTTCGCCCATAGTAGATTCTCTATGCTGGCCTCAGTCCATAAAGGGCTTCGCCCATAGTAGATTCTCTACACTGGACACAGTCCATGAAGGGCTTCGCCCATAGTAGTTTCTGGGCAGTGGCCTCAGTCCATGAAGGGCTTCGCCCATAGTAGATTCTCTGCACTGGCCTCAGTCCATGAAGGGTTTCGCCCATAGTAGATTCTCTATGCTGGCCTCAGTCCATAAAGGGCTTCGCCCATAGTAGATTCTCTACACTGGCCACAGTCCATGAAGGGCTTCGCCCATAGTAGTTTCTGGGCAGTGGCCTCAGTCCATGAAGGGCTTCGCCCATAGTAGATTCTCTGCACTGGCCTCAGTCCATGAAGGGTTTCGCCTATAGTAGATTCTCTATGCTGGCCTCAGTCCATAAAGGGCTTCGCCCATAGTAGATTCTCTACACTGGCCACAGTCCATGAAGGGCTTCGCCCATAGTAGTTTCTGGGCAGTGGCCTCAGTCCATGAATTGCTTCGCCCATAGTAGATTCTTTGCACTGGCCTCAGTCCATGAAGGGCTTCGCCCATTGTAGATTCTCTATGCTGGCCTCAGTCCATGAAGGGCTGCGCCCATAGTAGTTTCTGGGCAGTGGCCTCAGTCCATGAAGGGCTTCGCCCATAGTAGATTCTCTACAGTGGCCACAGTCCATGAAGGGCTTCGCCCATAGTAGTTTCTGGACAGTGGCCTCAGTAAATAAAGGGCTTCGCCCATAGTAGTTTCTAGACAGTGGCCTCAGTCCATGAATTGCTTTGCCCATAGTAGATTCTTTGCACTGGCCTCAGTCCATGAAGGGTTTCGACCAATGTAGATTCTCTATGCTGGCCTCAGTCCATGAAGGGCTTCGCCCATAGTAGATTCTCTGCACTGGCCTCAGTCCATGAAGGGCTTCGCCCATAGTAGATTCTCTACACTGGCCACAGTCCATAAAGGGCTTCGCCCATAGTAGTTTCTGGGCAGTGGCCTCAGTCCATGAAGGGCTTGGCCCATAGTAGTTTCTGGGTAGTGGCCTCAGTAAATGAAGGGCTTCGCCCATAGTAGATTCTCTACACTGGCCACAGTACATTAAGGGCTTCGGCCATAGTAGTTTCTGGACAGTGGCCTCAGTCCATGAAGGGCTTCGCCCATAGTAGATTCTCTACACTAACCACAGTCCATTAAGGGCTTCGCCCATAGTAGTTTCTGGACAATGGCCTCAGTAAATGAAGGGCTTCGCTCATAGTAGTTTCTAGACAGTGGCCGCAGTCCATGAATTGCTTCGCCCATAGTAGATTCTTTGCACTGGCCTCAGTCCATGAAGGGCTTCGCCCATTGTAGATTCTCTATGCTGGCGTCAGTCCATGAAGGGCTTCGCCCATAGTAGTTTCTGGGCAGTGGCCTCAGTCCATGAAGGGCTTGGCCCATAGTAGTTTCTGGACAGTGGCCTCAGTAAATGAAGGGCTTCGCCCATAGTAGATTCTCTACACTGGCCGCAGTCCATTAAGGGCTTCGGCCATAGTAGTTTCTGGACAGTGGCCGCAGTCCATGAATTGCTTCGCCCATAGTAGATTCTTTGCACTGGCCTCAGTCCATGAAGGGCTTCGCCCATTGTAGATTCTCTATGCTGGCCTCAGTCCATAAAGGGCTTCAACCATAGTAGATTCTCTACACTGGCCATAGTCCATGAAGGGCTTCGCCCATAGTAGTTTCTGGGCAGTGGCCTCAGTCCATGAAGGTTTTCGCCCATAGTAGTTTCTGGACAGTGGCGCTGCTTCGCCCATAGTAGATTCTCTACACTGGCCACAGTCCATTAAGGGCTTCGCCCATAGTAGTTTCTGGACAGTGGCCTCCATGAAGGGGTTCGCCCATAGTAGATTCTCTATGCTGGCCTCAGTCCATAAAGGCCTTCGCCTCCATGAAGGGGTTCGCCCATAGTAGATTCTCTATGCTGGCCTCAGTCCATAAAGGGCTTCGCCCATAGTAGATTCTCTGCACTGGCCACAGTCCATGAAGGGCTTCGCCCATAGTAGTTTCTGGGCAGTGGCCTCAGTCCATGAAGGTTTTCGCCCATAGTAGTTTCTGGACAGTGGCGGGGCTTTGCCCATAGTAGATTCTCTACACTGGCCACAGTCCATAAAGGGCTTCGCCCATAGTAGTTTCTGGGCAGTGGCCTCAGTCCATGAAGGGCTTGGCCCATAGTAGTTTCTGGGTAGTGGCCTCAGTAAATGAAGGGCTTCGCCCATAGTAGATTCTCTACACTGGCCACAGTACATTAAGGGCTTCGGTCATAGTAGTTTCTGGACAGTGGCCTCAGTCCATGAAGGGCTTCGCCCATAGTAGATTCTCTACACTAACCACAGTCCATTAAGGGCTTCGCCCATAGTAGTTTCTGGACAATGGCCTCAGTAAATGAAGGGCTTCGCTCATTGTAGTTTCTAGACAGTGACCGCAGTCCATGAATTGCTTCGCCCATAGTAGATTCTTTGCACTGGCCTCAGTCCATGAAGGGCTTCGCCCATTGCAGATTCTCTATGCTGGCGTCAGTCCATGAAAGGCTTCGCCCATAGTAGTTTCTGGGCAGTGGCCTCAGTCCATGAAGGGCTTGGCCCATAGTAGTTTCTGGACAGTGGCCTCAGTAAATGAAGGGCTTCGCCCATAGTAGATTCTCTACACTGGCCACAGTCCATTAAGGGCTTCGGCCATAGTAGTTTCTGGACAGTGGCCGCAGTCCATGAATTGCTTCGCCCATAGTAGATTCTTTGCACTGGCCTCAGTCCATGAAGGGCTTCGCCCATTGTAGATTCTCTATGCTGGCCTCAGTCCATAAAGGGCTTCGCCCATAGTAGATTCTCTACACTGGCCATAGTCCATGAAGGGCTTCGCCCATAGTAGTTTCTGGACAGTGGCCGCAGTCCATGAATTGCTTCGCCCATAGTAGATTCTTTGCACTGGCCTCAGTACATGAAGGGCTTCGCCCATTGTAGATTCTCTATGCTGGCCTCAGTCCATGAAGGGCTTCGCCCATAGTAGTTTCTGGGCAGTGGCCTCAGTCCATGAAGGTTTTCGCCCATAGTAGTTTCTGGACAGTGGCGGGGCTTCGCTCATAGTAGATTCTCTACACTGGCCACAGTCCATAAAGGGCTTCGCCCATAGTAGTTTCTGGGCAGTGGCCTCAGTCCATGAAGGGCTTGGCCCATAGTAGTTTCTGGACAGTGGCCTTAGTCCATGAAGGGCTTCGCCCATAGCAGATTCTCTACACTTACCATAGTCCATTAAGGGCTTCGCCCATAGTAGTTTCTGGGCAGTGGCCTCAGTCCATGAAGGGCTTCGCCCATTGTAGTTTCGGCCTTAGTCCACGAAGGGCTTCGCCCATAGTAGTTTCTAGACAGTGGCTTCAGTCCATGAATTGCTTCGCCCACAGTAGATTCTTTGCACTGGCCTCAGTCCATGAAGGGCTTCGCCCATTGTAGATTCTCTATGCTGGCCTCAGTCCATGAAGGGCTGCGCCCATAGTAGTTTCTTGGCAGTGGCCGCAGTCCATGAATTGCTTCGCCCATAGTAGATTCTTTGCACTGGCCTCAGTCCATGAAGGGCTTCGCCCATTGTAGATTCTCTATGCTGGCCTCAGTCCATAAAGGGCTTCGCCCATAGTAGATTCTCTACACTGGCCACAGTCCATGAAGGGCTTCGCCCATAGTAGTTTCTGGACAGTGGCCACAGTCCATGAAGGGCTTCGCCCATAGTAGTTCCTGGACAGTGGCCTCAGTAAATAAAGGGCTTCGCCCATTGTAGATTCTCTATGCTGGCCTCAGTCCATGAAGGGCTTCGCCCATAGTAGTTTCTGGGCAGTGGCCTCAGTCCATGAAGGGTTTCGCCCGTAGTAGTTTCTAGACAGTGGCCTCAGTCCATGAATTGCTTCGCCCATAGTAGATTCTTTGCACTGGCCTCAGTCCATGAAGGGCTTCGCCCATTGTAGATTCTCTATGCTGGCCTCAGTCCATGAAGGGCTGCGCCCATAGTAGTTTCTTGGCAGTGGCCTCAGTCCATGAAGGGCTTCGCCCATTGTAGTTTCTGGAAAGTGGCTTCAGTCCATAAAGGGCTTCGCCCATAGTAGATTCTCTACACTGGCCACAGTCCATGAAGGGCTTCGCCCATAGTAGTTTCTAGACAGTGGCTTCAGTCCATGAATTGCTTCGCCCACAGTAGATTCTTTGCACTGGCCTCAGTCCATGAAGGGCTTCGCCCATTGTAGATTCTCTATGCTGGCCTCAGTCCATGAAGGGCTGCGCCCATAGTAGTTTCTTGGCAGTGGCCTCAGTCCATGAAGGGCTTCGCCCATTGTAGTTTCTGGAAAGTGGCTTCAGTCCATAAAGGGCTTCGCCCATAGTAGATTCTCTACACTGGCCATAGTCCATGAAGGGCTTCGCCCATAGTAGATTCTCTACACTGGCCACAGTCCATGAAGGGCTTCGCCCATAGTTGTTTCTGGGTAGTGGGCTTAGTCCATGAAGGGCATCGCCCATAGTAGTTTCTGGGCAGTGGAATCAGTCCATGAAGGTTTTCGCCCATAGTAGATTCTCTACACTGGCCATAGTCCATGAAGGGCTTCGCCCATAGTAGTTTCTGGGTAGTGGCCTCAGTAAATGAAGGGCTTCGCCCATAGTAGATTCTCTACACTGGCCACAGTCCATAAAGGGCTTCGCCCATAGTAGTTTCTGGACAGTGGCCTCAGTCCATGAATTGCTTCGCCCATAGTAGATTCTTTGCACTGGCCTCAGTCCATGAAGGGTTTCGACCAATGTAGATTCTCTATGCTGGCCTCAGTCCATGAAGGGCTTCGCCCATAGTAGATTCTTTGCACTGGCCTCAGTCCATGAAGGGCTTCGCCCATTGTAGATTCTCTATGCTGGCCTCAGTCCATAAAGGGCTTCGCCCATAGTAGATTCTCTACACTGGCCACAGTCCATGAAGGGCTTCGCCCATAGTAGTTTCTGGACAGTGGCCACAGTCCATGAAGGGCTTCGCCCATAGTAGTTTCTGGACAGTGACCTCAGTAAATAAAGGGCTTCGCCCATAGTAGTTTCTAGACAGTGGCCTCAGTACATGAATTGCTTCGCCCATAGTAGATTCTTTGCACTGGCCTCAGTCCATGAAGGGTTTCGACCAATGTAGATTCTCTATGCTGGCCTCAGTCCATGAAGGGCTTCGCCCATAGTAGATTCTCTGCACTGGCCTCAGTCCATGAAGGGCTTCGCCCATAGTAGATTCTCTACACTGGCCATAGTCCATGAAGGGCTTCGCCCATAGTAGATTCTCTACACTGGCCACAGTCCATGAAGGGCTTCGCCCATAGTTGTTTCTGGGTAGTGGGCTTAGTCCATGAAGGGCATCGCCCATAGTAGTTTCTGGGCAGTGGAATCAGTCCATGAAGGTTTTCGCCCATAGTAGTTTCTGGGCAGTGGCCTCAGTCCATGAAGGGCTTGGCCCATAGTAGTTTCTGGGCAGTGGCCTCAGTAAATGAAGGGCTTCGCCCATAGTAGATTCTCTACACTGGCCACAGTCCATAAAGGGCTTCGCCCATAGTAGTTTCTGGACAGTGGCCTCAGTCCATGAAGGGCTTCGACCAAAGTAGATTCTCTACACTAACCACAGTCCATTAAGGGCTTCGCCTATAGTAGTTTCTGGGCAGTGGCCTCAGTCCATGAAGGGTTTCGCCCGTAGTAGTTTCTAGACAGTGGCCTCAGTCCATGAATTGCTTCGCCCATAGTAGATTCTTTGCACTGGCCTCAGTCCATGAAGGGCTTTGCCCATTGTAGATTCTCTATGCTGGCCTCAGTCCATAAAGGGCTTCGCCCATAGTAGATTCTCTACACTGGCCACAGTCCATGAAGGGCTTCGCCCATTGTAGTTTCTGGACAGTGGCCTCAGTAAATAAAGGGCTTCGCCCATAGTAGTTTCTAGACAGTGGTCTCAGTCCATGAATTGCTTCGCCCATAGTAGATTCTTTGCACTGGCCTCAGTCCATGAAGGGTTTCGACCACTGTAGATTCTCTATGCTGGCCTCAGTCCATGAAGGGCTTCGCCCATAGTAGATTCTCTGCACTGGCCTCAGTCCATGAAGGGCTTCGCCCATTGCAGATTCTCTATGCTGGCGTCAGTCCATGAAGGGCTTCGCCCATAGTAGTTTCTGGGCAGTGGCCTCAGTCCATGAAGGGCTTGGCCCATAGTAGTTTCTGGACAGTGGCCTCAGTAAATGAAGGGCTTCGCCCATAGTAGATTCCTTGCACTGGCCTCAGTCCATGAAGGGCTTCGCCCATTGTAGATTCTCTATGCTGGCCTCAGTCCATGAAGGGCTTCGCCCATAGTAGATTCTCTGCACTGGCCTCAGTCCATGAAGGGCTTCGCCCATTGCAGATTCTCTATGCTGGCGTCAGTCCATGAAGGGTTTCGCCTATAGTAGTTTCTGGGCAGTGGCCTCAGTCCATGAAGGGCTTGGCCCATAGTAGTTTCTGGACAGTGGCCTCAGTAAATGAAGGGCTTCGCCCATAGTAGATTCTCTACACTGGCCACAGTCCATTAAGGGCTTCGGCCATAGTAGTTTCTGGACAGTGGCAGCAGTCCATGAAATGCTTCGCCCATAGTAGATTCTTTGCACTGGCCTCAGTCCATGAAGGGCTTCGCCCATTGTAGATTCTCTATGCTGGCCTCAGTCCATAAAGGGCTTCGCCCATAGTAGATTCTCTACACTGGCCATAGTCCATGAAGGGCTTCTCCCATAGTAGTTTCTGTACAGTGGCCGCAGTCCATGAAATGCTTCGCCCATAGTAGATTCTTTGCACTGGCCTCAGTTCATGAAGGGCTTCGCCCATTGTAGATTCTCTATGCTGGCCTCAGTACATGAAGGGCTTCGCCCATAGTAGATTCTCTACACTGGCCACAGCCCATAAAGGGCTTCGCCCATAGTAGCTTCTGGGCAGTGGCCTCAGTCCATGAAGGGCTTGGCCCATAGTAGTTTCTCTGTAGTGGCCTCAGTCCATGAAGGGGTTCGCCCATAGTAGATTCTCTACACTGGCCACAGTCCATGAAGGGCTTCGCCCATAGTAGTTTCTGGGCAGTGGCCTCAGTCCATGAAGGGTTTCGCCCATAGTAGTTTCTGGACAGTGGCCTTAGTCCATGAAGGGCTTCGCCCATAGCAGATTCTCTACACTGGCCATAGTCCATTAAGGGCTTCGGCCATAGTAGTTACTGGACAGTGGCCGCAGTCCATGAATTGCTTCGCCCATAGTAGATTCTTTGCACTGGCCTCAGTCCATGAAGGGCTTCGCCCATTGTAGATTTTCTATGCTGGCCTCAGTCCATAAAGGGCTTCGCCCATAGTAGATTCTCTACACTGGCCATAGTCCATGAAGGGCTTCGCCCATAGTAGTTTCTGGACAGTGGCCGCAGTCCATGAATTGCTTCGCCCATAGTAGATTCTCTGCACTGGCCTCAGTCCATGAAGGGCTTCGCCCATAGTAGATTCTCTACACTGGCCATAGTCCATGAAGGGCTTCGCCCATAGTAGTTTCTGGGCAGTGGCCTCAGTCCATGAAGGGCTTCGCCCATTGTAGTTTCGGCCTCAGTCCATGAAGGGCTGCGCCCATAGTAGTTTCTGGGCAGTGGCCTCAGTCCATGAAGGGCTTCGCCCATAGTAGATTCTCTATGCTGGCCTGAGTCCATAAAGGGATTCGCCCATAGTAGATTCTCTACACTGGCCACAGTCCATGAAGGGCTTCGCCCATAGTAGTTTCTGGGCAGTGGCCTCAGTCCATGAAGGGCTTCGCCCATTGTAGTTTCGGCCTCAGTCCATGAAGGGCTGCGCCCATAGTAGTTTCTGGACAGTGGCCTCAGTAAATAAAGGGCTTCGCCCATAGTAGTTTCTAGACAGAGGCCTCAGTCCATGAATTGCTTCGCCCATAGTAGATTCTTTGCACTGGCCTTAGTCCATGAAGGGTTTCGCCCATAGTAGATTCTCTATGCTGGCCTGAGTCCATAAAGGGATTCGCCCATACTAGTTTCTGGGCAGTGGCCTCAGTCCATGAAGGGTTTGGCCCATAGTAGTTTCTGGGTAGTGGCCTCAGTCCATGAAGGGGTTCGCCCATAGTAGATTCTCTGCACTGGCCTCAGTCCATGAAGGGTTTCGCCCATAGTAGATTCTCTATGCTGGCCTCAGTCCATAAAGGGCTTCGCCCATAGTAGATTCTCTACACTGCCCACAGTCCATGAAGGGCTTCGCCCATAGTAGTTTCTGGGCAGTGGCCTCAGTCCATGAAGGGTTTCGCCCGTAGTAGTTTCTAGACAGTGGCCTCAGTCCATGAATTGCTTCGCCCATAGTAGATTCTTTGCACTGGCCTCAGTCCATGAAGGGTTTCGACCAATGTAGATTCTCTATGCTGGCCTCAGTCCATGAAGGGCTTCGCCCATAGTAGATTCTCTGCACTGGCCTCAGTCCATGAAGGGCTTCGCCCATTGCAGATTCTCTATGCTGGCATCAGTCCATGAAGGGCTTCGCCCATAGTAGTTTCTGGGCAGTGGCCTCAGTCCATGAAGGGCTTGGCCCATAGTAGTTTCTGGACAGTGGCCTCAGTAAATGAAGGGCTTCGCCCATAGTAGATTCTCTACACTGGCCACAGTCCATTAAGGGCTTCGGCCATAGTAGTTTCTGGACAGTGGCCGCAGTCCATGAATTGCTTCGCCCATAGTAGATTCTTTGCACTGGCCTCAGTCCATGAAGGGCTTCGCCCATTGTAGATTCTCTATGCTGGCCTCAGTCCATAAAGGGCTTCGCCCATAGTAGATTCTCTACACTGGCCATAGTCCATGAAGGGCTTCTCCCATAGTAGTTTCTGGACAGTGGCCGCAGTCCATGAATTGCTTCGCCCATAGTAGATTCTTTGCACTGGCCTCAGTCCATGAAGGGCTTCGCCCATTGTAGATTCTCTACACTGGCCATAGTCCATGAAGGGCTTCGCCCATAGTAGTTTCTGGACAGTGGCCGCAGTCCATGAACTGCTTCGCCCATAGTAGATTCTTTGCACTGGCCTCAGTCCATGAAGGGCTTCGCCCATTGTAGATTCTCTATGCTGGCCTCAGTCCATAAAGGGCTTCGCCCATAGTAGATTCCCTACACTGGCCATAGTCCATGAAGGGCTTCGCCCATAGTAGTTTCTGGACAGTGGCCGCAGTCCATGAATTGCTTCGCCCATAGTAGATTCTCTGCACTGGCCTCAGTCCATGAAGGGCTTCGCCCATAGTAGATTCTCTACACTGGCCATAGTCCATGAAGGACTTCGCCCATAGTAGTTTCTGGGCAGTGGCCTCAGTCCATGAAGGGCTTCGCCCATTGTAGTTTCGGCCTCAGTCCATGAAGGGCTGCGCCCATAGTAGTTTCTGGGCAGTGGCCTCAGTCCATGAAGGGCTTCGCCCATAGTATTTTCTGGACAGTGGCCTCAGTAAATAAAGGGCTTCACCCATAGTAGTTTCTAGACAGTGGCCTCAGTCTATGAATTGCTTCGCCGATAGTAGATTCTTTGCACTGGCCTCAGTCCATGAAGGGTTTCGCCCATAGTAGATTCTCTATGCTGGCCTCAGTCCATAAAGGGCTTCGCCCATAGTAGATTCTCTACACTGGCCACAGTCCATGAAGGGCTTCGCCCATAGTAGTTTCTGGGCAGTGGCCTCAGTCCATGAAGGGCTTGGCCCATAGTAGTTTCTGGGTAGTGGCCTCAGTCCATGAAGGGGTTCGCCCATAGTAGATTCTCTGCACTGGCCTCAGTCCATGAAGGGTTTCGCCCATAGTAGATTCTCTATGCTGGCCTCAGTCCATAAAGGGCTTCGCCCATAGTAGATTCTCTGCACTGGCCACAGTCCATGAAGGGCTTCGCCCATAGTAGTTTCTGGGCAGTGGCCTCAGTCCATGAAGGGTTTCGCCCATAGTAGTTTCTGGACAGTGGCCTTAGTCCATGAAGGGCTTCGCCCATAGCAGATTCTCTGCACTGGCCATAGTCCATTAAGGGCTTCGCCCACAGTAGTTTCTGGGCAGTGGCCTCAGTCCATGAAGGGCTTCGCCCACAGTAGATTCTTTGCACTGGCCTCAGTCCATGAAGGGCTTCGCCCATAGTAGTTTCTGGACAGTGGCCTCAGTAAATAAAGGGCTTCGCCCATAGTAGTTTCTAGACAGTGGCCTCAGTCTATGAATTGCTTCGCCCATAGTAGATTCTCTACAGTGGCCACAGTCCATGAAGGGCTTCGCCCATAGTAGTTTCTGGACAGTGGCCTCAGTCCATGAAGGGCTTCGCCCATAGTAGATTCTCTACAGTGGCCACAGTCCATGAAGGGCTTCGCCCATAGTAGTTTCTGGACAGTGGCCTCAGTAAATAAAGGGCTTCGCCCATTGTAGATTCTCTATGCTGGCCTCAGTCCATGAAGGGCTACGCCCATAGTAGTTTCTGGGCAGTGGCCTCAGTCCATGAAGGGTTTCGCCCGTAGTAGTTTCTAGACAGTGGCCTCAGTCCATGAATTGCTTCGCCCATAGTAGATTCTTTGCACTGGCCTCAGTCCATGAAGGGCTTCGCCCATTGTAGATTCTCTATGCTGGCCTCAGTCCATAAAGGGCTTCGCCCATAGTAGATTCTCTACACTGGCCACAGTCCATGAAGGGCTTCGCCAATAGTAGTTTCTGGACAGTGGCCTCAGTAAATAAAGGGCTTCGCCCATAGTAGTTTCTAGACAGTGGCCTCAGTCCATGAATTGCTTCGCCCATAGTAGATTCTTTGCACTGGCCTCAGTCCATGAAGGGTTTCGACCAATGTAGATTCTCTATGCTGGCCTCAGTCCATGAAGGGCTCCGCCCGTAGTAGATTCTCTGCACTGGCCTCAGTCCATGAAGGGCTTCGCCCGTAGTAGATTCTCTACACTGGCCATAGTCCATGAAGGGCTTCGCCCATAGTAGATTCTCTACACTGGCCACAGTCCATGAAGGGCTTCGCCCATAGTAGTTTCTGGGCAGTGGGCTCAGTACATGAAGGGCATCGCCCATAGTAGTT
The DNA here is from genome assembly GCA_907269125.1 of Eristalis pertinax. Lineage (NCBI taxonomy): Eukaryota > Metazoa > Arthropoda > Insecta > Diptera > Syrphidae > Eristalis > Eristalis pertinax. The sequence goes on along the minus strand of OU026145.1, from coordinate 103,768,772 downwards.
TCTGGGCAGTGGCCTCAGTCCATGATGGTTTTCGCCCATAGTAGTTTCTGGACAGTGGCGGGGCTTCGCCCATAGTAGATTCTCTACACTGGCCACAGTCCATAAAGGGCTTCGCCCATAGTAGTTTTTGGGCAGTGGCCTGAGTCCATGAAGGGCTTGGCCCATAGTAGTTCCTGGGTAGTGGCCTCAGTAAATGAAGGACTTCGCTCATAGTAGATTCTCTACACTGGCCACAGTACATTAAGGGCTTCGGCCATAGTAGTTTCTGGACAGTGGCCTCAGTCCATGAAGGGCTTCGCCCATAGTAGATTCTCTACACTAACCACAGTCCATTAAGGGCTTCGCCCATAGTAGTTTCTGGACAATGGCCTCAGTAAATGAAGGGCTTCGCTCATAGTAGTTTCATGACAGTGGCCGCAGTCCATGAATTGCTTCGCCCATAGTAGATTCTTTGCACTGGCCTCAGTCCATGAAGGGCTTCGCCCATTGCAGATTCTTTATGCTGGCGTCAGTCCATGAAGGGCTTCGCCCATAGTAGTTTCTGGGCAGTGGCCTTAGTCCATGAAGGGCTTGGCCCATAGTAGTTTCTGGACAGTGGCCTCAGTAAATGAAGGGCTTCGCCCATAGTAGATTCTCTACACTGGCCACAGTCCATTAAGGGCTTCGGCCATAGTAGTTTCTGGACAGTGGCCGCAGTCCATGAATTGCTTCGCCCATAGTAGATTCTTTGCACTGGCCTCAGTCCATGAAGGGCTTCGCCCATTGTAGATTCTCTACACTGGCCATAGTCCATGAAGGGCTTCGCCCATAGTAGTTTCTGGGCAGTGGCCTCAGTCCATGAAGATTTTCGCCCATAGTAGTTTCTGGACAGTGGCCTCCATGAAGGGGTTCGCCCATAGTAGATTCTCTATGCTGGCCTCAGTCCATAAAGGGCTTCGCCCATAGTAGATTCTCTGCACTGGCCACAGTCCATGAAGGGCTTCGCCCATAGTAGTTTCTGGGTAGTGGGCTCAGTCCATGAAGGGCATCGCCCATAGTAGTTTCTGGGCAGTGGCCTCAGTCCATAAAGAGCTTCGCCCATAGTAGATTCACTGCACTGGCCTCAGTCCATGAAGGGTTTCGCCCATAGCAGATTCTCTATCCTTTCCTCAGTCCATAAAGGGCTTCGCCCATAGTAGATTCTCTACACTGGACACAGTCCATTAAGGGCTTCGCCCATAGTATTTTCTGGACAGTGGCCTCCATGAAGGGGTTCGCCTATAGTAGATTCTCTATGCTGGCCTCAGTCCATAAAGGGCTTCGCCCATAGTAGATTCTCTACACTGGACACAGTCCATGAAGGGCTTCGCCCATAGTAGTTTCTGGGCATAGTAGATTCTCTACACTGGCCACAGTACATTAAGGGCTTCGGCCATAGTAGTTTCTGGACAGTGGCCTCAGTCCATGAAGGGCTTCGCCCATAGTAGATTCTCTACACTTGCCACAGTCCATTAAGGGTTTCGCCCATAGTAGTTTCTGGACAATGGCCTCAGTAAATGAAGGGCTTCGCTCATAGTAGTTTCTAGACAGTTCCCGCAGTCCATGAATTGCTTCGCCCATAGTCGATTCTTTGCACTGGCCTCAGTCCATGAAGGGCTTCGCCCATTGTAGATTCTCTATGCTGGCGTCAGTCCATGAAGGGCTTCGCACATAGTAGTTTCTGGGCAGTGGCCTCAGTCCATGAAGGGCTTGGCCCATAGTAGTTTCTGGACAGTGGCCTCAGTAAATGAAGGGCTTAGCCCATAGTAGATTCTCTACACTGGCCACAGTCCATTAAGGGCTTCGGCCATAGTAGTTTCTGGACAGTGGCCGCAGTCCATGAATTGCTTCGCCCATAGTAGATTCTTTGCACTGGCCTCAGTCCATGAAGGGCTTCGCCCATTGTAGATTCTCTATGCTGGCCTCAGTCCATAAAGGGCTTCGCCCATAGTAGATTCTCTACACTGGCCATAGTCCATGAAGGGCTTCGCCCATAGTAGTTTCTGGGCAGTGGCCTCAGTCCATGAAGGTTTTCGCCCATAGTAGTTTGTGGACAGTGGCGGGGCTTCGCCCATAGTAGATTCTCTACACTGGCCACAGTCCATTAAGGGCTTCGCCCATAGTAGTTTCTGGACAGTGGCCTCCATGAAGGGGTTCGCCCATAGTAGATTCTCTATGCTGGCCTCAGTCCATGAAGGGCTTCGCCCATTGCAGATTCTTTATGCTGGCGTCAGTCCATAAAGGGCTTCGCCCATAGTAGTTTCTGGGCAGTGGCCTCAGTCCATGAAGGGTTTCGCCCATAGTAGTTTCTGGACAGTGGCCTTAGTCCATGAAGGGCTTCGCCCATAGCAGAATCTCTACACTGACCATAGTCCATTAAGGGCTTCGGCCATAGTAGTTTCTGGACAGTGGCCGCAGTCCATGAATTGCTTCGCCCATAGTAGATTCTTTGCACTGGCCTCAGTCCATGAAGGGCTTCGCCCATTGTAGATTCTCTATGCTGGCCTCAGTCCATAAAGGGCTTCGCCCATAGTAGATTCTCTACACTGGCCATAGTCCATGAAGGGCTTCGTCCATAGTAGTTTCTGGACAGTGGCCGCAGTCCATGAATTGCTTCGCCCATAGTAGATTCTTTGCACTGGCCTCAGTCCATGAAGGGCTTCGCCCATTGTAGATACTCTATGCTGGCCTCAGTCCATAAAGGGCTTCGCCCATAGTAGATTCTCTACACTGGCCATAGTCCATGAAGGGCTTCGCAAATAGTAGTTTCTGGACAGTGGCCGCAGTCCATGAATTGCTTCGCCCATAGTAGATTCTCTGCACTGGCCTCAGTCCATGAAGGGCTTCGCCCATAGTAGATTCTCTACACTGGCCATAGTCCATGAAGGGCTTCGCCCATAGTAGTTTCTGGGCAGTGGCCTCAGTCCATGAAGGGCTTCGCCCATTGTAGTTTCGGCCTCAGTCCATGAAGGGCTGCGCCCATAGTAGTTTCTGGGCAGTGGCCTCAGTCCATGAAGGGCTTCGCCCATAGTAGTTTCTGGACAGTGGCCTCAGTAAATAAAGGGCTTCGCCCATAGTAGTTTCTAGACAGTGGCCTCAGTCCATGAATTGCTTCGCCCATAGTAGATTCTTTGCACTGGCCTCAGTCCATGAAGGGTTTCGCCCATAGTAGATTGTCTATGCTGGCCTCAGTCCATAAAGGGCTTCGCCCATAGTAGATTCTCTACACTGGCCACAGTCCATGAAGGGCTTCGCCCATAGTAGTTTCTGGGCAGTGGCCTCAGTCAATGAAGGGCTTGGCCCATAGTAGTTTCTGGGTAGTGGCCTCAGTCCATGAAGGGGTTCGCCCATAGTAGATTCTCTGCACTGGCCTCAGTCCATGAAGGGTTTCGCCCATAGTAGATTCTCTATGCTGGCCTCAGTCCATAAAGGGCTTCGCCCATAGTAGATTCTCTACACTGGCCACAGTCCATGAAGGGCTTCGCCCATAGTAGTTTCTGGGCAGTGGCCTCAGACCATGAAGGGTTTCGCCCATAGTAGTTTCTGGACAGTGGCCTTAGTCCATGAAGGGCTTCGCCCATAGCAGATTCTCTACACTGGCCATAGTCCATTAAGGGCTTCGCCCATAGTAGTTTCTGGGCAGTGGCCTCAGTCCATGAAGGGCTTCGCCCATAGTAGATTCTCTACAGTGGCCACAGTCGATGAAGGGCTTCGCCCATAGTAGTTTCTGGACAGTGGCCTCAGTAAATAAAGGGCTTCGCCCATTGTAGATTCTCTATGCTGGCCTCAGTCCAAGAAGGGCTTCGCCCATAGTAGTTTCTGGGCACTGGCCTCAGTCCATGAAGGGTTTCGCCCGTAGTAGTTTCTAGACAGTGGCCTCAGTCCATGAATTGCTTCGCCCATAGTAGATTCTTTGCACTGGCCTCAGTCCATGAAGGGCTTCGCCCATTGTAGATTCTCTATGCTGGCCTCAGTCCATAAAGGGCTTCGCCCATAGTAGATTCTCTACACTGGCCACAGTCCATGAAGGGCTTCGCCCATAGTAGTTTCTGGACAGTGGCCTCAGTAAATAAAGGGCTTCGCCCATAGTAGTTTCTAGACAGTGGCCTGAGTCCATGAATTGCTTCGCCCATAGTAGATTCTTTGCACTGGCCTCAGTCCATGAAGGGTTTCGACCAATGTAGATTCTCTATGCTGGCCTCAGTCCATGAAGGGCTTTGCCCATAGTAGATTCTCTGCACTGGCCTCAGTCCATGAAGGGCTTCGCCCATAGTAGATTCTCTACACTGGCCATAGTCCATGAAGGGCTTCGCCCATAGTAGATTCTCTACACTGGCCACAGTCCATGAAGGGCTTCGCCCATAGTAGTTTCTGGGCAGTGGCCTCAGTCCATGATGGTTTTCGCCCATAGTAGTTTCTGGACAGCGTCGGGGCTTCGCCCATAGTAGATTCTCTACACTGGCCACAGTCCATGAAGGGCTTCGCCCATAGTAGTTTCTGGGCAGTGGCCTGAGTCCATGAAGGGCTTGGCCCATAGTAGTTCTTGAGTGGCCTCAGTAAATGAAGGGCTTGGCCCATAGTAGTTTCTGGACAGTGGCCTCAGTAAATGAAGGGCTTCGCCCATAGTAGATTCTCTACACTGGCCACAGTCCATTAAGGGCTTCGGCCATAGTAGTTTCTGGACAGTGGCCGCAGTCCATGAAGGGCTTCGCCCATAGTAGTTTCTGGACAGTGGCCTCAGTAAATAAAGGGCTTCGCCCATAGTAGTTTCTAGACAGTGGCCTCAGTCCATGAATTGCTTCGCCCATAGTAGATTCTTTGCACTGGCCTCAGTCCATGAAGGGCTTCGCCCATTGCAGATTCTCCATGCTGGCGTCAGTCCATGAAGGGCTTCGCCCATAGTAGTTTCTGGGCAGTGGCCTCAGTCCATGAAGGGCTTGGCCCATAGTAGTTTCTGGACAGTGGCCTCAGTAAATGAAGGGCTTCGCCCATAGTAGATTCTCTACACTGGCCACAGTCCATTAAGGGCTTCGGCCATAGTAGTTTCTGGACAGTGGCCGCAGTCCATGAATTGCTTCGCCCATAGTAGATTCTTTGCACTGGCCTCAGTCCATGAAGGGCTTCGCCCATTGTAGATTCTCTACACTGGCCATAGTCCATGAAGGGCTTCGCCCATAGTAGTTTCTGGACAGTGGCGGGGCTTCGCCCATAGTAGATTCTCTACACTGGCCACAGTCCATTAAGGGCTTCGGCCATAGTAGTTTCTGGACAGTGGCCGCAGTCCATGAATTGCTTCGCCCATAGTAGATTCTTTGCACTGGCGTTAGTCCATGAAGGGCTTCGCCCATTGTAGATTCTCTATGCTGGCCTCAGTCCATAAAGGGCTTCGCCCATAGTAGATTCTCTACACTGGCCATAGTCCATGAAGGGCTTCGCCCATAGTAGTTTCTGGGCAGTGGCCTCAGTCCATGAAGGTTTTCGCCCATAGTAGTTTGTGGACAGTGGCGGGGCTTCGCCCATAGTAGATTCTCTACACTGGCCACAGTCCATTAAGGGCTTCGCCCATAGTAGTTTCTGGACAGTGGCCTCCATCAAGGGGTTCGCCCATAGTAGATTCTCTATGCTGGCCTCAGTCCATAAAGGGCTTCGCCCATAGTAGATTCTCTGCACTGGCCACAGTCCATGGAAGGGCTTCGCCCATAGTAGTTTCTGGACAGTGGCCTCAGTCCATAAAGGCCTTCGCCCATAGTAGATTCACTGCACTGGCCTCAGTCCATGAAGGGTTTCGCCCATAGCAGATTCTCTATCCTTTCCTCAGTCCATAAAGGGCTTCGCCCATAGTAGATTCTCTACACTGGACACAGTCCATTAAGGGCTTCGCCCATAGTATTTTCTGGACAGTGGCCTCCATGAAGGGGTTCGCCTATAGTAGATTCTCTATGCTGGCCTCAGTCCATAAAGGGCTTCGCCCATAGTAGATTCTCTACACTGGACACAGTCCATGAAGGGCTTCGCCCATAGTAGTTTCTGGGCATAGTAGATTCTCTACACTGGCCACAGTACATTAAGGGTTTCGGCCATAGTAGTTTCTGGACAGTGGCCTCAGTCCATGAAGGGCTTCGCCCATAGTAGATTCTCTACACTAGCCACAGTCCATTAAGGGCTTCGCCCATAGTAGTTTCTGGACAATGGCCTCAGTAAATGAAGGGCTTCGCTCATAGTAGTTTCTAGGCAGTGGCCGCAGTCCATGAATTGCTTCGCCCATAGTAGATTCTTTGCAACTGGCCTCAGTCCATGAAGGGCTTCGCCCATTGTAGATTCTCTATGCTGGCCTCAGTCCATAAAGGGCTTCGCCCATAGTAGATTCTCTACACTGGCCATAGTCCATGAAGGGCCTCGCCCATAGTAGTTTCTGGGCAGTGGCCTCAGTCCATGAAGGTTTTCGCCCATAGTAGTTTGTGGACAGTGGCGGGGCTTCGCCCATAGTAGATTCTCTACACTGGCCACAGTCCATTAAGGGCTTCGCCCATAGTAGTTTCTGGACAGTGGCCTCCATCAAGGGGTTCGCCCATAGCAGATTCTCTATCCTTTCCTCAGTCCATAAAGGGCTTCGCCCATAGTAGATTCTCTACACTGGACACAGTCCATTAAGGGCTTCGCCCATAGTATTTTCTGGACAGTGGCCTCCATGAAGGGGTTCGCCTATAGTAGATTCTCTATGCTGGCCTCAGTCCATAAAGGGCTTCGCCCATAGTAGATTCTCTACACTGGACACAGTCCATGAAGGGCTTCGCCCATAGTAGTTTCTGGACAATGGCCTCAGTAAATGAAGGGCTTCGCTCATAGTAGATTCTGAGCAGTGGCCTCAGTCCATGAATTGCTTCGCCCATAGTCGATTCTTTGCACTGGCCTCAGTCCATGAAGGGCTTCGCCCATAGTAGTTTCTGGGCAGTGGCCTCAGTCCATGAAGGGCATGGCCCATAGTAGTTTCTGGACAGTGGCCTCAGTAAATGAAGGGCTTCGCCCATAGTAGATTCTCTACACTGGCCACAGTCCATTAAGGGCTTCGGCAATAGCAGTTTCTGGGCAGTGGCCTCAGTCCATGAAGGGCTTCGCCCATAGTAGTTTCTGGACAGTGGCCTCAGTAAATGAAGGGCTTCGCCCATAGTAGATTCACTGCACTGGCCTCAGTCCATGAAGGGTTTCGCCCATAGCAGATTCTCCATCCTTTCCTCAGTCCATAAAGGGCTTCGCCCATAGTAGATTCTCTACACTGGCCACAGTCCATGAAGGGCTTCGCCCATAGTAGTTTCTGGGCAGTGGCCTCAGACCATGAAGGGTTTCGCCCATAGTAGTTTCTGGACAGTGGCCTTAGTCCATGAAGGGCTTCGCCCATAGCAGATTCTCTACACTGGCCATAGTCCATTAAGGGCTTCGCCCATAGTAGTTTCTGGGCAGTGGCCTCAGTCCATGAAGGGCTTCGCCCATAGTAGATTCTCTACAGTGGCCACAGTCGATGAAGGGCTTCGCCCATAGTAGTTTCTGGACAGTGGCCTCAGTAAATAAAGGGCTTCGCCCATTGTAGATTCTCTATGCTGGCCTCAGTCCAAGAAGGGCTTCGCCCATAGTAGTTTCTGGGCACTGGCCTCAGTCCATGAAGGGTTTCGCCCGTAGTAGTTTCTAGACAGTGGCCTCAGTCCATGAATTGCTTCGCCCATAGTAGATTCTTTGCACTGGCCTCAGTCCATGAAGGGCTTCGCCCATTGTAGATTCTCTATGCTGGCCTCAGTCCATAAAGGGCTTCGCCCATAGTAGATTCTCTACACTGGCCACAGTCCATGAAGGGCTTCGCCCATAGTAGTTTCTGGACAGTGGCCTCAGTAAATAAAGGGCTTCGCCCATAGTAGTTTCTAGACAGTGGCCTGAGTCCATGAATTGCTTCGCCCATAGTAGATTCTTTGCACTGGCCTCAGTCCATGAAGGGTTTCGACCAATGTAGATTCTCTATGCTGGCCTCAGTCCATGAAGGGCTTTGCCCATAGTAGATTCTCTGCACTGGCCTCAGTCCATGAAGGGCTTCGCCCATAGTAGATTCTCTACACTGGCCATAGTCCATGAAGGGCTTCGCCCATAGTAGATTCTCTACACTGGCCACAGTCCATGAAGGGCTTCGCCCATAGTAGTTTCTGGGCAGTGGCCTCAGTCCATGATGGTTTTCGCCCATAGTAGTTTCTGGACAGCGTCGGGGCTTCGCCCATAGTAGATTCTCTACACTGGCCACAGTCCATGAAGGGCTTCGCCCATAGTAGTTTCTGGGCAGTGGCCTGAGTCCATGAAGGGCTTGGCCCATAGTAGTTCTTGAGTGGCCTCAGTAAATGAAGGGCTTGGCCCATAGTAGTTTCTGGACAGTGGCCTCAGTAAATGAAGGGCTTCGCCCATAGTAGATTCTCTACACTGGCCACAGTCCATTAAGGGCTTCGGCCATAGTAGTTTCTGGACAGTGGCCGCAGTCCATGAAGGGCTTCGCCCATAGTAGTTTCTGGACAGTGGCCTCAGTAAATAAAGGGCTTCGCCCATAGTAGTTTCTAGACAGTGGCCTCAGTCCATGAATTGCTTCGCCCATAGTAGATTCTTTGCACTGGCCTCAGTCCATGAAGGGCTTCGCCCATTGCAGATTCTCCATGCTGGCGTCAGTCCATGAAGGGCTTCGCCCATAGTAGTTTCTGGGCAGTGGCCTCAGTCCATGAAGGGCTTGGCCCATAGTAGTTTCTGGACAGTGGCCTCAGTAAATGAAGGGCTTCGCCCATAGTAGATTCTCTACACTGGCCACAGTCCATTAAGGGCTTCGGCCATAGTAGTTTCTGGACAGTGGCCGCAGTCCATGAATTGCTTCGCCCATAGTAGATTCTTTGCACTGGCCTCAGTCCATGAAGGGCTTCGCCCATTGTAGATTCTCTACACTGGCCATAGTCCATGAAGGGCTTCGCCCATAGTAGTTTCTGGACAGTGGCGGGGCTTCGCCCATAGTAGATTCTCTACACTGGCCACAGTCCATTAAGGGCTTCGGCCATAGTAGTTTCTGGACAGTGGCCGCAGTCCATGAATTGCTTCGCCCATAGTAGATTCTTTGCACTGGCGTTAGTCCATGAAGGGCTTCGCCCATTGTAGATTCTCTATGCTGGCCTCAGTCCATAAAGGGCTTCGCCCATAGTAGATTCTCTACACTGGCCATAGTCCATGAAGGGCTTCGCCCATAGTAGTTTCTGGGCAGTGGCCTCAGTCCATGAAGGTTTTCGCCCATAGTAGTTTGTGGACAGTGGCGGGGCTTCGCCCATAGTAGATTCTCTACACTGGCCACAGTCCATTAAGGGCTTCGCCCATAGTAGTTTCTGGACAGTGGCCTCCATCAAGGGGTTCGCCCATAGTAGATTCTCTATGCTGGCCTCAGTCCATAAAGGGCTTCGCCCATAGTAGATTCTCTGCACTGGCCACAGTCCATGGAAGGGCTTCGCCCATAGTAGTTTCTGGACAGTGGCCTCAGTCCATAAAGGCCTTCGCCCATAGTAGATTCACTGCACTGGCCTCAGTCCATGAAGGGTTTCGCCCATAGCAGATTCTCTATCCTTTCCTCAGTCCATAAAGGGCTTCGCCCATAGTAGATTCTCTACACTGGACACAGTCCATTAAGGGCTTCGCCCATAGTATTTTCTGGACAGTGGCCTCCATGAAGGGGTTCGCCTATAGTAGATTCTCTATGCTGGCCTCAGTCCATAAAGGGCTTCGCCCATAGTAGATTCTCTACACTGGACACAGTCCATGAAGGGCTTCGCCCATAGTAGTTTCTGGGCATAGTAGATTCTCTACACTGGCCACAGTACATTAAGGGTTTCGGCCATAGTAGTTTCTGGACAGTGGCCTCAGTCCATGAAGGGCTTCGCCCATAGTAGATTCTCTACACTAGCCACAGTCCATTAAGGGCTTCGCCCATAGTAGTTTCTGGACAATGGCCTCAGTAAATGAAGGGCTTCGCTCATAGTAGTTTCTAGGCAGTGGCCGCAGTCCATGAATTGCTTCGCCCATAGTAGATTCTTTGCACTGGCCTCAGTCCATGAAGGGCTTCGCCCATTGTAGATTCTCTATGCTGGCCTCAGTCCATAAAGGGCTTCGCCCATAGTAGATTCTCTACACTGGCCATAGTCCATGAAGGGCCTCGCCCATAGTAGTTTCTGGGCAGTGGCCTCAGTCCATGAAGGTTTTCGCCCATAGTAGTTTGTGGACAGTGGCGGGGCTTCGCCCATAGTAGATTCTCTACACTGGCCACAGTCCATTAAGGGCTTCGCCCATAGTAGTTTCTGGACAGTGGCCTCCATCAAGGGGTTCGCCCATAGCAGATTCTCTATCCTTTCCTCAGTCCATAAAGGGCTTCGCCCATAGTAGATTCTCTACACTGGACACAGTCCATTAAGGGCTTCGCCCATAGTATTTTCTGGACAGTGGCCTCCATGAAGGGGTTCGCCTATAGTAGATTCTCTATGCTGGCCTCAGTCCATAAAGGGCTTCGCCCATAGTAGATTCTCTACACTGGACACAGTCCATGAAGGGCTTCGCCCATAGTAGTTTCTGGACAATGGCCTCAGTAAATGAAGGGCTTCGCTCATAGTAGATTCTGAGCAGTGGCCTCAGTCCATGAATTGCTTCGCCCATAGTCGATTCTTTGCACTGGCCTCAGTCCATGAAGGGCTTCGCCCATAGTAGTTTCTGGGCAGTGGCCTCAGTCCATGAAGGGCATGGCCCATAGTAGTTTCTGGACAGTGGCCTCAGTAAATGAAGGGCTTCGCCCATAGTAGATTCTCTACACTGGCCACAGTCCATTAAGGGCTTCGGCAATAGCAGTTTCTGGGCAGTGGCCTCAGTCCATGAAGGGCTTCGCCCATAGTAGTTTCTGGACAGTGGCCTCAGTAAATGAAGGGCTTCGCCCATAGTAGATTCACTGCACTGGCCTCAGTCCATGAAGGGTTTCGCCCATAGCAGATTCTCCATCCTTTCCTCAGTCCATAAAGGGCTTCGCCCATAGTAGATTCTCTACACTGGACACAGTCCATTAAGGGCTTCGCCCATAGTATTTTCTGGACAGTGGCCTCCATCAAGGGGTTCGCCTATTTTAGATTCTCTATGCTGGCCTCAGTCCATAAAGGGCTTCGCCCATAGGAGATTCTCTACACTGGACACAGTCCATGAAGGGCTTCGCCCATAGTAGTTTCTGGGCAGTGGCCTCAGTCCATGAAGGGCTTCGCCCATAGTAGATTCTCTGCACTGGCCTCAGTCCATGAAGGGTTTCGCCCATAGTAGATTCTCTATGCTGGCCTCAGTCGATAAAGGGCTTCGCCCATAGTAGATTCTCTACACTGGCCACAGTCCATGAAGGGCTTCGCACATGGTAGTTTCTGGGCCGTTTCCGCAGTCCATGAAGGGTTTCGCCCATAGTAGTTTCTGGACAGTGGCCTTAGTCCATGAAGGGCTTCGCCCATAGCAGATTCTCTACACTGGCCATAGTCCATTAAGGGCTTCGCCCATAGTAGTTTCTGGGCAGTGGCCTCAGTCCACGAAGGGCTTCGCCCATAGTAGTTTCTAGACAGTGGCCTCAGTCCATGAATTGCTTCGCCCACAGTAGATTCTTTGCACTGGCCTCAGTCCATGAAGGGCTTCGCCTATAGTAGTTTCTGGGCAGTGGCCTCAGTCCATGAATTGCTTCGCCCATAGTAGATTCTTTGCACTGGCCTCAGTCCATGAAGGGTTTCGCCCAATGTAGATTCTCTATGCTGGCCTCAGTCCATGAAGGGCTGCGCCCATAGTAGTTTCTGGGCAGTGGCCTCAGTCCATGAATTGCTTCGCCCATAGTAGATTCTTTGCACTGGCCTCAGTCCATGAAGGGTTTCGCCCAATGTAGATTCTCTATGCTGGCCTCAGTCCATGACGGGCTTCGCCCATAGTAGATTCTCTGCACTGGCCTCAGTCCATGAAGGGCTTCGCCCATATTAGATTCTCTACACTGGCCATAGTCCATGAAGGGCTTCGCCCATAGTAGTCTCTGGGCACTGGCCTCAGTCCATGAACGGTTTCGCCCATAGTAGTGTCTGGACAGTGGCCTCAGTCCATGAAGGGCTTCGCCCATAGTAGATTCTCTACACTGGCCATAGTCCATGAAGGGCTTCGCCTATAGTAGATTCTCTACACTGGCCACAGTCGATGAAGGGCTTCGCCCATAGTAGTTTCTGGGCAGTGGCCTCAGTCCATGAAGGGCTTCGCCCATTGTAGTTTCGGCCTCAGTCCATGAAGGGCTGCGCCCATAGTAGTTTCTGGGCAGTGGCCTCAGTCCATGAAGGGCTTCGCCCATAGTAGTTTCTGGACATTGGCCTCAGTAAATAAAGGGCTTCGCCCATAGTAGTTTCTAGACAGTGGCCTCAGTCCATGAATTGCTTCGCCCATAGTAGATTCTTTGCACTGGCCTCAGTCCATGAAGGGTTTCGCTCAATGTAGATTCTCTATGCTGGCCTCAGTCCATGAAGGGCTTCGCCCATAGTAGATTCTCTGCACTGGCCTCAGTCCATGAAGGGCTTCGCCCATAGTAGATTCTCTACACTGGCCATAGTCCATGAAGGGCTTCGCCCATAGTAGTCTCTGGGCACTGGCCTCAGTCCATGAACGGTTTCGCCCATAGTAGTTTCTGGACAGTGGCCACAGTCCATGAAGGGCTTCGCCCATAGTAGATTCTCTACACTGGAAATAGTCCATTAAGGGCTTCGCCCATAGTAGTTTCTGGGCAGTGGCCTCAGTCCATGAAGGGCTTCGCCCATAGTAGATTCTCTACACTGGCCATAGTCCATGAAGGGCTTCGCCTATAGTAGATTCTCTACACTGGCCACAGTCCATGAAGGGCTTCGCCCATAGTAGTTTCTGGGCAGTGGGCTCAGTCCATGAAGGGCTTCGCCCATAGTAGTTTCTGGGCAGTGGCCTCAGTCCATGAATTGCTTCGCCCATAGTAAATCCTTTGCACTGGCCTCAGTCCATGAAGGGCTTCGCCCATTGTAGATTCTCTATGCTGGCCTCAGTCCATGAAGGGCTGCGCCCATAGTAGTTTCTGGGCAGTGGCCTCAGTCCATGAAGGGCTTCGCCCATAGTAGTTTCTGGACAGTGGCGTCAGTAAATAAAGGGCTTCGCCCATAGTAGTTTCTAGACAGTGGCCTCAGTCCATGAATTGCTTCGCCCATAGTAGATTCTTTGCACTGGCCTCAGTCCAAGAAGGGTTTCGCCCAATGTAGATTCTCTATGCTGGCCTCAGTCCATGAAGGGCTTCGCCCATAGTAGTTTCTGGGCAGTGTTCTCAGTCCATGAAGGGCTTCGCCCATAGTAGATTCTCTACACTGGCCATAGTCCATGAAGGGCTTCGCCCATAGTAGTCTCTGGGCACTGGCCTCAGTCCATGAACGGTTTCGCCCATAGTAGTTTCTGGACAGTGGCCACAGTCCATGAAGGGCTTCGCCCATAGTAGATTCTCTACACTGGATATAGTCCATTAAGGGCTTCGCCCATAGTAGTTTCTGGGCAGTGGCCTTAGTCCATGAAGGGCTTCGCCCATAGTAGTTTCTGGGCAGTAGCCTCAGTCCATGAAGGGCTTCGCCCATAGTAGATTCTCTACACTGGCCATAGTCCATGAAGGGCTTCGCCTATAGTAGATTCTCTACACTGGCCACAGTCCATGAAGGGCTTCGCCCATAGTAGTTTCTGGGCAGTGGGCTCAGTCCATGAAGGGCTTCGCCCATAGTAGATTCTCTACACTGGCCATAGTCCATGAAGGGCTTCGCCTATAGTAGATTCTCTACACTGGCCACAGTCCATGAAGGGCTTCGCCCATAGTAGTTTCTGGGCAGTGGCCTCAGTCCATGAATTGCTTCGCCCATAGTAAATCCTTTGCACTGGCCTCAGTCCATGAAGGGCTTCGCCCATTGTAGATTCTCTATGCTGGCCTCAGTCCATGAAGGGCTGAGGCCAGCATAGAGTAAATCCTTTGCACTGGCCTCAGTCCATGAAGGGCTTCGCCCATTGTAGATTCTCTATGCTGGCCTCAGTCCATGAAGGGCTTCGCCCATAGTAGTTTCTGGGCAGTGGCCTTAGTCCATGAAGGGCTTCGCCCATAGTAGTTTCTGGGCAGTAGCCTCAGTCCATGAAGGGCTTCGCCCATAGTAGATTCTCTACACTGGCCATAGTCCATGAAGGGCTTCGCCTATAGTAGATTCTCTACACTGGCCACAGTCCATGAAGGGCTTCGCCCATAGTAGTTTCTGGGCAGTGGGCTCAGTCCATGAAGGGCTTCGCCCATAGTAGATTCTCTACACTGGCCATAGTCCATGAAGGGCTTCGCCTATAGTAGATTCTCTACACTGGCCACAGTCCATGAAGGGCTTCGCCCATAGTAGTTTCTGGGCAGTGGCCTCAGTCCATGAATTGCTTCGCCCATAGTAAATCCTTTGCACTGGCCTCAGTCCATGAAGGGCTTCGCCCATTGTAGATTCTCTATGCTGGCCTCAGTCCATGAAGGGCTGAGGCCAGCATAGAGTAAATCCTTTGCACTGGCCTCAGTCCATGAAGGGCTTCGCCCATTGTAGATTCTCTATGCTGGCCTCAGTCCATGAAGGGCTGCGCCCATAGTAGTTTCTGGGCAGTGGCCTCAGTCCATGAAGGGCTTCGCCCATAGTAGTTTCTGGGCAGTGGGCTCAGTCCATGAAGGGCTTCGCCCATAGTAGATTCTCTACACTGGCCATAGTCCATGAAGGGCTTCGCCTATAGTAGATTCTCTACACTGGCCACAGTCCATGAAGGGCTTCGCCCATAGTAGTTTCTAGACAGTGGCCTCAGTCCATGAATTGCTTCGCCCATAGTAGATTCTTTGCACTGGCCTCAGTCCATGAAGGGTTTCGCCCAATGTAGATTCTCTATGCTGGCCTCAGTCCATGAAGGGCTTCGCCCATAGTAGTTTCTGGGCAGTGTTCTCAGTCCATGAAGGGCTTCGCCCATTGTAGATTCTCTATGCTGGCCTCAGTCCATAAAGGGCTTCGCCCATAGTAGATTCTCTACACTGGCCATA
The DNA here is from genome assembly GCA_907269125.1 of Eristalis pertinax. NCBI lineage: Eukaryota > Metazoa > Arthropoda > Insecta > Diptera > Syrphidae > Eristalis > Eristalis pertinax. The sequence continues at coordinate 103,753,612 of OU026145.1, read as the reverse complement.
GTCCATGAAGGGCTTCGCCCATAGTAGTCTCTGGGCACTGGCCTCAGTCCATGAACGGTTTCGCCCATAGTAGTTTCTGGACAGTGGCCACAGTCCATGAAGGGCTTCGCCCATAGTAGATTCTCTACACTGGATATAGTCCATTAAGGGCTTCGCCCATAGTAGTTTCTGGGCAGTGGCCTCAGTCCATGAAGGGCTTCGCCCATTGTAGTTTCGGCTTCAGTCCATGAAGGGCTTCGGCCATAGTAGTTTCTGGCCAGTGGCCTCAGTCCATGAAGGGCTTCGCCCATAGTAGATTCTCTACACTGGCCATAGTCCATGAAGGGCTTCGCCCATAGTAGATTCTCTACACTGGCCACAGTCCATGAAGGGCTTCACCCATAGTAGTTTCTGTAGTAGTTTCTGGGCAGTGGCCTCAGTCCATGAAGGGCTTCGCCCATAGTAGTTTCTGGACAGTGGCCTCAGTCCATGAAGTTCTTCGCCCAGAGTAGTTTCTCGACAGTGACCACAGCCCATGAATTGCTTCGCCCATAGTAGTTTCTGGGCAGTGGCCTCAGTCCATGAAGGGCTTGGCCCATAGTAGTTTCTGGGTAGTGGCCTCAGTAAATAAAGGGCTTCGCCCATAGTAGATTCTCTACACTGGTCACAGTACATTAAGGGCTTCGGCCATAGTAGTTTCTGGACAGTGGCCTCAGTCCATGAAGGGCTTCGCCCATAGTAGATTCTCTACACTAGCCACAGTCCATTAGGGGCTTCGCCCATAGTAGTTTCTGGACAATGGCCTCAGTAAATGAAGGGCTTCGCTCATAGTAGTTTCTAGACAGTGGCCGCAGTCCATGAATTGCTTCGCCCATAGTAGATTCTTTGCACTGGCCTCAGTCGATGAAGGGCTTCGCCCATTGTAGATTCTCTATGCTGGCCACAGTCCATGAAGGGCTTCGCCCATAGTAGTTTCTGGGCAGTTGGCTCAGTCCATGAAGGGCTTCGCCCATAGTAGTTTCTGGGCAGTGGCTTCAGTCCATGAAGGGCTTCGCCCATAGTAGTTTCTGGACAGTGGCCTCAGTCCATGAAGTTCTTCGCCCAGAGTAGTTTCTTGACAGTGACCACAGCCCATGAATTGCTTCGCCCATAGTAGTTTCTGGGCAGTGGCCTCAGTCCATGAAGGGCTTCGCCCATTGTAGTTTCGGCCTCAGTCCATGAAGGGCTTCGCCCATAGTAGTTTCTGGGCAGTAGCCTCAGTCCATGAAGGGCTTCGCCCATAGTAGATTCTCTGCACTGGCCTCAGTCCATGAAGGGCTTCGCCCATAGTAGATTCTCTACACTGGCCATAGTCCATGAAGGGCTTCGCCCATAGTAGATTCTCTACACTGGCCACAGTCCATGAAGGGCTTCGCCCATAGTAGTTTCTGGGCAGTGGGCTCAGTCCATGAAGGGCTTCGCCCATAGTAGTTTCTGGACAGTGGCCTCAGTCCATGAAGTTCTTCGCCCAGAGTAGTTTCTTGACAGTGACCACAGCCCATGAATTGCTTCGCCCATAGTAGTTTCTGGGCAGTGGCCTCAGTCCATGAAGGGCTTCGCCCATAGTAGATTCTCTGCACAGGCCTCAGTCCATGAAGGGTTTCGCCCATAGTAGATTCTCTACACTGGCCATAGTCCATGAAGGGCTTCGCCCATAGTAGATTCTCTACACTGGCCACAGTCCATTAAGGGCTTCGGCCATAGTAGTTTCTGGACAGTGGCCGCAGTCCATGAATTGCTTCGCCCATAGTAGATTCTTTGCACAGGCCTCAGTCCATGAAGGGCTTCGCCCATTGTAGATTCTCTACACTGGCCATAGTCCATGAAGGGCTTCGCCCATAGTAGTTTCTCTGCAGTGGCCTCAGTCCATGAAGGTTTTCGCCCATAGTAGTTTCTGGACAGTGGCGGGGCTTCGCCCATAGTAGATTCTCTACACTGGCCACAGTCCATTAAGGGCTTCGCCCATAGTAGATTCTCTGCACTGGCCACAGTCCATGAAGGGTTTCGCCCATAGTAGTTTCTGGGCAGTGGCCTCAGTCCATGAAGGGCTTCGCCCATTGTAGTTTCGGCCTCAGTCCATGAAGGGCTTCGCCCATAGTAGTTTCTGGGCAGTAGCCTCAGTCCATGAAGGGCTTCGCCCATAGTAGATTCTCTGCACTGGCCTCAGTCCATGAAGGGCTTCGCCCATAGTAGATTCTCTACACTGGCCATAGTCCATGAAGGGCTTCGCCCATAGTAGATTCTCTACACTGGCCACAGTCCATGAAGGGCTTCGCCCATAGTAGTTTCTGGGCAGTGGGCTCAGTCCATGAAGGGCTTCGCCCATAGTAGTTTCTGGGCAGTGGCCTCAGTCCATGAATTGCTTCGCCCATAGTAAACTCTTTGCACTGGCCTCAGTCCATGAAGGGCTTCGCCCATTGTAGATTCTCTATGCTGGCCTCAGTAAATGAAGGGCTTCGCCCATAGTAGATTCTCTACACTGGCCACAGTCCATTAAGGGCTTCGCCCATAGTAGATTCTCTGCACTGGCCACAGTCCATGAAGGGTTTCGCCCATAGTAGTTTCTGGGCAGTGGCCTCAGTCCATGAAGGGCTTCGCCCATAGTAGTTTCTGGACAGTGGCCTCAGTAAATGAAGGGCTTCGCCCATAGTAGATTCTCTACACTGGATATAGTCCATTAAGGGCTTCGCCCATAGTAGTTTCTGGGCAGTGGCCTCAGTCCATGAAGGGCTTCGCCCATTGTAGTTTCGGCCTCAGTCCATGAAGGGCTTCGCCCATAGTAGTTTCTGGGCAGTAGCCTCAGTCCATGAAGGGCTTCGCCCATAGTAGATTCTCTGCACTGGCCTCAGTCCATGAAGGGCTTCGCCCATAGTAGATTCTCTACACTGGCCATAGTCCATGAAGGGCTTCGCCCATAGTAGATTCTCTACACTGGCCACAGTCCATGAAGGGCTTCGCCCATAGTAGTTTCTGGGCAGTGGGCTCAGTCCATGAAGGGCTTCGCCCATAGTAGTTTCTGGGCAGTGGCCTCAGTCCATGAATTGCTTCGCCCATAGTAAACTCTTTGCACTGGCCTCAGTCCATGAAGGGCTTCGCCCATTGTAGATTCTCTATGCTGGCCTCAGTAAATGAAGGGCTTCGCCCATAGTAGATTCTCTACACTGGCCACAGTCCATGAAGGGCTTCGCCCATAGTAGATTCTCTACACTGGCCATAGTCCATGAAGGGCTTCGCCCATAGTAGATTCTCTACACTGGCCACAGTCCATGAAGGGCTTCGCCCATAGTAGTTTCTGGGCAGTGTTCTCAGTCCATGAAGGGCTTCGCCCATTGTAGATTCTCTATGCTGGCCTCAGTCCATAAAGGGCTTCGCCCATAGTAGATTCTCTACACTGCCCATAGTCCATGAAGGGCTTCGCCCATAGTAGTTTCTGGGCAGTGGCCTCAGTCCATGAAGGTTTTCGCCCATAGTAGTTTCTGGACAGTGGCGGGGCTTCACCCATAGTAGATTCTCTACACTGGATATAGTAGTTTCTGGGCAGTGGCCTCAGTCCATGAAGGGCTTCGCCCATTGTAGTTTCGGCCTCAGTCCATGAAGGGCTTCGCCCATAGTAGTTTCTGGGCAGTGGCCTCAGTCCATGAAGGGCTTCGCCCATAGTAGATTCTCTACACTGGCCATAGTCCATGAAGGGCTTCGCCCATTGTAGATTCTCTACACTGGCCACAGTCCATGAAGGGCCATAGTAGTTTCTGGGCAGTGGGCTCAGTCCATGAAGGGCTTCGCCCATAGTAGTTTCTGGGCAGTGGCCTCAGTCCATGAAGGGCTTCGCCCATAGTAGTTTCTGGACAGTGGCCTCAGTCCATGAAGTTCTTCGCCCAGAGTAGTTTCTGGACAGTGACCACAACCCATGAATTGCTTCGCCCATAGTAGTTTCTGGGCAGTGGCCTCAGTCCATGAAGGGCTTCGCCCATAGTAGTTTCTGGGTAGTGGCCTCAGTAAATGAAAGGCTTCGCCCATAGTAGATTCTCTACACTGGCCACAGTACATTAAGGGCTTCGGCCATAGTAGTTTCTGGACAGTGGCCTCAGTCCATGAAGGGCTTCGCCCATAGTAGATTCTCTACACTAGCCACAGTCCATTAGGGGCTTCGCCCATAGTAGTTTCTGGACAATGGCCTCAGTAAATGAAGGGCTTCGCTCATAGTAGTTTCTAGACAGTGGCAGTAGTCCATGAATTGCTTCGCCCATAGTAGATTCTTTGCACTGGCCTCAGTCCATGAAGGGCTTCGCCCATTGTAGATTCTCTATGCTGGCCTCAGTCCATGAAGGGCTTCGCCCATAGTAGTAGTTTCTGGGCAGTGGCCTCAGTCCATGAAGGGCTTCGCCCATAGTAGTTTCTGGGCAGTGGCCTCAGTCCATGAAGGGCTTCGCCCATAGTAGATTCTCTGCACTGGCCTCAGTCCATGAAGGGCTTCGCCCATAGTAGATTCTCTACACTGGCCATAGTCCATGAAGGGCTTCGCCCATAGTAGATTCTCTACACTGGCCACAGTCCATGAAGGGCTTCGCCCATAGTAGTTTCTGGGCAGTGGGCTCAGTCCATTAAGGGCTTCGCCCATAGTAGTTTCTGGGCAGTGGCCTCAGTCCATGAAGGGCTTCGCCCATTGTAGTTTCTGGACAGTGGCCTCAGTCCATGAAGTTCTTCGCCCAGAGTAGTTTCTGGACAGTGACCACAGCCCATGAATTGCTTCGCCCATAGTAGTTTCTGGGCAGTGGCCTCAGTCCATGAAGGGCTTCGCCCATTGTAGATTCTCTGCACAGGCCTCAGTCCATGAAGGGTTTCGCCCATAGTAGATTCTCTACACTGGCCATAGTCCATGAAGGGCTTCGGCCATAGTAGTTTCTGGGCAGTGGCCTCAGTCCATGAAGGTTTTCGCCCATAGTAGTTTCTGGACAGTGTCGGGGCTTCGCCCATAGTAGATTCTCTACACTGGCCACAGTCCATAAAGGGCTTCGCCCATAGTAGTTTCTGGGCAGTGGCCTCAGTCCATGAAGGGCTTGGCCCATAGTAGTTTCTGGGTAGTGGCCTCAGTAAATGAAGGGCTTCGCCCATAGTAGATTCTCTACACTGGCCACAGTACATTAAGGGCTTCGGCCATAGTAGTTTCTGGACAGTGGCCTCAGTCCATGAAGGGCTTCGCCCATAGTAGATTCTCTACACTAGCCACAGTCCATTAAGGGCTTCGCCCATAGTAGTTTCTGGACAATGGCCTCAGTAAATGAAGGGCTTCGCTCATAGTAGTTTCTAGACAGTGGCCGCAGTCCATGAATTGCTTCGCCCATAGTAGATTCTTTGCACTGGCCTCAGTCCATTAAGGGCTTCGCTCATAGTAGTTTCTAGACAGTGGCAGTAGTCCATGAATTGCTTCGCCCATAGTAGATTCTTTGCACTGGCCTCAGTCCATGAAGGGCTTCGCTCATAGTAGTAGTTTCTGGGCAGTGGCCTCAGTCCATGAAGGGCTTGGTCCATAGTAGTTTCTGGACAGTGGCCTCGGTAAATGAAGGGCTTCGCCCATTGTAGATTCTCTATGCTGGCCTCAGTCCATAAAGGGCTTCGCCCATAGTAGATTCTCTACACTGGCCATAGTCCATGAAGGGCTTCGCCCATAGTAGATTCTGGGCAGTGGCCTCAGTCCATGAAGGTTTTCGCCCATAGTAGTTTCTGGACAGTGGCGGGGCTTCGCCCATAGTAGATTCTCTACACTGGCCACAGTCCATTAAGGGCTTCGCCCATAGTAGATTCTCTGCACTGGCCACAGTCCATGAAGGGTTTCGCCCATAGTAGATTCTCTACACTGGCCACAGTACATTAAGGGCTTCGGCCATAGTAGTTTCTGGACAGTGGCCTCAGTCCATGAAGGGCTTCGCCCATAGTAGATTCTCTACACTGGCCACAGTCCATTAAGGGCTTCGCCCATAGTAGATTCTCTGCACTGGCCACAGTCCATGAAGGGTTTCGCCCATAGTAGTTTCTGGGCAGTGGCCTCAGTCCATGAAGGGCTTCGCCCATAGTAGATTCTCTATGCTGGCCTCAGTCCATGAAGGGCTTCGCCCATAGTAGATTCTCTACACTGGCCACAGTCCATTAAGGGTTGCGCCCACAGTAGTTTCAAGGCAGTGGCCTCAGTCCATGAAGGGTTTCGCCCATAGTAGTTTCTGGGCAGTGGCCACAATCCATTAAGGGCTTCGCCCATAGTATTTTCTGGACAGTGGCCTCCATGAAAGGGTTCGCCTATAGTAGATTCTCTATGCTGGCCTCAGTCCATAAAGGGCTTCGCCCATAGTAAATTCTCTACACTGGACACAGTCCATGAAGGGCTTCGCCCATAGTAGTTTCTGGGCAGTGGCCTCAGTCCATGAAGGGCTTCGCCCATAGTAGATTCTCTGCACAGGCCTCAGTCCATGAAGGGTTTCGCCCATAGTAGATTCTCTACACTGGCCATAGTCCATGAAGGGCTTCGCCCATAGTAGATTCTCTACACTGGCCACAGTCCATTAAGGGCTTCGGCCATAGTAGTTTCTGGACAGTGGCCGCAGCCCATGAATTGCTTCGCCCATAGTAGATTCTTTGCACAGGCCTCAGTCCATGAAGGGCTTCGCCCATTGTAGATTCTCTACACTGGCCATAGTCCATGAAGGGCTTCGCCCATAGTAGATTCTGGGCAGTGGCCTTAGTCCATGAAGGTTTTCGCCCATAGTAGTTTCTGGACAGTGGCGGGGCTTCGCCCATAGTAGATTCTCTACACTGGCCACAGTCCATTAAGGGCTTCGCCCATAGTAGATTCTCTGCACTGGCCACAGTCCATGAAGGGTTTCGCCCATAGCAGTTTCTGGGCAGTGGCCTCAGTCCATGAAGGGCTTCGCCCATAGTAGTTTCTGGACAGTGGCCTCAGTAAATGAAGGGCTTCGCCCATAGTAGATTCTCTACACTGGATATAGTCCATTAAGGGCTTCGCCCATAGTAGTTTCTGGGCAGTGGCCTCAGTCCATGAAGGGCTTCGCCCATTGTAGTTTCGGCCTCAGTCCATGAAGGGCTTCGCCCAAAGTAGTTTCTGGGCAGTAGCCTCAGTCCATGAAGGGCTTCGCCCATAGTAGATTCTCTGCACTGGCCTCAGTCCATGAAGGGTTTCGCCCATAGTAGATTCTCTACACTGGCCATAGTCCATGAATGGCTTTGCCCATAGTAGATTCTCTACACTGGCCACAGTCCATGAAGGGCTTCGCCCATAGTAGTTTCTGGGCAGTGGGCTCAGTCCATGAAGGGCTTCGCCCATAGTAGTTTCTGGGCAGTGGCCTCAGTCCATGAATTGCTTCGCCCATAGTAAACTCTTTGCACTGGCCTCAGTCCATGAAGGGCTTCGCCCATTGTAGATTCTCTATGCTGGCCTCAGTAAATGAAGGGCTTCGCCCATAGTAGATTCTCTACACTGGCCAGAGTCCATTAAGTTTTTCGCCCATAGTAGTTTCTGGACAGTGGCCTCAGTCCATGAAATTCTTCGCCCAGAGTAGTTTCTGGACAGTGACCACAGCCCATGAAGGGCTTCGCCCATAGTAGTTTCTGGGCAGTGTTCTCAGTCCATGAAGGGCTTCGCCCATTGTAGATTCTCTATGCTGGCCTCAGTCCATAAAGGGCTTCGCCCATAGTAGATTCTCTACACTGGCCATAGTCCATGAAGGCCTTCGCCCATAGTAGTTTCTGGGCAGTGGCCTCAGTCCATGAAGGTTTTCGCCCATAGTAGTTTCTGGACAGTGGCGGGGCTTCACCCATAGTAGATTCTCTACACTGGATATAGTCCATTAAGGGCTTCGCCCATAGTAGTTTCTGGGCAGTGGCCTCAGTCCATGAAGGGCTTCGCCCATTGTAGTTTCGGCCTCAGTCCATGAAGGGCTTCGCCCATAGTAGTTTCTGGGCGCCCATAGTAGATTCTCTACACTGGCCATAGTCCATGAAGGGCTTCGCCCATAGTAGATTCTCTACACTGGCCACAGTCCATGAAGGGCTTCACCCATAGTAGTTTCTGGGCAGTGGGCTCAGTCCATGAAGGGCTTCGCCCATAGTAGTTTCTGGGCAGTGGCCTCAGTCCATGAAGGGCTTCGCCCATAGTAGTTTCTGGACAGTGGCCTCAGTCCATGAAGTTCTTCGCCCAGAGTAGTTTCTGGACAGTGACCACAACCCATGAATTGCTTCGCCCATAGTAGTTTCTGGGCAGTGGCCTCAGTCCATGAAGGGCTTCGCCCATAGTAGATTCTCTGCACTGGCCTCAGTCCATGAAGGGTTTCGCCCATAGTAGATTCTCTACACTGGCCATAGTCCATGAAGGGCTTCGCCCATAGTAGTTTCTGGGCAGTGGCCTCAGTCCATGAAGGGCTTCGCCCATAGTAGTTTCTGGGTAGTGGCCTCAGTAAATGAAAGGCTTCGCCCATAGTAGATTCTCTACACTGGCCACAGTACATTAAGGGCTTCGGCCATAGAAGTTTCTGGACAGTGGCCTCAGTCCATGAAGGGCTTCGCCCATAGTAGATTCTCTACACTAGCCACAGTCCATTAAGGGCTTCGCCCATAGTAGTTTCTGGACAATGGCCTCAGTAAATGAAGGGCTTCGCTCATAGTAGTTTCTAGACAGTGGCAGTAGTCCATGAATTGCTTCGCCCATACTAGATTCTTTGCACTGGCCTCAGTCCATGAAGGGCTTCGCCCATTGTAGATTCTCTATGCTGGCCTCAGTCCATGAAGGGCTTCGCCCATAGTAGTAGTTTCTGGGCAGTGGCCTCAGTCCATGAAGGGCTTCGCCCATAGTAGTTTCTGGGCAGTGCCCTCAGTCCATGAAGGGCTTCGCCCATAGTAGTTTCTGGGCCGTGGCCTCAGTCCATGAAGGGCTTCGCCCATAGTAGATTCTCTGCACTGGCCTCAGTCCATGAAGGGCTTCGCCCATAGTAGATTCTCTACACTGGCCATAGTCCATGAAGGGCTTCGCCCATAGTAGATTCTCTACACTGGCCACAGTCCATGAAGGGCTTCGCCCATAGTAGTTTCTGGGCAGTGGGCTCAGTCCATGAAGGGCTTCGCCCATAGTAGTTTCTGGGCAGTGGCCTCAGTCCATGAAGGGCTTCGCCCATTGTAGTTTCTGGACAGTGGCCTCAGTCCATGAAGTTCTTCGCCCAGAGTAGTTTCTGGACAGTGACCACAGCCCATGAATTGCTTCGCCCATAGTAGTTTCTGGGCAGTGGCCTCAGTCCATGAAGGGCTTCGCCCATAGTAGATTCTCCGCACAGGCCTCAGTCCATGAAGGGCTTCGGCCATAGTAGTTTCTGGGCAGTGGCCTCAGTCCATGAAGGTTTTCGCCCATAGTAGTTTCTGGACAGTGGCGGGGTTTCGCCCATAGTAGATTCTCTACACTGGCCACAGTCCATAAAGGGCTTCGCCCATAGTAGTTTCTGGGCAGTGGCCTCAGTCCATGAAGGGCTTCGCCCATAGTAGATTCTCTACACTAGCTACAGTCCATTAAGGGCTTCGCCCATAGTAGTTTCTGGACAATGGCCTCAGTAAATGAAGGGCTTCGCTCATAGTAGTTTCTAGACAGTGGCAGTAGTCCATGAATTGCTTCGCCCATAGTAGATTCTTTGCACTGGCCTCAGTCCATGAAGGGCTTCGCCCATTGTAGATTCTCTATGCTGGCCTCAGTCCATGAAGGGCTTCGCCCATAGTAGTAGTTTCTGGGCAGTGGCCTCAGTCCATGAAGGGCTTCGCCCATAGTAGTTTCTGGGCAGTGGCCTCAGTCCATGAAGGGCTTCGCCCATAGTAGTTTCTGGGCCGTGGCCTCAGTCCATGAAGGGCTTCGCCCATAGTAGATTCTCTGCACTGGCCTCAGTCCATGAAGGGCTTCGCCCATTGTAGATTCTCTATGCTGGCCTCAGTCCATGAAGGGCTTCGCCCATAGTAGTAGTTTCTGGGCAGTGGCCTCAGTCCATGAAGGGCTTCGCCCATAGTAGTTTCTGGGCCGTGGCCTCAGTCCATGAAGGGCTTCGCCCATAGTAGATTCTCTACACTGGCCATAGTCCATGAAGGGCTTCGCCCATAGTAGATTCTCTACACTGGCCACAGTCCATGAAGGGCTTCGCCCATAGTAGTTTCTGGGCAGTGGGCTCAGTCCATGAAGGGCTTCGCCCATAGTAGTTTCTGGGCAGTGGCCTCAGTCCATGAAGGGCTTCGCCCATTGTAGTTTCTGGACAGTGGCCTCAGTCCATGAAGTTCTTCGCCCAGAGTAGTTTCTGGACAGTGACCACAGCCCATGAATTGCTTCGCCCATAGTAGTTTCTGGGCCGTGGCCTCAGTCCATGAAGGGCTTCGCCCATAGTAGATTCTCTGCACAGGCCTCAGTCCATGAAGGGTTTCGCCCATAGTAGATTCTCTACACTGGCCATAGTCCATGAAGGGCTTCGGCCATAGTAGTTTCTGGGTAGTGGCCTCAGTAAATGAAGGGCTTCGCCCATAGTAGATTCTCTACACTGGCCACAGTACATTAAGGGCTTCGGTCATAGTAGTTTCTGGACAGTGGCCTCAGTCCATGAAGGGCTTCGCCCATAGTAGATTCTCTACACTAGCCACAGTCCATTAAGGGCTTCGCCCATAGTAGTTTCTGGACAATGGCCTCAGTAAATGAAGGGCTTCGCTCATAGTAGTTTCTAGACAGTGGCCGCAGTCCATGAATTGCTTCGCCCATAGTAGATTCTTTGCACTGGCCTCAGTCGATGAAGGGCATCGCCCATTGTAGATTCTCTCTGCTGGCCTCAGTCCATGAAGGGCTTCGCCCATAGTAGTAGTTTCTGGGCAGTGGCCTCAGTCCATGAAGGGCTTGGTCCATAGTAGTTTCTGGACAGTGGCCTCAGTAAATGAAGGGCTTCGCCCATAGTAGATTCTCTACACTGGCCACAGTCCATTAAGGGCTTCGGCCATAGTAGTTTCTGGACAGTGGCCGCAGTCCATGAATTGCTTCGCCCATAGTAGATTCTTTGCACAGGCCTCAGTCCATGAAGGGCTTCGCCCATTGTAGATTCTCTATGCTGGTCTCAGTCCATAAAGGGCTTCGCCCATAGTAGATTCTCTACACTGGCCATAGTCCATGAAGGGCTTCGCCCATAGTAGATTCTGGGCAGTGGCCTCAGTCCATGAAGGTTTTCGCCCATAGTAGTTTCTGGACAGTGGCGGGGCTTCGTCCATAGTAAATTCTCTACACTGGCCACTGTCCATTAAGGGCTTCGCCCATAGTAGATTCTCTGCACTGGCCACAGTCCATGAAGGGTTTCGCCCATAGTAGATTCTCTACACTGGCCACAGTACATTAAGGGCTTCGGCCATAGTAGTTTCTGGACAGTGGCCTCAGTCCATGAAGGGCTTCGCCCATAGTAGATTCTCTACACTGGCCACAGTCCATTAAGGGCTTCGCCCATAGTAGATTCTCTGCACTGGCCACAGTCCATGAAGGGTTTCGCCCATAGTAGTTTCTGGGCAGTGGCCTCAGTCCATGAAGGGCTTCGCCCATAGTAGATTCTCTATGCTGGCCTCAGTCCATGAAGGGCTTCGCCCATAGTAGTTTATGGGCAGTGGCCACAGTCCATGAAGGGCTTCGCCCATAGTAGATTCTCTACACTGGCCACAGTCCATTAAGGGTTTCGCCCACAGTAGTTTCAAGGCAGTGGCCTCAGTCCATGAAGGGTTTCGCCCATAGTAGTTTCTGGGCAGTGGCCACAATCCATTAAGGGCTTCGCCCATAGTATTTTCTGGACAGTGGCCTCCATGAAAGGGTTCGCCTATAGTAGATTCTCTATGCTGGCCTCAGTCCATAAAGGGCTTCGCCCATAGTAAATTCTCTACACTGGACACAGTCCATGAAGGGCTTCGCCCATAGTAGTTTCTGGGCAGTGGCCTCAGTCCATGAAGGGCTTCGCCCATAGTAGATTCTCTACACTGGCCACAGTCCATTAAGGGCTTCGCCCATAGTAGATTCTCTGCACTGGCCTCAGTCCATGAAGGGTTTCGCCCATAGTAGATTCTCTATGCTGGCCTCAGTCCATAAAGGGCTTCGCCCATAGTAGATTCTCTACACTGGCCACAGTCCATGAAGGGCTTCGCCCATGGTAGTTTCTGGGCCGTGGCCTCAGTCCATAAAGGGCTTCGCCCATAGTAGATTCTCTGCACTGGCCTCAGTCCATGAAGGGTTTCGCCCATAGTAGATTTTCAGTCCATAAAGGGCTTCGCCCATAGTAGATTCTCTACACTGGCCACAGTCCATTAAGGGTTTCGCCCACAGTAGTTTCAAGCCAGTGGCCTCAGTCCATGAAGGGTGTCGCCCATAGTAGTTTCTGGGCAGTGGCCACAGTCCATTAAGGGCTTCGCCCATAGTATTTTCTGGACAGTGGCCTCCATGAAAGGGTTCGCCTATAGTAGATTCTCTATGCTGGCCTCAGTCCATAAAGGGCTTCGCCCATAGTAGATTCTCTACACTGGACACAGTCCATGAAGGGCTTCGCCCATAGTAGTTTCTGGGCAGTGGCCTCAGTCCATGAAGGGATTCGCCCATAGTAGATTCTCTGCACTGGCCTCAGTCCATGAAGGGTTTCGCCCATAGTAGATTCTCTATGCTGGCCTCAGTCCATAAAGGGCTTCGCCCATAGTAGATTCTCTACACTGGCCACAGTCCATGAAGGGCTTCGCCCATGGTAGTTTCTGGGCCGTGGCCTCAGTCCATGAAGAGTTTCGCCCATAGTAGTTTCTAGACAGTGGAATTAGTCCATGAAGGGCTTCGCCCATAGCAGATTCTCTACACTGGCCATAGTCCATTAAGGGCTTCGCCCATAGTAGTTTCTGGGCAGTGGCCTCAGTCCATTAAGGGCTTCGCCCATAGTAGTTTCTGGGCCGTGGCCTCAGTCCATGAAGGGCTTCGCCCATAGTAGTTTCTGGGCACTGGCCTCAGTCCATGAAGTGCTTCGCCCATAGTAGATTCTCTGCACTGGCCTCAGTCCATGAAGGGTTTCGCCCATAGTAGATTCTCTATGCTGGCCTCAGTGCATAAAGGTCTTCGCCCATAGTAGATTCTCTACACTGGCCACAGTCCATGAAGCTTCTGGGCAGTGGCCTCAGTCCATGAAGGGCTTCGCCCATAGCAGTTTCTGGGCAGTGGACTCAGTCCATGAAGGGCTTCGCCCATAGTAGTTTCTGGACAGTGGCCTCAGTCCATGAAGGGCTTCGCCCATAGTAGATTCTCTACACTGGCCACAATCCATTTAGGGCTTCGGCCATAGTAGTTTCTGGACAGTGGCCGCAGTCCATGAATTGCTTCGCCCATAGTAGATTCTTTGCACTGGCCTCAGTCCATGAAGGGCTTCGCCCATTGTAGATTCTCTATGCTGGCCTCAGTCCATGAAGGGCTTCGCCCATAGTAGTAGTTTCTGGGCAGTGGCCTCAGTCCATGAAGGGCTTCGCCCATAGTAGTTTCTGGGCAGTGGCCTCAGTCCATGAAGGGCTTCGCCCATAGTAGTTTCTGGGCAGTGGCCTCAGTCCATGAAGGGCTTCGCCCATAGTAGATTCTCTGCACTGGCCTCAGTCCATGAAGGGCTTCGCCCATAGTAGATTCTCTACACTGGCCATTGTCCATGAAGGGCTTCGCCCATAGTAGATTCTCTACACTGGCCACAGTCCATGAAGGGCTTCGCCCATAGTAGTTTCTGGGCAGTGGGCTCAGTCCATGAAGGGCTTCGCCCATAGTAGTTTCTGGGCAGTGGCCTCAGTCCATGAAGGGCTTCGCCCATAGTAGTTTCTGGACAGTGGCCTCAGTCCATGAAGTTCTTCGCCCAGAGTAGTTTCTGGACAGTGACCACAGCCCATGAATTGCTTCGCCCATAGTAGTTTCTGGGCAGTGGCCATAGTCCATGAAGGGCTTCGCCCATAGTAGATTCTCTGCACAGGCCTCAGTCCATGAAGGGTTTCGCCCATAGTAGATTCTCTACACTGGCCATAGTCCATGAAGGGCTTCGGCCATAGTAGTTTCTGGGCAGTGGCCTCAGTCCATGAAGGTTTTCGCCCATAGTAGTTTCTGGACAGTGGCGGGGCTTCGCCCATAGTAGATTCTCTACACTGGCCACAGTCCATAAAGGGCTTCGCCCATAGTAGTTTCTGGGCAGTGGCCTCAGTCCATGAAGAGCTTGGCCCATAGTAGTTTCTGGGTAGTGGCCTCAGTAAATGAAGGGCTTCGCCCATAGTAGATTCTCTACACTGGCCACAGTACATTAAGGGCTTCGGCCATAGTAGTTTCTGGACAGTGGCCTCAGTCCATGAAGGGCTTCGCCCATAGTAGATTCTCTACACTGGCCACAATCCATTTAGGGCTTCGGCCATAGTAGTTTCTGGACAGTGGCCGCAGTCCATGAATTGCTTCGCCCATAGTAGATTCTTTGCACTGGCCTCAGTCCATGAAGGGCTTCGCCCATTGTAGATTCTCTATGCTGGCCTCAGTCCATGAAGGGCTTCGCCCATAGTAGTAGTTTCTGGGCAGTGGCCTCAGTCCATGAAGGGCTTCGCCCATAGTAGTTTCTGGGCAGTGGCCTCAGTCCATGAAGGGCTTCGCCCATAGTAGTTTCTGGGCAGTGGCCTCAGTCCATGAAGGGCTTCGCCCATAGTAGATTCTCTGCACTGGCCTCAGTCCATGAAGGGCTTCGCCCATAGTAGATTCTCTACACTGGCCATTGTCCATGAAGGGCTTCGCCCATAGTAGATTCTCTACACTGGCCACAGTCCATGAAGGGCTTCGCCCATAGTAGTTTCTGGGCAGTGGGCTCAGTCCATGAAGGGCTTCGCCCATAGTAGTTTCTGGGCAGTGGCCTCAGTCCAGGAAGGGCTTCGCCCATAGTAGTTTCTGGACAGTGGCCTCAGTCCATGAAGTTCTTCGCCCAGAGTAGTTTCTGGACAGTGACCACAGCCCATGAATTGCTTCGCCCATAGTAGTTTCTGGGCAGTGGCCTCAGTCCATGAAGGGCTTCGCCCATAGTAGATTCTCTGCACAGGCCTCAGTCCATGAAGGGTTTCGCCCATAGTAGATTCTCTACACTGGCCATAGTCCATGAAGGGCTTCGGCCATAGTAGTTTCTGGGCAGTGGCCTCAGTCCATGAAGGTTTTCGCCCATAGTAGTTTCTGGACAGTGGCGGGGCTTCGCCCATAGTAGATTCTCTACACTGGCCACAGTCCATAAAGGGCTTCGCCCATAGTAGTTTCTGGGCAGTGGCCTCAGTCCATGAAGAGCTTGGCCCATAGTAGTTTCTGGGTAGTGGCCTCAGTAAATGAAGGGCTTCGCCCATAGTAGATTCTCTACACTAGCCACAGTCCATTAAGGGCTTCGCCCATAGTAGTTTCTGGACAATGGCCTCAGTAAATGAAGGGCTTCGCTCATAGTAGTTTCTAGACAGTGGCCGCAGTCCATGAATTGCTTCGCCCATAGTAGATTCTTTGCACTGGCCTCAGTCCATTAAGGGCTTCGCCCATAGTATTTTCTGGACAGTGGCCTCCATGAAAGGGTTCGCCTATAGTAGATTCTCTATGCTGGCCTCAGTCCATAAAGGGCTTCGCCCATAGTAGATTCTCTACACTGGACACAGTCCATGAAGGGCTTCGCCCATAGTAGTTTCTGGGCAGTGGCCTCAGTCCATGAAGGGCTTCGCCCATAGTAGTTTCTGGACAGTGGCCTCAGTCCATGAAGTTCTTCGCCCAGAGTAGTTTCTGGACAGTGACCACAGCCCATGAATTGCTTCGCCCATAGTAGTTTCTGGGCAGTGGCCTCAGTCCATGAAGGGCTTCGCCCATAGTAGATTCTCTGCACAGGCCTCAGTCCATGAAGGGTTTCGCCCATAGTAGATTCTCTACACTGGCCATAGTCCATGAAGGGCTTCGGCCATAGTAGTTTCTGGGCAGTGGCCTCAGTCCATGAAGGTTTTCGCCCATAGTAGTTTCTGGACAGTGGCGGGGCTTCGCCCATAGTAGATTCTCTACACTGGCCACAGTCCATAAAGGGCTTCGCCCATAGTAGTTTCTGGGCAGTGGCCTCAGTCCATGAAGAGCTTGGCCCATAGTAGTTTCTGGGTAGTGGCCTCAGTAAATGAAGGGCTTCGCCCATAGTAGATTCTCTACACTGGCCACAGTACATTAAGGGCTTCGGCCATAGTAGTTTCTGGACAGTGGCCTCAGTCCATGAAGGGCTTCGCCCATAGTAGATTCTCTACACTAGCCACAGTCCATTAAGGGCTTCGCCCATAGTAGTTTCTGGACAATGGCCTCAGTAAATGAAGGGCTTCGCTCATAGTAGTTTCTAGACAGTGGCCGCAGTCCATGAATTGCTTCGCCCATAGTAGATTCTTTGCACTGGCCTCAGTCGATGAAGGGCTTCGCCCATTGTAGATTCTCTACACTGGCCACAGTCCATGAAGGGCTTGGTCCATAGTAGTTTCTGGACAGTGGCCTCAGTAAATGAAGGGCTTCGCCCATAGTAGATTCTCTACACTGGCCACAGTCCATTAAGGGCTTCGGCCATAGTAGTTTCTGGACAGTGGCCGCAGTCCATGAATTGCTTCGCCCATAGTAGATTCTTTGCACAGGCCTCAGTCCATGAAGGGCTTCGCCCATTGTAGATTCTCTATGCTGGCCTCAGTCCATAAAGGGCTTCGCCCATAGTATATTCTCTACACTGGCCATAGTCCATGAAGGGCTTCGCCCATAGTAGATTCTGAGCAGTGGCCTCAGTCCATGAAGGTTTTCGCCCATAGTAGTTTCTGGACAGTGTCGGGGCTTCGCCCATAGTAGATTCTCTACACTGGCCACAGTCCATTAAGGGCTTCGCCCATAGTAGATTCTCTGCACTGGCCACAGTCCATGAAGGGTTTCGCCCATAGTAGTTTCTGGGCAGTGGCCTCAGTCCATGAAGGGCTTCGCCCATAGTAGATTCTCTATGCTGGCCTCAGTCCATGAAGGGCTTCGCCCATAGTAGTTTATGGGCAGTGGCCACAGTCCATGAAGGGCTTCGCCCATAGTAGATTCTCTACACTGGAATCAGTCCATAAAGGGCTTCGCCCATAGTAGATTCTCTACACTGGCCACAGTCCATTAAGGGTTTCGCCCATAGTAGTTTCTGGGCAGTGGCCACAGTCCATTAAGGGCTTCGCCCATAGTATTTTCTGGACAGTGGCCTCCATGAAAGGGTTCGCCTATAGTAGATTCTCTATGCTGGCCTCAGTCCATAAAGGGCTTCGCCCATAGTAGATTCTCTACACTGGACACAGTTCATGAAGGGCTTCGCCCATAGTAGTTTCTGGGCAGTGGCCTCAGTCCATGAAGGGCTTCGCCCATAGTAGATTCTCTGCACTGGCCTCAGTCCATGAAGGGTTTCGCCCATAGTAGATTCTCTATGCTGGCCTCAGTCCATAAAGGGCTTCGCCCATAATAGATTCTCTACACTGGCCACAGTCCATGAAGGGCTTCGCCCATAGTAGTTTCTAGACAGTGGAATTAGTCCATGAAGGGCTTCGCCCATAGCAGATTCTCTACACTGGCCATAGTCCATTAAGGGCTTCGCCCATAGTAGTTTCTGGGCCGTGGCCTCAGTCTATGAAGGGTTTCGCCCATAGTAGTTTCTGGACAGTGGAATTAGTCCATGAAGGGCTTCGCCCATAGCAGATTCTCTACACTGGCCATAGTCCATTAAGGGCTTCGCCCATAGTAGTTTCTGGGCAGTGGCCTCAGTCCATGAAGGGCTTCGCCCATAGTGGATTCTCTGCACTGGCCTCAGTCCATGAAGGGTTTCGCCCATAGTAGATTCTCTATGCTGGCCTCAGTCCATAAAGGGCTTCGCCCATAGTAGATTCTCTACACTGGCCACAGTCCATGAAGGGCTTCGCCCATAGTAGTTTCTGGACAGTGGACTTAGTCCATGAAGGGCTTCGCCCATAGCAGATTCTCTACACTGGCCATAGTCCATTAAGGGCTTCGCCCATAGTAGTTTCTGGGCAGTGGCCTCAGTCCATGAAGGACTTCGCCCATAGTAGTTTCTGGGCCGTGGCCTCAGTCCATGAAGGGTTTCGCCCATAGTAGTTTCTGGACAGTGGAATTAGTCCATGAAGGGCTTCGCCCATAGCAGATTCTCTACACTGGCCATAGTCCATTAAGGGCTTCGCCCATAGTAGTTTCTGGGCAGTGGCCTCAGTCCATGAAGGGCTTCGCCCATAGTAGTTTCTGGGCCGTGGCCTCAGTCCATGAAGGGCTTCGCCCATAGTAGATTCTCTATGCTGGCCTCAGTGCATAAAGGTCTTCGCCCATAGTAGATTCTCTACACTGGCCACAGTCCATGAAGCTTCTGGTCAGTGGCCTCAGTCCATGAAGGGCTTCGCCCATAGTAGTTTCTGGGCAGTGGACTCAGTCCATGAAGGGCTTCGCCCATAGTGGTTTCTGGACAGTGGCCTCAGTCCATGAAGGGCTTCGCCCATAGTAGATTCTCTACACTGGCCACAGTCCATTTAGGGCTTCGGCCATAGTAGTTTCTGGACAGTGGCCTCAGTCCATGAAGGGCTTCGCCCATAGTAGTTTCTCTACACTAGCCACAGTCCATTAAGGGCTTCGCCCATAGTAGTTTCTGGACAGTGGCCTCAGTCCATGAAGGGCTTCGCCCGTAGTAGATTCTCTGCACTGGCGTCAGTCCATGAAGGGCTTCGGCCATAGTAGATTCTCTGCACTGGTTTTAGTCCTTGAAGGGGTTTGCTAATAGTAGATTCTGTATGCTGGCCTCAGTCCATGAAGAGCCTCAGTCCATGAAGGGCTTCGCCCATAGTAGTTTCTAGACAGTGGCCTCAGTCTATGAAGGGCTTCGCCCATAGTAGATTCTCTACACTAGCCACAGTCCATTAAGGGCTTCGCCCATAGTAGTTTCTGGACAGTGGCCTCAGTCCATGAAGGGTTTCGCCCATAGTAGTTTCTCTATGCTATCATCAGTCCATGAAGGGCTTCGCCCATAGTAGATTCTCTGGACTGGCCACAGTCCATTAAGGGCTTCGCCCATAGTAGTTTCTGGACAATGGCTTCAGTCCATGAAGGGCTTCGCTCATAGTAGTTTCTGGACAGTGGCCTCTGTCCATGAAGGGCTACGCCCATAGTAGTTTCTGGACAGTGGCCTCAGTCCATGAAGGTCTTCGCCCATAGTAGATTCTCTACACTGGCCACAGTCCATTTAGGGCTTCGGCCATAGTAGTTTCTGGACAGTGGCCTCAGTCCATGAAGGGCTTCGCCCATTGTAGATTCTCTACACTAGCCAAAGTCCATTAAGGGCTTCGCCCATAGTAGTTTCTGGACAGTGGCCTCAGTCCATGAAGGGCTTCGCCCATAGTAGTTTCTGGACAGTGGCCACAGCCCATGAAGGGCTTCGCCCATAGTAGATTCTCTGCACTGGCGTCAGTCCATGAAGGGCTTCGGCCGTAGTAGATTCTCTGCACTGGTTTTAGTCCTTGAAGGGTTTTGCTAATAGTAGATTCTGTATGCTGGCCTCAGTCCATGAAGAGCCTCAGTCCATGGAGGGCTTCGCCCATAGTAGTTTCTAGACAGTGGCCTCAGTCTATGAAGGGCTTCGCCCATAGTAGATTCTCTGCACTGGCCTCAGTCCATGAAGGGCTTCGCCCATAGTAGACTCTCTGCACTGGCCTTAGTCCATGAAGGGTTTCGCCCATAGTAGTTTCTCTATGCTATCATCAGTCCATCAAGGGCTTCGCCCATAGTAGATTCTCTACACTGGCCACAGTCCATTAAGAGCTTCGCCCATAGTAGTTTCTGGAAAATGGCCTCAGTCCATGAAGGGCTTCACCCATAGTAGTTTCTGGACAGTGGCCTCAGTCCATGAAGGGCTTCGCCCATAGTAGTTTCTGGACAGTGGCCTCAGTCCATTAAGGGCTTCGCCCATAGTAGATTCTCTACACTGGCCACAGTCCATTTAAGGCTTCGGCCATAGAAGTTTCTGGACAGTGGCCTCAGTCCATGAAGGGCTTCGCCCATTGTAGTTTCGGCCTCAGTCCATGAAGGGCTTCGCCCATAGTAGTTTCTTTGCAGTGGCCTCAGTCCATGAAGGGCTTCGCCCATAGTAGATTCTCTACACAGGCCATAGTCCATGAAGGGCTTCGCCCATAGTAGATTCTCTACACTGGCCACAGTCCATGAAGGGCTTCACCCATAGTAGTTTCTGGGCAGTGGGCTCAGTCCATGAAGGGCTTCGCCCATAGTAGTTTCTGGACAGTGGCCTCAGTCCATTAAGGGCTTCGCCCATAGTAGATTCTCTACACTGGCCACAGTCCATTTAAGGCTTCGGCCATAGAAGTTTCTGGAAGTGGCCTCAGTCCATGAAGGGCTTCGCCCATTGTAGTTTCGGCCTCAGTCCATGAAGGGCTTCGCCAATAGTAGATTCTCTGCACTGGCTTCAGTCAATGAAGGCCTTCGCCCATAGTAGACTCTCTGCACTGGCCTTAGTCCATGAAGGGTTTCGCCCATAGTAGTTTCTCTATGCTATCCTCAGTCCATGAAGGGCTTCGCCCATAGTAGATTCTCTACACTGGCCACAGTCCATTAAGGGCTTCGCCCATAGATGTTTCTGGACAGTGGCCTCAGTCCATGAAGGGCTTCGCCCATAGTAGTCTCTGGACAGTGGCCTCAGTCCATGAAGGGCTTCGCCCATAGTAGTTTCTAGACAGTGACCTCAGTCCATGAAGGGCTTCGCCCATAGTAGATTCTCTACACTGGCCAGAGTCCATTAAGGGTTTCGCCCATAGTAGTTTCTGGACAGTGGCCTCAGTCCATGAAGGGCTTCGCCCATAGTAGTTTCTGGAAAGTGGCCTCAGTCCATGAAGACCTTCGCCCAGAGTAGTTTCTGGACAGTGAACACAGCCCATAAAGGGCTTCGCCCATAGTAGTTTCTGGGCAGTGGCCTCAGTCCATGAAGGGCTTCGCCCATAGTAGATTCTCTACACTGGCCAGAGTCCATTAAGGGTTTCGCCCATAGTAGTTTCTGGACAGTGGCCTCAGTCCATGAAATTCTTCGCCCAGAGTAGTTTCTGGACAGTGACCACAGCCCATGAAGGGCTTCGCCCATAGTAGTTTCTGGACAGTGGCCTCAGTCCATGAAGGGCTTCGCCCATAGTAGTTTCTCTATGCTATCCTCAGTCCATGAAGGGCTTCGCCCATAGTAGATTCTCTACACTGGCCACAGTCCATTAAGGGCTTCGCCCATAGTAGATTCTCTACACTGGCCACAGTCCATGAAGGGCTTCGCCCATAGTAGATTCTCTGCACTGGCCTCAGTCCATGAAGGGCTTCGCCCATAGTAGATTCTCTACACAGGCCATAGTCCATGAAGGGCTTCGCCCATAGTAGATTCTCTTCACTGGCCTCAGTCCATGAAGGGCTTCGCCCATAGTAGATTCTCTACACTGGCCACAGTCCATTAAGGGCTTCGCCCATAGTAGTTTCTGGACAATGGCCTCAGTCCATGAAGGGCTTCACCCATAGTAGTTTCTGGACAGTGGCCTCAGTCCATGAAGGGCTTCGCCCATAGTAGTTTCTGGACAGTGGCCTCAGTCCATTAAGGGCTTCGCCCATAGTAGATTCTCTACACTGGCCACAGTCCATTTAAGGCTTCGGCCATAGAAGTTTCTGGACAGTGGCCTCAGTCCATGAAGGGCTTCGCCCATTGTAGTTTCGGCCTCAGTCCATGAAGGGCTTCGCCCATAGTAGTTTCTTTGCAGTGGCCTCAGTCCATGAAGGGCTTCGCCCATAGTAGATTCTCTACACAGGCCATAGTCCATGAAGGGCTTCGCCCATAGTAGATTCTCTACACTGGCCTCAGTCCATGAAGGGCTTCGCCCATAGTAGATTCTCTACACTGGCCACAGTCCATTAAGGGCTTCGCCCATAGTAGTTTCTGGACAATGGCCTCAGTCCATGAAGGGCTTCACCCATAGTAGTTTCTGGACAGTGGCCTCAGTCCATGAAGGGCTTCGCCCATAGTAGTTTCTGGACAGTGGCCTCAGTCCATTAAGGGCTTCGCCCATAGTAGTTTCTGGACAGTGGCCTCAGTCCATTAAGGGCTTCGCCCATAGTAGATTCTCTACACTGGCCACAGTCCATTTAGGTCTTCGGCCATAGTAGTTTCTGGATAGTGGCCTCAGTCCATGAAGGGGTTCGCCCATAGTAGATTCTCTATGCTGGCCTCAGTCTATGAAGGGCTTCGCCCATAGTAGATTCTCTGCACTGGCCTCAGTCCATGAAGGGCTTCGCCCATAGTAGACTCTCTGCACTGGCCTTAGTCCATGAAGGGTTTCGCCCATAGTAGTTTCTCTATGCTATCATCAGTCCATCAAGGGCTTCGCCCATAGTAGATTCTCTACACTGGCCACAGTCCATTAAGGGCTGTAGTTTCTGGACAATGGCCTCAGTCCATGAAGGGCTTCACCCATAGTAGTTTCTGGACAGTGGCCTCAGTCCATGAAGGGCTTCGCCCATAGTAGATTCTCTGGCTTCAGTCCATGAAGGCCTTCGCCCTCTCTGCACTGGCCTTAGTCCATGAAGGGTTTCGCCCATAGTAGTTTCTCTATGCTATCCTCAGTCCATGAAGGGCTTCGCCCATAGTAGATTCTCTACACTGGCCACAGTCCATTAAGGGCTTCGCCCATAGTTGTTTCTGGACAGTGGCCTCAGTCCATGAAGGGCTTCGCCCATAGTAGTTTCTGGACAGTGGCCTCAGTCCATGAAGGGCTTCGCCCATAGTAGTTTTTAGACAGTGGCCTCAGTCCATGAAGGGTTTCGCCCATAGTAGTTTCTCTATGCTATCCTCAGTCCATGAAGGGCTTCGCCCATAGTAGATTCTCTACACTGGCCACAGTCCATTAAGGGCTTCGCCCATAGTTGTTTCTGGACAGTGGCCTCAGTCCATGAAGGGCTTCGCCCATAGTAGTTTCTGGACAGTGGCCTCAGTCCATTAAGGGTTTCGCCCATAGTAGTTTCTGGACAGTGGCCTCAGTCCATGAAGGGCTTCGCCCATAGTAGTTTTTAGACAGTGGCCTCAGTCCATGAAGGGTTTCGCCCATAGTAGTTTCTCTATGCTATCCTCAGTCCATGAAGGGCTTCGCCCATAGTAGATTCTCTACACTGGCCACAGTCCATTAAGGGCTTCGCCCATAGTAGTTTCTGGACAATGGCCTCAGTCCATGAAGGGCTTCACCCATAGTAGTTTCTGGACAGTGGCCTCAGTCCATGAAGGGCTTCGCCCATAGTAGTTTCTGGACAGTGGCCTCAGTCCATTAAGGGCTTCGCCCATAGTAGTTTCTGGACAGTGGCCTCAGTCCATTAAGGGCTTCGCCCATAGTAGATTCTCTACACTGGCCACAGTCCATTTAGGTCTTCGGCCATAGTAGTTTCTGGATAGTGGCCTCAGTCCATGAAGGGGTTCGCCCATAGTAGATTCTCTATGCTGGCCTCAGTCTATGAAGGGCTTCGCCCATAGTAGATTCTCTGCACTGGCCTCAGTCCATGAAGGGCTTCGCCCATAGTAGACTCTCTGCACTGGCCTTAGTCCATGAAGGGTTTCGCCCATAGTAGTTTCTCTATGCTATCATCAGTCCATCAAGGGCTTCGCCCATAGTAGATTCTCTACACTGGCCACAGTCCATTAAGGGCTGTAGTTTCTGGACAATGGCCTCAGTCCATGAAGGGCTTCACCCATAGTAGTTTCTGGACAGTGGCCTCAGTCCATGAAGGGCTTCGCCCATAGTAGATTCTCTGGCTTCAGTCCATGAAGGCCTTCGCCCTCTCTGCACTGGCCTTAGTCCATGAAGGGTTTCGCCCATAGTAGTTTCTCTATGCTATCCTCAGTCCATGAAGGGCTTCGCCCATAGTAGATTCTCTACACTGGCCACAGTCCATTAAGGGCTTCGCCCATAGTTGTTTCTGGACAGTGGCCTCAGTCCATGAAGGGCTTCGCCCATAGTAGTTTCTGGACAGTGGCCTCAGTCCATGAAGGGCTTCGCCCATAGTAGTTTTTAGACAGTGGCCTCAGTCCATGAAGGGTTTCGCCCATAGTAGTTTCTCTATGCTATCCTCAGTCCATGAAGGGCTTCGCCCATAGTAGATTCTCTACACTGGCCACAGTCCATTAAGGGCTTCGCCCATAGTTGTTTCTGGACAGTGGCCTCAGTCCATGAAGGGCTTCGCCCATAGTAGTTTCTGGACAGTGGCCTCAGTCCATTAAGGGTTTCGCCCATAGTAGTTTCTGGACAGTGGCCTCAGTCCATGAAGGGCTTCGCCCATAGTAGTTTCTGGAAAGTGGCCTCAGTCCATGAAGACCTTCGCCCAGAGTAGTTTCTGGACAGTGAACACAACCCATGAAGGGCTTCGCCCATAGTAGTTTCTGGGCAGTGGCCTCAGTCCATAAAGGGCTTCGCCCATAGTAGATTCTCTACACTGGCCAGAGTCCATTAAGGGTTTCGCCCATAGTAGTTTCTGGACAGTGGCCTCAGTCCATGAAGGGCTTCGCCCATAGTAGTTTCTGGAAAGTGGCCTCAGTCCATGAAGACCTTCGCCCAGAGTAGTTTCTGGACAGTGAACACAGCCCATGAAGGGCTTCGCCCATAGTAGTTTCTGGGCAGTGGCGTCAGTCCATGAAGGGCTTCGCCCACAGTAGTTTCTGGGCAGTGGCCTCAGTCCATGAAGGGCTTCGCCCATAGTAGATGCTCTACACTGGCCAGAGTCCATTAAGGTTTTCGCCCATAGTAGTTTCTGGACAGTGGCCTCAGTCCATGAAGGGCTTCACCCATAGTAGTTTCTGGGCAGTGGGCTCAGTCCATGAAGGGCTTCGCCCATAGTAGTTTCTGGGCAGTGGCCTCAGTCCATGAAGGGCTTCGCCCATAGTAGATTCTCTGCACTGGCTTCAGTCCATGAAGGCCTTCGCCCATAGTAGACTCTCTGCACTGGCCTTAGTCCATGAAGGGTTTCGCCCATAGTAGTTTCTCTATGCTATCCTCAGTCCATGAAGGGCTTCGCCCATAGTAGATTCTCTACACTGGCCACAGTCCATTAAGGGCTTCGCCCATAGTAGTTTCTGGACAGTGGCCTCAGTCCATGAAAGGGTTCGCCCATAGTAGATTCTCTATGCTGGCCCCAGTCCATAAAGGGCTTCGCCCATAGTAGATTCTCTACACTGGCCACAGTCCATGAAGGGCTTCGCCCATAGTAGATTCTCTGCACTGGCCTCAGTCCATGAAGGGCTTCGCCCATAGTAGATTCTCTACACTGGCCTCAGTCCATGAAGGGCTTCGCCCATAGTAGATTCTCTGCACTGGCCTCAGTCCATGAAGGGCTTCGCCCATAGTAGATTCTCTACACTGGCCATAGTCCATGAAGGGCTTCGCCCATAGTAGTTTCTGGGCAGTGGCCGCAGTCCATGAAGGGCTTCGCCCATAGTAGTTTCTGGGCAGTGGCCTCAGTCCATGAAGGGCTTCGCCCATAGTAGATTCTCTGCACTGGCTTCAGTCCATGAAGGCCTTCGCCCATAGTAGACTCTCTGCACTGGCCTTAGTCCATGAAGGGTTTCGCCCATAGTAGTTTCTCTATGCTATCCTCAGTCCATGAAGGGCTTCGCCCATAGTAGATTCTCTACACTGGCCACAGTCCATTAAGGGCTTCGCCCATAGTAGTTTCTGGGCAGTGGCCTCAGTCCATGAAGGGCTTCGCCCATAGTAGATTCTCTGCACTGGCCTCAGTCCATGAAGGGTTTCGCCCATAGTAGATTCTCTATGCTGGCCTCAGTCCATGAAGGGCTTCGCCCATAGTAGATTCTCTACACTGGCCATAGTCCATGAAGGGCTTCGCCCATAGTAGTTTCTGGGCAGTGGCCTCAGTCCATGAAGGGTTTCGCCCATAGTAGTTTCTGGACAGTGGCCTCAGTCCATGAAGGGCTTCGCCCATAGTAGATTCTCTACACTGGCCACAGTCCATTAAGGGCTTCGCCCATAGTAGTTTCTGGACAGTGGCCTCAGTCCATGATGAGGTTCGCCCATAGTAGATTCTCTATGCTGGCCTCAGTCCACAAAGGGCTTCGCCCATAATAGGTTCTCTACTCTGACCATAGTCCATGAAGGGCTTGGCCCATAGTAGTTTCTGGGCAGTGGCATCAGTCCATGAAGGGCTGCGCCCATAGTAGATTCTCTGCACTGGCCTCAGTCCATGAAGGGTTTCGCCCATAGTAGATTCTCTATGCTGGCCTCAGTCCATGAAGGGCTTCGCCCATAGTAGTTTCTGGACAGTGGCCTCAGTCCATGAAGTTCTTCGCCCAGAGTAGTTTCTGGACAGTGACCACAGCCCATGAAGGGCTTCGTTCATAGTAGTTTCTGGGCTGTGGCCTCAGTCCATGAAGGGTTTCGCCCATAGTAGTTTCTGGACAGTGGCCTCAGTCCATGAAGTTCTTCGCCCAGAGTAGTTTCTGGACAGTGACCACAACCCATGAAGGGCTTCGCCCATAGTAGTTTCTGGGCAGTGGTCTCAGTCCATGAAGGGCTTCGCCCATAGTAGATTCTCTACACCGGCCACAGTCCATTAAGGGCTTCGCCCATAGTAGTTTCTGGACAGTGGCCTCAGTCCATGAAGGGCTTCGCCCATAGTAGATTCTCTATGCTGGCCTCAGTAAATGAAGGGCTTCGCCCATAGTAGTTTCTGGACAGTGGCCACAGTCCATGAAGGACTTCGCCCATAGTAGATTCTCTACACTGGCCTCAGTCCATAAAGGGCTTCGCCCATAGTAGAATCTCTACACTGGCCACAGTCCATTAAGGGTTTCACCCATAGTAGTTTCAAGGCAGTGGCCTCAGTCCATGAAGGGTTTCGCCCATAGTAGTTTCTGGGCAGTGGCCTCAGTCCATGAAGGGTTTCGCCCATAGTAGATTCTCTATGCTGGCCTCAGTCCATAAAGGTCTTCGCCCATAGTAGATTCTCTACACTGGCCACAGTCCATGAAGCTTCTGGGCAGTGACCACAGCCCATGAAGGGCTTCTCTCATAGTAGTTACTGGGCAGTGGCCTCAGTCCATGAAGGGCTTCGCCCATAGTAGTTTCTGGGCAGTGGCCTCAGTCCATGAAGGGCTTCGCCCATAGTAGATTCTCTATTCTGGCCTCAGTCCATGAAGGGCTTCGCCCATAGTAGTTTCTGGACAGTGGCCACAGTCCATGAAGGGCTTCGCCCATAGTAGATTCTCTACACTGGCCTCAGTCCATAAAGAGCTTCGCCCATAGTAGAATCTCTACACTGGCCACAGTCCATTAAGGGTTTCGCCCATAGTAGTTTCAAGGCAGTGGGCTCAGTCCATGAAGGGTTTCGCCCATAGTAGTTTCTGGGCAGTGGCCACAGTCCATTAAGGGCTTTGCCCAGAGTATTTTCTGGACAGTGGCCTCCATGAAGGGGTTCGCCTATAGTAGATTCTCTATGCCGGCCTCAGTCCATAAAGGGCTTCGCCCATAGTAGATTCTCTACACTGGACACAGTCCATGAAGGGCTTCGCCCATAGTAGTTTCTGAGCAGTGGCCTCAGTCCATGAAGGGCTTCGCCCATAGTAGATTCTCTGCACTGGCCTCAGTCCATGAAGGGTTTCGCCCATAGTAGATTCTCTATGCTGGCCTCAGTCCATAAAGGGCTTCGCCCATAGTAGATTCTCTACACTGGCCACAGTCCATGAAGGGCTTCGCCCATAGTAGTTTCTGGGCAGTGGCCTCAGTCCATGAAGGGTTTCGCCCATAGTAGTTTCTGGGCAGTGGGCTCAGTCCATGAAGGGCTTCGCCCATGGTAGTTTCTGGGCCGTGGAATTAGTCCATGAAGGGCTTCGCCCATAGCAGATTCTCTACACTGGCCATAGTCCATTAAGGGCTTCGCCCACAGTAGTTTCTGCGCAGTGGCCTCAGTCCATGAAGGGCTTCGCCCATAGTAGTTTCTGGGCACTGTCCAGTCCATGAAGGGCTTCGCCCATCGTAGATTCTCTGCACTGGCCTCAGTCCATGAAGGGTTTCGCCCATAGTAGATTCTCTATGCTGGCCTCAGTCCATAAAGGTCTTCGCCCATAGTAGATTCTCTACACTGGCCACAGTCCATGAAGCTTCTGGGCAGTGGCCTCAGTCCATGAAGGGCTTCGCCCATAGTAGTTTCTGGGCAGTGGACTCAATCCATGAAGGGCTTCGCCCATAGTAGTTTCTGGACAGTGGCCTCAGTCCATGAAGGGCTTCGCCCATAGTAGATTCTCTACACTAGCCACAGTCCATTAAGGGCTTCGCCCATAGTAGTTTCTGGACAGTGGCCTCAGTCCATGAAGGGCTTCGCCCATGGTAGTTTCTGGGCCGTGGAATTAGTCCATGAAGGGCTTCGCCCATAGCAGATTCTCTACACTGGCCATAGTCCATTAAGGGCTTCGCCCACAGTAGTTTCTGGACAGTGGCCTCAGTCCATGAAGGGCTTCGCCCATAGTAGATTCTCTACACTAGCCACAGTCCATTAAGGGCTTCGCCCATAGTAGTTTCTGGACAGTGGCCTCAGTCCATGAAGGGCTTCGCCCATAGCAGATTCTCTGCACTGGCGTCAGTCCATGATGGGCTTCGGCCATAGTAGATTCTCTGCACTGGTTTTAGTCCTTGAATTATTTTGCTAATAGTAGATTCTGTATGCTGGCCTCAGTCCATGAAGAGCCTCAGTCCATGAAGGGCTTCGCCCATAGTAGTTTCTAGACAGTGGCCTCAGTCTATGAAGGGCTTCGCCCATAGTAGATTCTCTGCACTGGCCTCAGTCCATGAAGGGCTTCGCCCATAGTAGACTCTCTGCACTGGCCTTAGTCCATGAAGGGTTTCGCCCATAGTAGTTTCTCTATGCTATCCTCAGTCCATGAAGGGCTTCGCCCATAGTAGATTCTCTACACTGGCCACAGTCCATTAAGGGCTTCGCCCATAGTTGTTTCTGGACAGTGGCCTCAGTCCATGAAGGGCTTCGCCCATAGTAGTTTCTGGACAGTGGCCTCAGTCCATGAAGGGCTTCGCCCATAGTAGATTCTCTACACTGGCCAGAGTCCATTAAGGGTTTCGCCCATAGTAGTTTCTGGACAGTGGCATCAGTCCATGAAATTCTTCGCCCAGAGTAGTTTCTGGACGGTGACCACAGCCCATGAAGGGCTTCGCCCATAGTAGTTTCTGGACAGTGGCCTCAGTCCATGAAGGGCTTCGCCCATAGTAGTTTCTGGAAAGTGGCCTCAGTCCATGAAGACCTTCGCCCAGAGAAGTTTCTGGACAGTGAACACAGCCCATGAAGGGCTTCGCCCATAGTAGTTTCTGG
Source organism: Eristalis pertinax (assembly GCA_907269125.1). Lineage (NCBI taxonomy): Eukaryota > Metazoa > Arthropoda > Insecta > Diptera > Syrphidae > Eristalis > Eristalis pertinax. Next base: position 103,724,115 of record OU026145.1, on the reverse strand, counting down.
GCAGTGGCCTAAGTCCATGAAGAGCTTCGTCCATAGTAGATTCTCTACAATGGCCAGAGTCCATTAAGGGTTTCGCCCATAGTAGTTTCAAGGCAGTGGGCTCAGTCCATGAAGGGTTTCGCCCATAGTAGTTTCTGGGCAGTGGCCACAGTCCATTAAGGGCTTTGCCCAGAGTATTTTCTGGACAGTGGCCTCCATGAAGGGGTTCGCCTATAGTAGATTCTCTATGCCGGCCTCAGTCCATAAAGGGCTTCGCCCATAGTAGATTCTCTACACTGGACACAGTCCATGAAGGGCTTCGCCCATAGTAGTTTCTGAGCAGTGGCCTCAGTCCATGAAGGGCTTCGCCCATAGTAGATTCTCTGCACTGGCCTCAGTCCATGAAGGGTTTCGCCCATAGTAGATTCTCTATGCTGGCCTCAGTCCATAAAGGGCTTCGCCCATAGTAGATTCTCTACACTGGCCACAGTCCATGAAGGGCTTCGCCCATAGTAGTTTCTGGGCAGTGGCCTCAGTCCATGAAGGGTTTCGCCCATAGTAGTTTCTGGGCAGTGGGCTCAGTCCATGAAGGGCTTCGCCCATGGTAGTTTCTGGGCCGTGGAATTAGTCCATGAAGGGCTTCGCCCATAGCAGATTCTCTACACTGGCCATAGTCCATTAAGGGCTTCGCCCACAGTAGTTTCTGCGCAGTGGCCTCAGTCCATGAAGGGCTTCGCCCATAGTAGTTTCTGGGCACTGTCCAGTCCATGAAGGGCTTCGCCCATCGTAGATTCTCTGCACTGGCCTCAGTCCATGAAGGGTTTCGCCCATAGTAGATTCTCTATGCTGGCCTCAGTCCATAAAGGTCTTCGCCCATAGTAGATTCTCTACACTGGCCACAGTCCATGAAGCTTCTGGGCAGTGGCCTCAGTCCATGAAGGGCTTCGCCCATAGTAGTTTCTGGGCAGTGGACTCAATCCATGAAGGGCTTCGCCCATAGTAGTTTCTGGACAGTGGCCTCAGTCCATGAAGGGCTTCGCCCATAGTAGATTCTCTACACTAGCCACAGTCCATTAAGGGCTTCGCCCATAGTAGTTTCTGGACTGTGGCCTCAGTCCATGAAGGGCTTCGCCCATGGTAGTTTCTGGGCCGTGGAATTAGTCCATGAAGGGCTTCGCCCATAGCAGATTCTCTACACTGGCCATAGTCCATTAAGGGCTTCGCCCACAGTAGTTTCTGGACAGTGGCCTCAGTCCATGAAGGGCTTCGCCCATAGTAGATTCTCTACACTAGCCACAGTCCATTAAGGGCTTCGCCCATAGTAGTTTCTGGACAGTGGCCTCAGTCCATGAAGGGCTTCGCCCATAGCAGATTCTCTGCACTGGCGTCAGTCCATGATGGGCTTCGGCCATAGTAGATTCTCTGCACTGGTTTTAGTCCTTGAATTATTTTGCTAATAGTAGATTCTGTATGCTGGCCTCAGTCCATGAAGAGCCTCAGTCCATGAAGGGCTTCGCCCATAGTAGTTTCTAGACAGTGGCCTCAGTCTATGAAGGGCTTCGCCCATAGTAGATTCTCTGCACTGGCCTCAGTCCATGAAGGGCTTCGCCCATAGTAGACTCTCTGCACTGGCCTTAGTCCATGAAGGGTTTCGCCCATAGTAGTTTCTCTATGCTATCCTCAGTCCATGAAGGGCTTCGCCCATAGTAGATTCTCTACACTGGCCACAGTCCATTAAGGGCTTCGCCCATAGTTGTTTCTGGACAGTGGCCTCAGTCCATGAAGGGCTTCGCCCATAGTAGTTTCTGGACAGTGGCCTCAGTCCATGAAGGGCTTCGCCCATAGTAGATTCTCTACACTGGCCAGAGTCCATTAAGGGTTTCGCCCATAGTAGTTTCTGGACAGTGGCATCAGTCCATGAAATTCTTCGCCCAGAGTAGTTTCTGGACGGTGACCACAGCCCATGAAGGGCTTCGCCCATAGTAGTTTCTGGACAGTGGCCTCAGTCCATGAAGGGCTTCGCCCATAGTAGTTTCTGGAAAGTGGCCTCAGTCCATGAAGACCTTCGCCCAGAGAAGTTTCTGGACAGTGAACACAGCCCATGAAGGGCTTCGCCCATAGTAGTTTCTGGGCAGTGGCCTAAGTCCATGAAGAGCTTCGTCCATAGTAGATTCTCTACAATGGCCAGAGTCCATTAAGGGTTTCGCCCATAGTAGTTTCTGGACAGTGGCATCAGTCCATGAAATTCTTCGCCCAGAGTAGTTTCTGGACGGTGACCACAGCCCATGAAGGGCTTCGCCCATAGTAGTTTCTGGGCAGTGGCCTCAGTCCATGAAGGGCTTCGCCCATAGTAGATTCTCTGCAGTGGCCTCAGTCCATGAAGGATTTCGCCCATAGTAGATTCTCTATGCTGGCCTCAGTCCATGAAGGGCTTCGCCCATAGTAGATTCTCTACACTGGCCACAGTCCATGAATGGCTTCGCCCATAGTAGTTTCTGGGCAGTCAGTCCATGCCCTCAGTCCATGAAGTGCTTCGCCCAGAGTAGTTTCTGGACAGTGACCACAGCCCATGAAGGGCTTCGCCCATAGTAGTTTCTTAGCAGTGGCCTCAGTCCATGAAGGGCTTCGCCCATAGTAGTTTCTTGACAGTGGCCTCAGTCCATGAAGGGCTTCGCCCATAGTAGATTCTCTGCACTGACCTCAGTCCATGAAGGGCTTCGCCCATAGTAGATTCTGGGCAGTGGCCTCAGTCCATGAAGGGTTTCGCCCATAGGAGTTTCTGGGCAGTGGCCTCAGTCCATGAAGGGCTTCGCTCATAGTAGATTCTCTGCACTGGCCACAGTCCATGAAGGGCTTCGCCCATAGTAGATTCTCTACACTGGCCATAGTCCATGAAGGGCTTCGCCCATAGTAGTTTCTGGGCAGTGGCCGCAGTCCATGAAGGGCTTCGCCCATAGTAGTTTCTGGGCAGTGGCCGCAGTCCATGAAGGGCTTCGCCCATAGTAGATTCTCTACACTGGCCACAGTCCATGAATGGCTTCGCCCATAGTAGTTTCTGGGCAGTCAGTCCATGCCCTCAGTCCATGAAGTTCTTCGCCCAGAGTAGTTTCTGGACAGTGACCACAACCCATGAAGGGCTTCGCCCATAGTAGTTTCTGCTCAGTGGCCTCAGTCCATAAAGGGCTTCGCTCATAGTAGTTTCTGGACAGTGGCCTCAGTCCATGAAGGGCTTCGCCCATAGTAGATTCTCTGCACTGGCCTCAGTCCATGAAGGGTTTCGCCCATAGTAGATTCTCTACACTGGCCTCAGTCCATGAAGGGCTTCGCCCATAGTAGATTCTCTGCACTGGCCTCAGTCCATGAAGGGCTTCGCCCATAGTAGATTCTATACACTGGCCATAGTCCATGAAGGGCTTCCCCCATAGTAGATTCTCGACACTGGCCATAGTCCATGAAGGGCTTCGCCCATAGTAGTTTCCGGGCAGTGGCCGCAGTCCATGAAGGGCTTCGCCCATAGTAGTTTCTGGGCAGTGGCCTCAGTCCATGAAGGGCTTCGCCCATAGTAGATTCTCTGCACTGGCCTAAGTCCATGAAGGGTTACGCCCATAGTAGATTCTCTATGCTGGCCTCAGTCCATGAAGGGCTTCGCCCATAGTAGATTCTCTACACTGGCCATAGTCCATGAAGGGCTTCGCCCATAGTAGTTTCTGGGCAGTGGCCTCAGTCCATGAAGGGCTTCGCCCATAGTAGATTCTCTACACTAGCCACAGTCCATTAAGGGCTTCGCCCATAGTAGTTTCTGGACAGTGGCCTCAGTCCATGAAAGGGTTCGCCCATAGTAGATTCTCTATGCTGGCCCCAGTCCATAAAGGGCTTCGCCCATAGTAGTTTCTCTACACTGGCCACAGTCCATGAAGGGCTTCGCCCATAGTAGATTCAATGCACTGGCCTCAGTCCATGAAGGGCTTCGCCCATTGTAGTTTCTGGAAAGTGGCCTCAGTCCATGAAGGGCTTCGCCCATAGTAGTTTCTGGACAATGGCCTCAGTCCATGAAGTTCTTCTCCCAGAGTAGTTTCTGGACAGTGACCACAGCCCATGAAGGGCTTTGCCCATAGTAGTTTCTGGGCAGTGGCCTCAGTCCATGAAGGGCTTCGCCCATAGTAGATTCTCTGCACTGGCCTCAGTCCATGAAGGGTTTCGCCCATAGTAGATTCTCTATGCCGGCCTCAGTCCATGAAGGGCTTCGCCCATAGTAGTTTCTGGACAGTGGCCTCAGTCCATGAAGGGTTTCGCCCATAGTAGTTTCTGGACAGTGGCCTCAGTCCATGAAGGGCTTCGCCCATAGTAGATTCTCTACACTGGCCACAGTCCATTAAGGGCTTCGCCCATAGTAGTTTCTGGACAGTGGCCTCAGTCCATGAAAGGGTTCGCCCATAGTAGATTCTCTAAGCTGGCCCCAGTCCATAAAGGGCTTCGCCCATAGTAGATTCTCTATGCTGGCCTCAGTCTATAAATTGTTTCGCCCATAGTAGTTTCTGGACAGTGGCCTCAGTCCATGAAGGGCTTCGCCCATAGTAGATTCTCTACACTGGCCACAGTCCATTAAGGGCTTCGCCCATAGTAGTTTCTGGACAGTGGCCTCAGTCCATGAAGTTCCTCGCCCAGAGTAGATTCTGGACAGTGACCACAGCCCATGAAGGGCTTCGCTCATAGTAGTTTCTGGGCAGTGGCCTCAGTCCATGAAGGGCTTCGCCCATAGTAGTTTCTGGACAGTGGCCTCAGTCCATGAAGTTCTTCGCCCAGAGTAGTTTCTGGACAGTGACCACAACCCATGAAGGGCTTCGCCCATAGTAGTTTCTGGGCAGTGGCCTCAGTCCATGAAGGGCTTTGCCCATAGTAGATTCTCTGCACTGGCCTCAGTCCATTAAGGGTTTCGCCCATAGTAGATTCTCTATGCTGGCCTCAGTCCATGAAGGGCTTCGCCCATAGTAGTTTCTCTACACTGGCCACAGTCCATTAAGGGCTTCGACCATAGTAGTTTCTGGACAGTGGCCTCAGTCCATGAAGTTCCTCGCCCAGAGTAGATTCTGGACAGTGACCACAGCCCATGAAGGGCTTCGCTCATAGTAGTTTCTGGGCAGTGGCCTCAGTCCATGAAGGGCTTCGCCCATAGTAGATTCTCTGCACTGGCCTCAGTCCATTAAGGGTTTCGCCCATAGTAGATTCTCTATGCTGGCCTCAGTCCATGAAGGGCTTCGCCCATAGTAGATTCTCTACACTGGCCACAGTCCATTAAGTACTTCGACCATAGTAGTTTCTGGACAGAGGCCTCAGTCCATGAAGTTCCTCGCCCAGAGTAGATTCTGGAGAGTGACCACAGCCCATGAAGGGCTTCGCTCATAGTAGTTTCTGGGCAGTGGCCTCAGTCCATGAAGGGCTTCGCCCATAGTAGTTTCTGGACAGTGGCCTCAGTTCATGAAGTTCTTCGCCCAGAGTAGTTTCTGGACAGTGACCACAGCCCATGAAGGGCTTCGCCCATAGTAGTTTCTGGACAGTGGCCTCAGTCCATGAAGTTCCTCGCCCAGAGTAGATTCTGGACAGTGACCACAGCCCATGAAGGGCTTCGCTCATAGTAGTTTCTGGGCAGTGGCCTCAGTCCATGAAGGGCTTCGCCCATAGTAGTTTCTGGACAGTGGCCTCAGTCCATGAAGTTCCTCGCCCAGAGTAGATTCTGGACAGTGACCACAGCCCATGAAGGGCTTCGCTCATAGTAGTTTCTGGGCAGTGGCCTCAGTCCATGAAGGGCTTCGCCCATAGTAGTTTCTGGACAGTGACCACAGCCCATGAAGGGCTTCGCCCATAGTAGTTTCTGGACAGTGGCCTCAGTCCATGAAGTTCCTCGCCCAGAGTAGATTCTGGACAGTGACCACAGCCCATGAAGGGCTTCGCTCATAGTAGTTTCTGGGCAGTGGCCTCAGTCCATGAACGGCTTCGCCCATAGTAGTTTCTGGACAGTGGCCTCAGTCCATGAAGTTCCTCGCCCAGAGTAGATTCTGGACAGTGACCACAGCCCATGAAGGGCTTCGCCCATAGTAGTTTCTGGGCAGTGGCCTCAGTCCATGAAGGGCTTCGCCCATAGTAGATTCTCTACACTGGCCACAGTCCATTAAGGGCTTCGCCCATAGTAGTTTCTGGGCAGTGGCCTCAGTCCATGAAGGGCTTTGCCCATAGTAGTTTCTGGGCAGTGGCCTCAGTCCATGAAGGGTTTTGTCCATAGTAGTTTCTGGACAGTGGCCTCAGTCCGTGAAGGGCTTCGCCAATAGTAGATTCTCTACACTGGCAACAGTCCATTAAGGGCTTCGCCCATAGTAGTTTCTGGACAGTGGCCTCAGTCCATGAAGGGGTTCGCCCATAGTTGATTCTCTATGCTGGCCTCAGTCTATAAAGGGTTTCGCCCATAGTAGTTTCTGGAAAGTGGCCTCAGTCCATGAAGGGCTTCGCCCATAGTAGTTTCTGGAAAGTGGCCTCAGTCCATGAAGTGCTTCGCCCATAGTAGTTTCTGGGCAGTGGCCTCAGTCCATGAAGGGCTTCGCCCATAGCAGATTCTCTACACTGGCCACAGTCCATGAAGGGCTTCGCCCAGAGTTGATTCTCTGCACTGGCCTCAGTCCATGAAGGGCTTCGCCCATAGTAGATTCTCTACACTGGCCACAGTCCATTAAGGGCTTCGCCCATAGTAGTTTCTGGACAGTGGCCTCAGTCCATGAAGGGGTTCGCCCATAGTAGATTCTCTATGCTGGCCTCAGTCCATAAAGGGCTTCGCCCATAGTAGATTCTCTACAGTGACCATAGTCCATGAAGGGCTGCGCCCATAGTAGTTTCTGGGCAGTGGCCATAGTCCATGAAGGGCTTCGCGTATAGTAGTTTCTGGGCAGTGGCCTCAGTCCATGAAGGGTTTCGCCCATAGTAGATTCTCTATGCTGGCCACAGTCCATTAAGGGCTTCGCCCATAGTAGTTTCTGGACAGTGGCCTCAGTCCATGAAGGGGTTCGCCCATAGTAGATTCTCTATGCTGGCCTCAGTCCATAAAGGGCTTCGCCCGTAGTAGATTCTCTACACTGACCATAGTCCATGAAGGGCTGCGCCCATAGTAGTTTCTGGGCAGTGGCCATAGTCCATGAAGGGCTTCGCCTATAGTAGTTTCTGGGCAGTGGCCTCAGTCCATGAAGGGCTTCGCCCATAGTAGATTCTCTGCACTGGCCTCAGTCCATTAAGGGTTTCGCCCATAGTAGATTCTCTATGCTGGCCTCAGTCCATGAAGGGCTTCGCCCATAGCAGATTCTCTACACTGGCCACAGTCCATGAAGGGCTTCGCCCAGAGTTGATTCTCTGCACTGGCCTCAGTCCATGAAGGGCTTCGCCCATAGTAGATTCTCTACACTGGCCACAGTCCATTAAGGGCTTCGCCCATAGTAGTTTCTGGACAGTGGCCTCAGTCCATGAAGTTCCTCGCCCAGAGTAGATTCTGGACAGTGACCACAGCCCATGAAGGGCTTCGCTCATAGTAGTTTCTGGGCAGTGGCCTCAGTCCATGAAGGGCTTCGCCCATAGTAGTTTCTGGACAGTGGCCTCAGTTCATGAAGTTCTTCGCCCAGAGTAGTTTCTGGACAGTGACCACAGCCCATGAAGGGCTTCGCCCATAGTAGTTTCTGGACAGTGGCCTCAGTCCATGAAGTTCCTCGCCCAGAGTAGATTCTGGACAGTGACCACAGCCCATGAAGGGCTTCGCTCAGAGTAGTTTCTGGGCAGTGGCCTCAGTCCATGAAGTTCCTCGCCCAGAGTAGATTCTGGACAGTGACCACAGCCCATGAAGGGCTTCGCTCATAGTAGTTTCTGGGCAGTGGCCTCAGTCCATGAAGGGCTTCGCCCATAGTAGTTTCTGGACAGTGACCACAGCCCATGAAGGGCTTCGCCCATAGTAGTTTCTGGACAGTGGCCTCAGTCCATGAAGTTCCTCGCCCAGAGTAGATTCTGGACAGTGACCACAGCCCATGAAGGGCTTCGCCCATAGTAGTTTCTGGGCAGTGGCCTCAGTCAATGAAGGGCTTCGCCCATAGTAGATTCTCTACACTGGCCACAGTCCATTAAGGGCTTCGCCCATAGTAGTTTCTGGACAGTGGCCTCAGTCCATGAAGTTCCTCGCCCAGAGTAGATTCTGGACAGTGACCACAGCCCATGAAGGGCTTCGCTCATAGTAGTTTCTGGGCAGTGGCCTCAGTCCATGAAGGGCTTCGCCCATAGTAGTTTCTGGACAGTGACCACAGCCCATGAAGGGCTTCGCCCATAGTAGTTTCTGGACAGTGGCCTCAGTCCATGAAGTTCCTCGCCCAGAGTAGATTCTGGACAGTGACCACAGCCCATGAAGGGCTTCGCCCATAGTAGTTTCTGGGCAGTGGCCTCAGTCCATGAAGGGCTTCGCCCATAGTAGATTCTCTACACTAGCCACAGTCCATTAAGGGCTTCGCCCATAGTAGTTTCTGGACAGTGGCCTCAGTCCATGAAGGGGTTCGCCCATAGTAGATTCTCTATGCTGGCCTCAGTCCATAAAGGGCTTCGCCCGTAGTAGATTCTCTACACTGACCATAGTCCATAAAGGGCTGCGCCCATAGTAGTTTCTGGGCAGTGGCCATAGTCCATGAAGGGCTTCGCCTATAGTAGTTTCTTTGCAGTGGCCTCAGTCCATGAAGGGTTTCGCCCATAGTAGTTTCTGGACAGTGGCCTCAGTCCATGAAGGGCTTCGCCCATAGTAGATTCTCTACACTGGCCACAGTCCATTAAGGGCTTCGCCCATAGTAGTTTCTTTGCAGTGGCCTCAGTCCATGAAGGGTTTCGCCCATAGTAGTTTCTGGACAGTGGCCTCAGTCCATGAAGGGCTTCGCCCATAGTAGATTCTCTACACTGGCCATAGTCCATGAAGGGCTTTGCCCATAGTAGTTTCTGGGCAGTGGCCTCAGTCCATGAAGGGTTTTGTCCATAGTAGTTTCTGGACAGCGGCCTCAGTCCATGAAGGGCTTCGCCCATAGTAGATTCTCTACACTGGCCACAGTCCATTAAGGGCTTCGCCCATAGTAGTTTCTGGACAGTGGCCTCAGTCCATGAAGGGCTTCGCCCATAGTAGTTTCTGGAAAGTGGCCTCAGTCCATGAAGGGCTTCGCCCATAGTAGTTTCTGGACAGTGGCCTCAGTCCATGAAGGGCTTCGCCTATAGTAGTTTCTGGACAGTGGCCTCAGTCCATCAAGTTCTTTGCCCAGAGTAGTTTCTGGACAGTGACCACAGCCCATGAAGGGCTTCGCCCATAGTAGTTTCTGGGCAGTGGCCTCAGTCCATGAAGGGCTTCGCCCATAGTAGATTCTCTACACTGGCCACAGTCCATGAAGGGCCTCGCCCAGAGTTGATTCTCTGCACTGGCCTCAGTCCATGAAGGGCTTCGCCCATAGTAGATTCTCTACACTGGCCACAGTCCATTAAGGGCTTCGCCCATAGTAGTTTCTGGACAGTGGCCTCAGTCCATGAAGGGGTTCGCCCATAGTAGATTCTCTATGCTGGCCTCAGTCCATAAAGGGCTTCGCCCATAGTAGATTCTCTACAGTGACCATAGTCCATGAAGGGCTGCGCCCATAGTAGTTTCTGGGCAGTGGCCATAGTCCATGAAGGGCTTCGCGTATAGTAGTTTCTGGGCAGTGGCCTCAGTCCATGAAGGGTTTCGCCCATAGTAGTTTCTGGACAGTGGCCTCAGTCCATGAAGGGGTTCGCCCATAGTAGATTCTCTATGCTGGCCTCAGTCCATAAAGGGCTTCGCCCGTAGTAGATTCTCTACACTGACCATAGTCCATGAAGGGCTGCGCCCATAGTAGTTTCTGGGCAGTGGCCATAGTCCATGAAGGGCTTCGCCTATAGTAGTTTCTGGGCAGTGGCCTCAGTCCATGAAGGGCTTCGCCCATAGTAGATTCTCTGCACTGGCCTCAGTCCATTAAGGGTTTCGCCCATAGTAGATTCTCTATGCTGGCCTCAGTCCATGAAGGGCTTCGCCCATAGTAGATTCTCTACACTGGCCACAGTCAATTAAGGGCTTCGACCATAGTAGTTTCTGGACAGTGGCCTCAGTCCATGAAGTTCCTCGCCCAGAGTAGATTCTGGACAGTGACCACAGCCCATGAAGGGCTTCGCTCATAGTAGTTTCTGGGCAGTGGCCTCAGTCCATGAAGGGCTTCGCCCATAGTAGTTTCTGGACAGTGGCCTCAGTTCATGAAGTTCTTCGCCCAGAGTAGTTTCTGGACAGTGACCACAGCCCATGAAGGGCTTCGCCCATAGTAGTTTCTGGACAGTGGCCTCAGTCCATGAAGTTCCTCGCCCAGAGTAGATTCTGGACAGTGACCACAGCCCATGAAGGGCTTCGCTCATAGTAGTTTCTGGGCAGTGGCCTCAGTCCATGAAGTTCCTCGCCCAGAGTAGATTCTGGACAGTGACCACAGCCCATGAAGGGCTTCGCTCATAGTAGTTTCTGGGCAGTGGCCTCAGTCCATGAAGGGCTTCGCCCATAGTAGTTTCTGGACAGTGACCACAGCCCATGAAGGGCTTCGCCCATAGTAGTTTCTGGACAGTGGCCTCAGTCCATGAAGTTCCTCGCCCAGAGTAGATTCTGGACAGTGACCACAGCCCATGAAGGGCTTCGCCCATAGTAGTTTCTGGGCAGTGGCCTCAGTCCATGAAGGGCTTCGCCCATAGTAGATTCTCTACACTGGCCACAGTCCATTAAGGGCTACGCCCATAGTAGTTTCTGGACAGTGGCCTCAGTCCATGAAGTTCCTCGCCCAGAGTAGATTCTGGACAGTGACCACAGCCCATGAAGGGCTTCGCTCATAGTAGTTTCTGGGCAGTGGCCTCAGTCCATGAAGGGCTTCGCCCATAGTAGTTTCTGGACAGTGACCACAGCCCATGAAGGGCTTCGCCCATAGTAGTTTCTGGACAGTGGCCTCAGTCCATGAAGTTCCTCGCCCAGAGTAGATTCTGGACAGTGACCACAGCCCATGAAGGGCTTCGCCCATAGTAGTTTCTGGGCAGTGGCCTCAGTCCATGAAGGGCTTCGCCCATAGTAGATTCTCTACACTGGCCACAGTCCATTAAGGGCTTCGCCCATAGTAGTTTCTGGACAGTGGCCTCAGTCCATGAAGGGGTTCGCCCATAGTAGATTCTCTATGCTGGCCTCAGTCCATAAAGGGCTTCGCCCGTAGTAGATTCTCTACACTGACCATAGTCCATAAAGGGCTGCGCCCATAGTAGTTTCTGGGCAGTGGCCATAGTCCATGAAGGGCTTCGCCTATAGTAGTTTCTTTGCAGTGGCCTCAGTCCATGAAGGGTTTCGCCCATAGTAGTTTCTGGACAGTGGCCTCAGTCCATGAAGGGCTTCGCCCATAGTAGATTCTCTACACTGGCCACAGTCCATTAAGGGCTTCGCCCATAGTAGTTTCTTTGCAGTGGCCTCAGTCCATGAAGGGTTTCGCCCATAGTAGTTTCTGGACAGTGGCCTCAGTCCATGAAGGGCTTCGCCCATAGTAGATTCTCTACACTGGCCATAGTCCATGAAGGGCTTTGCCCATAGTAGTTTCTGGGCAGTGGCCTCAGTCCATGAAGGGTTTTGTCCATAGTAGTTTCTGGACAGTGGCCTCAGTCCATGAAGGGCTTCGCCCATAGTAGATTCTCTACACTGGCCACAGTCCATTAAGGGCTTCGCCCATAGTAGTTTCTGGACAGTGGCCTCAGTCCATGAAGGGCTTCGCCCATAGTAGTTTCTGGAAAGTGGCCTCAGTCCATGAAGGGCTTCGCCCATAGTAGTTTCTGGACAGTGGCCTCAGTCCATGAAGGGCTTCGCCTATAGTAGTTTCTGGACAGTGGCCTCAGTCCATCAAGTTCTTCGCCCAGAGTAGTTTCTGGACAGTGACCACAGCCCATGAAGGGCTTCGCCCATAGTAGTTTCTGGGCAGTGGCCTCAGTCCATGAAGGGCTTCGCCCATAGTAGATTCTCTACACTGGCCACAGTCCATGAAGGGCCTCGCCCAGAGTTGATTCTCTGCACTGGCCTCAGTCCATGAAGGGCTTCGCCCATAGTAGATTCTCTACACTGGCCACAGTCCATTAAGGGCTTCGCCCATAGTAGTTTCTGGACAGTGGCCTCAGTCCATGAAGGGCTTCGCACATAGTAGTTTCTGGACAGTGGCCTCAGTCCATGAAGTTCTTCGCCCAGGGTAGTTTCTGGACAGTGACCACAGCCCATGAAGGGCTTCGCCCATAGTAGTTTCTGAGCAGTGGCCTCAGTCCATGAAGGGCTTCGCCCATAGTAGATTCTCTACACTGGCCATAGTCCATGAAGGGCTTCGCCCATAGTAGTTTCTGGGCAGTGGCCTCAGTCCCTGAAGGGTTTCGCCCATAGTAGTTTCTGGTCAGTGGCCTCAGTCCATAGTAGATTCTCTACACTGGCCACAGTCCATTAAGGGCTTCGCCCATAGTAGTTTCTGGACAGTGGCCTCAGTCCATGAAGGGGTTCGCCCATAGTAGATTCTCTATGCTGGCCTCAGTCCATAAAGTGCTTCGCCCATAGTAGATTCTCTACACTGACCATAGTCCATGAAGGGCTGCGCCCATAGTAGTTTCTGGGCAGTGGCCATAGTCCATGAAGGGCTTCGCCTATAGTAGTTTCTGGGCAGTGTCCTCAGTCCATGAAGGGATTCGCCCATAGTAGTTTCTGGACAGTGGCCTCAGTCCATGAAGGGCTTCGCCCATAGTAGATTCTCTACACTGGCCACAGTCCATTAAGGGCTTCGCCCATAGTAGTTTCCGGACAGTGGCCTCAGTCCCCGAAGGGGTTCACCTATAGTAGTTTCTGGACTGTGGCCTCAGTCCATGAAGTTCTTCGCCCAGAATAGTTTCTGGACAGTGACCACAGCTCATGAAGGGCTTCGCCCATAGTAGTTTCTGGGCAGTGGCCTCAGTCCATGAAGGGCTTCGCCTATAGTACTTTCTGGACAGTGGCCTCAGTCCATGAAGTTCTTCGCCCAGAGTAGTTTCTGGACATTGAAAACAGCCCATGAAGGGCTTCGGCCATAGTAGTTTCTGGGCAGTGGCCTCAGTCCATGAAGTTCTTCTCCCAGAGTAGTTTCTGGACAGTGACCACAGCCTATGAGGGGCTTCGCCCATAGTAGTTTCTGGGCATTGGCCTCAGTCCATAAAGGGGTTCGCCCATAGTAGATCCTCTGCACTGGCATCAGTCCATGAAGGGTTTCGCCCATAGTAGTTTCTGGACAGTAGCCTCAGTCCATGAAGGGCTTCGCCCATGGTAGATTCTCTATGCTGGCCTCAGTCCATGAAGGGCTTCGCCCATAATAGATTCTCTACACTGGCCAGAGTCCATTAAGGGTTTCGCCCATAGTAGTTTCTGGACAGTGGCCTCAGTCCATGAAGGCCTTCGCCCATAGTAGTTTCTGGAAAGTGGCCTCAGTCCATGAAGGACTTCGCCCATAGTAGTTTCTGGACAGTGGCCTCAGTCCATGAAGTTCTTCGCCCAGAGTAGTTTCTGGACAGTGACCACAGTCCATGAAGGGCTTCGCCCATGGTAGATTCTCTATGCTGGCCTCAGTCCATGAAGGGCTTCGCCCATAATAGATTCTCTACACTGGCCAGAGTCCATTAAGGGTTTCGCCCATAGTAGTTTCTGGACAGTAGCCTCAGTCCATGAAGGGCTTCGCCCATGGTAGATTCTCTATGCTGGCCTCAGTCCATGAAGGGCTTCGCCCATAATAGATTCTCTACACTGGCCAGAGTCCATTAAGGGTTTCGCCCATAGTAGTTTCTGGACAGTGGCCTCAGTCCATGAAGGCCTTCGCCCATAGTAGTTTCTGGGCAGTGGCCTCAGTCCATGAAGGGGTTCGCCCATAGTAGATTCTCTGCACTGGCCTCAGTCCATGAAGGGCTTCGCCCATAGTAGATTCTCTACACTGGCCACAGTCCATTAAGGGCTTCGCCCATAGTAGTTTCTGGACAGTGGCCTCAGTCCATGAAGGGCTTCGCCCATAGTAGTTTCTGGACAGTGGCCTCAGTCCATGAAGGGCTTCGCCCATAGTAGATTCTTTACACTGGCCACAGTCCATTAAGGGCTTCGCCCATAGTAGTTCCTGGACAGTGGCCTCAGTCCATGAAGGGGTTCGCCCATAGTAGATTCTCTACACTGACCATAGTCCATTAAGGGCTTCGCCCATAGTAGTTTCTGGACAGTGGCCTCAGTCCATGAAGGGGTTCGCCCATAGTAGATTCTCTATGCTGGCCTCAGTCCATAAAGGGCTTCGCCCATAGTAGATTCTCTACACTGACCATAGTCCATGAAGGGCTGCGCCCATAGTAGTTTCTGGGCAGTGGCCATAATCCATGAAGGGCTTCGCCTATAGTAGTTTCTGGGCAGTGGCCTCAGTCCATGAAGGGTTTCGCCCATAGTAGTTTCTGGACAGTAGCCCCAGTCCATGAAGGGCTTCGCCCATGGTAGATTCTCTATGCTGGCCTCAGTCCATGAAGGGCTTCGCCCATAATAGATTCTCTACACTGGCCAGAGTCCATTAAGGGTTTCGCCCATAGTAGTTTCTGGACAGTGGCCTCAGTCCATGAAGGCCTTCGCCCATAGTAGTTTCTGGAAAGTGGCCTCAGTCCATGAAGTACTTCGCCCATAGTAGTTTCTGGACAGTGGCCTCAGTCCATGAAGTTCTTCGCCCAGAGTAGTTTCTGGACAGTGACCACAGCCCATGAAGGGCTTCGCCCATAGTAGTTTCTGGGCAGTGGCCTCAGTCCATGAAGGGGTTCGCCCATAGTAGATTCTCTGCACTGGCCTCAGTCCATGAAGGGCTTCGCCCATAGTAGATTCTCTACACTGGCCACAGTCCATTAAGGGCTTCGCCCATAGTAGTTTCTGGACAGTGGCCTCAGTCCATGAAGGGCTTCGCCCATAGTAGTTTCTGGACAGTGGCCTCAGTCCATGAACTGCTTCGCCCATAGTAGATTCTTTACACTGGCCACAGTCCATTAAGGGCTTCGCCCATAGTAGTTCCTGGACAGTGGCCTCAGTCCATGAAGGGGTTCGCCCATAGTAGATTCTCTATGTTGGCCTCAGTCTATAAAGGGTTTCGTCCATAGTAGTTTCTGGACAGTGGCCTCAGTCCATGAAGGGCTTCGCCCATAGTAGATTCTCTACACTGACCATAGTCCATGAAGGGCTGCGCCCATAGTAGTTTCTGGGCAGTGGCCATAATCCATGAAGGGCTTCGCCTATAGTAGTTTCTGGGCAGTGGCCTCAGTCCATGAAGGGTTTCGCCCATAGTAGTTTCTGGACAGTGGCCTCAGTCCATGAAGGGCTTCGCCCATAGTAGTTTCTGGAAAGTGGCCTCAGTCCATGAAGGGCTTCGCCCATAGTAGTTTCTGGACAGTGGCCTCAGTCCATGAAGTTCCTCGCCCAGAGTAGTTTCTGGACAGTGACCACAGCCCCATTAGGGGCTTCGTTCATAGTAGTTTCTGGGCAGTGGCCTCAGTCCATGAAGGGCTTCGCCCATAGTAGTTTCTGGACAGTGGCCTCCGTCCATGAAGTTCTTCGCCCATAGTAGTTTCTGGAAAGTGGCCTCAGTCCATGAAGGGCTTCGCCCATAGTAGTTTCTGGACAGTGACCACAGCCCCATTAGGGGCTTCGCTCATAGTAGTTTCTGGGCAGTGGCCTCAGTCCATGAAGGGCTTCGCCCATAGTAGTTTCTGGACAGTGGCCTCCGTCCATGAAGTTCTTCGCCAAGAGTAGTTTCTGGACAGTGACCACAGCCCCTGAAGGGCTTCGCCCATGGTAGTTTCTGGGCAGTGGCCTCAGTCCATGAAGGGCTTCGCCCATAGTAGATTCTCTACACTGGCCACAGTCCATGAAGGGCTTCGCCCAGAGTTGATTCTCTGCACTGGCCTCAGTCTATGAAGGGCTTTGCCCATAGTAGATTCTCTACACTGGCCACAGTCCATTATGGGCTTCGCCCATAGTAGTTCCTGGACAGTGGCCTCAGTCCATGAAGGGGTTCGCCCATAGTAGATTCTCTATGCTGGCCTCAGTCTATAAAGGGTTTCGTCCATAGTAGTTTCTGGACAGTGGCCTCAGTCCATGAAGGGCTTCGCCCATAGTAGTTTCTGGACAGTGGCCTCAGTCCATGAAGTTCCTCGCCCAGAGTAGTTTCTGGACAGTGACCACAGCCCCATTAGGGGCTTCGCTCATAGTAGTTTCTGGGCAGTGGCCTCAGTCCATGAAGGGCTTCGCCCATAGTAGTTTCTGGACAGTGGCCTCCGTCCATGAAGTTCTTCGCCCAGAGTAGTTTCTGGACAGTGACCACAGCCCATGAAGGGCTTCGCCCATGGTTGTTTCTGGGCAGTGGCCTCAGTCCATGAAGGGCTTCGCCCATAGTAGATTCTCTACACTGGCCACAGTCCATGAAGGGCTTCGCCCAGAGTTGATTCTCTGCACTGGCCTCAGTCTATGAAGGGCTTCGCCCTTAGTAGATTCTTTACACTGGCCACAGTCCATTAAGGGCTTCGCCCATAGTAGTTTCTGGACAGTGGCCTCAGTCCATGAAGTTCTTCGCCCAGAGTAGTTTCTGGACAGTGACCACAGCCCATGAAGGGCTTCGCCCATAGTAGTTTCTGGGCAGTGGCCTCAGTCCATGAAGGGCTTCGCCCATAGTAGATTCTCTACACTGGCCACAGTCCATGAAGGGCTTCGCCCAGAGTTGATTCTCTGCACTGGCCTCAGTCCATGAAGGGCTTCGCCCATAGTAGATTCTCTACACTGGCCACAGTCCATTAAGGGCTTCGCCCATAGTAGTTTCTGGACAGTGGCCTCAGTCCATGAAGGGCTTCGCCCATAGTAGTTTCTGGACAGTGGCCTCAGTCCATGAAGTTCTTCGCCCAGAGTAGTTTCTGGACAGTGACCACAGCACATGAAGGGCTTCGCCCATAGTAGTTTCTGGACAGTGGCCTCAGTCCATGAAGGGCTTCGCCCATAGTAGATTCTCTATGCTGGCCTCAGTCCATAAAGGGCTTCGCCCATAGTAGATTCTCTACACTGACCATAGTCCATGAAGGGCTTCGCCCATAGTAGTTTCTGGGCAGTGGCCTCAGTCCATGAAGGGCTTCGCCCATAGTAGATCCTCTGCACTGGCCTCAGTCCATGAATGGTTTCGCCAATAGTAGTTTCTGGATAGTAGCCTCAGTCCATGAAGGGCTTCGCCCATAGTAGATTCTCTATGTTGGCCTCAGTCCATGAAGGGCTTCGCCCATAATAGTTTCTCTACACTGGCCAGAGGCCAATAAGGGTTTCGCCCATAGTAGTTTCTGGACAGTGGCCTCAGTCCATGAAGGCCTTCGCCCAGTGTAGTTTCGGGAGAGTGGCCTCAGTCCATGAAGTTCTTCGCCCAGTGTAGTTTCTGGACAGTGACCACAGCCCATGAAGGGCTTCGCCCATTGTAGTTTCTGGGCAGTGGCCTCAGTTCATGAAGTTCTTCGCCTAGAGTAGTTTCTGGACAGTGGCCACAGCCCATGAACGGCTTCGCCCATAGTAGTTTCTGGGCAGTGGCCTCAGTCCATGAAGGGCTTCGCCCATAGTAGATTCTCTATGCTGGCCTCAGTCCATGAAGGGCTTCGCCCATAGTAGATTCTCTATACTGGCCAGAGTCCATTAAGGGTTTCGCCCATAGTAGTTTCTGGACAGTGGCCTCAGTCCATGAAGGGCTTCGCCCATAGTAGTTTCTGGACAGTGGCCTCAGTCCATGAAGGGTTTCGCCCATAGTAGACTCTCTATGCTGGCCTCAGTACATAAAGGGCTTCGCCCATAGTAGCTTCTCTACACTGACCATAGTCCATGAAGGGCTTCGCCCATAGTAGTTTCTGGACAGTGGCCTCAGCCCGTGAAGGGCTTCGCCCATAGTAGATTCTCTACACTGGCCACAGTCCATTAAGGGCTTCGCCCATAGTAGTTTCTGGACAGTGGCCTCAGTCCATGAAGGGCTTTGCCCATAGTAGTTTCTGGAAAGTGGCCTCAGGCCATGAAGGGCTTCGCCCATAGTAGTTTCTGGACAGTGGCCTCAGTCCATGAAGTTCTTCGCCCAGAGTAGTTTCTGGGCAGTGGCCTCAGTTCATAAAGGGCTTCGGCCATAGTAGATTCTCTACACTGGCCACAGTCCATGAAGGGGTTCGCCCATAGTAGATTCTCTGCATTGGCCTCAGTCCATGAAGGGCTTCGCCCATAGTAGATTCTCTACACTGGCCACAGTCCATTAAGGGCTTCGCCCATAGTAGTTTCTGGACAGTGGCCTCAGTCCATGAAGGGCTTCGCCCATAGTAGATCCACTGCACTGGCCTCAGTCCATGAAGGGTTTCGCCCATAGTAGTTTCTGGACAGTGGCCTCAGTCCATGAAGGGCTTCGCCCATGGTAGATTCTCTACTCTGGCCAGAGTCCATTAAGGGTTTCGCCCATAGTAGTTTCTGGACAGTGGCCTCAGTCCATGAAGGCCTTCGCCCATAGTAGTTTCTGGAAAGTGGCCTCATTCCATGAAGGACTGCGCCCATAGTAGTTTCTGGACAGTGGCCTCAGTCCATGAAGTTCTTCGCCCAGAGTAGTTTCTGAACAGTGACCACAGCCCATGAAGGGCTTCGCCCATAGTAGTTTCTGGGCAGTGGCCTCAGTCCATGAAGGGCTTCGCCTATAGTAGTTTCTGGACAGTGGCCTCAGTCCATGAAGTTCTTCGCCCAGAGTAGTTTCTGGACAGTGACCACAGCCCATGAAGGGCTTCGCCCATAGTAGTTTCTGGGCAGTGGCCTCAGTCCATGAAGTTCTTCGCCTAGAGTAGTTTCTGGACAGTGGCCACAGCCCATGAACGGCTTCGCCCATAGTAGTTTCTGGGCAGTGGCCTCAGTCCATGAAGGGCTTCGCCCATAGTAGATTCTCTATGCTGGCCTCAGTCCATGAAGGGCTTCGCCCATAGTAGATTCTCTATACTGGCCAGAGTCCATTAAGGGTTTCGCCCATAGTAGTTTCTGGACAGTGGCCTCAGTCCATGAAGGGCTTCGCCCATAGTAGTTTCTGGGCAGTGGCCTCAGTCCATGAAGGGCTTCGCCCATAGTAGACTCTCTATGCTGGCCTCAGTACATAAAGGGCTTCGCCCATAGTAGCTTCTCTACACTGACCATAGTCCATGAAGGGCTTCGCCCATAGTAGTTTCTGGACAGTGGCCTCAGCCCGTGAAGGGCTTCGCCCATAGTAGATTCTCTACACTGGCCACAGTCCATTAAGGGCTTCGCCCATAGTAGTTTCTGGACAGTGGCCTCAGTCCATGAAGGGCTTTGCCCATAGTAGTTTCTGGAAAGTGGCCTCAGGCCATGAAGGGCTTCGCGCATAGTAGATTCTCTACACTGGCCACAGTCCATTAAGGGCTTCGGCCATAGTAGATTCTCTACACTGGCCACAGTCCATTAAGGGCTTCGCCCATAGTAGTTTCTGGGCAGTGGCCTCAGTCCATGAAGGGCTTCGCCCAAAGTAGTTTCTGGACAGTGGCCTCAGTCCATAAAGGGCTTCGGCCATAAAAGATTCTCTACACTGGCCACAGTCCATGAAGGGCTTCGCCCATAGTAGATTCTCTGCACTGGCCTCAGTCCATGAAGGGCTTCGCGCATAGTAGATTCTCTACACTGGCCACAGTCCATTAAGGGCTTCGCCCATAGTAGTTTCTGGACAGCGGCCTCAGTCCATGAAGGGCTTCGCCCATAGTAGTTTCTGGACAGTGGGCTCTGTCCATGAAGGGCTTCGCCCATAATAGATTCTCTACACTGGCCAGAGTCCATGAAGGGCTTCGCCCATAGTAGTTTCTGGACAGTGGCCTCAGTCCATAAAGGGCTTCGGCCATAGTAGATTCTCTACACTGGCCACAGTCCATGAAGGGCTTCGCCCATAGTAGATTCTCTGCACTGGCCTCAGTCCATGAAGGGCTTCGCGCATAGTAGATTCTCTACACTGGCCACAGTCCATTAAGGGCTTCGCCCATAGTAGTTTCTGGACAGTGGCCTCAGTCCATGAAGGGCTTCGCCCATAGTAGTTTCTGGACAGTGGCCTCAGTCCATGAAGGGCTTCGCCCATAGTAGATTCTCTACACTGGCGACAGTCCATTAAGGGCTTCGCCCATAGTAGTTTCTGGACAGTGGCCTCAGTCCATGAAGGGGTTCGCCCATAGTAGATTCTCTATGCTGGCCTCAGTACATAAAGGGCTTCGCCCATCGTAGATTCTCTACACTGACCATAGTCCATGAAGGGCTTCGCCCATAGTAGTTTCTGGGCAGTGGCCTCAGTCCATGAAGGGTTTCGCCCATAGTAGTTTCTGGACAGTGGCCTCAGCCCGTGAAGGGCTTCGCCCATAGTAGATTCTCTACACTGCCCACAGTCCATTAAGGGCTTCGCCCATAGTAGTTTCTGGACAGTGGCCTCAGTCCATGAAGGGCTTCGCCCATACTAGTTTCCGGAAAGTGGCCTCAGGCCATGAAGGGCTTCGCCCATAGTAGTTTCTGGACAGTGGCCCCAGTCCATGAAGTTCTTCGCCCAGAGTAGTTTCTGGGCAGTGGCCTCAGTCCATAAAGGGCTTCGGCCATAGTAGATTCGCCCATAGTAGAATCTCTACACTGGCCACAGTCCATTAGGGGCTTCGCCAATAGTAGTTTCTGGACAGTGGCCTCAGTCCATGAAGGGCTTCGCCCATAGTAGTTTCTGGGCAGTGGCCTCAGTCCATGAAGGGCTTCGCCCATAGTAGATTCTCTACACTGGCGACAGTCCATTAAGGGCTTCGCCCATAGTAGTTTCTGGACAGTGGCCTCAGTCCATGAAGGGGTTCGCCCATAGTAGATTCTCTATGCTGGCCTCAGTACATAAAGGGCTTCGCCCATAGTAGATTCTCTACACTGACCATAGTCCATGAAGGGCTTCGCCCATAGTAGTTTCTGGGCAGTGGCCTCAGTCCATGAAGGGTTTCGCCCATAGTAGTTTCTGGACAGTGGCCTCAGCCCGTGAAGGGCTTCGCCCATAGTAGATTCTCTACACTGGCCACAGTCCATTAAGGGCTTCGCCCATAGTAGTTTCTGGACAGTGGCCTCAGTCCATGAAGGGCTTCGCCCATAGTAGTTTCCGGAAAGTGGCCTCAGGCCATGAAGGGCTTCGCCCATAGTAGTTTCTGGACAGTGGCCTCAGTCCATGAAGTTCTTCGCCCAGAGTAGTTTCTGGGCAGTGGCCTCAGTCCATAAAGGGCTTCGGCCATAGTAGATTCGCCCATAGTAGAATCTCTACACTGGCCACAGTCCATTAGGGGCTTCGCCAATAGTAGTTTCTGGACAGTGGCCTCAGTCCATGAAGGGCTTCGCCCATAGTAGTTTCTGGGCAGTGGCCTCAGTCCATGAAGGGCTTCGCCCATAGTAGATTCTCTACACTGGCCATAGTCCATGAAGGGCTTCGCCCATAGTAGTTTCTGGACAGTGGCCTCAGTCCATGAAGGGCTTCGCCCATAGTAGATTCTCTACACTGACCATAGTCCATGAAGGGCTTCGCCCATAGTAGTTTCTGGACAGTGGCCTCAGTCCATGAAGGGCTTCGCCCATAGTAGATTCTCTACACTGGCCTCAGTCCATGAAGGGCTTCGCCCATAGTAGTTTCTGGACAGTGGCCTCAGTCCATGAAGGGCTTCGCCCATAGTAGATTCTCTACACTGACCATAGTCCATGAAGGGCTTCGCCCATAGTAGTTTCTGGGCAGTGGCCTCAGTCCATGAAGGGTTTCGCCCATAGTAGTTTCTGGACAGTGGCCTCAGCCCGTGAATTGCTTCGCCCATAGTAGATTCTCTACACTGGCCACAGTCCATTAAGGGCTTCGCCCATAGTAGTTTCTGGACAGTGGCCTCAGTCCATGAAGGGCTTCGCCCATAGTAGTTTCTGGAAAGTGGCCTCAGGCCATGAAGGGCTTCGCCCATAGTAGTTTCTGGACAGTGGCCTCAGTCCATGAAGTTCTTCGCCCAGAGTAGTTTCTGGGCAGTGGCCTCAGTCCATAAAGGGCTTCGGCCATAGTAGATTCGCCCATAGTAGAATCTCTACACTGGCCACAGTCCATTAGGGGCTTCGCCAATAGTAGTTTCTGGACAGTGGCCTCACTCCATGAAGGGCTTCGCCCATAGTAGATTCTCTACACTGGCCACAGTCCATTAAGGGCTTCGCCCATAGTAGTTTCTGGACAGTGGCCTCAGTCCATGAAGGGCTTCGCCCATAGTAGATTCTCTACACTGGCCATAGTCCATGAAGGGCTTCGCCCATAGTAGTTTCTGGCCAGTGGCCTCAGTCCATGAAGGGCTTCGCCCATAGTAGTTTCTGGGCAGTGGCCTCAGTCCATGAAGGGTTTCGCCCATAGTAGTTTCTGGGCAGTGGCCTCAGTCCATGAAGGGTTTCGCCCATAGTAGTTTCTGGACAGTGGCCTCAGTCCATGAAGGGCTTCGCTCATAGTAGTTTCTGGACAGTGGAATCAGTCCATGAAGGGCTTCGCCCATAGTAGATTCTCTACACTGGCCACAGTCCATTAAGGGCTTCGCCCATAGTAGTTTCTGGACAGTGGCCTCAGTCCATGAAGGGCTTCGCCCATAGTAGATTCTCTACACTGGCCATAGTCCATGAAGGGCTTCAACCATAGTAGTTTCTGGCCAGTGGCCTCAGTCCATGAAGGGCTTCGCCCATTGTAGTTTCTGGAAAGTGGCCTCAGTCCATGAAGGGCTTCGCCCATAGTAGTTTCTTTGCAGTGGCCTCAGTCCATGAAGGGCTTCGCCCAGAGTAGTTTCTAGACAGTGACCACAGCCCATGAAGTTCTTCGCCCATAGTAGTTTCCGGGCAGTGGCCTCAGTCCATGCATTGCTTCGCCCATAGTAGATTCTCTACACTGGCAATAGTCCATGAAGGGCTTCGCCTATAGTAGTTTCTCTATGCTGGCCTCAGTCCATGAAGGGCTTCGCCCATGGTAGTTTCTGGACAGTGGCCTCAGTCCATGAAGTTCTTCGCCCAGAGTAGTTTCTGGACAGTGACCACAGCCCATGAAGTTCTTCGCCCATAGTAGTTTCTTTGCAGTGGCCTCAGTCCATGAAGGATTTCGCCCATAGTATTTTTTGGACAGTGGCCTCAGTCCATGAAGGGCTTCGGCCATAGTAGATTCTCTACACTGGCCACAGTCCATTAAGGGCTTCGCCCATAGTAGTTTCTGGATAGTGGCCTCAGTCCATGAAGGGGTTCGCCCATAATAGATTCTCTATGCTGGCCTCAGTCCATAAAGGGCTTCGCCCATAGTAGATTAGTAGATTTAGTAGATAGTAGATTCTCTACACTGGAGACAGTAAATGAAGTTCTTCGCCCATAGTAGTTTCTGGACAGTGACCACAGCCCATGAAGGGCTTCGGCCGTAGTAGTTTCTGGGCAGCGGCGTCAGTCCATGAGGGGCTTCGCCCATAGTAGATTCTGGGCAGTGGCCATAGTCCATGAAGGGCTTCGCCCATAGTAGTTTCTGGACAGTGGCCTCAGTCCATGAAGGGCTTCGCCCATAGTAGTTTCTGGAAAGTGGCCTCAGTCCATGAAGGACTTCGCCCATAGTAGTTTCTGGACAGTGGCCTCAGTCCATGAAGTTCTTCGCCCAGAGTAGTTTCTGGACAGTGACCACAGCCCATGAAGGGCTTCGCCCATAGTAGTTTCTGGGCAGTGGCCTCAGTCCATGAAGGGGTTCGCCCATAGTAGATTCTCTATGCTGGCCTGAGTCCATAAAGGGCTTCGGCCATAGTAGATTCTCTACACTGGCCACAGTCCATGAAGGGCTTCGCCCATAGTAGATTCTGGATAGTGGCCTCAGTCCATGAAGGGCTTCGCCCATAGTAGATTCTCTACACTGGCCACAGTCCATTAAGGGCTTCGCCCATAGTAGTTTCTGGACAGTGGCCTCAGTCCATGAAGGGCTTCGCCCATAGTAGTTTCTGGACAGTGGCCTCAGTCCATAAAGGGCTTCGGCCATAGTAGATTCTCTACACTGGCCACAGTCCATGAAGGGCTTCGCCCATAGTAGATTCTCTGCACTGGCCTCAGTCCATGAAGGGCTTCGCGCATAGTAGATTCTCTACACTGGCCACAGTCCATTAAGGGCTTCGCCCATAGTAGTTTCTGGACAGTGGCCTCAGTCCATGAAGGGCTTCGCCCATAGTAGTTTCTGGACAGTGGCCTCAGTCCATGAAGGGCTTCGCCCATAGTAGATTCTCTACACTGGCGACAGTCCATTAAGGGCTTCGCCCATAGTAGTTTCTGGACAGTGGCCTCAGTCCATGAAGGGGTTCGCCCATAGTAGATTCTCTATGCTGGCCTCAGTACATAAAGGGCTTCGCCCATAGTAGATTCTCTACACTGACCATAGTCCATAAAGGGCTTCGCCCATAGTAGTTTCTGGGCAGTGGCCTCAGTCCATGAAGGGTTTCGCCCATAGTAGTTTCTGGACAGTGGCCTCAGCCCGTGAAGGGCTTCGCCCATAGTAGATTCTCTACACTGGCCACAGTCCATTAAGGGCTTCGCCCATAGTAGTTTCTGGACAGTGGCCTCAGTCCATGAAGGGCTTCGCCCATAGTAGTTTCTGGAAAGTGGCCTCAGGCCATGAAGGGCTTCGCCCATAGTAGTTTCTGGACAGTGGCCTCAGTCCATGAAGTTCTTCGCCCAGAGTAGTTTCTGGGCAGTGGCCTCAGTCCATAAAGGGCTTCGGCCATAGTAGATTCGCCCATAGTAGAATCTCTACACTGGCCACAGTCCATTAGGGGCTTCGCCAATAGTAGTTTCTGGACAGTGGCCTCAGTCCATGAAGGGCTTCGCCCATAGTAGTTTCTGGGCAGTGGCCTCAGTCCATGAAGGGCTTCGCCCATAGTAGATTCTCTACACTGGCCATAGTCCATGAAGGGCTTAGCCCATAGTAGTTTCTGGACAGTGGCCTCAGTCCATGAAGGGCTTCGCCCATAGTAGATTCTCTACACTGACCATTGTCCATGAAGGGCTTCGCCCATAGTAGTTTCTGGGCAGTGGCCTCAGTCCATGAAGGGCTTCGCCCATAGTAGATTCTCTACACTGGCCATAGTCCATGAAGGGCTTCGCCCATAGTAGTTTCTGGACAGTGGCCTCAGTCCATGAAGGGCTTCGCCCATAGTAGATTCTCTACACTGGCCATAGTCCATGAAGGGCTTCGCCCATAGTAGTTTCTGGACAGTGGCCTCTGTCCATGAAGTTCTTCGCCCAGAGTAGTTTCTGGACAGTGACCACAGCCCATGAAGGGCTTCGCCCATAGTAGTTTCTGGGCAGTGGCCTCAGTCCATGAAGGGCTTCGCCCATAGTAGATTCTCTACACTGGCCATAGTCCATGAAGGGCTTCGCCCATAGTAGTTTCTGGACAGTGGCCTCAGTCCATGAAGGGCTTCGCCCATAGTAGATTCTCTACACTGACCATAGTCCATGAAGGGCTTCGCCCATAGTAGTTTCTGGGCAGTGGCCTCAGTCCATGAAGGGTTTCGCCCATAGTAGTTTCTGGACAGTGGCCTCAGCCCGTGAATTGCTTCGCCCATAGTAGATTCTCTACACTGGCCACAGTCCATTAAGGGCTTCGCCCATAGTAGTTTCTGGACAGTGGCCTCAGTCCATGAAGGGCTTCGCCCATAGTAGTTTCTGGAAAGTGGCCTCAGGCCATGAAGGGCTTCGCCCATAGTAGTTTCTGGACAGTGGCCTCAGTCCATGAAGTTCTTCGCCCAGAGTAGTTTCTGGGCAGTGGCCTCAGTCCATAAAGGGCTTCGGCCATAGTAGATTCGCCCATAGTAGAATCTCTACACTGGCCACAGTCCATTAGGGGCTTCGCCAATAGTAGTTTCTGGACAGTGGCCTCACTCCATGAAGGGCTTCGCCCATAGTAGATTCTCTACACTGGCCATAGTCCATGAAGGGCTTCGCCCATAGTAGTTTCTGGACAGTGGCCTCAGTCCATGAAGGGCTTCGCCCATAGTAGATTCTCTACACTGGCCATAGTCCATGAAGGGCTTCGCCCATAGTAGTTTCTGGACAGTGGCCTCTGTCCATGAAGTTCTTCGCCCAGAGTAGTTTCTGGACAGTGACCACAGCCCATGAAGGGCTTCGCCCATAGTAGTTTCTGGGCAGTGGCCTCAGTCCATGAAGGGCTTCGCCCATAGTAGATTCTCTACACTGGCCATAGTCCATGAAGGGCTTCGCCCATAGTAGTTTCTGGACAGTGGCCTCAGTCCATGAAGGGCTTCGCCCATAGTAGATTCTCTACACTGACCATAGTCCATGAAGGGCTTCGCCCATAGTAGTTTCTGGGCAGTGGCCTCAGTCCATGAAGGGTTTCGCCCATAGTAGTTTCTGGACAGTGGCCTCAGCCCGTGAATTGCTCCGCCCATAGTAGATTCTCTACACTGGCCACAGTCCATTAAGGGCTTCGCCCATAGTAGTTTCTGGACAGTGGCCTCAGTCCATGAAGGGCTTCGCCCATAGTAGATTATCTACACTGGCCATAGTCCATGATGGGCTTCGCCCATAGTAGTTTCTGGCCAGTGGCCTCAGTCCATGAAGGGCTTCGCCCATAGTAGTTTCTGGGCAGTGGCCTCAGTCCATGAAGGGTTTCGCCCATAGTAGTTTCTGGGCAGTGGCCTCAGTCCATGAAGGGTTTCGCCCATAGTAGTTTCTGGACAGTGGCCTCAGTCCATGAAGGGCTTCGCTCATAGTAGTTTCTGGACAGTGGAATCAGTCCATGAAGGGCTTCGCCCATAGTAGATTCTCTACACTGGCCACAGTCCATTAAGGGCTTCGCCCATAGTAGTTTCTGGACAGTGGCCTCAGTCCATGAAGGGCTTCGCCCATAGTAGATTCTCTACACTGGCCATAGTCCATGAAGGGCTTCAACCATAGTAGTTTCTGGCCAGTGGCCTCAGTCCATGAAGGGCTTCGCCCATTGTAGTTTCTGGAAAGTGGCCTCAGTCCATGAAGGGCTTCGCCCATAGTAGTTTCTTTGCAGTGGCCTCAGTCCATGAAGGGCTTCGCCCATAGTATATTCTCTATGCTGGCCTCAGGCCTTGAAGGGCTTCGAGCATAGTAGATACTCTACACTGGCCAGAGTCCATTAAGGGTTTCGCCCATAGTAGTTTCTGGACAGTGGCCTCAGTCCATGAAGGGCTTCGCCCATAGTAGATTCTCTACACTGGCCACAGTCCATTAAGGGCTTCGCCCATAGTAGTTTCTGGACAGTGGCCTCAGTCCATGAAGGGGTTCGCCCATAGTAGATTCTCTATGCTGGCCTCAGTCCATAAAGGGCTTCGGCCATAGTAGATTCTCTACACTGGCCACAGTCCATTAAGGGCTTCGCCCATAGTAGTTTCTGGACAGTGGCCTCAGTCCATGAAGGGCTTCGCCCATAGTAGTTTCTGGACAGTGGCCTCAGTCCATGAAGTTATTCGCCCAGAGTAGTTTCTGGACAGTGACCACAGCCCATGAAGTACTTCGCCCATAGTAGTTTCTGGGCAGTGGTCTCAGTCCATGCAGGGCTTCGCCCATAGTAGATTCTCTACACTGGCCATAGTCCATGAAGGGCTTCGCCTATAGTAGTTTCTGGGCAGTTGCCTCAGTCCATGAAGGGTTTCGCCCATAGTAGTTTCTGGACAGTGGCCTCAGTCCATGAAGGGCTTCGCCCATAGTAGATTCTCTACACTGGCCACAGTCCATTAAGGGCTTCGCCCATAGTAGTTTCTGGACAGTGGCCTCAGTCCATGAAGGGTTTCGCGCATAGTAGTTTCTGGACAGTGGCCTCAGTCCATGAAGGGCTTCGCTCATAGTAGTTTCTGGACAGTGGAATCAGTCCATGAAGGGCTTTGCGCATAGTAGATTCTCTGCACTAGCCTCAGTCCATGAAGGCTTTCGCCCATAGTAGTTTCTGGACAGTGGCCTCAGTCCATGAAGGGGTTCGCCCATAGTAGATTCTCTATGCTGGCCTCAGTACATAAAGGGCTTCGCCCATAGTAGATTCTCTACACTGACCATAGTCCATAAAGGGCTTCGCCCATAGTAGTTTCTGGGCAGTGGCCTCAGTCCATGAAGGGTTTCGCCCATAGTAGTTTCTGGACAGTGGCCTCAGCCCGTGAAGGGCTTCGCCCATAGTAGATTCTCTACACTGGCCACAGTCCATTAAGGGCTTCGCCCATAGTAGTTTCTGGACAGTGGCCTCAGTCCATGAAGGGCTTCGCCCATAGTAGTTTCTGGAAAGTGGCCTCAGGCCATGAAGGGCTTCGCCCATAGTAGTTTCTGGACAGTGGCCTCAGTCCATGAAGTTCTTCGCCCAGAGTAGTTTCTGGGCAGTGGCCTCAGTCCATAAAGGGCTTCGGCCATAGTAGATTCGCCCATAGTAGAATCTCTACACTGGCCACAGTCCATTAGGGGCTTCGCCAATAGTAGTTTCTGGACAGTGGCCTCAGTCCATGAAGGGCTTCGCCCATAGTAGTTTCTGGACAGTGGCCTCAGTCCATGAAGGGCTTCGCCCATAGTAGATTCTCTACACTGGCCTCAGTCCATGAAGGGCTTCGCCCATAGTAGTTTCTGGACAGTGGCCTCAGTCCATGAAGGGCTTCGCCCATAGTAGATTCTCTACACTGGCCTCAGTCCATGAAGGGCTTCGCCCATAGTAGTTTCTGGACAGTGGCCTCTGTCCATGAAGTTCTTCGCCCAGAGTAGTTTCTGGACAGTGACCACAGCCCATGAAGGGCTTCGCCCATAGTAGTTTCTGGGCAGTGGCCTCAGTCCATGAAGGGCTTCGCCCATAGTAGATTCTCTACACTGGCCTCAGTCCATGAAGGGCTTCGCCCATAGTAGTTTCTGGACAGTGGCCTCAGTCCATGAAGGGCTTCGCCCATAGTAGATTCTCTACACTGACCATAGTCCATGAAGGGCTTCGCCCATAGTAGTTTCTGGGCAGTGGCCTCAGTCCATGAAGGGTTTCGCCCATAGTAGTTTCTGGACAGTGGCCTCAGCCCGTGAATTGCTTCGCCCATAGTAGATTCTCTACACTGGCCACAGTCCATTAAGGGCTTCGCCCATAGTAGTTTCTGGACAGTGGCCTCAGTCCATGAAGGGCTTCGCCCATAGTAGTTTCTGGAAAGTGGCCTCAGGCCATGAAGGGCTTCGCCCATAGTAGTTTCTGGACAGTGGCCTCAGTCCATGAAGTTCTTCGCCCAGAGTAGTTTCTGGGCAGTGGCCTCAGTCCATAAAGGGCTTCGGCCATAGTAGATTCGCCCATAGTAGAATCTCTACACTGGCCACAGTCCATTAGGGGCTTCGCCAATAGTAGTTTCTGGACAGTGGCCTCACTCCATGAAGGGCTTCGCCCATAGTAGATTCTCTACACTGGCCACAGTCCATTAAGGGCTTCGCCCATCGTAGTTTCTGGACAGTGGCCTCAGTCCATGAAGGGCTTCGCCCATAGTAGATTATCTACACTGGCCATAGTCCATGAAGGGCTTCGCCCATAGTAGTTTCTGGCCAGTGGCCTCAGTCCATGAAGGGCTTCGCCCATAGTAGTTTCTGGGCAGTGGCCTCAGTCCATGAAGGGTTTCGCCCATAGTAGTTTCTGGGCAGTGGCCTCAGTCCATGAAGGGTTTCGCCCATAGTAGTTTCTGGACAGTGGCCTCAGTCCATGAAGGGCTTCGCTCATAGTAGTTTCTGGACAGTGGAATCAGTCCATGAAGGGCTTCGCCCATAGTAGATTCTCTACACTGGCCACAGTCCATTAAGGGCTTCGCCCATAGTAGTTTCTGGACAGTGGCCTCAGTCCATGAAGGGCTTCGCCCATAGTAGATTCTCTACACTGGCCATAGTCCATGAAGGGCTTCAACCATAGTAGTTTCTGGCCAGTGGCCTCAGTCCATGAAGGGCTTCGCCCATTGTAGTTTCTGGAAAGTGGCCTCAGTCCATGAAGGGCTTCGCCCATAGTAGTTTCTTTGCAGTGGCCTCAGTCCATGAAGGGCTTCGCCCATAGTATATTCTCTATGCTGGCCTCAGGCCTTGAAGGGCTTCGCCCATAGTAGATTCTCTACACTGGCCACAGTCCATTAAGGGCTTCGCCCATAGTAGTTTCTGGACAGTGGCCTCAGTCCATGAAGGGGTTCGCCCATAGTAGATTCTCTATGCTGGCCTCAGTCCATAAAGGGCTTCGGCCATAGTAGATTCTCTACACTGGCCACAGTCCATTAAGGGCTTCGCCCATAGTAGTTTCTGGACAGTGGCCTCAGTCCATGAAGGGCTTCGCCCATAGTAGTTTCTGGACAGTGGCCTCAGTCCATGAAGTTCTTCGCCCAGAGTAGTTTCTGGACAGTGACCACAGCCCATGAAGTACTTCGCCCATAGTAGTTTCTGGGCAGTGGTCTCAGTCCATGCAGGGCTTCGCCCATAGTAGATTCTCTACACTGGCCATAGTCCATGAAGGGCTTCGCCTATAGTAGTTTCTGGGCAGTTGCCTCAGTCCATGAAGGGTTTCGCCCATAGTAGTTTCTGGACAGTGGCCTCAGTCCATGAAGGGCTTCGCCCATAGTAGATTCTCTACACTGGCCACAGTCCATTAAGGGCTTCGCCCATAGTAGTTTCTGGACAGTGGCCTCAGTCCATGAAGGGTTTCGCGCATAGTAGTTTCTGGACAGTAGCCTCAGTCCATGAAGGGCTTCGCTCATAGTAGTTTCTGGACAGTGGAATCAGTCCATGAAGGGCTTTGCGCATAGTAGATTCTCTGCACTAGCCTCAGTCCATGAAGGCTTTCGCCCATAGTAGTTTCTGGACAGTGGCCTCAGTCCATGAAGGGCTTCGCCCATTGTAGTTTCTGGAAAGTGGCCTCAGTCCATGAAGGGCTTCGCCCATAGTAGTTTCTGGGCAGTGGCCTCAGTCCATGAAGGGCTTCGCCCAGAGTAGTTTCTAGACAGTGACCACAGCCCATGAAGTTCTTCGCCCATAGTAGTTTCCGGGCAGTGGCCTCAGTCCATGCATTGCTTCGCCCATAGTAGATTCTCTACACTGGCAATAGTCCATGAAGGGCTTCGCCTATAGTAGTTTCTCTATGCTGGCCTCAGTCCATGAAGGGCTTCGCCCATGGTAGTTTCTGGACAGTGGCCTCAGTCCATGAAGTTCTTCGCCCAGAGTAGTTTCTGGACAGTGACCACAGCCCATGAAGTTCATCGCCCATAGTAGTTTCTTTGCAGTGCCCTCAGTCCATGAAGGATTTCGCCCATAGTAGTTTCTGGACAGTGGCCTCAGTCCATGAAGGGCTTCGGCCATAGTAGATTCTCTACACTGGCCACAGTCCATTAAGGGCTTCGCCCATAGTAGTTTCTGGACAGTGGCCTCAGTCCATGAAGGGGTTCGCCCATAATAGATTCTCTATGCTGGCCTCAGTCCATAAAGGGCTTCGCCCATAGTAGATTCTCTACACTGGAGACAGTCCATGAAGTTCTTCGCCCATAGTAGTTTCTGGACAGTGACCACAGCCCATGAAGGGCTTCGGCCGTAGTAGTTTCTGGGCAGTGGCGTCAGTCCATGAGGGGCTTCGCCCATAGTAGATTCTCTAAACTGGCCAGAGTCCATTAAGGGTTTCGCCCATAGTAGTTTCTGGACAGTGGCCTCAGTCCATGAAGGACTTCGCCCATAGTAGTTTCTGGACAGTGGCCTCAGTCCATGAAGTTTTTCGCCCAGAGTAGTTTCTGGACAGTGACCACAGCCCATGAAGGGCTTCGCCCATAGTAGTTTCTGGACAGTGGCCTCAGTCCATGAAGGGCTTCGCCCATAGTATATTCTCTATGCTGGCCTCAGTCCTTGAAGGGCTTCGAGCACAGTAGATACTCTACACTGGCCAGAGTCCATTAAGGGTTTCGCCCATAGTAGTTTCTGGACAGTGGCCTCAGTCCATGAAGGGCTTCGCCCATAGTAGATTCTCTACACTGGCCACAGTCCATTAAGGGCTTCGCCCATAGTAGTTTCTGGACAGTGGCCTCAGTCCATGAAGGGGTTCGCCCATAGTAGATTCTCTATGCTGGCCTCAGTCCATAAAGGGCTTCGGCCATAGTAGATTCTCTACACTGGCCACAGTGCATTAAGGGCTTCGCCCATAGTAGTTTCTGGACAGTGGCCTCAGTCCATGAAGGGCTTCGCCCATAGTAGTTTCTGGACAGTGGCCTCAGTCCATGAAGTTTTTCGCCCAGAGTAGTTTCTGGACAGTGACCACAGCCCATGAAGTACTTCGCCCATAGTAGTTTCTGGGCAGTGGTCTCAGTCCATGCAGGGCTTCGCCCATAGTAGATTCTCTACACTGGCCATAGTCCATGAAGGGCTTCGCCTATAGTAGTTTCTGGGCAGTTGCCTCAGTCCATGAAGGGTTTCGCCCATAGTAGTTTCTGGACAGTGGCCTCAGTCCATGAAGGGCTTCGCCCATAGTAGATTCTCTACACTGGCCACAGTCAATTAAGGGCTTCGCCCATAGTAGTTTCTGGACAGTGGCCTCAGTCCATGAAGGGTTTCGCCCATAGTAGTTTCTGGACAGTGGCCTCAGTCCATGAAGGGCTTCGCTCATAGTAGTTTCTGGACAGTGGAATCAGTCCATGAAGGGCTTTGCGCATAGTAGATTCTCTGCACTAGCCTCAGTCCATGAAGGCTTTCGCCCATAGTAGTTTCTGGACAGTGGCCTCAGTCCATGAAGGGCTTCGCCCATTGTAGTTTCTGGAAAGTGGCCTCAGTCCATGAAGGGCTTCGCCCATAGTAGTTTCTGGGCAGTGGCCTCAGTCCATGAAGGGCTTCGCCCAGAGTAGTTTCTAGACAGTGACCACAGCCCATGAAGTTCTTCGCCCATAGTAGTTTCCGGGCAGTGGCCTCAGTCCATGCATTGCTTCGCCCATAGTAGATTCTCTACACTGGCAATAGTCCATGAAGGGCTTCGCCTATAGTAGTTTCTCTATGCTGGCCTCAGTCCATGAAGGGCTTCGCCCATGGTAGTTTCTGGACAGTGGCCTCAGTCCATGAAGTTCTTCGCCCAGAGTAGTTTCTGGACAGTGACCACAGCCCATGAAGTTCTTCGCCCATAGTAGTTTCTTTGCAGTGCCCTCAGTCCATGAAGGATTTCGCCCATAGTAGTTTCTGGACAGTGGCCTCAGTCCATGAAGGGCTTCGGCCATAGTAGATTCTCTACACTGGCCACAGTCCATTAAGGGCTTCGCCCATAGTAGTTTCTGGACAGTGGCCTCAGTCCATGAAGGGGTTCGCCCATAATAGATTCTCTATGCTGGCCTCAGTCCATAAAGGGCTTCGCCCATAGTAGATTCTCTACACTGGAGACAGTCCATGAAGTTCTTCGCCCATAGTAGTTTCTGGACAGTGACCACAGCCCATGAAGGGCTTCGGCCATAGTAGTTTCTGGGCAGTGGCGCCAGTCCATGAGGGGCTTCGCCCATAGTAGATTCTCTAAACTGGCCAGAGTCCATTAAGGGTTTCGCCCATAGTAGTTTCTGGACAGTGGCCTCAGTCCATGAAGGGCTTCGCCCATAGTATATTCCCTATGCTGGCCTCAGTCCTTGAAGGGCTGCGAGCATAGTAGATTCTCTACACTGGCCAGAGTCCATTAAGGGTTTCGCCCATAGTAGTTTCTGGAAAGTGGCCTCAGTCCATGAAGGACTTCGCCCATAGTAGTTTCTGGACAGTGGCCTCAGTCCATGAAGTTTTTCGCCCAGAGTGGTTTCTGGACAGTGACCACAGCC
This sequence comes from Eristalis pertinax, assembly GCA_907269125.1. Classification (NCBI taxonomy): domain Eukaryota; kingdom Metazoa; phylum Arthropoda; class Insecta; order Diptera; family Syrphidae; genus Eristalis; species Eristalis pertinax. The sequence goes on along the minus strand of OU026145.1, from coordinate 103,690,164 downwards.
CATGAAGGGCTTCGCCCATAGTAGTTTCTGGACAGTGGCCTCAGTCCATGAAGGGCTTCGCCCATAGTATATTCTCTATGCTGGCCTCAGTCCTTGGAGGGCTTCGAGCATAGTAGATTCTCTACACTGGCCAGAGTCCATTAAGGGTTTCGCCCATAGTAGTTTCTGGACAGTGGCCTCAGTCCATGAAGGGCTTCGCCCATAGTAGATTCTCTACACTGGCCACAGTCCATTAAGGGCTTCGCCCATAGTAGTTTCTGGACAGTGGCCTCAGTCCATGAAGGGGTTCGCCCATAGTAGATTCTCTATGCTGGCCTCAGTCCATAAAGGGCTTCGGCCATAGTAGATTCTCTACACTGGCCACAGTCCATGAAGGGCTTCGCCCATAGTAGTTTCTGGACAGTGGCCTCAGTCCATGAAGGGCTTCGCCCATAGTATATTCTCTATGCTGGCCTCAGTCCTTGAAGGGCTTCGAGCATAGTAGATACTCTACACTGGCCAGAGTCCATTAAGGGTTTCGCCCATAGTAGTTTCTGGACAGTGGCCTCAGTCCATGAAGGGCTTCGCCCATAGTAGATTCTCTACACTGGCCACAGTCCATTAAGGGCTTCGCCCATAGTAGTTTCTGGACAGTGGCCTCAGTCCATGAAGGGGTTCGCCCATAGTAGATTCTCTATGCTGGCCTCAGTCCATAAAGGGCTTCGGCCATAGTAGATTCTCTACACTGGCCACAGTCCATTAAGGGCTTCGCCCATAGTAGTTTCTGGACAGTGGCCTCAGTCCATGAAGGGCTTCGCCCATAGTAGTTTCTGGACAGTGGCCTCAGTCCATGAAGTTCTTCGCCCAGAGTAGTTTCTGGACAGTGACCACAGCCCATGAAGTACTTCGCCCATAGTAGTTTCTGGGCAGTGGTCTCAGTCCATGCAGGGCTTCGCCCATAGTAGATTCTCTACACTGGCCATAGTCCATGAAGGGCTTCGCCTATAGTAGTTTCTGGGCAGTTGCCTCAGTCCATGAAGGGTTTCGCCCATAGTAGTTTCTGGACAGTGGCCTCAGTCCATGAAGGGCTTCGCCCATAGTAGATTCTCTACACTGGCCACAGTCCATTAAGGGCTTCGCCCATAGTAGTTTCTGGACAGTGGCCTCAGTCCATGAAGGGTTTCGCCCATAGTAGTTTCTGGACAGTGGCCTCAGTCCATGAAGGGCTTCGCTCATAGTAGTTTCTGGACAGTGGAATCAGTCCATGAAGGGCTTCGCGCATAGTAGATTCTCTGCACTAGCCTCAGTCCATGAAGGCTTTCGCCCATAGTAGTTTCTGGACAGTGGCCTCAGTCCATGAAGGGCTTCGCCCATTGTAGTTTCTGGAAAGTGGCCACAGTCCATGAAGGGCTTCGCCCATGGTAGTTTCTGGACAGTGGCCTCAGTCCATGAAGTTCTTCGCCCAGAGTAGTTTCTGGACAGTGACCACAGCCCATGAAGTTCTTCGCCCATAGTAGTTTCTTTGCAGTGCCCTCAGTCCATGAAGGATTTCGCCCATAGTAGTTTCTGGACAGTGGCCTCAGTCCATGAAGGGCTTCGGCCATAGTAGATTCTTTACACTGGCCACAGTCCATTAAGGGCTTCGCCCATAGTAGTTTCTGGACAGTGGCCTCAGTCCATGAAGGGGTTCGCCCATAATAGATTCTCTATGCTGGCCTCAGTCCATAAAGGGCTTCGCCCATAGTAGATTCTCTACACTGGAGACAGTCCATGAAGTTCTTCGCCCATAGTAGTTTCTGGACAGTGACCACAGCCCATGAAGGGCTTCGGCCATAGTAGTTTCTGGGCAGTGGCGTCAGTCCATGAGGGGCTTCGCCCATAGTAGATTCTCTCAACTGGCCAGAGTCCATTAAGGGTTTCGCCCATAGTAGTTTCTGGACAGTGGCCTCAGTCCATGAAGGGCTTCGCCCATAGTAGTTTCTGGAAAGTGGCCTCAGTCCATGAAGGACTTCGCCCATAGTAGTTTCTGGACAGTGGCCTCAGTCCATGAAGTTTTTCGCCCAGAGTAGTTTCTGGACAGTGACCACAGCCCATGAAGGGCTTCGCCCATAGTAGTTTCTGGACAGTGGCCTCAGTCCATGAAGGGCTTCGCCCATAGTATATTCTCTATGCTGGCCTCAGTCCTTGGAGGGCTTCGAGCATAGTAGATTCTCTACACTGGCCAGAGTCCATTAAGGGTTTCGCCCATAGTAGTTTCTGGACAGTGGCCTCAGTCCATGAAGGGCTTCGCCCATAGTAGATTCTCTACACTGGCCACAGTCCATTAAGGGCTTCGCCCATAGTAGTTTCTGGACAGTGGCCTCAGTCCATGAAGGGGTTCGCCCATAGTAGATTCTCTATGCTGGCCTCAGTCCATAAAGGGCTTCGGCCATAGTAGATTCTCTACACTGGCCACAGTCCATTAAGGGCTTCGCCCATAGTAGTTTCTGGACAGTGGCCTCAGTCCATGAAGGGCTTCGCCCATAGTAGTTTCTTGACAGTGGCCTCAGTCCATGAAGTTCTTCGCCCAGAGTAGTTTCTGGACAGTGACCACAGCCCATGAAGAACTTCGCCCATAGTAGTTTCTGGGCAGTGGTCTCAGTCCATGCAGGGCTTCGCCCATAGTAGATTCTCTACACTGGCCATAGTCCATGAAGGGCTTCGCCTATAGTAGTTTCTGGGCAGTTGCCTCAGTCCATGAAGGGTTTCGCCCATAGTAGTTTCTGGACAGTGGCCTCAGTCCATGAAGGGCTTCGCCCATAGTAGATTCTCTACACTGGCCACAGTCCATTAAGGGCTTCGCCCATAGTAGTTTCTGGACAGTGGCCTCAGTCCATGAAGGGGTTCGCCCATAATAGATTCTCTATGCTGGCCTCAGTCCATAAAGGGCTTCGGCCATAGTAGATTCTCTACACTGGCCACAGTCCATTAAGGGCTTCGCCCATAGTAGTTTCTGGACAGTGGCCTCAGTCCATGAAGGGCTTCGCCCATAGTAGTTTCTGGACAGTGGCCTCAGTCCATGAAGTTCTTCGCCCAGAGTAGTTTCTGGACAGTGACCACAGCCCATGAAGTACTTCGCCCATAGTAGTTTCTGGGCAGTGGTCTCAGTCCATGCAGGGCTTCGCCCATAGTAGATTCTCTACACTGGCCATAGTCCATGAAGGGCTTCGCCTATAGTAGTTTCTGGGCAGTTGCCTCAGTCCATGAAGGGTTTCGCCCATAGTAGTTTCTGGACAGTGGCCTCAGTCCATGAAGGGCTTCGCCCATAGTAGATTCTCTACACTGGCCACAGTCCATTAAGGGCTTCGCCCATAGTAGTTTCTGGACAGTGGCCTCAGTCCATGAAGGGTTTCGCCCATAGTAGTTTCTGGACAGTGGCCTCAGTCCATGAAGGGCTCCGCTCATAGTAGATTCTCTGCACTAGCCTCAGTCCATGAAGGGTTTCGCCCATAGTAGTTTCTGGACAGTGGCCTCAGTCCATGAAGGGCTTCGCCCATTGTAGTTTCTGGAAAGTGGCCTCAGTCCATGAAGGGCTTCGCCCATAGTAGTTTCTGGGCAGTGGCCTCAGTCCATGAAGGGCTTCGCCCAGAGTAGTTTCTAGACAGTGACCACAGCCCATGAAGTTCTTCGCCCATAGTAGTTTCCGGGCAGTGGCCTCAGTCCATGCATTGCTTCGCCCATAGTAGATTCTCTACACTGGCAATAGTCCATAAAGGGCTTCGCCTATAGTAGTTTCTCTATGCTGGCCTCAGTCCATGAAGGGCTTCGCCCATGGTAGTTTCTGGACAGTGGCCTCAGTCCATGAAGTTCTTCGCCCAGAGTAGTTTCTGGACAGTGACCACAGCCCATGAAGTTCTTCGCCCATAGTAGTTTCTTTGCAGTGGCCTCAGTCCATGAAGGATTTCGCCCATAGTAGTTTCTGGACAGTGGCCTCAGTCCATGAAGGGCTTCGGCCATAGTAGATTCTCTACACTGGCCACAGTCCATTAAGGGCTTCGCCCATAGTAGTTTCTGGACAGTGGCCTCAGTCCATGAAGGGGTTCGCCCATAATAGATTCTCTATGCTGGCCTCAGTCCATAAAGTGCTTCGCCCATAGTAGATTTTCTACACTGGAGACAGTCCATGAAGTTCTTCGCCCATAGTAGTTTCTGGACAGTGACCACAGCCCATGAAGGGCTTCGGCCATAGTAGTTTCTGGGCAGTGGCGTCAGTCCATGAGGGGCTTCGCCCATAGTAGATTCTCTAAACTGGCCAGAGTCCATTAAGGGTTTCGGCCATAGTAGTTTCTGGGCAGTGGCCTCAGTCCATGAAGGGCTTCGCCCAGAGTAGTTTCTAGACAGTGACCACAGCCCATGAAGTTCTTCGCCCATAGTATTTTCCGGGCAGTGGCCTCAGTCCATGCATTGCTTCGCCCATAGTAGATTCTCTACACTGGCAATAGTCCATGAAGGGCTTCGCCTATAGTAGTTTCTCTATGCTGGCCTCAGTCCATGAAGGGCTTCGCCCATGGTAGTTTCTGGACAGTGGCCTCAGTCCATGAAGTTCTTCGCCCAGAGTAGTTTCTGGACAGTGACCACAGCCCATGAAGAACTTCGCCCATAGTAGTTTCTGGGCAGTGGTCTCAGTCCATGCAGGGCTTTGCCCATAGTAGATTCTCTACACTGGCCATAGTCCATGAAGGGCTTCGCCTATAGTAGTTTCTGGGCAGTTGCCTCAGTCCATGAAGGGTTTCGCCCATAGTAGTTTCTGGACAGTGGCCTCAGTCCATGAAGGGCTTCGCCCATAGTAGATTCTCTACACTGGCCACAGTCCATTAAGGGCTTCGCCCATAGTAGTTTCTGGACAGTGGCCTCAGTCCATGAAGGGGTTCGCCCATAATAGATTCTCTATGCTGGCCTCAGTCCATAAAGGAACTCGGCCATAGTAGATTCTCTACACTGGCCACAGTCCATTAAGGGCTTCGCCCATAGTAGTTTCTGGACAGTGGCCTCAGTCCATGAAGGGCTTCGCCCATAGTAGTTTCTGGACAGTGGCCTCAGTCCATGAAGTTCTTCGCCCAGAGTAGTTTCTGGACAGTGACCACAGCCCATGAAGTACTTCGCCCATAGTAGTTTCTGGGCAGTGGTCTCAGTCCATGCAGGGCTTCGCCCATAGTAGATTCTCTACACTGGCCATAGTCCATGAAGGGCTTCGCCTATAGTAGTTTCTGGGCAGTTGCCTCAGTCCATGAAGGGTTTCGCCCATAGTAGTTTCTGGACAGTGGCCTCAGTCCATGAAGGGCTTCGCACATAGTAGATTCTCTACACTGGCCACAGTCCATTAAGGGCTTCGCCCATAGTAGTTTCTGGACAGTGGCCTCAGTCCATGAAGGGTTTCGCCCATAGTAGTTTCTGGACAGTGGCCTCAGTCCATGAAGGGCTTCGCTCATAGTAGATTCTCTGCACTAGCCTCAGTCCATGAAGGGTTTCGCCCATAGTAGTTTCTGGACAGTGGCCTCAGTCCATGAAGGGCTTCGCCCATTGTAGTTTCTGGAAAGTGGCCTCAGTCCATGAAGGGCTTCGCCCATAGTAGTTTCTGGGCAGTGGCCTCAGTCCATGAAGGGCTTCGCCCAGAGTAGTTTCTAGACAGTGACCACAGCCCATGAAGTTCTTCGCCCATAGTAGTTTCCGGGCAGTGGCCTCAGTCCATGCATTGCTTCGCCCATAGTAGATTCTCTACACTGGCAATAGTCCATGAAGGGCTTCGCCTATAGTGGTTTCTCTATGCTGGCCTCAGTCCATGAAGGGCTTCGCCCATGGTAGTTTCTGGACAGTGGCCTCAGTCCATGAAGTTCTTCGCCCAGAGTAGTTTCTGGACAGTGACCACAGCCCATGAAGTTCTTCGCCCATAGTAGTTTCTTTGCAGTGGCCTCAGTCCATGAAGGATTTCGCCCATAGTAGTTTCTGGACAGTGGCCTCAGTCCATGAAGGGCTTCGGCCATAGTAGATTCTCTACACTGGCCACAGTCCATTAAGGGCTTCGCCCATAGTAGTTTCTGGACAGTGGCCTCAGTCCATGAAGGGGTTCGCCCATAATAGATTCTCTATGCTGGCCTCAGTCCATAAAGGGCTTCGCCCATAGTAGATTCTCTACACTGGAGACAGTCCATGAAGTTCTTCGCCCATAGTAGTTTCTGGACAGTGACCACAGCCCATGAAGGGCTTCGGCCATAGTAGTTTCTGGGCAGTGGCGTCAGTCCATGAGGGCTTCGCCCATAGTAGATTCTCTAAACTGGCCAGAGTCCATTAAGGGTTTCGCCCATAGTAGTTTCTGGACAGTGGCCTCAGTCCATGAAGGGCTTCGCCCATAGTAGTTTCTGGAAAGTGGCCTCAGTCCATGAAGGACTTCGCCCATAGTAGTTTCTGGACAGTGGCCTCAGTCCATGAAGGGGTTCGCCCATAATAGATTCTCTATGCTGGCCTCAGTCCATAAAGGGCTTCGCCCATAGTAGATTCTCTACACTGGAGACAGTCCATGAAGTTTTTCGCCCAGAGTAGTTTCTGGACAGTGACCACAGCCCATGAAGGGCTTCGCCCATAGTAGTTTCTGGACAGTGGCCTCAGTCCATAAAGGGCTTCGGCCATAGTAGATTCTCTACACTGGCCACAGTCTATTAAGGGCTTCGCCCATAGTAGTTTCTGGACAGTGGCCTCAGTCCATGAAGGGCTTCGCCCATAGTAGTTTCTGGACAGTGGCCTCAGTCCATGAAGTTCTTCGCCCAGAGTAGTTTCTGGACAGTGACCACAGCCCATGAAGTTATTCGCCCATAGTAGTTTCTGGGCAGTGGTCTCAGTCCATGCAGGGCTTCGCCCATAGTAGATTCTCTACACTGGCCATAGTCCATGAAGGGCTTCGCCTATAGTAGTTTCTGGGCAGTTGCCTCAGTCCATGAAGGGTTTCGCCCATAGTAGTTTCTGGACAGTGGCCTCAGTCCATGAAGGGCTTCGCCCATAGTAGATTCTCTACACTGGCCACAGTCCATTAAGGGCTTCGCCTATAGTAGTTTCTGGGCAGTGGCCTCAGTCCATGAAGTGTTTCGCCCATAGTAGTTTCTGGACAGTGGCCTCAGTCCATGAAGGGCTTCGCCCATAGTAGATTCTCTACACTGGCCATAGTCCATGAAGGGCTTCGCCCATAGTAGTTTCTGGACAGCGGCCTCAGTCTATGAAGGGCTTCGCCCATAGTAGTTTCTGGAAAGTGGCCTCAGTCCATGAAGGGCTTCGCCCATAGTAGTTTCTGGACAGTGGCCTCAGTCCATGAAGTTCTTCGCCCAGGGTAGTTTCTGGACAGTGACCACAGCCCATGAAGGGCTTCGGCCATAGTAGTTTCTGGGCAGTGGCCTCAGTCCATGAGGGGCTTCGACCATAGCAGATTCTCTAAACTGGCCAGAGTCCATTAAGGGGTTCGCCCATAGTAGTTTCTGGACAGTGGCCTCAGTCCATGAAGGGCTTCGCCCATAGTAGTTTCTGGACAGTGGCCTCAGTCCATGAAGTTCTTCGCCCAGGGTAGTTTCTGGACAGTGACCACAGCCCATGAAGGGCTTCGGCCATAGTAGTTTCTGGGCAGTGGCCTCAGTCCATGAGGGGCTTCGCCCATAGCAGATTCTCTACACTGGCCATAGTCCATGAAGGGCTTCGCCTATAGAAGTTGCTGGGCAGTGGCCTCAGTCCATGAAGGGCTTCGCCCATAGTAGATTCTCTACACTGGCCACAGTCCATTAAGGGCTTCGCCCATAGTAGTTTCTGGACAGTGGCCTCAGTCCATGAAGGGGTTCGCCCATAATAGATTCTCTATGCTGGCCTCAGTGCATAAAGGGCTTCGGCCATAGTAGATTCTCTACACTGGCCACAGTCCATTAAGGGCTTCGCCCATAGTAGTTTCTGGACAGTGGCCTCAGTCCATGAAGGGCTTCGCCCATAGTAGTTTCTGGACAGTGGCCTCAGTCCATGAAGGGCTTCGCCCATAGTAGATTCTCTACACTGGCCACAGTCCATTAAGGGCTTCGCCCATAGTAGTTTCTGGACAGTGGCCTTAGTCCATGAAGGGGTTCGCCCATAATAGATTCTCTATGCTGGCCTCAGTGCATAAAGGGCTTCGGCCATAGTAGATTCTCTACACTGGCCACAGTCCATTAAGGGCTTCGCCCATAGTAGTTTCTGGACAGTGGCCTCAGTCCATGAAGGGCTTCGCCCATAGTAGTTTCTGGACAGTGGCCTCAGTCCATGAAGTACTTCGCCCATAGTAGTTTCTGAGCAGTGGTCTCAGTCCATGCAGGGCTTCGCCCATAGTAGATTCTCTACACTGGCCATAGTCAATGAAGGGCTTCGCCTATAGTAGTTTCTGGGCAGTTGCCTCAGTCCATGAAGGGTTTCGCCCATAGTAGTTTCTGGACAGTGGCCTCAGTCCATGAAGGGCTTCGCCCATAGTAGATTCTCTACACTGGCCACAGTCCATTAAGGGCTTCGCCCATAGTAGTTTCTGGACAGTGGCCTCAGTCCATGAAGGGTTTCGCCCATAGTAGTTTCTGGACAGTGGCCTCAGTCCATGAAGGGCTTCGCTCATAGTAGTTTCTGGACAGTGGAATCAGTCCATGAAGGGCTTCGCGCATAGTAGATTCTCTGCACTAGCCTCAGTCCATGAAGGGTTTCGCCCATAGTAGTTTCTGGACAGTGGCCTCAGTCCATGAAGGGCTTCGCTCATAGTAGTTTCTGGACAGTGGAATCAGTCCATGAAGGGCTTCGCGCATAGTAGATTCTCTGCACTAGCCTCAGTCCATGAAGGGTTTCGCCCATAGTAGTTTCTGGACAGTGGCCTCAGTCCATGAAGGGCTTCGCTCATAGTAGTTTCTGGACAGTGGAATCAGTCCATGAAGGGCTTCGCCCATTGTAGTTTCTGGAAGGTGGCCTCAGTCCATGAAGGGCTTCGCCCATAGTAGTTTCTGGGCAGTGGCCTCAGTCCAAGAAGGGCTTCGCCCATAGTAGATTCTCTACACTGGCAATAGTCCATGAAGGGCTTCGCCTATAGTAGTTTCTCTATGCTGGCCTCAGTCCATGAAGGGCTTCGCCCATGGTAGTTTCTGGACAGTGGCCTCAGTCCATGAAGTTCTTCGCCCAGAGTAGTTTCTGAACAGTGACCACAGCCCATGAAGTTCTTCGCCCATAGTAGTTTCTTTGCAGTGGCCTCAGTCCATGAAGGATTTCGCCCATAGTAGTTTCTGGACAGTGGCCTCAGTCCATGAAGGGCTTCGGCCATTGTAGATTCTCTACACTGGCCACAGTCCATTAAGCGCTTCGCCTATAGTAGTTTCTGGACAGTGGCCTCAGTCCATGAAGGGGTTCGCCCATAATAGATTCTCTATGCTGGCCTCAGTCCATAAAGGGCTTCGCCCATAGTAGATTCTCTACACTGGAGACAGTCCATGAAGTTCTTCGCCCATAGTAGTTTCTGGACAGTGACCACAGCCCATGAAGGGCTTCGGCCATAGTAGTTTCTGGGCAGTGGCGTCAGTCCATGAGGGGCTTCGCCCATAGTAGATTCTCTAAACTGGCCAGAGTCCATTAAGGGTTTCGCCCATAGTAGTTTCTGGACAGTGGCCTCAGTCCATGAAGGGCTTCGCCCATAGTAGTTTCTGGAAAGTGGCCTCAGTCCATGAAGGACTTCGCCCATAGTAGTTTCTGGACAGTGGCCTCAGTCCATGAAGTTTTTCGCCCAGAGTAGTTTCTGGACAGTGACCACAGCCCATGAAGGGCTTCGCCCATAGTAGTTTCTGGACAGTGGCCTCAGTCCATGAAGGGCTTCGCCCATAGTAGATTCTCTACACTGGCCACAGTCCATTAAGGGCTTCGCCCATAGTAGTTTCTGGACAGTGGCCTCAGTCCATGAAGGGGTTCGCCCATAGTAGATTCTCTATGCTGGCCTCAGTCCATAAAGGGCTTCGGCCATAGTAGATTCTTTACACTGGCCACAGTCCATTAAGGGCTTCGCCCATAGTAGTTTCTGGACAGTGGCCTCAGTCCATGAAGGGCTTCGCCCATAGTAGTTTGTGGACAGTGGCCTCAGTCCATGAAGTTCTTCGCCCAGAGTAGTTTCTGGACAGTGACCACAGCCCATGAAGTACTTCGCCCATAGTAGTTTCTGGGCAGTGGTCTCAGTCCATGCAGGGCTTCGCCCATAGTAGATTCTCTACACTGGCCATAGTCCATGAAGGGCTTCGCCTATAGTAGTTTCTGGGCAGTGGCCTCAGTCCATGAAGGGCTTCGCCCATAGTAGTTTCTGGACAGTGGCCTCAGTCCATGAAGTTCTTCGCCCAGAGTAGTTTCTGGACAGTGACCACAGCCCATGAAGTTCTTGGCCATAGTAGTTTCTGGGCAATGGTCTCAGTCCATGCAGGGCTTCGCCCATAGTAGATTCTCTACACTGGTCATAGTCCATGAAGGGCTTCGCCTATAGTAGTTTCTGGGCAGTTGCCTCAGTCCATGAAGGGTTTCGCCCATAGTAGTTTCTGGACAGTGGCCTCAGTCCATGAAGGGCTTCGCCCATAGTCGATTCTCTACACTGGCCATAGTCCATGAAGGGTTTCGCCCATAGTAGTTTCTGGACAGTGGCCTCAGTCCATGAAGGGCTTCGCCCATAGTAGTTTCTGGACAGTGGCCTCAGTCCATGAAGTTCTTCGCCCAGAGTAGTTTCTGGACAGTGACCACAGCCCATGAAGGGCTTCGCCCATAGTCGATTCTCTACACTGGCCATAGTCCATGAAGGGCTTCGCCTATAGAAGTTGCTGGGCAGTGGCCTCAGTCCATGAAGGGTTTCGCCCATAGTAGTTTCTGGACAGTGGCCTCAGTCCATGAAGGGCTTCGCCCATAGTATATTCTCTACACTGGCCACAGTCCATTAAGGGCTTCGCCCATAGTAGTTTCTGGACAGTGGCCTCAGTCCATGAAGGGGTCCGCCCATAATAGATTCTCTATGCAGGCCTCAGTCCATAAAGGGCTTCGCTCATAGTAGTTTCTGGGCAGTGGCCTCAGTCCATAAAGGGCTTTGCCCATAGTAGTTTCTGGACAGTGGCCTCAGTCCATGAAGTTCTTCGCCCAGAGTAGTTTCTGGACAGTGACCACAGCCCATGAATGGCTTCGCCCATAGTAGTTTCTGGGCAGTGGCTTCAGTCCGTGAAGGGCTTCGCCCATAGTAGTTTCTGGACAGTCTCCTCAGTCCATTAAGGGCTTCGCCCATAGTAGATTCTCTACACTGGCCACAGTCCATTAAGGGCTTCGCCCATAGTAGTTTCTGGGCAGTGGCTTCAGTCCGTGAAGGGCTTCGCCCATAGTAGTTTCTGGACAGTGGCCTCAGTCCATTAAGGGCTTCGCCCATAGTAGATTCTCTACACTGGCCACAGTCCATTAAGGGCTTCGCCCATAGTAGTTTCTGGACAGTGGCCTCAGTCCATGAAGTTCTTCGACCAGAGTAGTTTCTGGACAGTGACCACAGCCCATGAGGGGCTTCGCCCATAGTAGATTCTCTGCACTGGCCTCAGTCCATGAAGGGCTTCGCCCATAGTAGATTCTCTACAATGGCCATAGTCCATGAAGGGCTTCGCCCATAGTAGTTTCTGGGCAGTGGCATCAGTCCATGAAGGGTTTCGCCCATAGTAGTTTCTGGACAGTGGCCTCAGTCCATGAAGGGCTTCGCCCATAGTAGTTTCTGGACAGTGGCCTCAGTCCATGAAGTTCTTCGCCCAGAGTAGTTTCTGGACAGTGACCACAGCCCATGAAGGGCTTCGCCCATAGTAGTTTCTGGGCAGTGGCGTCAGTTCATGAAGGGCTTCGCCCATAGTAGTTTCTGGACAGTGGCCTCAGTCCATGAAGTTCTTCGCCCAGGGTAGTTTCTGGACAGTGACCACAGCCCATGAAGGGCTTCGGCCATAGTAGTTTCTGGGCAGTGGCCTCAATCCATGAGGGGCTTCGCCCATAGCAGATTCTCTAAACTGGCCAGAGTCCATTAAGGGGTTCGCCCATAGTAGTTTCTGGACAGTGGCCTCAGTCCATGAAGGGCTTCGCCCATAGTAGTTTCTGGAAAGTGGCCTCAGTCCATGAAGGACTTCCCCCATAGTAGTTTCTGGGCAGTGGCCTCAGTCCATGAGGGGCTTCGCCCATAGTTGATTCTCTACACTGGCCATAGTCCATGAAGGGCTTCGCCTATAGTAGTTGCTGGGCAGTGGCCTCAGTCCATGAAGGGTTTCGCCCATAGTAGTTTCTGGACAGTGGCCTCAGTCCATGAAGGGCTTCGCCCATAGTATATTCTCTACACTGGCCACAGTCCATTAAGGGCTTCGCCCATAGTAGTTTCTGGACAGTGGCCTCAGTCCATGAAGTTCTTCGCCCAGAGTAGTTTCTGGACAGTGACCACAGCCCATGAAGGGCTTCGCCCATAGTAGTTTCTGGGCAGTGGCTTCAGTCCGTGAAGGGCTTCGCCCATAGTAGTTTCTGGACAGTGGCCTCAGTCCATTAAGGGCTTCGCCCATAGCAGATTCTCTACACTGGCCACAGTCCATTAAGGGCTTCGCCCATAGTAGTTTCTGGGCAGTGGCTTCAGTCCGTGAAGGGCTTCGCCCATAGTAGTTTCTGGACAGTGGCCTCAGTCCATTAAGGGCTTCGCCCATAGTAGATTCTCTACACTGGAAACAGTCCATTAAGGGCTTCGCCCATAGTAGTTTCTGGACAGTGGCCTCAGTCCATGAAGTTCTTCGACCAGAGTAGTTTCTGGACAGTGACCACAGCCCATGAAGGGCTTCGCCCATAGTAGATTCTCTGCACTGGCCTCAGTCCATGAAGGGCTTCGCCCATAGTAGATTCTCTACAATGGCCATAGTCCATGAAGGGCTTCGCCCATAGTAGTTTCTGGGCAGTGGCATCAGTCCATGAAGGGTTTCGCCCATAGTAGTTTCTGGACAGTGACCACAGCCCATGAAGGGCTTCGCCCATAGTAGATTCTCTGCACTGGCCTCAGTCCATTAAGGGCTTCGCCCATAGTAGATTCTCTACACTGGCCACAGTCCATTAAGGGCTTCGCCCATAGTAGTTTCTGGGCAGTGGCCTCAGTCCATGAAGGGCCTCGCCCATAGTAGATTCTCTACACTGGCCATAGTCCATGAAGGGCTTCGCCCATAGCAGATTCTCTATGCTGGCCTCAGTCCATAAAGGGCTTCACCCATAGTAGATTCTCTACACTGACCATAGTCCATGAAGGGCTTCGCCCATAGTAGTTTCTGGGCAATGGCTTCAGTCCATGAAGGGTTTCGCCAATAGTAGTTTCCGGACAGTGGCCTCAGTCGATGAAGGTGTTCGCCCATAGTAGATTCTCTATGCTAGCCTCAGTCCATAAAGGGCTTCGCCCATAGTAGTTTCTGGACAGTGGCCTCAGTCCATGAAGTTCTTCGCCCAGAGTAGTTTCTCGACAGTGACCACAGCCCATGAAGGGCTTCGCCCATAGTAGTTTCTGGGCAGTGGCCTCAGTCCATGAAGGGTGTCGCCCATAGTAGTTTCTGGACAGTGGCCTCAGTCCAAGAAGTTCTTCGCCCAGAGTAGTTTCTGGACAGTGACCACAGCCTATGAAGGGCTTCGCCAATAGTAGTTTCTGGGCAGTGGCCTCAGTCCATGAAGGGCTTTGCCCATAGTAGATTCTCTGCACTGGCCTCAGTCCATGAAGGGTTTCGCCCATAGTAGTTTCTTGACAGTGGCCTCAGTCCATGAAGGGCTTCGCCCATAGTAGTTTCTGGAAAGTGGCCTCAGTCCATGAAGGGCTTCGCCCATAGTAGTTTCTGGACAGTGGACTCAGTCCATGAAGTTCTTCGCCCAGAGTAGTTTCTGGACAGTGACCACAGCCCATGAAGGGCTTCGCCCATAGCAGTTTCTGGGCAGTGGCCTCAGTCCATGAAGGGCTTCGCCCATGGTAGTTTATGGACAGTGGCCTCAGTCCATGAAGTTCTTCGCCCAGAGTAGTTTCTGGACAGTGACCACAGCCCATGAAGGGCTTCGCCCATAGTAGTTTCTGGGCAGTGGCCTCAGTCCATGAAGGGCTTCGCCCATAGTAGATTCTCTACACTGGCCATAGTCCATGAAGGGCTTCGCCTATAGTAGTTTCTGGGCAGTGGCCTCAGTCCATGAAGGGTTTCGCCCATAGTAGTTTCTGGACAGTGACCACAGCCCATGAAGGGCTTCGCCCATAGTAGTTTCTGGGCAGTGGCCTCAGTCCATGAAAGGCTTCGCCCATGGTAGTTTCTGGACAGTGGCCTCAGTCCATGAAGGGCTTCCCCCATGGTAGTTTCTGGACAGTGGCCTCAATCCATGAAGTTCTTCGCTCAGAGTAGTTTCTGGACAGTGACCACAGCCCATGAAGGGCTTCGCCTATAGTAGTTTCTGGGCAGTGACCTCAGTCCATGAAGGGCTTCGCCCATAGTAGTTTCTGGAAAGTGGCCTCAGTCCATGAAGGGCTTCGCCCATAGTAGTTTCTGGACAGTGGCCTCAGTCCATGAAGTTCTTCGCCCAGAGTAGTTTCTGGACAGTGACCACAGCCCATGAAGGGCTTCGCCCATAGTAGTTTCTGGGCAGTGGCCTCAGTCCATGAAGGGCTTCGCCCGTAGTAGTTTCTGGACAGTGGCCGCAGTCCATGAAGTTCTTCGCCCAGAGTAGTTTCTGGACAGTGACCACAGCCCATGAAGGGCTTCGCCCATAGTAGTTTCTGGGCAGTGGCCTCAGTCCATGAAGGGCTTCGCCCATAGTAGATTCTCTACACTGGCCACAGTCCATGAAGGGCTTCGCTTATAGTAGTTTCTGGGCAGTGGCCTCAGTCCATGAAGGGTTTCGCCCATAGTAGTTTCTGGACAGTGGCCTCAGTCCAAGAAGTTCTTCGCCCAGAGTAGTTTCTGGACAGTGGCCTCAGTCCATGAAGTTCTTCGCCCATAGTAGATTCTCTACACTGGCCACAGTCCATTAAGGGCTTCGCCCATAGTAGTTTCTGGGCAGTGGCCTCAGTCCATGAAGGGCTTCGCCCATAGTAGTTTCTGGACAGTGGCCTCAGTCCATGAAGTTCTTCGCCCAGAGTAGTTTCTGGACAGTGACCATAGCCCATGAAGTTCTTCGCCCATAGTAGTTTCTGGGCAGTGGTCTCAGTCCATGCAGGGCTTCGCCCATAGTAGATTCTCTACACTGGCCATAGTCCATGAAGGGCCTCGCCTATAGTAGTTTCTGGGCAGTTGCCTCAGTCCATGAAGGGTTTCGCCCATAGTAGTTTCTGGACAGTGGCCTCAGTCCAAGAAGTTCTTCGCCCAGAGTAGTTTCTGGACAGTGACCACAGCCTATGAAGGGCTTCGCCAATAGTAGTTTCTGGGCAGTGGCCTCAGTCCATGAAGGGCTTTGCCCATAGTAGATTCTCTGCACTGGCCTCAGTCCATGAAGGGTTTCGCCCATAGTAGTTTCTTGACAGTGGCCTCAGTCCATGAAGGGCTTCGCCCATAGTAGTTTCTGGAAAGTGGCCTCAGTCCATGAAGGGCTTCGCCCATAGTAGTTTCTGGACAGTGGACTCAGTCCATGAAGTTCTTCGCCCAGAGTAGTTTCTGGACAGTGACCACAGCCCATGAAGGGCTTCGCCCATAGCAGTTTCTGGGCAGTGGCCTCAGTCCATGAAGGGCTTCGCCCATGGTAGTTTATGGACAGTGGCCTCAGTCCATGAAGTTCTTCGCCCAGAGTAGTTTCTGGACAGTGACCACAGCCCATGAAGGGCTTCGCCCATAGTAGTTTCTGGGCAGTGGCCTCAGTCCATGAAGGGCTTCGCCCATAGTAGATTCTCTACACTGGCCATAGTCCATGAAGGGCTTCGCCTATAGTAGTTTCTGGGCAGTGGCCTCAGTCCATGAAGGGTTTCGCCCATAGTAGTTTCTGGACAGTGACCACAGCCCATGAAGGGCTTCGCCCATAGTAGTTTCTGGGCAGTGGCCTCAGTCCATGAAAGGCTTCGCCCATGGTAGTTTCTGGACAGTGGCCTCAGTCCATGAAGGGCTTCCCCCATGGTAGTTTCTGGACAGTGGCCTCAATCCATGAAGTTCTTCGCTCAGAGTAGTTTCTGGACAGTGACCACAGCCCATGAAGGGCTTCGCCTATAGTAGTTTCTGGGCAGTGACCTCAGTCCATGAAGGGCTTCGCCCATAGTAGTTTCTGGAAAGTGGCCTCAGTCCATGAAGGGCTTCGCCCATAGTAGTTTCTGGACAGTGGCCTCAGTCCATGAAGTTCTTCGCCCAGAGTAGTTTCTGGACAGTGACCACAGCCCATGAAGGGCTTCGCCCATAGTAGTTTCTGGGCAGTGGCCTCAGTCCATGAAGGGCTTCGCCCGTAGTAGTTTCTGGACAGTGGCCGCAGTCCATGAAGTTCTTCGCCCAGAGTAGTTTCTGGACAGTGACCACAGCCCATGAAGGGCTTCGCCCATAGTAGTTTCTGGGCAGTGGCCTCAGTCCATGAAGGGCTTCGCCCATAGTAGATTCTCTACACTGGCCACAGTCCATGAAGGGCTTCGCTTATAGTAGTTTCTGGGCAGTGGCCTCAGTCCATGAAGGGTTTCGCCCATAGTAGTTTCTGGACAGTGGCCTCAGTCCAAGAAGTTCTTCGCCCAGAGTAGTTTCTGGACAGTGGCCTCAGTCCATGAAGTTCTTCGCCCATAGTAGATTCTCTACACTGGCCACAGTCCATTAAGGGCTTCGCCCATAGTAGTTTCTGGGCAGTGGCCTCAGTCCATGAAGGGCTTCGCCCATAGTAGTTTCTGGACAGTGGCCTCAGTCCATGAAGTTCTTCGCCCAGAGTAGTTTCTGGACAGTGACCATAGCCCATGAAGTTCTTCGCCCATAGTAGTTTCTGGGCAGTGGTCTCAGTCCATGCAGGGCTTCGCCCATAGTAGATTCTCTACACTGGCCATAGTCCATGAAGGGCCTCGCCTATAGTAGTTTCTGGGCAGTTGCCTCAGTCCATGAAGGGTTTCGCCCATAGTAGTTTCTGGACAGTGGCCTCAGTCCATGAAGGGCTTCGCCCATAGTAGATTCTCTACACTGGCCACAGTCCATTAAGGGCTTCGCCTGTAGTAGTTTCTGGACAGTGGCCTCAGTCCATGAAGGGCTTCGCCCATAGTAGATTCTCTACACTGGCCATAGTCCATGAAGGGCTTCGCCCATAGTAGATTCTGGACAGTGGAATCAGTCTATGAAGGGCTTCGCCCATAGTAGCTTCTGGAAAGTGGCCTCAGTCCATGAAGGGCTTCGCCCATAGTAGTTTCTGGACAGTGGCCTCAGTCCATGAAGTTCTTCGCCCAGAGTAGTTTCTGGACAGTGACCACAGCCCATGAAGGGCTTCGCCCATAGTAGTTTCTGGGCAGTGGCCTCAGTCCATGAAGGGCTTCGCCCATAGTAGTTTCTGGACAGTGGCCTCAGTCCATGAAGTTCTTCGCCCAGGGTAGTTTCTGGACAGTGACCACAGCCCATGAAGGGCTTCGGCCATAGTAGTTTCTGGGCAGTGGCCTCAGTCCATGAGGGGCTTCGCCCATAGTAGATTCTCTAAACTGGCCAGAGTCCATTAAGGGGTTCGCCCATAGTAGTTTCTGGACAGTGGCCTCAGTCCATGAAGGGCTTCGCCCATAGTAGTTTCTGGAAAGTGGCCTCGGTCCATGAAGGACTTCGCCCAGAGTAGTTTCTGGACAGTGACCACAGCCCATGAAGGGCTTCGCCCATAGTAGTTTCTGGGCAGTGGCCTCAGTCCATGAAAGGCTTCGCCCATGGTAGTTTCTGGACAGTGGCCTCAGTCCATGAAGGGCTTCCCCCATGGTAGTTTCTGGATAGTGGCCTCAATCCATGAAGTTCTTCGCTCAGAGTAGTTTCTGGACAGTGACCACAGCCCATGAAGGGCTTCGCCTATAGTAGTTTCTGGGCAGTGACCTCAGTCCATGAAGGGCTTCGCCCATAGTAGTTTCTGGAAAGTGGCCTCAGTCCATGAAGGGCTTCGCCCATAGTAGTTTCTGGACAGTGGCCTCAGTCCATGAAGTTCTTCGCCCAGAGTAGTTTCTGGACAGTGACCACAGCCCATGAAGGGCTTCGCCCATAGTAGTTTCTGGGCAGTGGCATCAGTCCATGAAGGGCTTTGCCCATAGTAGTTTCTGGACAGTGGCCGCAGTCCATGAAGTTCTTCGCCCAGAGTAGTTTCTGGACAGTGACCACAGCCCATGAAGGGCTTCGCCCATAGTAGTTTCTGGGCAGTGGCCTCAGTCCATGAAGGGCTTCGCCCATAGTAGATTCTCTACACTGGCCACAGTCCATGAAGGGCTTCGCTTATAGTAGTTTCTGGGCAGTGGCCTCAGTCCATGAAGGGGTCCGCCCATAATAGATTCTCTATGCTGGCCTCAGTCCATAAAGGGCTTCGCTCATAGTAGTTTCTGGGCAGTGGCCTCAGTCCATAAAGGGCTTTGCCCATAGTAGTTTCTGGACAGTGGCCTCAGTCCATGAAGTTCTTCGCCCAGAGTAGTTTCTGGACAGTGACCACAGCCCATGAAGGGCTTCGCCCATAGTAGTTTCTGGGCAGTGGCTTCAGTCCGTGAAGGGCTTCGCCCATAGTAGTTTCTGGACAGTGGCCTCAGTCCATTAAGGGCTTCGCCCATAGTAGATTCTCTACACTGGCCACAGTCCATTAAGGGCTTCGCCCATAGTAGTTTCTGGACAGTGGCCTCAGTCCATGAAGTTCTTCGCCCAGAGTAGTTTCTGGACAGTGACCACAGCCCATGAAGGGCTTCGCCCATAGTAGATTCTCTGCACTGGCCTCAGTCCATTAAGGGCTTCGCCCATAGTAGATTCTCTACACTGGCCACAGTCCATTAAGGGCTTCGCCCATAGTAGTTTCTGGGCAGTGGCCTCAGTCCATGAAGGGCCTCGCCCATAGTAGATTCTCTACACTGGCCATAGTCCATGAAGGGCTTCGCCCATAGCAGATTCTCTATGCTGGCCTCAGTCCATAAAGGGCTTCACCCATAGTAGATTCTCTACACTGACCATAGTCCATGAAGGGCTTCGCCCATAGTAGTTTCTGGGCAATGGCTTCAGTCCATGAAGGGTGTCGCCCATAGTAGTTTCTGGACAGTGGCCTCAGTCCAAGAAGTTCTTCGCCCAGAGTAGTTTCCGGACAGTGACCACAGCCTATGAAGGGCTTCGCCAATAGTAGTTTCTGGGCAGTGGCCTCAGTCCATGAAGGGCTTTGCCCATAGTAGATTCTCTGCACTGGCCTCAGTCCATGAAGGGTTTCGCCCATAGTAGTTTCTTGACAGTGGCCTCAGTCCATGAAGGGCTTCGCCCATAGTAGTTTCTGGAAAGTGGCCTCAGTCCATGAAGGGCTTCGCCCATAGTAGTTTCTGGACAGTGGACTCAGTCCATGAAGTTCTTCGCCCAGAGTAGTTTCTGGACAGTGACCACAGCCCATGAAGGGCTTCGCCCATAGCAGTTTCTGGGCAGTGGCCTCAGTCCATGAAGGGCTTCGCCCATGGTAGTTTCTGGACAGTGGCCTCAGTCCATGAAGTTCTTCGCCCAGAGTAGTTTCTGGACAGTGACCACAGCCCATGAAGGGCTTCGCCCATAGTAGTTTCTGGGCAGTGGCCTCAGTCCATGAAGGGCTTCGCCCATAGTAGATTCTCTACACTGGCCATAGTCCATGAAGGGCTTCGCCTATAGTAGTTTCTGGGCAGTGGCCTCAGTCCATGAAGGGTTTCGCCCATAGTAGTTTCTGGACAGTGACCTCAGTCCATGAAGTTCTTCGCCCAGAGTAGTTTCTGGACAGTGACCACAGCCCATGAAGGGCTTCGCCCATAGTAGTTTCTGGGCAGTGGCCTCAGTCCATGAAGGGCTTCGCCCATGGTAGTTTCTGGACAGTGGCCTCAGTCCATGAAGTTCTTCGCTCAGAGTAGTTTCTGGACAGTGACCACAGCCCATGAAGGGCTTCGCCCATAGTAGTTTCTGGAAAGTGGCCTCAGTCCATGAAGGGTTTCGCCCATAGTAGTTTCTGGACAGTGGCCTCAGTCCAAGAAGTTCTTCGCCCAGAGTAGTTTCTGGACAGTGACCACAGCCCATGAAGGGCTTCGCCCATAGTAGTTTCTGGGCAGTGGCCTCAGTCCATGAAGGGCTTCGCCCATAGTAGATTCTCTGCACTGGCCTCAGTCCATGAAGGGTTTCGCCCATAGTAGATTCTCTACACTGGCCAGAGTCCATTAAGGGTTTCGCCCATAGTAGTTTCTTGACAGTGGCCTCAGTCCATGAAGGGCTTCGCCCATAGTAGTTTCTGGAAAGTGGCCTCAGTCCATGAAGGGCTTCGCCCATAGTAGTTTCTGGACAGTGGCCTCAGTCCATGAAGTTCTTCGCCCAGAGTAGTTTCTGGACAGTGACCACAGCCCATGAAGGGCTTCGCCCATAGTAGCGTCTGGGCAGTGGCCTCAGTCCATGAGGGGCTTCGCCCATAGTAGATTCTCTAAACTGGCCAGAGTCCATTAAGGGTTCGCCCATAGTAGTTTCTGGACAGTGGCCTCAGTCCATGAAGGGCTCCGCCCATAGTAGTTTCTGGAAAGTGGCCTCAGTCCATGAAGGACTTCGCCCATAATAGTTTCTGGACAGTGGCCTCAGTCCATGAAGTTCTTCGCCCAGAGTAGTTTCTGGACAGTGACCACAGCCCATGAAGTTCTTCGCCCATAGTAGTTTCTGGGCAGTGGCCTCAGTCCATGCAGGGCTTCGCCCATAGTAGATTCTCTACACTGGCCATAGTCCATGAAGGGCTTCGCCTATAGTAGTTGCTGGGCAGTGGCCTCAGTCTATGAAGGGTTTCGCCCATAGTAGTTTCTGGACAGTGGCCTCAGTCCATGAAGGGCTTCGCCCATAGTATATTCTCTACACTGGCCACAGTCCATTAAGGGCTTCGCCCATAGTAGTTTCTGGACAGTGGCCTCAGTCCATGAAGGGGTCCGCCCATAATAGATTCTCTATGCTGGCCTCAGTCCATAAAGGGCTTCGCTCATAGTAGTTTCTGGGCAGTGGCCTCAGTCCATAAAGGGCTTTGCCCATAGTAGTTTCTGGACAGTGGCCTCAGTCCATGAAGTTCTTCACCCAGAGTAGTTTCTGGACAGTGACCACAGCCCATGAAGGGCTTCGCCCATAGTAGTTTCTGGGCAGTGGCTTCAGTCCGTGAAGGGCTTCGCCCATAGTAGTTTCTGGACAGTGGCCTCAGTCCATTAAGGGCTTCGCCCATAGTAGATTCTCTACACTGGTCACAGTCCATTAAGGGCTTCGCCCATAGTAGTTTCTGGGCAGTGGCTTCAGTCCGTGAAGGGCTTCGCCCATAGTAGTTTCTGGACAGTGGCCTCAGTCCATTAAGGGCTTCGCCCATAGTAGATTCTCTACACTGGCCACAGTCCATTAAGGGCTTCGCCCATAGTAGTTTCTGGACAGTGGCCTCAGTCCATGAAGTTCTTCGCCCAGAGTAGTTTCTGGACAGTGACCACAGCCCATGAAGGGCTTCGCCCATAGTAGTTTCTGGGCAGTGGCCTCAGTCCATGAAGGGCCTCGCCCATAGTAGATTCTCTACACTGGCCATAGTCCATGAAGGGCTTCGCCCATAGCAGATTCTCTATGCTGGCCTCAGTCCATAAAGGGCTTCACCCATAGTAGATTCTCTACACTGACCATAGTCCATGAAGGGCTTCGCCCATAGTAGTTTCTGGGCAATGGCTTCAGTCCATGAAGGGTTTCGCCAATAGTAGTTTCCGGACAGTGGCCTCAGTCGATGAAGGTGTTCGCCCATAGTAGATTCTCTATGCTAGCCTCAGTCCATAAAGGGCTTCGCCCATAGTAGTTTCTGGACAGTGGCCTCAGTCCATGAAGTTCTTCGCCCAGAGTAGTTTCTCGACAGTGACCACAGCCCATGAATGGCTTCGCCCATAGTAGTTTCTGGGCAGTGGCCTCAGTCCATGAAGGGTGTCGCCCATAGTAGTTTCTGGACAGTGGCCTCAGTCCAAGAAGTTCTTCGCCCAGAGTAGTTTCTGGACAGTGACCACAGCCTATGAAGGGCTTCGCCAATAGTAGTTTCTGGGCAGTGGCCTCAGTCCATGAAGGGCTTTGCCCATAGTAGATTCTCTGCACTGGCCTCAGTCCATGAAGGGTTTCGCCCATAGTAGTTTCTTGACAGTGGCCTCAGTCCATGAAGGGCTTCGCCCATAGTAGTTTCTGGAAAGTGGCCTCAGTCCATGAAGGGCTTCGCCCATAGTAGTTTCTGGACAGTGGACTCAGTCCATGAAGTTCTTCGCCCAGAGTAGTTTCTGGACAGTGACCACAGCCCATGAAGGGCTTCGCCCATAGCAGTTTCTGGGCAGTGGCCTCAGTCCATGAAGGGCTTCGCCCATGGTAGTTTCTGGACAGTGGCCTCAGTCCATGAAGTTCTTCGCCCAGAGTAGTTTCTGGACAGTGACCACAGCCCATGAAGGGCTTCGCCCATAGTAGTTTCTGGGCAGTGGCCTCAGTCCATGAAGGGCTTCGCCCATAGTAGATTCTCTCCACTGGCCATAGTCCATGAAGGGCTTCGCCTATAGTAGTTTCTGGGCAGTGGCCTCAGTCCATGAAGGGTTTCGCCCATAGTAGTTTCTGGACAGTGACCTCAGTCCATGAAGTTCTTCGCCCAGAGTAGTTTCTGGACAGTGACCACAGCCCATGAAGGGCTTCGCCCATAGTAGTTTCTGGGCAGTGGCCTCAGTCCATGAAGGGCTTCGCCCATGGTAGTTTCTGGACAGTGGCCTCAGTCCATGAAGGGCTTCGCCCATGGTAGTTTCTGGACAGTGGCCTCAGTCCATGAAGTTCTTCGCTCAGAGTAGTTTCTGGACAGTGACCACAGCCCATGAAGGGCTTCGCCCATAGTAGTTTCTGGAAAGTGGCCTCAGTCCATGAAGGGTTTCGCCCATAGTAGTTTCTGGACAGTGGCCTCAGTCCAAGAAGTTCTTCGCCCAGAGTAGTTTCTGGACAGTGACCACAGCCCATGAAGGGCTTCGCCCATAGTAGTTTCTGGGCAGTGGCCTCAGTCCATGAAGGGCTTCGCCCATAGTAGTTTCTGGCCAGTGGCCTCAGTCCATGAAGGGGTTCGCCCATAATAGATTCTCTATGCTGGCCTCAGTCCATAAAGGGCTTCGCCCATAGTAGATTCTCTACACTGGCCTCAGTCCATGAAGGGCTTCGCCCATAGTAGATTCTCTGCACTGGAATCAGTCCATTAAGGGCTTCGCCCATAGTAGATTCTCTACACTGGCCATAGTCCATGAAGGGCTTCGCCCATAGTAGATTCTCTGCACTGGCCTCAGTCCATGAAGAGTATCGCCCATAGTAGATTATCTACACTGGCCACAGTCCATTAAGGGCTTCGCCCATAGTAGTTTCTGGACAGTGGCCTCAGTTCATGAAGGGGTTCGCCCATAGTAGATTCTCTACACTGGCCATAGTCCATGAAGGGCTTCGCCCATAGTAGATTCTGGGCAGTGGCCTCAGTCCATGAAGGGTTTCGCCCGTAGTAGTTTCTTTACAGTGGCCTCAGTGCATGAAGGGCTTCGCCCATAGTAGATTCTCTGCACTGGAATCAGTCCATGAAGGGCTTCGCCCATAGTAGATTCTCTACACTGGCCATAGTCCATGAAGGGCTTCGCATATAGTAGTTTCTGGGCAGTGGCCTCAGTCCATGAAGGGCTTCGCCCATAGTAGTTTCTGGCCAGTGGCCTCAGTCCATGAAGGGGTTCGCCCATAATAGATTCTCTATGCTGGCCTCAGTCCATAAAGGGCTTCGCCCATAGTAGATTCTCTACACTGGCCTTAGTCCATTAAGGGCTTCGCCCATAGTAGATTCTCTGCACTGGCATCAGTCCATGAAGGGCTTCGCCCATAGTAGATTCTCTACACTGGCCATAGTCCATGAAGGGCTTCGCCCATAGTAGATTCTGGGCAGTGGCCTCAGTCCATGAAGGGTTTCGCCCGTAGTAGTTTCTGGCCAGTGGCCTCAGTCCATGAAGGGGTTCGCCCATAATAGATTCTCTATGCTGGCCTCAGTCCATAAAAGGCTTCGCCCATAGTAGATTCTCTACACTGGCCTTAGTCCATTAAGGGCTTCGCCCATAGGAGATTCTCTGCACTGGAATCAGTCCATGAAGGGCTTCGCCCATAGTAGATTCTCTACACTGGCCACAGTCCATTAAGGGCTTCGCCCATAGTAGATTCTCTACACTGGCCATAGTCCATGAAGGGCTTCGCCCATAGTAGATTCTGGGCAGTGGCCTCAGTCCATGAAGGGTTTCGCCCGTAGTAGTTTCTGGACAGTGGCCTCAGTGCATGAAGAGCTTCGCCCATAGTAGATTCTCTGCACTGGAATCAGTCCATGAAGGGCTTCGCCCATAGTAGATTCTCTACACTGCCCACAGTCCATTAAGGGCTTCGCCCATAGTAGTTTCTGGACAGTGGCCTCAGTCCATGAAGTTCTTCGCCCAGAGTAGTTTCTGGACAGTGACCACAGCCCATGAAGGGCTTCGCCCATAGTAGATTCTCTGCACTGGCCTCAGTCCATTAAGGGCTTCGCCCATAGTAGATTCTCTACACTGGCCACAGTCCATTAAGGGCTTCGCCCATAGTAGTTTCTGGGCAGTGGCCTCAGTCCATGAAGGGCCTCGCCCATAGTAGATTCTCTACACTGGCCATAGTCCATGAAGGGCTTCGCCCATAGTAGATTCTCTATGCTGGCCTCAGTCCATAAAGGGCTTCACCCATAGTAGATTCTCTACACTGACCATAGTCCATGAAGGGCTTCGCCCATAGTAGTTTCTGGGCAATGGCTTCAGTCCATGAAGGGTTTCGCCAATAGTAGTTTCTGGACAGTGGCCTCAGTCGATGAAGGGGTTCGCCCATAGTAGATTCTCTATGCTAGCCTCAGTCCATAAAGGGCTTCGCCCATAGGAGATTCTCTACACTGGCCACAGTCCATGAAGGGCTTCGCCCATAGTAGATTCTCTGCACTGGCCTCAGTCCATGAAGGGCTTCGCCCATAGTAGATTCTCTACACTGGCCACAGTCCATTAAGGGCTTCGCCCATGGTAGATTCTCTACACTGGCCTCAGTCCATGAAGGGCTTCGCCCATAGTAGATTCTCTGCACTGGAATCAGTCCATGAAGGGCTTCGCCCATAGTAGATTCTCTACACTGGCCATAGTCCGTGAAGGGCTTCGCCCATAGTAGATTCTCTACACTGGCCAGAGTCCATTAAGGGTTTCGCCCATAGTAGTTTCTGGACAGTGGCCTCAGTCCATGAAGTTCTTCGCCCAGAGTAGTTTCTCGACAGTGACCACAGCCCATGAAGGGCTTCGCCCATAGTAGTTTCTGAGCAGTGGCCTCAGTCCATGAAGGGCTTCGCCCATGGTAGTTTCTGGACAGTGGCCTCAGTCCATGAAGTTCTTCGCTCAGAGTAGTTTCTGGACAGTGACCACAGCCCATGAAGGGCTTCGCCCATAGTAGTTTCTGGAAAGTGGCCTCAGTCCATGAAGGGTTTCGCCCATAGTAGTTTCTGGACAGTGGCCTCAGTCCAAGAAGTTCTTCGCCCAGAGTAGTTTCTGGACAGTGACCACAGCCCATGAAGGGCTTCGCCCATAGTAGTTTCTGGGCAGTGGCCTCAGTCCATGAAGGGCTTCGCCCATAGTAGATTCTCAACACTGGCAAGAGTCCATTAAGGGTTTCGCCCATAGTAGTTTCTTGACAGTGGCCTCAGTCCATGAAGGGCTTCGCCCATAGTAGTTTCTGGGAAGTGGCCTCAGTCCATGAAGGGCTTCGCCCATAGTAGTTTCTGGACAGTGGCCTCAGTCCATGAAGTTCTTCGCCCAGAGTAGTTTCTCGACAGTGACCACAGCCCATGAAGGGCTTCGCCCATAGTAGTTTCTGAGCAGTGGCCTCAGTCCATGAAGGGCTTCGCCCATGGTAGTTTCTGGACAGTGGCCTCAGTCCATGAAGTTCTTCGCTCAGAGTAGTTTCTGGACAGTGACCACAGCCCATGAAGGGCTTCGCCCATAGTAGTTTCTGGAAAGTGGCCTCAGTCCATGAAGGGTTTCGCCCATAGTAGTTTCTGGACAGTGGCCTCAGTCCAAGAAGTTCTTCGCCCAGAGTAGTTTCTGGACAGTGACCACAGCCCATGAAGGGCTTCGCCCATAGTAGATTCTCTACACTGGCCATAGTCCATGAAGGGCTTCGCATATAGTAGTTTCTGGGCAGTGGCCTCAGTCCATGAAGGGCTTCGCCCATAGTAGTCTCTGGAAAGTGGCCTCAGTCCATGAAGAGTTTCGCCCATAGTAGTTTCTGGCCAGTGGCCTCAGTCCATGAAGGGGTTCGCCCATAATAGATTCTCTATGCTGGCCTCAGTCCATAAAGGGCTTCGCCCATAGTAGATTCTGGAAAGTGGCCTCAGTCCATGAAGGGCTTCGCCCATAGTAGATTCTCTGCACTGGAATCAGTCCATGAAGGGCTTCGCCCATAGTAGATTCTCTACACTGGCCATAGTCCATGAAGGGCTTCGCCCATAGTAGATTCTGGGCAGTGGCCTCAGTCCATGAAGGGTTTCGCCCGTAGTAGTTTCTGGACAGTGGCCTCAGTGCATGAAGGGCTTCGCCCATAGTAGATTCTCTGCACTGGAATCAGTCCATGAAGGGCTTCGCATATAGTAGATTCTCTACACTGGCCAGAGTCCATTAAGGGTTTCGCCCATAGTAGTTTCTGGACAGTGGCCTCAGTTCATGAAGGGCTTCGCCCATAGTAGTTTCTGGAAAGTGGCCTCAGTCCATGAAGGGCTTCGACAGTGGCCTCAGTCATTCTCCTCAGTCACTCTCCGTCCCGCCCGTCCGCCCGCAGCTCAAGAGAGCCGAAACGGCCGTTAAAAAGTACGAAAACAGAGATTCTCCGCCGTCGCCTCTCACCGCAGAGGAAATCTTGAGCGCGCGCGCGCATAGAGCTCAATATGAGCCCTCTCTCTCTCGTTCTCTCGTTCTTGTGAGTATATGTGGTCACGCTCGGTCTATGTACCCAGACCCGGTACAAGGGGAGCCAGCGTCACACACACGAACACTTGAAAGTAAACCCGTTTCGACCGTTGACGGCAGGGGCCCCCAAAAGTTCTGCGCTCTGTGCCTTTGGTTCTTCTGCACTCGCGCACACGTCCGCGCACTTTCGAACGCCACTGTATGAGTGTAGACTTTCTGCTTAGAAGCACTGCCAGTGGAGACGACGGCAGCAACAAGACCGCCGTGGGAGAGGCGAGAGCGCGCGCGCATATTGAGCCGCATGGAGTCAGAGTCTCCAGTCTCAACCCGAAACGACGGTTACAAAGTTCCTCCGCCGCCTCTGCGCGTCTCCCCCCTTCTGGGGCGGCTCCTCTATGCCCCCGTTGGGGTTCTTCTTCGGCTTTTTTGAATGGGAAACGACGACTGGCTTGAGGTGTGGTGTACTCGCGTTCGTCTCGATGTGCCACACACACGCTCTGCGCTTCGCCCCATCGGCGCAGATGTTGGCTCTGTGTGTGAGCGCACGCTCGTGACTGTGTGCGTGCATACGGCACTCATACAGCGACGATCAGCGGGGCTGATAAGACGAACTTTAGACGAACGTCTAATAATTTATTGCCTCGCGCGGGTGGGGTGGGGAGAGGGCGCGGCGACGATATGTGCGTTAGATACATATTGTGATCGTGCGCTCAAAAGGGATTAGATAGACGCGAAGATACCAAGTAGAGCGAGAGTTTGCGTGCGTGTGCGTGTGTGACGGGGGAGAAGGAGATCTGGAATGCCGGCGGAGAAGTCGGTGGTTAAGTGTCTAATTGATTGGCGGTGGGTCGCGTCTTTCTTCGGGCAATTGGATGGATGTGCAATCCATTCAATTGAGGAAGACGTCGCATGGGTGTTCCCACTTTCGAGGAGGCCTCTCGAAGCCCCACAGAATGCAGCAGAATTGCA
This sequence comes from Eristalis pertinax, assembly GCA_907269125.1. Lineage (NCBI taxonomy): Eukaryota > Metazoa > Arthropoda > Insecta > Diptera > Syrphidae > Eristalis > Eristalis pertinax. The sequence goes on along the minus strand of OU026145.1, from coordinate 103,662,044 downwards.
GGAACTCGCCGAAGATTGATTGAAGCGGTGCAACGCATTTTCAACGGCAACTTGACTTATGGCGGAGTTAATGGCTGAACGAGTCGACGTTGAAGTGAGTTGCTGCTTTAGGCCTTCAAGATGCGGTGGGCGATAGAGAGGGTCTCCTGCAACCATCCCTTCGTCATCCACCATCTCCAGGTCCCGGTGCCCGTCCCTGCGTCGGTATATGGAATCTTGAAGTTAATTGAATTGGGCTGCCTTGTTGAAAAAAAAATGGCTTTATCTTCGTTACCGAAAGTGTCATCATTTTATCGACCCGTTCCCAAACATTTTATGTGATGTCTTTGGCCGATTAACCGGTCGTCGTACAGTTCTCTCAACAATCACCTGAGATGCGAGGGGTCCGATGGACATTGGGTCAGTTCGAAGAATGTCACCGATACACGTCATGCTGAGTGATGTTGATGACATTTCCTTTTCCCTGATGTTGGGATGCACTTTTATTACTCAATAAAATCGAACTCGTCGTTAGGGATGGGCGAGATTTTGTTCAGAAAAGAAAAGAAATGAATAGCTGGCTGTCGCCGGACTGAAGAGTGACTTCCGGAGACGAGGTGAATTTGATGTGCATTCAATTGCAAAGTTCTCCCACGATTATTCCCTATTGTCATTGCATTTTCTCTCTAAACCACAGACGCTGTCATTACTGTGATAGGGATTGCAGTTCACACATTAGGAGAAATCGGCCAGCCATCCATTGCTTCACTTTAGCGTCGACGTGTTTAAAGGTTTAATTGCTCGGTAAATCACGAATTTTGACAATTAAATTCTGTCGTCATTCATCAAGCGGTGTTCGAATTTGAGTCTCCCAAAAACGATTCAGCTTCGTCTGGTGGCAGGCCTCCCTGAAAACCATCAACCTAGTGTTTTATAAACCACAATCCCGGGTGTTACAGGAGCAGTCAGTACAAGTCCTACGTAGGGTTTGGACCCTCTGACCTCTAATGAGAGCACCACAAAGATCAGCCAATCCAGTGGTTGTCCCCCAAATTCTACTGGACTTACAAGAATACTGGATACTCCAAATGGACCACGTCAAAAGAGTCTATACTTGTCCGCTCCTTGATGCTTCGGGGGCTATTCTCAGATCAAGGAGGAGTGGGCTACTAATGCCTGCAACAACCATTCGACCATCCACGTATACACAGATGGATCGAGGATGGCAAAAGACATTTTCTCCGATTTGTTAAACATGTACTGCTCCATCAGAATCCCTGACTACGGCAGTGTTTTGCCAAGCGGTGGTCTTGGCTGTCCGGGAAGCGGCCATTTTTATTCGTCAATAGAAATCAAGTCCCAGCTGGTCGCATGTTGCTCTGAAGAGCTTAAGATGCTCAGCACGCAGCACTCGATAACTCAATGCTATAGAGACTATATAGCCTGCAATGAAGCATTGGAAGAGCTTGTCGAAAAGGGTTCGAAACCGACCCATCCCTGGCAAAGCACATCTTGCAGATGTCAAGAAGAAAGTGGATGACACGATGATAGAAGGAAGCTAATAAAAGGTGCAACTCTCTAACTGCATGTAAGACCACTCGGATCTCTCCGACAGACTCCTCCAGTGCGATGGTAGTTGGAGCACTTACTGGTCAACGACGAAGAGGACACTCCTTCGCCACTGTCCCAGTCTCTGCAAGTTGAGAGTACACTTCTTTCAAGATCTCCAGGATTTAACAAAAGGCCCACCACCTTTTTTCAGATTCATAAGGATTTCAGGATGACTGTGGCACAGGAGCGAAGAGAGGTGATGTGGATTACCTCCCACTCACCTAAACCTATCCCAACGCAGTCATTCGTTAACTTGCTACACGGAAAGTTGGACGATAAGCAAAAGAGCAGAGCGAATTCGAGCCTTAGAAAGACGGACATATGGTGCTTCGCCCATTGTAGTTTCTGGACAGTGGCCTTAGTCCATGAAGGGCTTCGCCCATAGTAGTTTCTGGGCAGCGGCCTCAGTCCATGAAGGGCTTCGCCCATGGTAGTTTCGGGACAGTGGCCTCAGTCCATGAAGTTCTTCGCCCAGAGTAGTTTCTGGACAGTGACCACAGCCCATGAAGGGCTTCGCCCATAGTAGTTTCTGGGCAGTGGCCTCAGTCCATGAAGGGCTTCGCCCATAGTAGATTCTCTACACTGGCCATAGTACATGAAGGGCTTCGCCTATAGTAGTTTCTGGGCAGTGGCCTCAGTCCATGAAGGGTTTCGCCCATAGTAGTTTCTGGACAGCAGCCTCAGTCCATGAAGGGCTTCGCCCATAGTAGATTCTCTACACTGGCCACAGTCCATTAAGGGCTTCGCCCATAGTAGTTTCTGGACAGTGGCCTCAGTCCATGAAGGGGTTCGCCCATAATAGATTCTCTATGCTGACCTCAGTCCATAAAGGGCTTCGCCCATAGTAGATTCTCTACACTGGCCATAGTCCATGAAGGGCTTCGCCCATGGTAGTTTCTGGAGAGTGGCCTCAGTCCATAAAGGGCTTCGCCCATAGTAGATTATCTACACTGGCCACAGTCCACGAAGGGGTTCGCCCATAATAGATTCTCCATGCTGGCCTCAGTCCATAAAGGGCTTCGCCCATAGTAGATTCTCTACACTGGCCACAGTCCATGAAGAGCTTCGCCTATAGTAGATTCTCTGCACTGGCCTCAGTCCATGAAGGGCTTGTCCCCATAGTCCATGTCTCAGTATGGGCTTCGCCCATAGTAGTAGATTCTCTACACTGGCCACAGTCCATGAAGGGGTGCGCCCATAATAGGTTCTGTATGCTGACCTCAGTCCATAAAGGGCTTCGCCCATAGTAGATTCTCTACACTGGCCTCAGTCCATGAAGGGCTTCGCCCATAGTAGATTCTCTGCACTGCAATCAGTCCATGAAGGGCTTCGCCCATAGTAGATTCTCTACACTGGCCATAGTCCATGAAGGGCTTCGCCCATAGTAGATTCTCTACACTGGCCACAGTCCATGAAGGGCTTCGCCCATAGTAGATTCTCTGCACTGGCCTCAGTCCATGAAGAGTATCGCTCATAGTAGATTATCTACACTGGCCACAGTCCATTAAGGGCTCGCCCATAGTAGTTTCTGGACAGTGGCCTCAGTCCATGAAGTGGTTCGCCCATAGTGGATTCTCTATGCTGGCCTCAGTCCATAAAAGGGCTTCGTCCATAGTAGATTCTCTACACTGGCCACAGTCCATGAAGGGCTTCGCCCATAGTAGATTCTCTACACTGGCCATAGTCCATGAAGGGCTTCGCCCATAGTAGATTCTCTACACTGGCCACAGTCCATGAAGGGCTTCGCCCATAGTAGATTCTCTGCACTGGCCTCAGTCCATGAAGGGCTTCGCCCATAGTAGATTCTCTACACTGGCCATAGTCCATGAAGGGCTTCGCCCATAGTAGTTTCTGGGCAGTGGCCTCAGTCCATGAAGGGTTTCGCCCATAGTAGTTTCTGAACAGTGGCCTCAGTCCATGAAGGGCTTCGCCCATAGTAGATTCTCTGCACTGGAATCAGTCCATGAAGGGCTTCGCCCATAGTAGATTCTCTACACTGGCCATAGTCCATGAAGGGCTTCGACCATAGTTGTTTCTGGGTAGTGGCCTCAGTCCATGAAGGGGTTCGCCCATAATAGATTCTCTATGCTGGCCTCAGTCCATGAAGGGCTTCGCCCATAGTAGTCTCTGGGCAGTGGCCTCAGTCCATGAAGGGCTTCGCCCATAGTAGATTCTCTACACTGGCCACAGTCCATGAAGGGCTTCGCCCATAATAGATTCTCTATGCTGGCCTCAGTCCATGAAGGGCTTCGCCCATAGTAGTCTCTGGGCAGTGGCCTCAGTCCATGAAGGGCTTCGCCCATAATAGATTCTCTATGCTGGCCTCAGTCCATAAAGGGCTTCGCCCATAGTAGATTCTCTACACTGGCCACAGTCCATGAAGGGCTTCGCCCATAATAGATTCTCTATGCTGGCCTCAGTCCATGAAGGGCTTCGCCCATAGTAGTCTCTGGGCAGTGGCCTCAGTCCATGAAGGGCTTCGCCCATAGTAGATTCTCTACACTGGCCATAGTCCATGAAGGGCTTCGCCCATAGTAGTTTCTGGGCAGTGGCCTCAGTCCATGAAGGGTTTCGCCCATAGTAGTTTCTGAACCGTGGCCTCAGTCCATGAGGGGCTTCGCCCATAGTAGATTCTCTGCACTGGAATCAGTCCATGAAGGGCTTCGCCCATAGTAGATTCTCTACACTGGCCATAGTCCATGAAGGGCTTCGCCCATAGTAGTTTCTGGGCAGTGACCTCAGTCCATGAAGGGTTTCGCCCATAGTAGTTTCTGAACAGTGGCCTCAGTCCATGAAGGGGTTCGAACATAGTAGATTCTCTATGCTGGCCTCAGTCCATAAAGGGCTTCGCCCATAGTAGATTCTCTACACTGGCCACAGTCCATGAAGGGCTTCGCCCATAATAGATTCTCTATGCTGGCCTCAGTCCATGAAGGGCTTCGCCCATAGTAGTCTCTGGGCAGTGGCCTCAGTCCATGAAGGGCTTCGCCCATAGTAGATTCTCTACACTGGCCATAGTCCATGAAGGGCTTCGACCATAGTTGTTTCTGGGCAGTGGCCTCAGTCCATGAAGGGGTTCGCCCATAGTAGATTCTCTATGCTGGCCTCAGTCCATAAAGGGCTTCGCCCATAGTAGATTCTCTACACTGGCCACAGTCCATGAAGGGCTTCGCCCATAATAGATTCTCTATGCTGGCCTCAGTCCATGAAGGGCTTCGCCCATAGTAGTCTCTGGGCAGTGGCCTCAGTCCATGAAGGGCTTCGCCCATAGTAGATTCTCTACACTGGCCATAGTCCATGAAGGGCTTCGCCCATAGTAGTTTCTGGGCAGTGGCCTCAGTCCATGAAGGGTTTCGCCCATAGTAGTTTCTGAACAGTGGCCTCAGTCCATGAGGGGCTTCGCCCAAAGTAGATTCTCTGCACTGGAATCAGTCCATGAAGGGCTTCGCCCATAGTAGATTCTCTACACTGGCCATAGTCCATGAAGGGCTTCGACCATAGTTGTTTCTGGGCAGTGGCCTCAGTCCATGAAGGGGTTCGCCCATAGTAGATTCTCTATGCTGGCCTCAGTCCATAAAGGGCTTCGCCCATAGTAGATTCTCTACACTGGCCACAGTCCATGAAGGGCTTCGCCCATAATAGATTCTCTATGCTGGCCTCAGTCAATGAAGGGCTTCGCCCATAGTAGTTTCTGGGCAGCGGCCTCAGTCCATGAAGGGCTTCGCCCATGGTAGTTTCTGGACAGTGGCCTCAGTCCATGAAGTTCTTCGCCCAGAGTAGTTTCTGGACAGTGACCACAGCCCATGAAGGGCTTCGCCCATAGTAGTTTCTGGGCAGTGGCCTCAGTCCATGAAGGGCTTCGCCCATAGTAGATTCTCTACACTGGCCATAGTACATGAAGGGCTTCGCCTATAGTAGTTTCTGGGCAGTGGCCTCAGTCCATGAAGGGTTTCGCCCATAGTAGTTTCTGGACAGCAGCCTCAGTCCATGAAGGGCTTCGCCCATAGTAGATTCTCTACACTGGCCACAGTCCATTAAGGGCTTCGCCCATAGTAGTTTCTGGACAGTGGCCTCAGTCCATGAAGGGGTTCGCCCATAATAGATTCTCTATGCTGACCTCAGTCCATAAAGGGCTTCGCCCATAGTAGATTCTCTACACTGGCCATAGTCCATGAAGGGCTTCGACCATGGTAGTTTCTGGAGAGTGGCCTCAGTCCATAAAGGGCTTCGCCCATAGTAGATTATCTACACTGGCCACAGTCCATGAAGGGGTTCGCCCATAATAGATTCTCCATGCTGGCCTCAGTCCATAAAGGGCTTCGCCCATAGTAGATTCTCTACACTGGCCACAGCCCATGAAGAGCTTCGCCCATAGTTGATTCTCTGCACTGGACTCAGTCCATGAAGGGCTTGTCCCCATAGTCCATGTCTCAGTATGGGCTTCGCCCATAGTAGTAGATTCTCTACACTGGCCACAGTCCATGAAGGGGTGCGCCCATAATAGGTTCTCTATGCTGACCTCAGTCCATAAAGGGCTTCGCCCATAGTAGATTCTCTACACTGGCCTCAGTCCATGAAGGGCTTCGCCCATAGTAGATTCTCTGCACTGCAATCAGTCCATGAAGGGCTTCGCCCATAGTAGATTCTCTACACTGGCCATAGTCCATGAAGGGCTTCGCCCATAGTAGATTCTCTACACTGGCCACAGTCCATGAAGGGCTTCGCCCATAGTAGATTCTCTGCACTGGCCTCAGTCCATGAAGAGTATCGCTCATAGTAGATTATCTACACTGGCCACAGTCCATTAAGGGCTCGCCCATAGTAGTTTCTGGACAGTGGCCTCAGTCCATGAAGTGGTTCGCCCATAGTGGATTCTCTATGCTGGCCTCAGTCCATAAAAGGGCTTCGTCCATAGTAGATTCTCTACACTGGCCTCAGTCCATGAAGGGCTTCGCCCATAGCAGATTCTCTGCACTGGAATCAGTCCATGAAGGGCTTCGCCCATAGTAGATCCTCTACACTGGCCATAGTCCATGAAGGGCTTCGCCCATAGTAGTTTCTGGGCAGTGGCCTCAGTCCATGAAGGGTTTCGCCCATAGTAGTTTCTGAACAGTGGCCTCAGTCCATGAAGGGCTTCGCCCATAGTAGATTCTCTGCACTGGAATCAGTCCATGAAGGGCTTCGCCCATAGTAGATTCTCTACACTGGCCATAGTCCATGAAGGGCTTCGACCATAGTTGTTTCTGGGTAGTGGCCTCAGTCCATGAAGGGGTTCGCCCATAGTAGATTCTCTATGCTGGCCTCAGTCCATAAAGGGCTTCGCCCATAGTAGATTCTCTACACTGGCCACAGTCCATGAAGGGCTTCGCCCATAATAGATTCTCTATGCTGGCCTCAGTCCATGAAGGGCTTCGCCCATAGTAGTCTCTGGGCAGTGGCCTCAGTCCATGAAGGGCTTTGCCCATAGTAGATTCTCTACACTGGCCATAGTCCATGAAGGGCTTCGCCCATAGTAGTTTCTGGGCAGTGGCCTCAGTCCATGAAGGGTTTCGCCCATAGTAGTTTCTGAACAGTGGCCTCAGTCCATGAGGGGCTTCGCCCATAGTAGATTCTCTGCACTGGAATCAGTCCATGAAGGGCTTCGCCCATAGTAGATTCTCTACACTGGCCATAGTCCATGAAGGGCTTCGCCCATAGTAGTTTCTGGGCAGTGGCCTCAGTCCATGAAGGGTTTCGCCCATAGTAGTTTCTGAACAGTGGCCTCAGTCCATGAAGGGCTTCGCCCATAGTAGATTCTCTGCACTGGAATCAGTCCATGAAGGGCTTCGCCCATAGTAGATTCTCTACACTGGCCATAGTCCATGAAGGGCTTCGACCATAGTCGTTTCTGGGCAGTGGCCTCAGTCCATGAAGGGGTTCGCCCATAGTAGATTCTCTATGCTGGCCTCAGTCCATAAAGGGCTTCGCCTATAGTAGATTCTCTACACTGGCCACAGTCCATGAAGGGCTTCGACCATAGTTGTTTCTGGGCAGTGGCCTCAGTCCATGAAGGGGTTCGCCCATAGTAGATTCTCTATGCTGGCCTCAGTCCATGAAGGGCTTCGCCCATAGTAGTCTCTGGGCAGTGGCCTCAGTCCATGAAGGGCTTCGCCCATAGTAGATTCTCTACACTGGCCATAGTCCATGAAGGGCTTCGACCATAGTTGTTTCTGGGCAGTGGCCTCAGTCCATGAAGGGGTTCGCCCATAGTAGATTCTCTATGCTGGCCTCAGTCCATAAAGGGCTTCGCCCATAGTAGATTCTCTACACTGGCCACAGTCCATGAAGGGCTTCGCCCATAATAGATTCTCTATGCTGGCCTCAGTCCATGAAGGGCTTCGCCCATAGTAGTCTCTGGGCAGTGGCCTCAGTCCATGAAGGGCTTCGCCCATAGTAGATTCTCTACACTGGCCATAGTCCATGAAGGGCTTCGCCCATAGTAGTTTCTGGGCAGTGGCCTCAGTCCATGAAGGGTTTCGCCCATAGTAGTTTCTGAACAGTGGCCTCAGTCCATGAGGGGCTTCGCCCAAAGTAGATTCTCTGCACTGGAATCAGTCCATGAAGGGCTTCGCCCGTAGTAGATTCTCTACACTGGCCATAGTCCATGAAGGGCTTCGCCCATAGTAGTTTCTGGGCAGTGGCCTCAGTCCATGAAGGGTTTCGCCCATAGTAGTTTCTGAACAGTGGCCTCAGTCCATGAAGGGCTTCGCCCATAGTAGATTCTCTGCACTGGAATCAGTCCATGAAGGGCTTCGCCCATAGTAGATTCTCTACACTGGCCATAGTCCATGAAGGGCTTCGACCATAGTTGTTTCTGGGCAGTGGCCTCAGTCCATGAAGGGGTTCGCCCATAGTAGATTCTCTATGCTGGCCTCAGTCCATAAAGGGCTTCGCCCATAGTAGATTCTCTACACTGGCCACAGTCCATGAAGGGCTTCGCCCATAGTAGATTCTCTGCACTGGCCTCAGTCCATGAAGGGCTTCGCCCATAGTAGATTCTCTACACTGGCGATAGTCCATGAAGGGCTTCGCCCATAGTAGTTTCTGGGCAGTGGCCTCAGTCCATGAAGGGTTTCGCCCATAGTAGTTTCTGGACAGTGGCCTCAGTCCATGAAGGGGTTCGCCCACAGTAGATTCTCTATGCTGGCCTCAGTCCATAAAGGGCTTCGCCCATAGTAGATTCTCTATGCTGGCCTCAGTCCATAAAGGGCTTCGCCCATAGTAGATTCTCTACTCTGGCCACAGTCCATGAAGGGCTTAGCCCATAGTAGATTCTCTGCACTGGCCTCAGTCCATGAAGGGCTTCGCCCATAGTCCATGTCGAGAAGCCCATAGTAGTAGATTCTCTATGCTGGCCTCAGTCCATGAAGGGCTTCGCCCATAGTAGTTTCTGGGCAGTGGCCTCAGTCCATGAAGGGCTTCGCCCATAGTAGATTCTCTACACTGGCCATAGTCCATGAAGGGCTTCGCGTAATGTAGATTCTCTGCACTGGCCTCAATCCATAAAGGGCTTCGCCCATAGTAGATTCTCTACACTGGCCACAGTCCATGAAGGGCTTCGCCCATAGTAGATTCTCTGCACTGGCCTCAGTCCATGAAGGGCTTCGCCCATAGTCCATGTCTCAGTATGGGCTTCGCCCATAGTAGTAGATTCTCTACACTGGCCACAGTCCATGAAGGGGTGCGCCCATAATAGGTTCTCTATGCTGACCTCAGTCCATAAAGGGCTTCGCCCATAGTAGATTCTCTACACTGGCCTCAGTCCATGAAGGGTTTCGCCCATAGTAGATTCTCTGCACTGCAATCAGTCCATGAAGGGCTTCGCCCATAGTAGATTCTCTACACTGGCCGTAGTCCATGAAGGGCTTCGCCCATAGTAGATTCTCTACACTAGCCACAGTTCATGAAGGGCTTCGCCCATAGTAGATTCTCTGCACTGGCCTCAGTCCATGAAGAGTATCGCTCATAGTAGATTATCTACACTGGCCACAGTCCATTAAGGGCTCGCCCATAGTAGTTTCTGGACAGTGGCCTCAGTCCATGAAGTGGTTCGCCCATAGTGGATTTTCTATGCTGGCCTCAGTCCATAAAAGGGCTTTGTCCATAGTAGATTCTCTACACTGGCCTCAGTCCATGAAGGGCTTCGCCCATAGCAGATTCTCTGCACTGGAATCAGTCCATGAAGGGCTTCGCCCATAGTAGATTCTCTGCACTGGCATCAGTCCATGAAGGGCTTCGCCCATAGTAGATTCTCTACACTGGCCATAGTCCATGAAGGGCTTCGCCCATAGTAGTTTCTGGGCAGTGGCCTCAGTCCATGAAGGGTTTCGCCCATAGTAGATTCTCTATGCTGGCCTCAGTCCATAAAGGGCTTCGCCCATAGTAGATTCTTTACACTGGCCACAGTCCATGAAGGGCTTCGCCCATAATAGATTCTCTATGCTGGCCTCAGTCCATGAAGGGCTTCGCCCATAGTAGTCTCTGGGCAGTGGCCTCAGTCCATGAAGGGCTTCGCCCATAGTAGATTCTCTACACTGGCCATAGTCCATGAAGGGCTTCGCCCATAGTAGTTTCTGGGCAGTGGCCTCAGTCCATGAAGGGTTTCGCCCATAGTAGTTTCTGAACAGTGGCCTCAGTCCTTGAGGGGCTTCGCCCATAGTAGATTCTCTGCACTGGAATCAGTCCATGAAGGGCTTCGCCCATAGTAGATTCTCTACACTGGCCATAGTCCATGAAGGGCTTCGCCCATAGTAGTTTCTGGGCAGTGGCCTCAGTCCATGAAGGGTTTCGCCCGTAGTAGTTTCTGAACAGTGGCCTCAGTCTATGAAGGGCTTCGCCCATAGTAGATTCTCTGCACTGGAATCAGTCCATGAAGGGCTTCGCCCATAGTAGATTCTCTACACTGGCCATAGTCCATGAAGGGCTTCGACCATAGTTGTTTCTGGGCAGTGGCCTCAGTCCATGAAGGGGTTCGCCCGTAGTGGATTCTCTATGCTGGCCTCAGTCCATAAAGGGCTTCGCCCATAGTAGATTCTCTACACTGGCCACAGTCCATGAAGGGCTTCGCCCATAATAGATTCTCTATGCTGGCCTCAGCCCATGAAGGGCTTCGCCCATAGTAGTCTCTGGGCAGTGGCCTCAGTCCATGAAGGGCTTCGCCCATAGTAGATTCTCTACACTGGCCATAGTCCATGAAGGGCTTCGCCTATAGTAGATTCTCTGCACTGGCCTCAGTCCATGAAGGGCTTCGCCCATAGTAGATTCTCTACACTGGCGATAGTCCATGAAGGGCTTCGCCCATAGTAGTTTCTGGGCAGTGGCCTCAGTCCATGAAGGGTTTCGCCCATAGTAGTTTCTGGACAGTGGCCTCAGTCCATGAAGGGGTTCGCCCACAGTAGATTCTCTATGCTGGCCTCAGTCCATAAAGGGCTTCGCCCATAGTAGATTCTCTATGCTGGCCTCAGTCCATAAAGGGCTTCGCCCATAGTAGATTCTCTACTCTGGCCACAGTCCATGAAGGGCTTCGCCCATAGTAGATTCTCTGCACTGGCCTCAGTCCATGAAGGGCTTCGCCCATAGTCCATGTCTCACTATGGGCTTCGCCCATAGTCCATGTCTCACTATGGGCTTTGCCCATAGTAGTAGATTCTCTGCACTGGCCTCAGTCCATGAAGGGCTTCGCCCATAGTAGATTCTCTGCACTGGCCTCAGTCCATGAAGAGTATCGCTCATAGTAGATTATCTACACTGGTCACAGTCCATTAAGGGCTTCGCCTATAGTAGTTTCTGGACAGTGGCCTCAGTCCATAAAGTGGTTCGCCCATAGTAGATTCTCTATGCTGGCCTCAGTCCATAGTAGATTCTCTACACTGGCCTCAGTCTATGAAGGGCTTCGCCCATAGTAGATTCTCTGCACTGGAATCAGTCCATGAAGGGCTTCGCCCATAGTAGATTCTCTACACTGGCCATAGTCCATGAAGGGCTTCGCCCATAGTAGATTCTCTACACTGGCCACAGTCCATGAAGGGCTTCGCCTATAGTAGATTCTCTGCACTGGCCTCAGTCCATGAAGGGCTTCGCCCATAGTCGATGTCTCACTATGGGCTTCGCCCATAGTAGTATATTCTCTATGCTGGCCTCAGTCCATGAAGGGCTTCGCCCATAGTAGTCTCTGGGCAGTGGCCTCAGTCCATGAAGGGCTTCGCCCATAGTAGATTCTCTATGCTGGCCATAGTCCATGAAGGGCTTCGCCCATAGTAGTTTCTGGGCAGTGGCCTCAGTCCATGAAGGGCTTCGACCATAGTAGTTTCTGGGCAGTGGCCTCAGTCCATGAAGGGGTTCGCCCATAGTAGATTCTCTATGCTGGCCTCAGTCCATAAAAGGCTTCGCCCATAGTAGATTCTCTACACTGGCCACAGTCCATGAAGGGCTTCGCCCATAGTAGATTCTCTGCACTGGCCTCAGTCCATGAAGGGTTTCGCCCATAGTAGTTTCTGGGCAGTGGCCTTAGTCCATAAAGGGGTTCGCACGTAGTAGATTCTCTACGCTGGCCTCAGTCCATAAAGGGCTTCGCCCATAGTAGATTCTCTATACTGGCCATAGTCCTTGAAGGGCTTCGCCCATAGTAGTATCTGGGCAGTGGCCTCGGTCCATGAAGGGTTTCGCCCATAGTAGTTTCTGTACAGTGGCCTCAGTCCATGAATTGCTGCGCCCATAGTAGATTCTCTACACTGGCCAGAGTCCATTAATTGTTTCGCCCATAGTAGTTTCTGGACAGTGGCCTCAGTCCATGAAGGGCTTCGCCCACAGTAGATTCTCTACACTGGCTATAGTCCATGAAGGGCTTCGCCCATAGTAGTTTCTGGACAGTGGCCTCAGTCCATGAAGGGCTTCGCCCATAGTAGTTTCTGGACAGTGGCCTCAGTCCATGAAGGGTTTCGCCCATAGTAGTTTCTGGACAGTGGCCTCAGTCCATGAAGTTGTTCGCCCAGAGCAGTTTCTGGACAGTGACCACAGCCCATGAAGGGCTTCGCCCATAGCAGTTTCTGGGCAGTGGCCTCAGTCCATGAAGGGCTTCGCCCATATTAGATTCTCTGCACTGGCCTCAGTCCATGAAGTGTTTCGCCCATAGTAGTTTCTGGACAGTGGCCTCAGTCCATGAAGGGCTTCGCCCATAGTAGATTCTCTATGCTGACCTCAGTCCATGAAGGGCTTCGCCCATAGTAGATTCTCTACACTGGCCACAGTCCATGAAGGGCTTCGCCCATAGTAGTTTCTGGGCAGTGGCCTCAGTCCATAAAGGGCTTCGCCCATAGTAGTTTCTGGACAGTGGCCTCAGTCCATGAAGGGTTTCGCCCATAGTAGTTTCTGGACAGTGGCCTCAGTCCATGAAGGGCTTCGCCCATAGTATATTCTCTACACTGGAAACAGTCCATTAAGGGCTTCGCCCATAGTAGTTTCTGGACAGTGACCACAGCCCATGAAGGGCTTCGCCCATAGTAGTTTCTGGGCAGTGGCCTCAGTCCATGAAGGGCTTCGCCCATATAAGATTCTCTGCACTGGCCTCAGTCCATGAAGGGTTTCGCCCATAGTAGATTCTCTATGCTGGCCTCAGTCCATGAAGGGCTTCGCCCATAGTAGATTCTCTACACTGGCCACAGTCCATGAAGGGCTTCGCCCATAGTAGTTTCTGGGCAGTGGCCTCAGTCCATGAAGGGCTTCGCCCATAGTAGTTACTGGACAGTGGCCTCAGTCCATGAAGGGCTTCGCCCATAGTAGTTTCTGGGCAGTGGCCTCAGTCCATGAAGGGCTTCGCCCACAGTAGTTTCTGGACAGTGGCCTCAGTCCATGAAGGGTTTCGCCCATAGTAGTTTCTGGACAGTGGCCTCAGTCCATGAAGTTGTTCGCCCAGAGCAGTTTCTGGACAGTGACCACAGCCCATGAAGGGCTTCTGGCCACAGTGGCCTCAGTCCATGAAGGGTATCGCCCATCGTAGTTTCTGGACAGTGGCCTCAGTCCATGAGGGGCTTCGCCCATAGTAGATTCTCTATGCTGGCCTCAGTCCATAAAGGGCTTCGAACATAGTAGTTTCTGGGCAGTGGCCTCAGTCCATGAAGAGCTTCGCCCATAGTATATTCTCTGCACTGGCCTCAGTCCATGAAGGGTTTCGCCCATAGTAGATTCTCTACACTGGCCACAGTCCATGAAGGGTTTCGCCCATAGTAGTTTCTGGACAGTGACCTCAGTCCGTGAAGGGATTCGCCCCTAGTAGATTCTCTATGCTGGCCATAGTCCATGAAGGGCCTCGCCCATAGTAGTTTCTGGACAGTGGCCTCAGTCCATGAAGGGCTTCGCCCATAGTCGTTTCTGGGCAGTGGCCTCAGTCCATGAAGGGCTTCGCCCATAGTAGATTCTCTGCACTGGCCTTAGTACATGAAGGGCTTCGCCCATAGTAGATTCTCTATACTGGCCTCAGTCCATGAAGGGCTTCGCCCACAGTAGATTCTCTACACTGGCCATAGTCCATGAAGGGCTTCGCCCATAGTAGATTCTCTACACTGGCCATAGTCCATGAAGGGCTCCGCCCATAGTAGTTTCTGGACAGTGGCCTCAGTCCATGAAGGGCTTCGCCCATAGTAGTTTCTGGACAGTGGCCTCAGTCCATGAAGGGGTTCGCCCATAGCAGATTCTCTATGCTGGCCTCAGTCCATAAAGGGCTTCGCCCATAGTAGATTCTCTACACTGGCCTCAGTCCATGAAGGGCTTCGCCCATAGTAGATTCTCTATACTGGCCACAGTCCATGAAGGGCTTCGCCCATAGTAGATTCTCTACACTGGCCATAGTCCATGAAGGGCTTCGCCCATAGTAGTTTCTGGGCAGTGGCCTCAGTCCATGAAGGGTTTCGCCCATAGTAGTTTCTGGGCAGTGGCCTCAGTCCATGAAGGGCTTCGCCCATAGTAGATTCTCTGCACTGGCCTTAGTACATGAAGGGCTTCGCCCATAGTAGATTCTCTATACTGGCCTCAGTCCATGAAGGGCTTCGCCCACAGTAGATTCTCTGCACTGGCCTCAGTCCATGAAGGGCTTCGCCCATAGTAGATTCTCTACACTGGCCACAGTCCATGAAAAGCTTCGCCCATAGTAGATTCTCTGCACTGGCCTCAGTCCATGAAGGGCTTCGCCCATGGAAGATTCTCTACACTGGCCATAGTCCATGAAGGGCTTCGCCCATAGTAGTTTCTGGGCAGTCGCCTCAGTCCATGAAGGGCTTCGCCCATAGTAGTTTCTAGACAGTGGCCTCAGTCCATGAAGGGCTTCGCCCATAGTAGATTCTCTACACTGGCCAGAGTCCATTAAGGGTTTCGCCCATAGTAGTTTCTGGACAGTGGCCTCAGTCCGTGAAGGGGTTCGCCAGTAGTAGATTCTCTATGCTGGCCTCAGTCCACGAAGGGCTTCGCCCATAGTAGTTTCTGGACAGTGGCCTCAGTCCATTAAGGGCTTTGCCCATAGTAGTTTCTGGGCAGTGGCCTAAGTCCATGAAGGGCTTCGCCCATAGTAGATTCTCTACACTGGAAACAGTCCATTAAGGGCTTCGCCCATAGTAGTTTCTGGACAGTGAAATCAGTCCATGCAGGGCTTCGCCCATAGTAGTTTCTGGAAAGTGGCCTCAGTCCATGAAGGGCTTCGCCCATAGTAGTTTCTGGACAGTGGCCTCAGTCCATGAAGTTCTTCGCCCAGAGTAGTTTCTGGAGAGTGACCACAGCCCATGCAGGGCTTTGCGCATAGTAGTTTCTGGGCAGTGGCCTCAGTCCATGAAGGGTTTCGCCCATAGTAGATTCTCTATGATGGCCTCAGTCCATAAAGGGCTTCGCCCATAGTAGATTCTCTACACTGGCCACAGTCCATGAAGGGCTTCGCCCATAGTAGTTTCTGGGCAGTGGCCTCAGTCCATGAAGGGCTTCGCCCATAGTAGATTCTCTGCACTGGCCTCAGTACATGAAGGGCTTCGCCCATAGTAGATTCTCTACACTGGCCATAGTCCATGAAGGGCTTCGCCCACAGTAGTTTCTGGGCAGTGGCCTCAGTCCATGAAGGGTTTCGCCCATAGTAGTTTCTGGACAGTGGCCTCAGTCCATGAAGGGCTTCGCAGATAGTAGATTCTCTACACTGGAAACAGTCCAGTAAGGGCTTCGCCCATAGTAGTTTCTGGACAGTGGCCTCAGTCCATGAAGGGGTTCGCCCATAGCAGATTCTCTATGCTGGCCTCAGTCCATAAAGGGCTTCGCCCATAGTAGATTCTCTACACTGGCCTCAGTCCATGAAGGGCTTCGCCCATAGTAGATTCTCTACACTGGCCACAGTCCATGAAGGGCTTCGCCCATAGTAGATTCTCTACACTGGCCACAGTCCATGAAGGGCTTCGCCCATAGTAGTTTCTGGGCAGTGGCCTCAGTCCATGAAGGGCTTCGCCCATAGTAGATTCTCTGCACTGGCCTCAGTACATGAAGGGCTTCGCCCATAGTAGATTCTCTACACTGGCCATAGTCCATGAAGGGCTTCGCCCACAGTAGTTTCTGGGCAGTGGCCTCAGTCCATGAAGGGTTTCGCCCATAGTAGTTTCTGGACAGTGGCCTCAGTCCATGAAGGGCTTCGCAGATAGTAGATTCTCTACACTGGAAACAGTCCATTAAGGGCTTCGCCCATAGTAGTTTCTGGACAGTGGCCTCAGTCCATGAAGGGGTTCGCCCATAGCAGATTCTCTATGCTGGCCTCAGTCCATAAAGGGCTTCGCCCATAGTAGATTCTCTACACTGGCCTCAGTCCATGAAGGGCTTCGCCCATAGTAGATTCTCTACACTGGCCACAGTCCATGAAGGGCTTCGCCCATAGTAGATTCTCTACACTGGCCATAGTCCATGAAGGGCTTCGCCCGTAGTAGTTTCTGGGCAGTGGCCTCAGTCCATGAAGGGCTTCGCCCATAGTAGATTCTCTGCACTGACCTCAGTACATGAAGGGCTTCGCCCATAGTAGATTCTCCATACTGGCCTCAGTCCATGAAGGCCTTCGCCCATAGTAGATTCTCTGCACTGGCCTCAGTCCATGAAGGGCTGGCTATAGTCCATGAAAAGCTTCGCCCATAGTAGATTCTCTGCACTGGCCTCAGTCAATGAAGGGCTTCGCCCATAGAAGATTCTCTACACTGGCCATAGTCCATGAAGGGCTTCGCGCATAGTAGTTTCTGGGCAGTCGCCTCAGTCCATGAAGTTCTTCGCCCATAGTAGTTTCTGGACAGTGGCCTCAGTCCATGAAGTTCTTCGCCCAGAGTAGTTTCTGGACAGTGGCCTCAGTCCATGAAGGGCTTCGCCCATAGTAGATTCTCTGCACTGGCCTCAGTCCATGAAGGGCTTCGCCCATAGTAGATTCTCTACACTGGCCACAGTCCATGAACGGCTTCGCCCATAGTAGATTCTGGACAGTGGCCTCAGTCCATGAAGGGTTTCGCCCATAGTAGTTTCTGGACAGTGGCCTCAGACCATGAAGTTCTTCGCCCAGAGTAGTTTCTGGACAGTGACCACAGCCCATGAAGGGCTTCGCCCATAGTAGATTCTCTGCACTGGCCTCAGTCCATGAAGGGTTTCGCCCATAATAGATTCTCTATGCTGGCCTCAGTCCATAAAGGGCTTCGCCCATAGCAGATTCTTTACACTGGCCACAGTCCATGAAGGGCTTCGCCCATAGTAGTTTCTGGAAAGTGGCATCAGTCCATGAAGGGATTCGCCCATAGTAGATTCTCTGCACTGGCCTCTGCACTGGCCTCTGCACTGGCCTCTTGCACTGGTTTCTTGACAGTGGCCTCAGTCCATGAAGGGGTTCGCCCATAGTAGATTCTCTACACTGGCCTCAGTCCATGAAGGGCTTCGCCCATAGTAGATTCTATACACTGGCCACAGTCCACGAACGGCTCCGCCCATAGTAGATTCTGGACAGTGGCCTCAGCCCATGAAGGGCTTCGCCCATAGTAGTTTCTGGACAGTGGCCTCAGTCCATGAAGTTCTTCGCCCAGAGTAGTTACTGGACAGTGACCACAGCCCAGGAAGGGCTTCGCCCATAGTAGTTTCTGGGCAGTGGCCTCAGTCCATGAAGGGCTTCGCCCATAGTAGTTTCTCTGCACTGGCCTCAGTCCATGAATGGTTTCGCACATAGTAGATTCTCTATGCTGGCCTCAGTCCATAAAGGGCTTCGCCCATAGTAGATTCTCTACACTGGCCACAGTCCATTAAGGGCTTCGCCAATAGTAGTTTCTGGAAAGTGGCCTCAGTCCATGAAGGGCTTCGCCCATAGTAGTTTCTCTGCACTGGCCTCAGTCCATGAAGGGTTTCGCCCATAGTAGATTCTCTATGCTGGCCTCAATCCATAACGGGCTTCGCCCATAGTAGATTCTCTACACTGGCCATAGTCCATGAAGGGCTTCGCCCATAGTAGTTTCTGGACAGTGGCCTCAGTCCATGAAGGGGTTCGCCCATAGTAGATTCTCTACACTGGCCTCAGTCCATGAAGGGCTTCGCCCATAGTAGATTCTCTGCACTGGCCTCAGTCCATGAAGGGTTTCGCCCATAGTAGATTCTCTATGCTGGCCTGAATCCATAAAGGGCTTCGCCCATAGTAGATTCTCTACACTGGCCACAGTCCATGAAGGGCTTCGCCCATAGTAGTTTCTGGACAGTGGCCTCGGTCCATGAAGGGGTTCCCCCATAGTAGATTCTCTGCACTGGCCTCAGTCAATGAAGGGTTTCGCCCATAGTAGATTCTCTATGCTGGCCTCAGTCCATGAAGGGCTTCGCCCCTAGTAGTTTCTGGAAAGTGGCCTCAGTCCATGAAGGGCTTCGCCCATAGTAGATTCTCTGCACTGGCCTCAGTCCATGAAGGGTTTCGCCCATAGTAGATTCTCTATGCTGGCCTCAATCCATAAAGGGCTTCGCCCATAGTAGATTCTAGACAGTGGCCTCGGTCCATGAAGGGTTTCGCCCATAGTAGATTCTCTATGCTGGCCTCAGTCCATAAAGAGCTTCGCCCATAGCAGATTCTTTACACTGGCCACAGTCCATGAAGGGCTTCGCCCATAGTAGTTTCAGGAAAGTGGAATCAGTCTATGAAGGGCTTCGCTCATAGTAGATTCTCTGCACTGGCCTCAGTCCATGAAGGGTTTCGCCCATAGTAGACTCTCTATGCTGGCCTCAATCCATAAAGGGCTTCGCCCATAGTAGATTCTCTACACTGGCCACAGTCCATGAAGGGCTTCGCCCATAGTAGTTTCTGGACAGTGGCCTCGGTCCATGAAGGGGTTCCTCCATAGTAGATTCTCTGCACTGGCCTCAGTCAATGAAGGGTTTCGCCCATAGTAGATTCTCTATGCTGGCCTCAGTCCATGAAGGGCTTCGCCCCTAGTAGTTTCTGGAAAGTGGCCTCAGTCCATGAAGGGCTTCGCCCATAGTAGATTCTCTGCACTGGCCTCAGTCCATGAAGGGTTTCGCCCATAGTAGATTCTCTATGCTGGCCTCAATCCATAAAGGGTTTCGCCCATAGTAGTTTCTAGACAGTGGCCTCGGTCCATGAAGGGCTTCGCCCATAGTAGATACTCTACACTGGCCAGAGTCCATTAAGGGTTTCGCCCATAGTAGTTTCTGGACAGTGGCCTCAGTCCATGAAGTTCTTCGAAAAGAGTAGTTTCTGGACAGTGACCACACCCCATGAAGGGCTTGGCCCATAGTAGTTTCTGGGCAGTGGAATCAGTCCATGAAGGGCTTCGCCCATGGTAGATTCTCTGCACTGGCCTCAGTCCATGAAGGGCTTCGCCCATAGTAGATTCTCTACACTGGCCTCAGTCCATGAAGGGCTTCGCCCATAGTAGATTCTCTACACTGGCCACAGTCCATGAACGGCTTCGCCCATAGTAGATTCTGGACAGTGCCTCAGTCCTTGAAGGGCTTCGCCCATAGTAGTTTCTGGGCAGTGGCCTCAGTCAATGAAGGGCTTCGCCCATAGTAGATTCTCTGCACTGGCCTCAGTCCATGAAGGGTTTCGCCCATAGTAGATTCTGGACAGTGGCCGCAGTCCATGAATGGCTTCGCCCATAGTAGTTTCTGGAAAGTGGCCTCAGTCCATGAAGGGCTTCGCCCATAGTAGTTTCTGGGCAGTGGTCTCAGTCAGTGAAGGGCCTCGCCCATAGTAGATTCTCTACACTGGCCTCAGTCCATGAAAGGCTTCGCCCATAGTAGATTCTCTACACTGGCCTCAGTCCATGAAGGGCTTCGCCCATAGTAGATTCTCTACACTGGCCACAGTCCATGAACGGCTTCGCCCATAGTAGATTCTGGACAGTGGCCGCAGTCCATGAAGGTCTTTGCCCATAGTAGATTCTCTGCACTGGCCTCAGTCCATGAAGGGCTAAGCCCATAGTAGATTCTCTATGCTGGCCTCAGTTCATAAAGGGCTTCGCCTATAGTAGATTCTCTACACTGGCCATAGTCCATGAAGGGCTTCGCCCATAGTAGTTTCTGGACAGTGGCCACAGCCCATGAAGGGCTTCGCCCATATGAGTTTCTCTGCACTGGCCTCATACCATGAAGGGCTTTGCCCATAGTAGATTCTCCATGCTGGCCTCAGTCCATGAAGGGCTTCGCCCATAGTAGCTTCTGGAAAGTGGCCTCAGTCCATGAAGGGCTTCGCCCATAGAAGTTTCTGGACAGTGGCCTCAGTAGATTCTCTATGCTGGCCTCAGTCCATAAAGGGCTTCGCCCATAGCAGATTCTTTACACTGGCCACAGTCCATGAAGGGCTTCGCCCATAGTAGTTTCAGGAAAGTGGAATCAGTATATGAAGGGCTTCGCCCATAGTAGATTCTCTGCACTGGCCTCAGTCCATGAAGGGTTTCGCCCATAGTAGATTCTCTATGCTGGCCTCAATCCATAAAGGGCTTCGCCCATAGTAGATTCTCTACACTGGCCACAGTCCATGAAGGGCTTCGCCCATAGTAGTTTCTGGACAGTGGCCTCGGTCCATGAAGGGGTTCCCCCATAGTAGATTCTCTGCACTGGCCTCAGTCAATGAAGGGTTTCGCCCATAGTAGATTCTCTATGCTGGCCTCAGTCCATGAAGGGCTTCGCCCCTAGTAGTTTCTGGAAAGTGGCCTCAGTCCATGAAGGGCTTCGCCTATAGTAGATTCTCAACACTGGCCTCAGTCCATGAAGGGTTTCGCCCATAGTAGATTCTCTATGCTGGCCTCAATCCATAAAGGGCTTCGCCCATAGTAGTTTCTAGACAGTGGCCTCGGTCCATGAAGGGCTTCGCCCATAGTAGATACTCTACACTGGCCAGAGTCCATTAAGGGTTTCGCCCATAGTAGTTTCTGGACAGTGGCCTCAGTCCATGAAGTTCTTCGCCCAGAGTAGTTTCTGGACAGTGACCACAGCCCATGAAGGGCTTGGCCCATAGCAGATTCTGGACAGTGGCCTCAGTCCATGAAGGGCTTCGCCCATGGTAGATTCTCTGCACTGGCCTCAGTCCATGAAGGGCTTCGCCCATAGTAGATTCTCTACACTGGCCTCAGTCCATGAAGGGCTTCGCCCATAGTAGATTCTCTACACTGGCCACAGTCCATGAACGGCTTCGCCCATAGTAGATTCTGGACAGTGGCCTCAGTCTTTGAAGGGCTTCGCCCATAGTAGTTTCTGGGCAGTGGCCTCAGTCAATGAAGGACTTCGCCCATAGAAGATTCTCTGCACTGGCCTCAGTCCATGAAGGGCTTCGCCCATAGTAGATTCTGGACAGTGGCCGCAGTCCATGAAGGGCTTCGCCCATAGTAGTTTCTGGAAAGTGGCCTCAGTCCATGAAGGGCTTCGCCCATAGTAGATTCTGGACAGTGGCCGCAGTCCATGAAGGGCTTCGCCCATAGTAGATTCTCTATGCTGGCCTCAGTCCATGAAGGGCTTCGCCCATAGTAGTTTCTGGAAAGTGGCCTCAGTCCATGAAGGGCATCGCCCATAGTAGATTCTCTGCACTGGCCTCAGTCAATGAAGGGCTTCGCCCATGGAAGATTCTCTACACTGGCCATAGTCCATGAAGGGCTTCGCCCATAGTAGTTTCTAGGCAGTGGACTCAGTCCATGAAGGGCTTCGCCCATAGTAGATTCTCTGCACTGGCCTCAGTCCATGAAGGGCTTCGCCCATAGTAGATTCTCTACACTGGCCTCAGTCCATGAAGGGCTTCGCCCATAGTAGATTCTCTACACTGGCCACAGTCCATGAACGGCTTCGCCCATAGTAGATTCTGGACAGTGGCCTCAGTCCTTGAAGGGCTTCGCCCGTAGTAGTTTCTGGGCAGTGGCCTCAGTCAATGAAGGACTTCGCCCATAGTAGATTCTCTGCACTGGCCTCAGTCCATGAAGGGTTTCGCCCATAGTAGATTCTGGACAGTGGCCGCAGTCCATGAAGGGCTTCGCCCATAGTAGTTTCTGGAAAGTGGCCTCAGTCCATGAAGGGCTTCGCCCATAGTAGTTTCTGGACAGTGGCCTCAGTCCATGAAGGGGTTCGCCCATAGTAGATTCTCTATGCTGGCCTCAGTCCATAAAGGGCTTCGCCCATAGTAGATTCTCTACACTGGCCACAGTCCATGAAGGGCTTCGCCCGTAGTAGATTCTGGACAGTGGCCGCAGTCCATGAAGGGCTTCGCCCATAGTAGATTCTCTATGCTGGCCTCAGTCCATGAAGGGCTTCGCCCATAGTAGTTTCTGGAAAGTGGCCTCAGTCCATGAAGGTCATCGCCCATAGTAGTTTCTGGACAGTGGCCTCAGTCCATGAAATTCTTCGCCCAGAGTAGTTTCTGGACAGTGACCACAGCCCATGAAGGGCTTCGCCCATAGTAGTTTCTGGGCAGTGGCCTCAGTCCATGAAGGGTTTCGCCCATAGTAGTTTCTGGGCAGTGGCCTCAGTCAGTGAAGGGCCTCGCCCATAGTAGATTCTCTACACTGGCCTCAGTCCATGAAAGGCTTCGCCCATAGTAGTTTCTGGACAGTGGCCACAGCCCATGAAGGGCTTCGCCCATATGAGTTTCTCTGCACTGGCCTCATACCATGAAGGGCTTCGACCATAGTAGATTCTCCATGCTGGCCTCAGTCCATGAAGGGCTTCGCCCATAGTAGCTTCTGGAAAGTGGCCTCAGTCCATGAAGGGCTTCGCCCATAGTAGTTTCTGGACAGTGGCCTCAGCCCATGAAGTTCTTCGGCCACAGTAGTTTCTGGACAGTGACCACAGCCCATGAAGGGCTTCGCCCATAGTAGTTTCTGGGCAGTGGCCTCAGTCCATGAAGGGCTTCGCCCATAGTAGATTCTCTGCACTGGCCTAAGTCCATGAAGGGCTTCGCCCATAGTAGTTTCTGGAAAGTGCCCTCAGTCCATGGAGGGCTTCGTCCATAGTAGTTTCTGGACAGTGGCTTCAGTCCATGAATGAGTTCGCCCATAGTAGATTCTCTATGCTGGCCTCAGTCCATAAAGGGCTTCGCCCATAGTAGTTTCTGGACAGTGACCACAGCAAATGAAGGGCTTCGCCCATAGTAGTTTCTGGAAAGTGGCCTCAGTCCATGAAGGGCTTCGCCCATAGTAGTTTCTGGGCAGTGGCCTCAGTCCATGAAGGGCCTCGCCCATAGTAGATCCTCTGCACTGGCCTCAGTACATGAAGGGCTTCGCCCATAGTAGATTCTCTACACTGGCCTCAGTCCATGAAGGGCTTCGCCCATAGTAGATTCTCTGCACTGGCCTCAGTCCATGAAGGGCTAAGCCCATAGTAGATTCTCTGCACTGGCCATAGTCCATGGAGCTCTTCGCCCATAGTAGTTTCTGGGCAGTGGCCTTAGTCCATGAAGGGCTTCGCCCATAGTAGTTTCTGGGCAGTGGCCTCAGTCCATGAAGGGCTTCGCCCATAGTAGATTCTCTGCACTGGCCTCAGTACATGAAGGGCTTCGCCCATAGTAGATTCTCTACACTGGCCTCAGTCCATGAAGGGCTTCGCCCATAGTAGATTCTCTGCCCTGGCCTCGGTCCATGAAGGGCTTCGCCCATAGTAGATTCTCTACACTGGCCATAGTCCATGAAGGGCTTCGCCCATAAAAGTTTCTGGGCAGTGGCCTCAGTCCATGCAGGGCTTCGCCCATAGTAGTTTCTGGGCAGTGGCCTCAGTCCATGAAGGGCTTCGCCCATAGTAGATTCTCTGCACTGGCCTCAGTCCATGAAGGGCTTCGCCCATAGTAGATTCTCTACACTGGTCTCAGTCCATGAAGGGCTTCGCCCATAGTAGATTCTCTACACTGACCACAGTCCATGAACGGCTTCGCCCATAGTAGATTCTGGACAGTGGCCTCAGTTCATGAAGGGCTTCGCCCATTGTAGTTTCTGGACAGTGGCCTCAGTCCATGAAGTTCTTCGCCCAGAGTAGTTTCTGGACAGTGACCACAGCCCATGAAGGGCTTCGCCCATAGTAGTTTCTGGGCAGTGGCCTCAGTCCATGAAGGGCTTCGCCCATAGTAGATTCTCTGCACTGGCCTCAGTCCATGAAGGGTTTCGCCCATAGTAGATTCTCTATGCTGGCCTCAGTCCATGAAGGGCTTCGCCCATAGTAGATTCTCTACACTGGCCATAGTCCATGAATTGCTTCGCCCATAGTAGATTCTCTGCACTGGCCTCAGTCCATGAAGGGCTTCGCCCATAGTAGATTCTCTACACTGACCACAGTCCATGAACGGCTTCGCCCATAGTAGATGCTGGACAGTGGCCTCAGTTCATGAAGGGCTTCGCCCATTGTAGTTTCTGGACAGTGGCCTCAGTCCATGAAGTTCTTCGCCCAGAGTAGTTTCTGGACAGTGACCACAGCCCATGAAGGGATTCGCCCATAGTAGTTTCTGGGCAGTGGCCTCAGTCCATGAAGGGCTTCGCCCATAGTAGATTCTCTACACTGGCCAGAGTCCATTAAGGGTTTCGCCCATAGTAGTTTCTGGACAGTGGCCTCAGTCCATGAAGTTCTTCGCCCAGAGTAGTTTCTGGACAGTGACCACAGCCCATGAAGGGATTCGCCCATAGTAGTTTCTGGGCAGTGGCCTCAGTCCATGAAGGGCTTCGCCCATAGTAGATTCTCTGCACTGGCCTCAGTCCATGAAGGGCTTCGCCCATAGTAGATTCTCTACACTGGCCTCAGTCCATGAAGGGCTTCGCCCATAGTAGATTGTCTACACTGACCACAGTCCATGAACGGCTTCGCCCATAGTAGATTCTGGACAGTGGCCTCAGTTCATGAAGGGCTTCGCCCATTGTAGTTTCTGGACAGTGGCCTCAGTCCATGAAGTTCTTCGCCCAGAGTAGTTTCTGGACAGTGACCACAGCCCATGAAGGGCTTCGCCCATAGTAGTTTCTGGGCAGTGGGCTCAGTCCATGAATTGCTTCGCCCATAGTAGATTCTCTGCACTGGCCTCAGTCCATGAAGGGCTAAGCCCATAGTAGATTCTCTACACTGGCCATAGTCCATGAAGGGCTTCGCCCATAGTAGTTTCTGGGCAGTGGCCTCAGTCCATGAAGGGCTTCGCCCATAGTAGATTCTCTGCACTGGCCTCAGTCCATGAAGGGCTTCGCCCATAGTAGATTCTCTACACTGGCCTCAGTCCATGAAGGGCTTCGCCCATAGTAGATTCTGGACAGTGGCCTCAGTTCATGAAGGGCTTCGCCCATTGTAGTTTCTGGACAGTGGCCTCAGTCCATGAAGTTCTTCGCCCAGAGTAGTTTCTGGACAGTGACCACAGCCCATGAAGGGCTTCGCCCATAGTAGCTTCTGGGCAGTGGCCTCAGTCCATGAAGGGCTTCGCCCATAGTAGATTCTCTGCACTGGCCTCAGTCCATGAAGGGCTTCGCCCATAGTAGATTCTCTACACTGGCCTCAGTCCATGAAGGGCTTCGACCATAGTAGATTCTCTACACTGACCACAGTCCATGAACGGCTTCGCCCATAGTAGATTCTGGACAGTGGCCTCAGTTCATGAAGGGCTTCGGCCATTGTAGTTTCTGGACAGTGGCCTCAGTCCATGAAGTTCTTCGCCCAGAGTAGTTTCTGGACAGTGACCACAGCCCATGAAGGGCTTCGCCCATAGAAGCTTCTGGGCAGTGGCCTCAGTCCATGAAGGGCTTCGCCCATAGTAGATTCTCTACACCCGCCACAGTCCATGAAGGGCTTCGCCCATAGTAGTTTCTAGGCAGTGGCCTCAGTCCATGAAGGGCTTCGCCCATAGTAGATTCTCTGCACTGGCCTCAGTACATGAGGGGCTTCGCCCATAGTAGATTCTCTGCACTGGCCTCAGTCCATAAAGGGTTTCGCCCATAGTAGATTCTCTATGCTGGCCTCAGTCCATGAAGGGCTTCGCCCATAGTAGCTTCTCTGCACTGGCCTCAGTCCATGAAGGGCTAAGCCCATAGTAGATTCTCTACACTGGCCATAGTCCATGAAGGGCTTCGCCCATAGTAGTTTCTGAGCAGTGGCCTCAGTCCATGAAGGGGTTCGCCCATAGTAGATTCTCTACACTGGCCACAGTCCATGAAGGGCTTCGCCCATAGTAGATTATCTATGCTGGCCACAGTCCATGAAGGGCTTCGCCCATAGTAGATTCTCTACACTGGCCATAGTCCATGAATTGCTTCGCCCATAGTAGCTTCTGGGCAGTGGCCTCAGTCCATGAAGGGCTTCGCCCATAGTAGATTCTCTGCACTGGCCTCAGTACATGAAGGGCTTCGCCCATAGTAGATTCTCTGCACTGGCCTCAGTCCATGAAGGGTTTCGCCCATAGTAGATTCTCTA
This sequence comes from Eristalis pertinax, assembly GCA_907269125.1. NCBI lineage: Eukaryota > Metazoa > Arthropoda > Insecta > Diptera > Syrphidae > Eristalis > Eristalis pertinax. Next base: position 103,635,530 of record OU026145.1, on the reverse strand, counting down.
TGCTGGCCTCAGTCCATGAAGGGCTTCGCCTATAGTAGATTCTCTGTACTGGCCTCGGTCCATGAAGGGCTAAGCCCATAGTAGATTCTCTACACTGGCCATAGTCCATGAAGGGCTTCGCCCAGAGTAGTTTCTGGACAGTGACCACAGCCCATGAAGGGCTTCGCCCATAGTAGCTTCTGGGCAGTGGCCTCAGTCCATGAAGGACTTCGCCCATAGTAGATTCTCTACACTGACCACAGTCCATGAACGGCTTCGCCCATAGTAGATTCTGGACAGTGGCCTCAGTTCATGAAGGGCTTCGCCCATTGTAGTTTCTGGACAGTGGCCTCAGTCCATGAAGTTCTTCGCCCAGAGTAGTTTCTGGACAGTGACCACAGCCCATGAAGGGCTTCGCCCATAGTAGCTTCTGGGCAGTGGCCTCAGTCCATGAAGGGCTTCGCCCATAGTAGATTCTCTACACTGACCACAGTCCATGAAGGGCTTCGCCCATAGTAGTTTCTAGGCAGTGGCCTCAGTCCATGAAGGGCTTCGCCCATAGTAGATTCTCTGCACTGGCCTCAGTACATGAGGGGCTTCGCCCATAGTAGATTCTCTGCACTGGCCTCAGTCCATGAAGGGTTTCGCCCATAGTAGATTCTCTATGCTGGCCTCAGTCCAGGAAGGGCTTCGCCCATAGTAGATTCTCTGCACTGGCCTCAGTCCATGAAGGGCTAAGCCCATAGTAGATTCTCTACACTGGCCATAGTCCATGAAGGGCTTCGCCCATAGTAGATTCTCTACACTGGCCATAGTCCATGAATTGCTTCGCCCATAGTAGATTCTCTGCACTGGCCTCAGTCCATGAAGGGCTAAGCCCATAGTAGGTTCTCTACACTGGCCATAGCCCATGAAGGGCTTCGCCCATAGTAGTTTCTGGGCAGTGGCCTCAGTCCATGAAGGGCTTCGCCCATAGTAAATTCTCTGCACTGGCCTCAGTACATGAAGGGCTTCGCCCATAGTAGATTCTCTGCACTGGCCTCAGTCCATGAAGGGTTTCGCCCATAGTAGATTCTCTATGCTGGCCTCAGTCCATGAAGGGCTTCGCCTATAGTAGATTCTCTGCACTGGCCTCGGTCCATGAAGGGCTAAGCCCATAGTAGATTCTCTACACTGGCCATAGTCCATGAAGGGCTTCGCCCAGAGTAGTTTCTGGACAGTGACCACAGCCCATGAAGGGCTTCGCCCATAGTAGTTTCTCGGCAGTGGCCTCAGTCCATGAAGTGGTTTGCCCATAGTAGATTCTCTATGCTGGCCACAGTCCATGAAGGGCTTCGCCCATAGTAGATTCTCTACACTGGCCATAGTCCATGAATTGCTTCGCCCATAGTAGATTCTCTGCACTGGCCTCAGTCCATGAAGGGCTAAGCCCATAGTAGATTCTCTACACTGGCCATAGTCCATGAAGGGCTTCGCCCAGAGTAGTTTCTGGACAGTGACCACAGCCCATGAAGGGCTTCGCCCATTGTAGCTTCTGGGCAGTGGCCTCAGTTCATGAAGGGCTTCGCCCATTGTAGTTTCTGGACAGTGGCCTCAGTCCATGAAGTTCTTCGCCCAGAGTAGTTTCTGGACAGTGACCACAGCCCATGAAGGGCTTCGCCCATAGTAGCTTCTGGGCAGTGGCCTCAGTCCATGAAGGGCTTCGCCCATAGTAGTTTCTGGACAGTGGCCTCAGTCCATGAAGTTCTTCGCCCAGAGTAGTTTCTGGACAGTGACCACAGCCCATGAAGGGCTTCGCCCATAGTAGCTTCTGGGCAGTGGCCTCAGTCCATGAAGGGCTTCGCCCATAGTAGATTCTCTACACTGACCACAGTCCATGAAGGGCTTCGCCCATAGTAGTTTCTAGGCAGTGGCCTCAGTCCATGAAGGGCTTCGCCCATAGTAGATTCTCTGCACTGGCCTCAGTACATGAGGGGCTTCGCCCATAGTAGATTCTCTGCACTGGCCTCAGTCCATGAAGGGTTTCGCCCATAGTAGATTCTCTATGCTGGCCTCAGTCCAGGAAGGGCTTCGCCCATAGTAGATTCTCTGCACTGGCCTCAGTCCATGAAGGGCTAAGCCCATAGTAGATTCTCTACACTGGCCATAGTCCATGAAGGGCTTCGCCCATAGTAGTTTCTGGGCAGTGGCCTCAGTCCATGAAGGGGTTCGCCCATAGTAGATTCTCTACACTGGCCACAGTCCATGAAGGGCTTCGCCCATAGTAGATTATCTATGCTGGCCACAGTCCATGAAGGGCTTCGCCCATGGTAGATTCTCTACACTGGCCATAGTCCATGAATTGCTTCGCCCATAGTAGATTCTCTGCACTGGCCTCAGTCCATGAAGGGCTAAGCCCATAGTAGATTCTCTACACTGGCCATAGTCCATGAAGGGCTTCGCCCATAGTAGTTTCTGGGCAGTGGCCTCAGTCCATGAAGGGCTTCGCCCATAGTAGATTCTCTGCACTGGCCTCAGTACATGAAGGGCTTCGCCCATAGTAGATTCTCTGCACTGGCCTCAGTCCATGAAGGGTTTCGCCCATAGTAGATTCTCTATGCTGGCCTCAGTCCATGAAGGGCTTCGCCTATAGTAGATTCTCTGCACTGGCCTCGGTCCATGAAGGGCTAAGCCCATAGTAGATTCTCTACACTGGCCATAGTCCATGAAGGGCTTCGCCCAGAGTAGTTTCTGGACAGTGACCACAGCCCATGAAGGGCTTCGCCCATAGTAGTTTCTCGGCAGTGGCCTCAGTCCATGAAGTGGTTTGCCCATAGTAGATTCTCTATGCTGGCCACAGTCCATGAAGGGCTTCGCCCATAGTAGATTCTCTACACTGGCCATAGTCCATGAATTGCTTCGCCCATAGTAGATTCTCTGCACTGGCCTCAGTCCATGAAGGGCTAAGCCCATAGTAGATTCTCTACACTGGCCATAGTCCATGAAGGGCTTCGCCCAGAGTAGTTTCTGGACAGTGACCACAGCCCATGAAGGGCTTCGCCCATAGTAGTTTCTCGGCAGTGGCCTCAGTCCATGAAGTGGTTTGCCCATAGTAGATTCTCTATGCTGGCCTCAGTCCATAAAGGGCTTCGCCCATAGTAGATTCTGGACAGTGGCCTCAGTCCATAAAATTCTTCGCCCAGAGTAGTTTCTGGACAGTGACCACAGCCCATGAAGGGCTTCGCCCATAGTAGTTTCTGGGCAGTGGCCTCAGTCCATGAAGGGTTTCGCCCATAGTAGATTCTCTACACTGGCCTCAGTCCATGAAGGGCTTCGCCTATAGTAGATTCTCTGCACTGGCCTCGGTCCATGAAGGGCTAAGCCCATAGTAGATTCTCTACACTGGCCATAGTCCATGAAGGGCTTCGCCCAGAGTAGTTTCTGGACAGTGACCACAGCCCATGAAGGGCTTCGCCCATAGTAGTTTCTCGGCAGTGGCCTCAGTCCATGAAGTGGTTTGCCCATAGTAGATTCTCTATGCTGGCCTCAGTCCATAAAGGGCTTCGCCCATAGTAGATTCTGGACAGTGGCCTCAGTCCATAAAATTCTTCGCCCAGAGTAGTTTCTGGACAGTGACCACAGCCCATGAAGGGCTTCGCCCATAGTAGTTTCTGGGCAGTGGCCTCAGTCCATGAAGGGTTTCGCCCATAGTAGATTCTCTACACTGGCCTCAGTCCATGAAGGGCTTCGCCTATAGTAGATTCTCTGCACTGGCCTCGGTCCATGAAGGGCTAAGCCCATAGTAGATTCTCTACACTGGCCATAGTCCATGAAGGGCTTCGCCCAGAGTAGTTTCTGGACAGTGACCACAGCCCATGAAGGGCTTCGCCCATAGTAGTTTCTCGGCAGTGGCCTCAGTCCATGAAGTGGTTTGCCCATAGTAGATTCTCTATGCTGGCCACAGTCCATGAAGGGCTTCGCCCATAGTAGATTCTCTACACTGGCCATAGTCCATGAATTGCTTCGCCCATAGTAGATTCTCTGCACTGGCCTCAGTCCATGAAGGGCTAAGCCCATAGTAGATTCTCTACACTGGCCATAGTCCATGAAGGGCTTCGCCCAGAGTAGTTTCTGGACAGTGACCACAGCCCATGAAGGGCTTCGCCCATAGTAGTTTCTCGGCAGTGGCCTCAGTCCATGAAGTGGTTTGCCCATAGTAGATTCTCTATGCTGGCCTCAGTCCATAAAGGGCTTCGCCCATAGTAGATTCTGGACAGTGGCCTCAGTCCATAAAATTCTTCGCCCAGAGTAGTTTCTGGACAGTGACCACAGCCCATGAAGGGCTTCGCCCATAGTAGTTTCTGGGCAGTGGCCTCAGTCCATGAAGGGTTTCGCCCATAGTAGATTCTCTACACTGGCCTCAGTCCATGAAGGGCTTCGCCCATAGTAGATGCTCTGCACTGGCCTCAGTCCATGAAGGGCTTCGCCAATAGTAGATTCTCTACACTGGCCATAGTCCATGAATTGCTTCGCCCATAGTAGATTCTCTGCACTGGCCTCAGTCCATGGAGGGCTAAGCCCATAGTAGATTCTCTACACTGGCCTCAGTCCATAAAGGGCTAAGCCCATAGTAGATTCTCTACACTGGCCATAGTCCATGAAGGGCTTCGCCCATAGTAGTTTCTGGGCAGTGGCCTCAGTCCATGAAGGGGTTCGCCCATAGTAGATTCTCTACACTGGCCATAGTCCATGAAGGGCTTCGCCCATAGTAGTTTCTGGGCAGTGGCCTTAGTCTATGAAGGGGTTCGCCCATAGTAGATTCTCTGCACTGGCCTCAGTCCATGAAGGGTTTCGCCCATATTAGATTCTCTATGCTGGCCTCAATCCATAAAGGGCTTCGCCCATAGTAGATTCTCTACACTGGCCACAGCCCATGAAGGGCTTCGCCCATAGTAGATTCTGGACAGTGGCAGCAGTCCATGAAGGGCTTCGCCCATAGTAGTTTCTGGAAAGTGACCTCAGTCCATGAAGGGTTTCGCCCATAGTAGTTTCTGGACAGTGGCCTCAGTCCATGAAGGGGTTCGCCCATAGTAGATTCTCTATGCTGGCCTCAGTCCATAAAGGGCTTCGCCCATAGTAGATTCTCTACACTGGCCACAGTCCATGAAGGGCTTCGCCCATAGTAGATTCTGGACAGTGGCCGCAGTCCATGAAGGGCTTCGCCCATAGTAGTTTCTGGAAAGTGGCCTCAGTCCATGAAGGGCTTCGCCCATAGTAGCTTCTGGAAAGTGGCCTCAGTCCATGAAGGGCTTCGCCCATAGTAGTTTCTGGACAGTGGCCTCAGCCCATGAAGTTCTTCGGCCACATAGTAGTTTCTGGGCAGTGGCCTCAGTCCATGAAGGGTTTCGCCCATAGTAGTTTCTGGGCAGTGGCCTCAGTCCATGAAGGGCTTCGCCCATAGTAGATTCTCTACACTGGCCATAGTCCATGAAGAGCTTCGCCCATAGTAGTTTCAGGGCAGTGGCCTCAGTCCATGCAGGGCTTCGCCCATAGTAGTTTCTGGGCAGTGGCCTCAGTCCATGAAGGGCTTCGCCCATAGTAGATTCTCTGCACTGGCCTCAGTCCATGAAGGGTTTCGCCCGTAGTAGATTCTCTATGCTGGCCTCAGTCCATGAAGGGCTTCGCCCATAGTAGATTATCTATGCTGGCCACAGTCCATGAAGTTCTTCGCCCACAGTAGTTTCTGGACAGTGACCACAGCCCATGAAGGGCTTCGCCCATAGTAGTTTCTCGGCAGTGGCCTCAGTCCATGAAATGGTTCGCCCATAGTAGATTCTCTATGCTGGCCGCAGTCCATGAAGGGCTTCGCCCATAGTAGTTTCTGGGCAGTGGCCTCAGTCCATGAAGGGTTTCGCCCATAGTAGTTTCTGGGCAGTGGCCTCAGTCCATGAAGGGCCTCGCCCATAGTAGATTCTCTGCACTGGCCTCAGTCCATGAAGGGCTTCGCCCATAGTAGATTCTCTGCACTGGCCTCAGTCCATGAAGGGCTTCGCCCATAGTAGATTCTCTGCACTGGCCTCAGTCCATGAAGGGCTTCGCCCATAGTAGATTCTCCACACTGGCCATAGTCCATGAATTGCTTCGCCCATAGTAGATTCTCTGCACTGGCCTCAGTCCATGAAGGGCTGAGCCCATAGTAGATTCTCTACACTGGCCACAGTCCATGAAGGGCTTCGCCCATAGTAGTTTCTGGGCAGTGGCCTCAGTCCATGAAGGGCTTCGCCCATAGTAGATTCTCTGCACTGGCCTCAGTCCATGAAGGGCTTCGCCCATAGTAGATTCTCTGCACTGGCCTCAGTCCATGAAGGGCTTCGCCCATAGTAGATTCTCTACACTGGCCATAGTCCATGAATTGCTTCGCCCATAGTAGATTCTCTGCACTGGCCTCAGTCCATGAAGGGCTGAGCCCATAGTAGATTCTCTACACTGGCCTCAGTCCATGAAGGGTTTCGCCCATAGTAGATTCTCTATGCTGGCCTCAATCCATAAAGGGCTTCGCCCATAGTAGATTCTCTACACTGGCCACAGTCCATGAAGGGCTTCGCCCATAGTAGATTCTCTGAACTGGCCTCAGTCCATGAAGGGCTTCGCCCATAGTAGATTCTCTGCACTGGCCTCAGTCCATGAAGGGCTTCGCCCATAGTAGATTCTCTACACTGGCCATAGTCCATGAATTGCTTCGCCCATAGTAGATTCTCTGCACTGGCCTCAGTCCATGAAGGGCTGAGCCCATAGTAGATTCTCTACACTGGCCATAGTCCATGAAGGGCTTCGCCCATAGTAGTTTCTGGGCAGTGGCCTCAGTCCATGAAGGGCCTCGCCCATAGTAGATTCTCTGCACTGGCCTCAGTCCATGAAGGGTTTCGCCCATAGTAGATTCTCCATGCTGGCCTCAATCCATAAAGGGCTTCGTCCATAGTAGATTCTCTACACTGGCCACAGTCCATGAAGGGCTTCGCCCGTAGTAGTTTCTGGACAGTGGCCTCAGTCCATGAGGGGGTTCGCCCATAGTAGATTCTCTATGCTGGCCTCAGTCCATAAAATGCTTCGCCCATAGTAGATTCTCTACACTGGAAACAGTCCATGAAGGGCTTCGTCCATAGTAGATTCTGGACAGTGGCCTCAGCCCATGAAGGGCTTCGCCCATAGTAGTTTCTGGACAGTGGCCTCAGTCCATGAAATTCTTCGCCCAGAGTAGTTTCTGGGCAGTGGCCTCAGTCCATGAAGGGTTTCGCCCATAGTAGTTTCTGGGCAGTGGCCTCAGTCCATGAAGGGCTTCGCCCATAGTAGATTCTCTACACTGGCCATAGTCTATGAATTGCTTTGCCCATAGTAGATTTTCTGCACTGGCCTCAGTCCATGAAGGGCTTCGCCCATAGTAGTTTCTGGGCAGTGGCCTCAGTCCATGAAGGGTTTCGCCTATAGTAGTTTCTGGGCAGTGGCCTCAGTCCATGAAGGGCTTCGCCCATAGTAGATTCTCTGCACTGGCCTCAGTACATGAAGGGCTTCGCCCATAGTAGATTCTCTACAATGGCCTCAGTCCATGAAGGGCTTCGCCCATAGTAGACTCTGCACTAGCCTCAGTCCATGAAGGGCTTCGCCCATAGTAGATTCTCTACACTGGCCATAGTCCATGAATTGCTTTGCCCATAGTAGATTCTCTGCACTGGCCTCAGTCCATGAAGGGCTAAGCCCATAGTAGATTCTCTACACTGGCCATGGTCCATGAAGGGCTTCGCCCATAGTAGTTTCTGGGCAGTGGCCTTAGTCCATGAAGGGCTTGGCCAATAGTAGATTCTCTGCACTGGCCTCAGTCCATGAAGGGCTTCGCCCATAGTAGATTCTCTACACTGGCCATAGTCCATGAAGGGCTTCGCCCATAGTAGATTCTCTATGCTGGCCTCAGTCCATAAAATGCTTCGCCCATAGTAGATTCTCTACACTGGAAACAGTCCATGAAGGGCTTCGTCCATAGTAGATTCTGGGCAGTGTCCTCAGTCCATGCAGGGCTTCGCCCATAGTAGATTCTCTGCACTGGCCTCAGTCCATGAAGGGTTTCGTCCATAGTAGATTCTCTATGCTGGCCACAGTCCATGAAGGGCTTCGCCCATAGTAGATTATCTATGCTGGCCACAGTCCATGAAGGGCTTCGCCCATAGTAGACTCTGCACTGGCCTCAGTCCATGAAGGGCTTCGCCCATAGTAGATTATCTATGCTGGCCACAGTCCATGAAGTTCTTCGCCCACAGTAGTTTCTGGACAGTGACCACAGCCCATGAAGGGCTTCGCCCATAGTAGTTTCTCGGCAGTGGCCTCAGTCCATGAAATGGTTCGCCCATAGTAGATTCTCTATGCTGGCCGCAGTCCATGAAGGGCTTCGCCCATAGTAGTTTCTGGGCAGTGGCCTCAGTCCATGAAGGGTTTCGCCCATAGTAGTTTCTGGGCAGTGGCCTCAGTCCATGAAGGGCCTCGCCCATAGTAGATTCTCTGCACTGGCCTCAGTCCATGAAGGGCTTCGCCCATAGTAGATTCTCTGCACTGGCCTCAGTCCATGAAGGGCTTCGCCCATAGTAGATTCTCTGCACTGGCCTCAGTCCATGAAGGGCTTCGCCCATAGTAGATTCTCCACACTGGCCATAGTCCATGAATTGCTTCGCCCATAGTAGATTCTCTGCACTGGCCTCAGTCCATGAAGGGCTGAGCCCATAGTAGATTCTCTGCACTGGCCATAGTCCATGAAGGGCTTCGCCCATAGTAGTTTCTGGGCAGTGGCCTCAGTCCATGAAGGGCTTCGCCCATAGTAGATTCTCTGCACTGGCCTCAGTCCATGAAGGGCTTCGCCCATAGTAGATTCTCTGCACTGGCCTCAGTCCATGAAGGGCTTCGCCCATAGTAGATTCTCTACACTGGCCATAGTCCATGAATTGCTTCGCCCATAGTAGATTCTCTGCACTGGCCTCAGTCCATGAAGGGCTGAGCCCATAGTAGATTCTCTACACTGGCCTCAGTCCATGAAGGGTTTCGCCCATAGTAGATTCTCTATGCTGGCCTCAATCCATAAAGGGCTTCGCCCATAGTAGATTCTCTACACTGGCCACAGTCCATGAAGGGCTTCGCCCATAGTAGATTCTCTGAACTGGCCTCAGTCCATGAAGGGCTTCGCCCATAGTAGATTCTCTGCACTGGCCTCAGTCCATGAAGGGCTTCGCCCATAGTAGATTCTCTACACTGGCCATAGTCCATGAATTGCTTCGCCCATAGTAGATTCTCTGCACTGGCCTCAGTCCATGAAGGGCTGAGCCCATAGTAGATTCTCTACACTGGCCATAGTCCATGAAGGGCTTCGCCCATAGTAGTTTCTGGGCAGTGGCCTCAGTCCATGAAGGGCCTCGCCCATAGTAGATTCTCTGCACTGGCCTCAGTCCATGAAGGGTTTCGCCCATAGTAGATTCTCCATGCTGGCCTCAATCCATAAAGGGCTTCGTCCATAGTAGATTCTCTACACTGGCCACAGTCCATGAAGGGCTTCGCCCGTAGTAGTTTCTGGACAGTGGCCTCAGTCCATGAGGGGGTTCGCCCATAGTAGATTCTCTATGCTGGCCTCAGTCCATAAAATGCTTCGCCCATAGTAGATTCTCTACACTGGAAACAGTCCATGAAGGGCTTCGTCCATAGTAGATTCTGGACAGTGGCCTCAGCCCATGAAGGGCTTCGCCCATAGTAGTTTCTGGACAGTGGCCTCAGTCCATGAAATTCTTCGCCCAGAGTAGTTTCTGGGCAGTGGCCTCAGTCCATGAAGGGTTTCGCCCATAGTAGTTTCTGGGCAGTGGCCTCAGTCCATGAAGGGCTTCGCCCATAGTAGATTCTCTACACTGGCCATAGTCTATGAATTGCTTTGCCCATAGTAGATTTTCTGCACTGGCCTCAGTCCATGAAGGGCTTCGCCCATAGTAGTTTCTGGGCAGTGGCCTCAGTCCATGAAGGGTTTCGCCTATAGTAGTTTCTGGGCAGTGGCCTCAGTCCATGAAGGGCTTCGCCCATAGTAGATTCTCTGCACTGGCCTCAGTACATGAAGGGCTTCGCCCATAGTAGATTCTCTACAATGGCCTCAGTCCATGAAGGGCTTCGCCCATAGTAGACTCTGCACTAGCCTCAGTCCATGAAGGGCTTCGCCCATAGTAGATTCTCTACACTGGCCATAGTCCATGAATTGCTTTGCCCATAGTAGATTCTCTGCACTGGCCTCAGTCCATGAAGGGCTAAGCCCATAGTAGATTCTCTACACTGGCCATGGTCCATGAAGGGCTTCGCCCATAGTAGTTTCTGGGCAGTGGCCTTAGTCCATGAAGGGCTTGGCCAATAGTAGATTCTCTGCACTGGCCTCAGTCCATGAAGGGCTTCGCCCATAGTAGATTCTCTACACTGGCCATAGTCCATGAAGGGCTTCGCCCATAGTAGATTCTCTATGCTGGCCTCAGTCCATAAAATGCTTCGCCCATAGTAGATTCTCTACACTGGAAACAGTCCATGAAGGGCTTCGTCCATAGTAGATTCTGGGCAGTGTCCTCAGTCCATGCAGGGCTTCGCCCATAGTAGTTTCTGGGCAGTGGCCTCAGTCCATGAAGGGCTTCGCCCATAGTAGATTCTCTGCACTGGCCTCAGTCCATGAAGGGCTTCGCCCATAGTAGATTCTCTGCACTGGCCTCAGTCCATGAAGGGCTTCGCCCATAGTAGATTCTCCACACTGGCCATAGTCCATGAATTGCTTCGCCCATAGTAGATTCTCTGCACTGGCCTCAGTCCATGAAGGGCTGAGCCCATAGTAGATTCTCTACACTGGCCATAGTCCATGAAGGGCTTCGCCCATAGTAGTTTCTGGGCAGTGGCCTCAGTCCATGAAGGGCTTCGCCCATAGTAGATTCTCTGCACTGGCCTCAGTCCATGAAGGGCTTCGCCCATAGTAGTTTCTGGGCAGTGGCCTCAGTCCATGAAGGGTTTCGCCCATAGTAGTTTCTGGGCAGTGGCCTCAGTCCATGAAGGGCCTCGCCCATAGTAGATTCTCTGCACTGGCCTCAGTCCATGAAGGGCTTCGCCCATAGTAGATTCTCTGCACTGGCCTCAGTCCATGAAGGGCTTCGCCCATAGTAGATTCTCTGCACTGGCCTCAGTCCATGAAGGGCTTCGCCCATAGTAGATTCTCCACACTGGCCATAGTCCATGAATTGCTTCGCCCATAGTAGATTCTCTGCACTGGCCTCAGTCCATGAAGGGCTGAGCCCATAGTAGATTCTCTGCACTGGCCTCAGTCCATGAAGGGCTTCGCCCATAGTAGTTTCTGGGCAGTGGCCTCAGTCCATGAAGGGCTTCGCCCATAGTAGATTCTCTGCACTGGCCTCAGTCCATGAAGGGCTTCGCCCATAGTAGATTCTCTGCACTGGCCTCAGTCCATGAAGGGCTTCGCCCATAGTAGATTCTCTACACTGGCCATAGTCCATGAATTGCTTCGCCCATAGTAGATTCTCTGCACTGGCCTCAGTCCATGAAGGGCTGAGCCCATAGTAGATTCTCTACACTGGCCTCAGTCCATGAAGGGTTTCGCCCATAGTAGATTCTCTATGCTGGCCTCAATCCATAAAGGGCTTCGCCCATAGTAGATTCTCTACACTGGCCACAGTCCATGAAGGGCTTCGCCCATAGTAGATTCTCTGAACTGGCCTCAGTCCATGAAGGGCTTCGCCCATAGTAGATTCTCTGCACTGGCCTCAGTCCATGAAGGGCTTCGCCCATAGTAGATTCTCTACACTGGCCATAGTCCATGAATTGCTTCGCCCATAGTAGATTCTCTGCACTGGCCTCAGTCCATGAAGGGCTGAGCCCATAGTAGATTCTCTACACTGGCCATAGTCCATGAAGGGCTTCGCCCATAGTAGTTTCTGGGCAGTGGCCTCAGTCCATGAAGGGCCTCGCCCATAGTAGATTCTCTGCACTGGCCTCAGTCCATGAAGGGTTTCGCCCATAGTAGATTCTCCATGCTGGCCTCAATCCATAAAGGGCTTCGTCCATAGTAGATTCTCTACACTGGCCACAGTCCATGAAGGGCTTCGCCCGTAGTAGTTTCTGGACAGTGGCCTCAGTCCATGAGGGGGGTTCGCCCATAGTAGATTCTCTATGCTGGCCTCAGTCCATAAAATGCTTCGCCCATAGTAGATTCTCTACACTGGAAACAGTCCATGAAGGGCTTCGTCCATAGTAGATTCTGGACAGTGGCCTCAGCCCATGAAGGGCTTCGCCCATAGTAGTTTCTGGACAGTGGCCTCAGTCCATGAAATTCTTCGCCCAGAGTAGTTTCTGGGCAGTGGCCTCAGTCCATGAAGGGTTTCGCCCATAGTAGTTTCTGGGCAGTGGCCTCAGTCCATGAAGGGCTTCGCCCATAGTAGATTCTCTACACTGGCCATAGTCTATGAATTGCTTTGCCCATAGTAGATTTTCTGCACTGGCCTCAGTCCATGAAGGGCTTCGCCCATAGTAGTTTCTGGGCAGTGGCCTCAGTCCATGAAGGGTTTCGCCTATAGTAGTTTCTGGGCAGTGGCCTCAGTCCATGAAGGGCTTCGCCCATAGTAGATTCTCTGCACTGGCCTCAGTACATGAAGGGCTTCGCCCATAGTAGATTCTCTACAATGGCCTCAGTCCATAAAGGGCTTCGCCCATAGTAGACTCTGCACTAGCCTCAGTCCATGAAGGGCTTCGCCCATAGTAGATTCTCTACACTGGCCATAGTCCATGAATTGCTTTGCCCATAGTAGATTCTCTGCACTGGCCTCAGTCCATGAAGGGCTAAGCCCATAGTAGATTCTCTACACTGGCCATGGTCCATGAAGGGCTTCGCCCATAGTAGTTTCTGGGCAGTGGCCTTAGTCCATGAAGGGCTTGGCCAATAGTAGATTCTCTGCACTGGCCTCAGTCCATGAAGGGCTTCGCCCATAGTAGATTCTCTACACTGGCCATAGTCCATGAAGGGCTTCGCCCATAGTAGATTCTCTATGCTGGCCTCAGTCCATAAAATGCTTCGCCCATAGTAGATTCTCTACACTGGAAACAGTCCATGAAGGGCTTCGCCCATAGTAGATTCTCTGCACTGGCCTCAGTCCATGAAGGGTTTCGTCCATAGTAGATTCTCTATGCTGGCCACAGTCCATGAAGGGCTTCGCCCATAGTAGATTATCTATGCTGGCCACAGTCCATGAAGGGCTTCGCCCATAGTAGACTCTGCACTGGCCTCAGTCCATGAAGGGCTTCGCCCATAGTAGATTCTCTACACTGGCCATAGTCCATGAATTGCTTTGCCCATAGTAGATTCTCTGCACTGGCCTCAGTCCATGAAGGGCTAAGCCCATAGTAGATTCTCTACACTGGCCATAGTCCATGAAGGGCTTCGCCCATAGTAGTTTCTGGGCAGTCGCCTTAGTCCATGAAGGGCTTGGCCAATAGTAGATTCTCTGCACTGGCCTCAGTCCATGAAGGGCTTCGCCTATAGTAGATTCTCTACACTGGCCATAGTCCATGAAGGGCTTCGTCCATAGTAGATTCTGGGCAGTGGCCTCAGTCCATGCAGGGCTTCGCCCATAGTAGTTTCTGGGCAGTGGCCTCAGTCCATGAAGGGCTTCGCCCATAGTAGATTCTCTGCACTGGCCTCAGTCCATGAAGGGTTTCGTCCATAGTAGATTCTCTATGCTGGCCACAGTCCATGAAGGGCTTCGCCCATAGTAGATTCTCTATGCTGGCCTCAGTCCATAAAATGCTTCGCCCATAGTAGATTCTCTACACTGGAAACAGTCCATGAAGGGCTTCGTCCATAGTAGATTCTGGACAGTGGCCTCAGCCCATGAAGGGCTTCGCCCATAGTAGCTTCTGGACAGTGGCCTCAGTCCATGAAATTCTTCGCCCAGAGTAGTTTCTGGGCAGTGGCCTCAGTCCATGAAGGGTTTCGCCCATAGTAGTTTCTGGACAGTGACCACAGCCCATGAAGGGCTTCGCCCATAGTAGTTTCTGGGCAGTGGCCTCAGTCCATGAAGGGCTTCGCCCATAGTAGTTTCTGGGCAGTGGCCTCAGTCCATGAAGGGCTTCGCCCATAGTAGTTTCTGGGCAGCGGCCTCAGTCCATGAAGGGTTTCGCCTATAGTAGTTTCTGGGCAGTGGCCTCAGTCCATGAAGGGCTTCGCCCATAGTAGATTATCTATGCTGGCCACAGTCCATGAAGTTCTTCGCCCAGAGTAGTTTCTGGACAGTGACCACAGCCCATGAAGGGCTTCGCCCATAGTAGTTTCTGGGCAGTGGCCTCAGTCCATGAAGGGCTTCGCCCATAGTAGTTTCTGGGCAGTGGCCTCAGTCCATGAAGGGCTTCGCCCATAGTAGTTTCTGGGCAGTGGCCTCAGTCCATGAAGGGTTTCGCCTATAGTAGTTTCTGGGCAGTGGCCTCAGTCCATGAAGGGCTTCGCTCATAGTAGATTCTCTGCACAGGCCTCAGTCCATGAAGGGTTCGCCCATAGTAGATTCACTGCACTGGCCTCAGTCCTTGAAGAGTTTCGCCCATAGCAGATTCTCTATGCTGGCCTCAGTCCATGAAGGGCTTCGCCCATAGTAGATTCTCTGCACTGGCCTCAGTCCATGAAGGGCTAAGCCCATAGTAGATTCTCTATACTGGCCATAGTCCATGAAGGGCTTCGCCCATAGTAGTTTCTGGGCAGCGGCCTCAGTCCATGAAGGGGTTCGCCTATAGCAGATTCTCTACACTGGCCACATTCCATGAAGGGCTTCGCCCATAGTAGATTATCTATGCTGCCCACAGTCCATGAAGGGCTTCGCCCATAGTAGATTATCTTTGCTGGCCACAGTCCATGAAGTTCTTTGCCCAGAGTAGTTTCTGGACAGTGACAACAGCCCATGAAAGGCTTCGCCCATAGTAGTTTCTGGGCAGTGGCCTCAGTCCATGAAGGGCTTCGCCCATAGTAGATTCTCTATGCTGGCCTCAGTCCATAAAGGGCTTCGCATATAATAGATTCTCTACACTGGCCACAGTCCAGGAAGGGCTTAGCCCATAGTAGTTTCTGGACAGTGACCTCAGTCCATGAAATGGTTCGCCCATAGTAGATTCTCTATGCTGGCCTCAGTCCATAAAGGGCTTCGCCCATAGTAGATTCTCTACACTGGCCACAGTCCATGAAGGGCTTCACCCATAGTGGATTCTGGACAGTGGCCTCAGTCCATGAAGGGTTTCGCCCGTAGTAGATTCTCTATGCTGGCCTCAGTCCATAAAGGGCTTCGCCCATAGTAGATTCTCTACACTGGCCACAGTCCATGAAGGGCTTCGCCCATAGTAGATTCTCTGCACTGGCCTCAGTCCATGAAGGGCTTCGCCCACAGTAGATTCTCTACATTGGCCACTGTCCAGAAACTACTATGGGCGAAGCCCTTAATGGACTGTGGCCAATGTAGAGAATCTACTGTATGGTCCATGAAGGGGTTCGCCCCTACACTGGCCACAGTCCATGAAGGGCTTCGCCCATAGTAGATTCTGGACAGTGGCCTCAGTCCATGAAGGGCTTCGCCCATAGTAGATTCTCTACACTGGCCATAGTCCATGAATTGCTTTGCCCATAGTAGATTCTCTGCACTGGCCTCAGTCCATGAAGGGCTAAGCCCATAGTAGATTCTCTACACTGGCCATAGTCCATGAAGGGCTTCGCCCATAGTAGTTTCTGGGCAGTCGCCTTAGTCCATGAAGGGCTTGGCCAATAGTAGATTCTCTGCACTGGCCTCAGTCCATGAAGGGCTTCGCCCATAGTAGATTCTCTACACTGGCCATAGTCCATGAAGGGCTTCGTCCATAGTAGATTCTGGGCAGTGGCCTCAGTCCATGCAGGGCTTCGCCCATAGTAGTTTCTGGGCAGTGGCCTCAGTCCATGAAGGGCTTCGCCCATAGTAGATTCTCTGCACTGGCCTCAGTCCATGAAGGGTTTCGTCCATAGCAGATTCTCTATGCTGGCCACAGTCCATGAAGGGCTTCGCCCATAGTAGATTCTCTATGCTGGCCACAGTCCATGAAGGGCTTCGCCCATAGTAGATTCTCTGCACTGGCCTCAGTCCATGAAGGGCTTCGCCCATAGTAGATTCTGGACAGTGGCCTCAGTCCATGAAGGGCTTCGCCCATAGTAGATTCTCTACACTGGAAACAGTCCATGAAGGGCTTCGTCCATAGTAGATTCTGGACAGTGGCCTCAGCCCATGAAGGGCTTCGCCCATAGTAGCTTCTGGACAGTGGCCTCAGTCCATGAAATTCTTCGCCCAGAGTAGTTTCTGGGCAGTGGCCTCAGTCCATGAAGGGTTTCGCCCATAGTAGTTTCTGGACAGTGACCACAGCCCATGAAGGGCTTCGCCCATAGTAGTTTCTGGGCAGTGGCCTCAGTCCATGAAGGGCTTCGCCCATAGTAGTTTCTGGGCAGTGGCCTCAGTCCATGAAGGGCTTCGCCCATAGTAGTTTCTGGGCAGTGGCCTCAGTCCATGAAGGGTTTCGCCTATAGTAGTTTCTGGGCAGTGGCCTCAGTCCATGAAGGGCTTCGCCCATAGTAGATTATCTATGCTGGCCACAGTCCATGAAGTTCTTCGCCCAGAGTAGTTTCTGGACAGTGACCACAGCCCATGAAGGGCTTCGCCCATAGTAGTTTCTGGGCAGTGGCCTCAGTCCATGAAGGGCTTCGCCCATAGTAGTTTCTGGGCAGTGGCCTCAGTCCATGAAGGGCTTCGCCCATAGTAGTTTCTGGGCAGTGGCCTAAGTCCATGAAGGGTTTCGCCTATAGTAGTTTCTGGGCAGTGGCCTCAGTCCATGAAGGGCTTCGCTCATAGTAGATTCTCTGCACAGGCCTCAGTCCATGAAGGGTTCGCCCATAGTAGATTCACTGCACTGGCCTCAGTCCTTGAAGAGTTTCGCCCATAGCAGATTCTCTATGCTGGCCTCAGTCCATGAAGGGCTTCGCCCATAGTAGATTCTCTGCACTGGCCTCAGTCCATGAAGGGCTAAGCCCATAGTAGATTCTCTATACTGGCCATAGTCCATGAAGGGCTTCGCCCATAGTAGTTTCTGGGCAGCGGCCTCAGTCCATGAAGGGGTTCGCCTATAGTAGATTCTCTACACTGGCCACATTCCATGAAGGGCTTCGCCCATAGTAGATTATCTATGCTGGCCACAGTCCATGAAGGGCTTCGCCCATAGTAGATTATCTTTGCTGGCCACAGTCCATGAAGTTCTTTGCCCAGAGTAGTTTCTGGACAGTGACAACAGCCCATGAAGGGCTTCGCCCATAGTAGTTTCTGGGCACAGGCCTCAGTCCATGAAGGGCTTCGCCCATAGTAGATTCTCTATGCTGGCCTCAGTCCATAAAGGGCTTCGCCCATAGTAGATTCTCTGCACTGGCCTCAGTCCATGAAGGGCTAAGCCCATAGTAGATTCTCTATACTGGCCATAGTCCATGAAGGGCTTCGCCCATAGTAGTTTCTGGGCAGCGGCCTCAGTTCATGAAGGGGTTCGCCTATAGTAGATTCTCTACACTGGCCACAGTCCAGGAAGGGCTTAGCCCATAGTAGTTTCTGGACAGTGACCTCAGTCCATGAAATGGTTCGCCCATAGTAGATTCTCTATGCTGGCCTCAGTCCATAAAGGGCTTCGCCCATAGTAGATTCTCTACACTGGCCACAGTCCATGAAGGGCTTCACCCATAGTGGATTCTGGACAGTGGCCTCAGTCCATGAAGGGTTTCGCCCGTAGTAGATTCTCTATGCTGGCCTCAGTCCATAAAGGGCTTCGCCTATAGTAGATTCTCTACACTGGCCACAGTCCATGAAGGGCTTCGCCCATAGTAGATTCTCTGCACTGGCCTCAGTCCATGAAGGGCTTCGCCCACAGTAGATTCTCTACATTGGCCACTGTCCAGAAACTACTATGGGCGAAGCCCTTCATGGACTGTGGCCAGTGTAGAGAATCTACTATAGGCGAAGCCCTTTATGGACTGAGGCCAGCATAGAGAATCTACTACGGGCGAAACCCTTCATGGACTGAGGCCACTGTCCAGAATCCACTATGGGTGAAGCCCTTCATGGACTGTGGCCAGTGTAGAGAATCTACTATGGGCGAAGCCCTTTATGGACTGAGGCCAGCATAGAGAATCTACTACGGGCGAAACCCTTCATGGACTGAGGCCACTGTCCAGAATCCACTATGGGTGAAGCCCTTCATGGACTGTGGCCAGTGTAGAGAATCTACTATGGGCGAAGCCCTTCATGGACTGTGGCCAGTGTAGAGAATCTACTATGGGCGAACCCCTTCATGGACCACACAGTAGATTCTCTACATTGGCCACAGTCCATTAAGGGCTTCGCCCATAGTAGTTTCTGGACAGTGGCCAATGTAGAGAATCTACTGTGGGCGAAGCCCTTCATGGACTGAGGCCAGTGCAGAGAATCTACTATGGGCGAAGCCCTTCATGGACTGTGGCCAGTGTAGAGAATCTACTATAGGCGAAGCCCTTTATGGACTGAGGCCAGCATAGAGAATCTACTACGGGCGAAACCCTTCATGGACTGAGGCCACTGTCCAGAATCCACTATGGGTGAAGCCCTTCATGGACTGTGGCCAGTGTAGAGAATCTACTATGGGCGAAGCCCTTTATGGACTGAGGCCAGCATAGAGAATCTACTATGGGCGAACCATTTCATGGACTGAGGTCACTGTCCAGAAACTACTATGGGCTAAGCCCTTCCTGGACTGTGGCCAGTGTAGAGAATCTACTATAGGCGAACCCCTTCATGGACTGAGGCCGCTGCCCAGAAACTACTATGGGCGAAGCCCTTCATGGACTATGGCCAGTATAGAGAATCTACTATGGGCTTAGCCCTTCATGGACTGAGGCCAGTGCAGAGAATCTACTATGGGCGAAGCCCTTTATGGACTGAGGCCAGCATAGAGAATCTACTATGGGCGAAGCCCTTCATGGACTGAGGCCTGTGCCCAGAAACTACTGTAGAGAATCTACTATGGGCGAAGCCCTTCATGGACTGTGGCCAGTGTAGAGAATCTACTATGGGCGAACCCCTTCATGGACCACACAGTAGATTCTCTACATTGGCCACTGTCCAGAAACTACTATGGGCGAAGCCCTTAATGGACTGTGGCCAATGTAGAGAATCTACTGTGTGGTCCATGAAGGGGTTCGCCCATAGTAGATTCTCTACACTGGCCACAGTCCATGAAGGGCTTCGCCCATAGTAGATTCTGGACAGTGGCCTCAGTCCATGAAGGGCTTCGCCCATAGTAGTTTCTGGACAGTGGCCTCAGTCCATGAAGTTCTTCGCCCAGGGTAGTTTCTGGACAGTGACCACAGCCCATGAAGGGCTTCGCACATAGCAGTTTCTGGGCAGTGGCCTCAGTCCATGAAGGGCTTCGCCCATAGTAGATTCTCTGCACTGGCCTCAGTCCATGAAGGGTTTCGCCCATAGTAGATTCTCTATGCTGGCCTCAATCCATAAAGGGCTTCGCCCATAGTAAATTCTGGACAGTGGCCGCAGTCCATGAAATTCTTCGCCCAGAGTAGTTTCTGGACAGTGACCACAGCCCATGAAGGGCTTTGCCCATAGTAGTTTCTGGGCAGTGGCCTCAGTCCATGAAGGGTTTCGCCCATAGTAGTTTCTTTGCAGTGGCCTCAGTCCATGAAGGGCTTCGCCCATAGTAGTTTCTGGAAAGTGGCCTCAGTCCATGAAGGGCTTCGCCCATAGTAGTTTCTGGAAAGTGGCCTCAGTCCATGAAATGGTTCGCCCATAGTAGATTCTCTACACTGGCCACAGTCCATGAAGGGCTTCGCCCATAGTAGATTCTCTGCACTGGCCTCAGTCCATGAAGGGCTTCGCCCACAGTAGATTCTCTACATTGGCCACTGTCCAGAAACTACTATGGGCGAAGCCCTCAATGGACTGTGGCCAATGTAGAGAATCTACTGTGTGGTCCATGAAGGGGTTCGCCCATAGTAGATTCTCTACACTGGCCACAGTCCATGAAGGGCTTCGCCCATAGTAGTTTCTGGACAGTGGCCAATGTAGAGAATCTACTGTGGGCGAAGCCCTTCATGGACTGAGGCCAGTGCAGAGAATCTACTATGGGCGAAGCCCTTCATGGACTGTGGCCAGTGTAGAGAATCTACTATAGGCGAAGCCCTTTATGGACTGAGGCCAGCATAGAGAATCTACTACGGGCGAAACCCTTCATGGACTGAGGCCACTGTCCAGAATCCACTATGGGTGAAGCCCTTCATGGACTGTGGCCAGTGTAGAGAATCTACTATGGGCGAAGCCCTTTATGGACTGAGGCCAGCATAGAGAATCTACTACGGGCGAAACCCTTCATGGACTGAGGCCACTGTCCAGAATCCACTATGGGTGAAGCCCTTCATGGACTGTGGCCAGTGTAGAGAATCTACTATGGGCGAAGCCCTTCATGGACTGTGGCCAGTGTAGAGAATCTACTATGGGCGAACCCCTTCATGGACCACACAGTAGATTCTCTACATTGGCCACAGTCCATTAAGGGCTTCGCCCATAGTAGTTTCTGGACAGTGGCCAATGTAGAGAATCTACTGTGGGCGAAGCCCTTCATGGACTGAGGCCAGTGCAGAGAATCTACTATGGGCGAAGCCCTTCATGGACTGTGGCCAGTGTAGAGAATCTACTATAGGCGAAGCCCTTTATGGACTGAGGCCAGCATAGAGAATCTACTACGGGCGAAACCCTTCATGGACTGAGGCCACTGTCCAGAATCCACTATGGGTGAAGCCCTTCATGGACTGTGGCCAGTGTAGAGAATCTACTATGGGCGAAGCCCTTTATGGACTGAGGCCAGCATAGAGAATCTACTATGGGCGAACCATTTCATGGACTGAGGTCACTGTCCAGAAACTACTATGGGCTAAGCCCTTCCTGGACTGTGGCCAGTGTAGAGAATCTACTATAGGCGAACCCCTTCATGGACTGAGGCCGCTGCCCAGAAACTACTATGGGCGAAGCCCTTCATGGACTATGGCCAGTATAGAGAATCTACTATGGGCTTAGCCCTTCATGGACTGAGGCCAGTGCAGAGAATCTACTATGGGCGAAGCCCTTTATGGACTGAGGCCAGCATAGAGAATCTACTATGGGCGAAGCCCTTCATGGACTGAGGCCTGTGCCCAGAAACTACTGTAGAGAATCTACTATGGGCGAAGCCCTTCATGGACTGTGGCCAGTGTAGAGAATCTACTATGGGCGAACCCCTTCATGGACCACACAGTAGATTCTCTACATTGGCCACTGTCCAGAAACTACTATGGGCGAAGCCCTTAATGGACTGTGGCCAATGTAGAGAATCTACTGTGTGGTCCATGAAGGGGTTCGCCCATAGTAGATTCTCTACACTGGCCACAGTCCATGAAGGGCTTCGCCCATAGTAGATTCTGGACAGTGGCCTCAGTCCATGAAGGGCTTCGCCCATAGTAGTTTCTGGACAGTGGCCTCAGTCCATGAAGTTCTTCGCCCAGGGTAGTTTCTGGACAGTGACCACAGCCCATGAAGGGCTTCGCACATAGCAGTTTCTGGGCAGTGGCCTCAGTCCATGAAGGGCTTCGCCCATAGTAGATTCTCTGCACTGGCCTCAGTCCATGAAGGGTTTCGCCCATAGTAGATTCTCTATGCTGGCCTCAATCCATAAAGGGCTTCGCCCATAGTAAATTCTGGACAGTGGCCGCAGTCCATGAAATTCTTCGCCCAGAGTAGTTTCTGGACAGTGACCACAGCCCATGAAGGGCTTTGCCCATAGTAGTTTCTGGGCAGTGGCCTCAGTCCATGAAGGGTTTCGCCCATAGTAGTTTCTTTGCAGTGGCCTCAGTCCATGAAGGGCTTCGCCCATAGTAGTTTCTGGAAAGTGGCCTCAGTCCATGAAGGGCTTCGCCCATAGTAGTTTCTGGAAAGTGGCCTCAGTCCATGAAGTTCTTCGCCCATAGTAGTTTCTGGAAAGTGGCTTCAGTTCATGAAGGGCTTCGCCCATAGTAGTTTCTGGACAGTGGCCTCAGTCCATGAAGTTCTTCGCCCAGAGTAGTTTCTGGACAGTTACCACAGCCCATGAAGGGCTTCGCCCATAGTAGATTCTCTACACTGGTCATAGTCCATGAAGGGCTTCGCCCATAGTAGATTCTCTGCACTGGCCTCAGTCCATGAAGGGCTTCGCCCATAGTAGATTCTCTACACTGGCCATAGTCCATGAAGGGCTTCGCCCCTAGTAGATTCTCTGCACTGGCCTCAGTCCATGAAGGGCTAAGCCCATAGTAGATTCTCTGCACTGGCCATAGTCCATGAAGGGCTTCGCCCATAGTAGTTTCTGAGCAGTGGCCTTAGTCCATGAAAGGCTTCGCCCATAGTAGTTTCTGAGCAGTGGTTTCAGTCCATGAAGGGCTTCGCCCATAGTAGATTCTCTGCACTGGCCTCAGTCCATGAAGGGCTTCGCCCATAGTAGATTCTCTATGCTGGCCTCAGTCCATAAAGGGCTTCGCCCATAGTAGATTCCCTACACTGGCCACAGTCCATGAAGGGCTTCGCCCATAGTAGATTCTGGACAGTGGCCTCAGTCCATGAAGGGCTTCGCCCATAGTAGATTCTCTATGCTGGCCTCAGTCCATAAAGGGCTTCGCCCATAGTAGTTTCTGGAAACTGGCCTCAGTCCATGAAATGGTTCGCCCATAGTAGATTCTCTATGCTGGCCTCAGTCCATAAAGGGCTTCGCCCATAGTAGATTCTCTACACTGGCCACAGTCCATGAAGGGCTTCGCCCATAGTAGATTCTCTGTACTGGCCTCAGTCCATGAAGGGCTCCGCCCATAGTAGATCCTCTACACTGGCCACAGTCCATTAAGGGCTTCGCCCATAGTAGTTTCTGGACAGTGGCCTCAACCCATTAAGGGGTTCGCCCATAGTAGATTCTCTACACTGGCCACAGTCCATGAAGGGCTTCGCCCATAGTAGATTCTGGACAGTGGCCTCAGTCCATGAAGGGTTTCGCCCGTAGTAGATTCTCTATGCTGGCCTCAGTCCATAAAGGGCTTCGCCCATAGTAGATTCCCTACACTGGCCACAGTCCATGAAGGGCTTCGCCCATAGTAGATTCTGGACAGTGGCCTCAGTCCATGAAGGGCTTCGCCCATAGTAGATTCTCTATGCTGGCCTCAGTCCATAAAGGGCTTCGCCCATAGTAGTTTCTGGAAACTGGCCTCAGTCCATGAAATGGTTCGCCCATAGTAGATTCTCTATGCTGGCCTCAGTCCATAAAGGGCTTCGCCCATAGTAGTTCCTGGAAACTGGCCTCAGTCCATGAAATGGTTCGCCCATAGTAGATTCTCTATGCTGGCCTCAGTCCATAAAGGGCTTCGCCCATAGTAGATTCTCTACACTGGCCACAGTCCATGAAGGGCTTCGCCCATAGTAGATTCTCTGTACTGGCCTCAGTCCATGAGGGGCTTCGCCCATAGTAGATTCTCTACACTGGCCACAGTCCATTAAGGGCTTCGCCCATAGTAGTTTCTGGACAGTGGCCTCAACCCATTAAGGGGTTCGCCCATAGTAGATTCTCTACACTGGCCACAGTCCATGAAGGGCTTCGCCCATAGTAGATTCTCTGTACTGGCCTCAGTCCATGAAGGGCTTCGCCCATAGTAGATTCTCTACACTGGCCACAGTCCATTAAGGGCTTCGCCCATAGTAGATTCTGGACAGTGGCCTCAACCCATTAAGGGGTTCGCCCATAGTAGATTCTCTACACTGGCCACAGTCCATGAAGGGCTTCGCCCATAGTAGATTCTGGACAGTGGCCTCAGTCCATGAAGGGCTTCGCCCATAGTAGTTTCTGGAAAGTGGCTTCAGTTCATGAAGGGCTTCGCCCATAGTAGTTTCTGGACAGTGGCCTCAGTCCATGAAGTTCTTCGCCCAGAGAAGTTTCTGGACAGTGACCACAGCCCATGAAGGGCTTCGCCCATAGTAGATTCTCTACACTGGTCATAGTCCATGAAGGGCTTCGCCCATAGTAGATTCTCTGCACTGGCCTCAGTCCATGAAGGGCTTCGCCCATAGTAGATTCTCTACACTGGCCATGGTCCATGAAGGGCTTCGCCCATAGTAGTTTCTGGGCAGTGGCCTTAGTCCATGAAGGGCTTGGCCAATAGTAGATTCTTTGCACTGGCCTCAGTCCATGAAGGGCTTCGCCCATAGTAGATTCTCTACACTGGCCATAGTCCATGAAGGGCTTCGCCCATAGTAGATTCTCTATGCTGGCCTCAGTCCATAAAATGCTTCGCCCATAGTAGATTCTCTACACTGGAAACAGTCCATGAAGGGCTTCGTCCATAGTAGATTCTGGGCAGTGTCCTCAGTCCATGCAGGGCTTCGCCCATAGTAGTTTCTGGGCAGTGGCCTCAGTCCATGAAGGGCTTCGCCCATAGTAGATTCTCTGCACTGGCCTCAGTCCATGAAGGGTTTCGTCCATAGTAGATTCTCTATGCTGGCCACAGTCCATGAAGGGCATCGCCCAT
This sequence comes from Eristalis pertinax, assembly GCA_907269125.1. Classification (NCBI taxonomy): domain Eukaryota; kingdom Metazoa; phylum Arthropoda; class Insecta; order Diptera; family Syrphidae; genus Eristalis; species Eristalis pertinax. Next base: position 103,610,866 of record OU026145.1, on the reverse strand, counting down.
AGTAGACTCTGCACTGGCCTCAGTCCATGAAGGGCTTCGCCCATAGTAGATTCTCTACACTGGCCATAGTCCATGAATTGCTTTGCCCATAGTAGATTCTCTGCACTGGCCTCAGTCCATGAAGGGCTAAGCCCATAGTAGATTCTCTACACTGGCCATAGTAAATGAAGGGCTTCGCCCATAGTAGTTTCTGGGCAGTGGCCTTAGTCCATGAAGGGCTTGGCCAATAGTAGATTCTCTGCACTGGCCTCAGTCCATGAAGGGCTTGGCCCATAGTAGATTCTCTACACTGGCCATAGTCCATGAAGGGCTTCGTCCATAGTAGATTCTGGGCAGTGGCCTCAGTCCATGCAGGGCTTCGCCCATAGTAGTTTCTGGGCAGTGGCCTCAGTCCATGAAGGGCTTCGCCCATAGTAGATTCTCTGCACTGGCCTCAGTCCATGAAGGGTTTCGTCCATAGTAGATTCTCTATGCTGGCCACAGTCCATGAAGGGCTTCGCCCATAGTAGATTCTCTATGCTGGCCACAGTCCATGAAGGGCTTCGCCCATAGTAGATTCTCTGCACTGGCCTCAGTCAATGAAGGGCTTCGCCCGTAGTAGTTTCTGGACAGTGGCCTCAGTCCATGAAGGGGTTCGCCCATAGTAGATTCTCTATGCTGGCCTCAGTCCATAAAATGATTCGCCCATAGTAGATTCTCTACACTGGAAACAGTCCATGAAGGGCTTCGTCCATAGTAGATTCTGGACAGTGGCCTCAGCCCATGAAGGGCTTCGCCCATAGTAGTTTCTGGACAGTGGCCTCAGTCCATGAAATTCTTCGCCCAGAGTAGTTTCTGGGCAGTGGCCTCAGTCCATGAAGGGTTACGCCTATAGTAGTTTCTGGGCAGTGGCCTCAGTCCATGAAGGGCTTCGCCCATAGTAGATTATCTATGCTGGCCACAGTCCATGAAGTTCTTCGCCCAGAGTAGTTTCTGGACAGTGACCACAGCCCATGAAGGGCTTCGCCCATAGTAGTTTCTGGGCAGTGGCCTCAGTCCATGAAGGGCTTCGCCCATAGTAGTTTCTGGGCAGTGGCCTCAGTCCATGAAGGGCTTCGCCCATAGTAGTTTCTGGGCAGTGGCCTCAGTCCATGAAGGGTTTCGCCTATAGTAGTTTCTGGGCAGTGGCCTCAGTCCATGAAGGGCTTCGCTCATAGTAGATTCTCTGCACAGGCCTCAGTCCATGAAGGGTTCGCCCATAGTAGATTCACTGCACTGGCCTCAGTCCTTGAAGAGTTTCGCCCATAGCAGATTCTCAATGCTGGCCTCAGTCCATGAAGGGCTTCGCCCATAGTAGATTCTCTGCACTGGCCTCAGTCCATGAAGGGCTAAGCCCATAGTAGATTCTCTATACTGGCCATAGTCCATGAAGGGCTTCGCCCATAGTAGTTTCTGGGCAGCGGCCTCAGTCCATGAAGGGGTTCGCCTATAGTAGATTCTCTACACTGGCCACATTCCATGAAGGGCTTCGCCCATAGTAGATTCTCTACACTGGCCACAGTCCATGAAGGGCTTCGCCCATAGTAGATTCTCTACACTGGCCACAGTCCATGAAGGGCTTCACCCATAGTGGATTCTGGACAGTGGCCTCAGTCCATGAAGGGTTTCGCCCGTAGTAGATTCTCTATGCTGGCCTCAGTCCATAAAGGGCTTCGCCCATAGTAGATTCTCTACACTGGCCACAGTCCATGAAGGGCTTCACCCATAGTGGATTCTGGACAGTGGCCTCAGTCCATGAAGGGTTTCGCCCGTAGTAGATTCTCTATGCTGGCCTCAGTCCATAAAGGGCTTCGCCCATAGTAGATTCTCTACACTGGCCACAGTCCATGAAGGGCTTCGCCCATAGTAGATTCTCTGCACTGGCCTCAGTCCATGAAGGGCTTCGCCCACAGTAGATTCTCTACATTGGCCACTGTCCAGAAACTACTATGGGCGAAGCCCTTAATGGACTGTGGCCAATGTAGAGAATCTACTGTGTGGTCCATGAAGGGGTTCGCCCATAGTAGATTCTGTACACTGGCCACAGTCCATGAAGGGCTTCGCCCATAGTAGATTCTGGACAGTGGCCTCAGTCCATGAAGGGCTTCGCCCATAGTAGTTTCTGGACAGTGGCCTCAGTCCATGAAGTTCTTCGCCCAGAGTAGTTTCTGGACAGTGACCACAGCCCATGAAGGGCTTCGCACATAGCAGTTTCTGGGCAGTGGCCTCAGTCCATGAAGGGCTTCGCCCATAGTAGATTCTCTGCACTGGCCTCAGTCCATGAAGGGTTTCGCCCATAGTAGATTCTCTATGCTGGCCTCAGTCCATAAAGGGCTTCGCCCATAGTAGATTCTCTACACTGGCCACAGTCCATGAAGGGCTTCGCCCATAGTAGATTCTCTGCACTGGCCTCAGTCCATGAAGGGCTTCGCCCACAGTAGATTCTCTACATTGGCCACTGTCCAGAAACTACTATGGGCGAAGCCCTTAATGGACTGTGGCCAATGTAGAGAATCTACTGTGTGGTCCATGAAGGGGTTCGCCCATAGTAGATTCTGTACACTGGCCACAGTCCATGAAGGGCTTCGCCCATAGTAGATTCTGGACAGTGGCCTCAGTCCATGAAGGGCTTCGCCCATAGTAGTTTCTTTGCAGTGGCCTCAGTCCATGAAGGGCTTCGCCCATAGTAGTTTCTGGAAAGTGGCCTCAGTCCATGAAGGGCTTCGCCCATAGTAGTTTCTGGAAAGTGGCCTCAGTCCATGAAGTTCTTCGCCCATAGTAGTTTCTGGAAAGTGGCTTCAGTTCATGAAGGGCTTCGCCCATAGTAGTTTCTGGACAGTGGCCTCAGTCCATGAAGTTCTTCGCCCAGAGTAGTTTCTGGACAGTGACCACAGCCCATGAAGGGCTTCGCCCATAGTAGATTCTCTACACTGGTCATAGTCCATGAAGGGCTTCGCCCATAGTAGATTCTCTGCACTGGCCTCAGTCCATGAAGGGCTTCGCCCATAGTAGATTCTCTACACTGGCCATAGTCCATGAAGGGCTTCGCCCCTAGTACATTCTCTGCACTGGCCTCAGTCCATGAAGGGCTAAGCCCATAGTAGATTCTCTGCACTGGCCATAGTCCATGAAGGGCTTCGCCCATAGTAGTTTCTGGGCAGTGGCCTTAGTCCATGAAAGGCTTCGCCCATAGTAGTTTCTGAGAAGTGGCCTCAGTCCATGAAGGGCTTCGCCCCTAGTACATTCTCTGCACTGGCCTCAGTCCATGAAGGGCTAAGCCCATAGTAGATTCTCTGCACTGGCCATAGTCCATGAAGGGCTTCGCCCATAGTAGTTTCTGGGCAGTGGCCTTAGTCCATGAAAGGCTTCGCCCATAGTAGTTTCTGAGCAGTGGCCTCAGTCCATGAAGGGCTTCGCCCATAGTAGGTTCTCTGCACTGGCCTCAGTCCATGAAGGGCTTCGCCCATAGTAGATTCTCTATGCTGGCCTCAGTCCATAAAGGGCTTCGCCCATAGTAGATTCCCTACACTGGCCACAGTCCATGAAGGGCTTCGCCCATAGTAGATTCTGGACAGTGGCCTCAGTCCATGAAGGGCTTCGCCCATAGTAGATTCTCTATGCTGGCCTCAGTCCATAAAGGGCTTCGCTCATAGTAGATTCTCTATGCTGGCCTAGGCCTAGATTCTGGACAGTGGCCTCAGTCCATGAAGGGCTTCGCCCATAGTAGATTCTCTATGCTGGCCTCAGTCCATAAAGGGCTTCGCCCATAGTAGTTTCTGGAAACTGGCCTCAGTCCATGAAATGGTTCGCCCATAGTAGATTCTCTATGCTGGCCTCAGTCCATAAAGGGCTTCGCCCATAGTAGTTTCTGGAAACTGGCCTCAGTCCATGAAATGGTTCGCCCATAGTAGATTCTCTATGCTGGCCTCAGTCCATAAAGGGCTTCGCCCATAGTAGATTCTCTACACTGGCCACAGTCCATGAAGGGCTTCGCCCATAGTAGATTCTCTGTACTGGCCTCAGTCCATGAAGGGCTTCGCCCATAGTAGATTCTCTACACTGGCCACAGTCCATTAAGGGCTTCGCCCATAGTAGTTTCTGGACAGTGGCCTCAACCCATTAAGGGGTTCGCCCATAGTAGATTCTCTATACTGGCCACAGTCCATGAAGGGCTTCGCCCATAGTAGATTCTCTGTACTGGCCTCAGTCCATGAAGGGCTTCGCCCATAGTAGATTCTCTACACTGGCCACAGTCCATTAAGGGCTTCGCCCATAGTAGTTTCTGGACAGTGGCCTCAACCCATTAAAGGGTTCGCCCATTGTAGATTCTCTACACTGGCCACAGTCCATGAAGGGCTTCGCCCATAGTAGATTCTGGACAGTGGCCTCAGTCCATGAAGGGCCTCGCACATAGTAGTTTCTGGATAGTGGCCTCAGTCCATGAAGTTCTTCGCCCAGAGTAGTTTCTGGGCAGTGGCCTCAGTCCATGAAGGGCTTCGCCCATAGTAGACTCTCTGCACTGGCCTCAGTCCATGAAGGGCTTCGCCCATAGTAGTTTCTGGACAGTGGCCTCAGTCCACGAAGTCTTCGCCCAGAGTAGTTTCTGGACAGTGACCATAGCCCATGAAGGGCTTCGCCCATAGTAGTTTCTGGGCAGTGGCCTCAGTCCATGAAGGGCTTCGCCCATAGTAGATTCTCTGCACTGGCCTCAGTCAATGAAGGGTTTCGCCCATAGTAGATTCTCTATGCTGGCCTCAGTCCATGAAGGGCTTCGCCCTTAGTAGTTTCTGGAAAGTGGCCTCAGTCCATGAAGGGCTTCGCCCATAGTAGATTCTCTATGCTGGCCTCAGTCCATAAACGGCTTCGCCCATAGTAGATTCTCTACATTGGCCACAGTCCATTAAGGGCTTCGCCCATAGTAGTTTTTGGGCAGTGGCCTCAGACCATGAAGGGCTTCGCCCATAGTAGATTCTCTGCACTGGCCACAGTCCATGAAGGGCTTCGCCCATAGTAGTTTCTGGACAGTGGCCTCAGTCCACGAAGTTCTTCGCCCAGAGTAGTTTCTGGACAGTGACCACAGCCCATGAAGGGCTTCGCCCATAGTAGTTTCTGGGCAGTGGCCTCAGTCCATGAAGGGCTTCGCCCATAGTAGATTCTCTACACTGGCCACAGTCCATGAAGGGCTTCGCCCATAGTAGATTCTGGACAGTGGGCTCAGTCCATGAAGGGTTTCGCCCGTAGTAGATTCTCTATGCTGGCCTCAGTCCATAAAGGGCTTCGCCCATAGTAGATTCTCTACACTGGCCACAGTCCATGAAGGGCTTCGCCCATAGTAGATTCTCTGCACTGGCCTCAGTCCATGAACGGCTTCGCCCATAGTAGTTTCTCTACATTGGCCACAGTCCATTAAGGGCTTCGCCCATAGTAGTTTCTGGACAGTGGCCTCAGTCCATGAAGGGCTTCGCCCATAGTAGATTCTCTGCACTGGCCTCAGTCCATGAACGGCTTCGCCCATAGTAGATTCTCTACATTGGCCACAGTCCATTAAGGGCTTCGCCCATAGTAGTTTTTGGGCAGTGGCCTCAGACCATGAAGGGCTTCGCCCATAGTAGATTCTCTGCACTGGCCACAGTCCATGAAGGGCTTCGCCCATAGTAGTTTCTGCACAGTGGCCTCAGTCCACGAAGTTCTTCGCCCAGAGTAGTTTCTGGACAGTGACCACAGCCCATGAAGGGCTTCGCCCATAGTAGTTTCTGGGCAGTGGCCTCAGTCCATAAAGGGCTTCGCCCATAGTAGATTCTCTACACTGGCCACAGTCCATGAAGGGCTTTCCAAATAGAAGTTTCTGGACAGTGGCCTCAGTCCATGAAGGGCTAAGTCCGTAGTAGATTCTCTGCACTGGCCATAGTCCATGAAGGGCTTCGCCCATAGTAGTTTCTGGGCAGTGGCCTCAGTCCATGAAGGGCTTCGCCCATAGTAGATTCTCTGCACTGACCTCAGTCCATTAAGGGCTTCGCCCATAGTAGTTTCTGGACAGTGGCCTCAGTCAATGAAGGGGTTCGCCCATAGTAGATTCTCTACACTGGCCACAGTCCATGAAGGGCTTCGCCCATAGTAGATTCTGGACAGTGGCCTCAGTCCATGAAGGGCTTCGCCCATAGTAGTTTCTGGACAGTGGCCTCAGTCCATGAAGTTCTTCGCCCAGAGTAGTTTCTGGACAGTGACCACAGCCCATGAAGGGCTTCGCCCATAGTAGTTTCTGGGCAGTGGCCTCAGTCCATGAACGGCTTCGCCCATAGTAGATTCTCTGCACTGGCCTCAGTCCATGAAGGGCTTCGCCCATAGTAGTTTCTGGATAGTGGCCTCAGTGCACGAAGTTCTTCACCCAGAGTAGTTTCTGGACAGTGACCACAGCACATGAAGGGCTTCGCCCATAGTAGTTTCTGGGCAGTGGCCTCAGTCCATGAAGGGCTTCGCCCATAGTAGATTCTCTATGCTGGCCTCAGTCCATAAAGGGCTCGCCCATAATAGATTCTCTACACTGGCCACAGTCCATGAAGGGCTTCGCCCATAGTAGATTCTGGACAGTGGCCTCAGTCCATGAAGGCCTTCGCCCATAGTAGTTTCTGGAAAGTATCCTCAGTCCATGAAGGGCTTCGGCCATAGTAGTTTCTGGACAGTGGCCGCAGTCCATGAAGGGCTTCGCCCATAGTAGTTTCTGGGCAGTGGCCTCAGTCCATGAAGGGCTTCGCCCATGGCAGATTCTCTATGCTGGCCTCAGTCCTTAAAGGGCTTCGCCCATAATAGATTCTCTACACTGGCCACAGTCCATGAAGGGCTTCGCCCATAGTAGATTCTGGACAGTGGCCTAAGTCCATGAAGGGCTTCGCCCATAGTAGTTTCTGGGCAGTGGCCTCAGTCCATGAAGGGCTTCGCCCATAGTCCATGAAGTTCTTCGCCCAGAGTAGTTTCTGGACAGTGACCACAGCCCATGAAGGGCTTCGCCCATAGTAGTTTCTGGGCAGTGGCCTCAGTCCATGAAGGGCTTCGCCCATAGTAGATTCTCTGCACTGGCCTCAGTCCATGAAGGGCTTCGCCCATAGTAGTTTCTGGACAGTGGCCTCAGTGCACGAAGTTCTTCGCCCAGAGTAGTTTCTGGACAGTGACCACAGCCCATGAAGGGCTTCGCCCATAGTAGTTTCTGGGCAGTGGCCTCAGTCCATGAAGGGCTTCGCCCATAATAGATTCTCTATGCTGGCCTCAGTCCATAAAGGGCTTCGCCCATAATAGATTCTCTACACTGGCCACAGTCCATGAAGGGCTTCGCCCATAGTAGATTCTGGACAGTGGCCTCAGTCCATGAAGGCCTTCGCCCATAGTAGTTTCTGGAAAGTATCCTCAGTCCATGAAGGGCTTCGGCCATAGTAGTTTCTGGACAGTGGCCGCAGTCCATGAAGGGCTTCGCCCATAGTAGTTTCTGGGCAGTGGCCTCAGTCCATGAAGGGCTTCGCCCATGGCAGATTCTCTATGCTGGCCTCAGTCCTTAAAGGGCTTCGCCCATAATAGATTCTCTACACTGGCCACAGTCCATGAAGGGCTTCGCCCATAGTAGATTCTGGACAGTGGCCTAAGTCCATGAAGGGCTTCGCCCATAGTAGTTTCTGGGCAGTGGCCTCAGTCCATGAAGGGCTTCGCCCATAGTAGATTCTCTATGCTGGCCTCAGTCCATGAAGGGCTTCGGCCATAGTAGTTTCTGGAAAGTGGCCTAAGTCCATGAAGGGCTTCGCCCATAGTAGTTTCTGGACAGTGGCCTCAGTCCATGAAGGGTTTCGCCCATAGTAGATTCTCTATGCTGGCCTCAGTCCATAAGGGGCTTCGCCTATAGTAGTTTCTGGAAACTGGCCTCAATCCATGAAATGGTTCGCCCATAGTAGATTCTCTATGCTGGCCTCAGTCCATGAAGGGCTTCGCCCATAGTAGTTTCTGGGCAGTGGCCTTAGTCCATGAAGGGCTTGGCCAATAGTAGATTCTTTGCACTGGCCTCAGTCCATGAAGGGCTTCGCCCATAGTAGATTCTCTACACTGGCCATAGTCCATGAAGGGCTTCGCCCATAGTAGATTCTGGACAGTGGCCTAAGTCCATGAAGGGCTTCGCCCATAGTAGTTTCTGGGCAGTGGCCTCAGTCCATGAAGGGCTTCGCCCATAGTAGATTCTCTATGCTGGCCTCAGTCCATGAAGGGCTTCGGCCATAGTAGTTTCTGGAAAGTGGCCTAAGTCCATGAAGGGCTTCGCCCATAGTAGTTTCTGGACAGTGGCCTCAGTCCATGAAGGGTTTCGCCCATAGTAGATTCTCTATGCTGGCCTCAGTCCATAAGGGGCTTCGCCTATAGTAGTTTCTGGAAACTGGCCTCAATCCATGAAATGGTTCGCCCATAGTAGATTCTCTATGCTGGCCTCAGTCCATGAAGGGCTTCGCCCATAGTAGTTTCTGGGCAGTGGCCTTAGTCCATGAAGGGCTTGGCCAATAGTAGATTCTTTGCACTGGCCTCAGTCCATGAAGGGCTTCGCCCATAGTAGATTCTCTACACTGGCCATAGTCCATGAAGGGCTTCGCCCATAGTAGATTCTCTATGCTGGCCTCAGTCCATAAGGGGCTTCGCCTATAGTAGTTTCTGGAAACTGGCCTCAATCCATGAAATGGTTCGCCCATAGTAGATTCTCTATGCTGGCCTCAGTCCATGAAGGGCTTCGCCCATAGTAGTTTCTGGGCAGTGGCCTCAGTCCATGAAGGGCTTCGCCCATAGTAGATTCTCTATGCTGGCCTCAGTCCATGAAGGGCTTCGGCCATAGTAGTTTCTGGAAAGTGGCCTAAGTCCATGAAGGGCTTCGCCCATAGTAGTTTCTGGACAGTGGCCTCAGTCCATGAAGGGTTTCGCCCATAGTAGATTCTCTATGCTGGCCTCAGTCCATAAGGGGCTTCGCCTATAGTAGTTTCTGGAAACTGGCCTCAATCCATGAAATGGTTCGCCCATAGTAGATTCTCTATGCTGGCCTCAGTCCATGAAGGGCTTCGCCCATAGTAGTTTCTGGGCAGTGGCCTTAGTCCATGAAGGGCTTGGCCAATAGTAGATTCTTTGCACTGGCCTCAGTCCATAAAATGCTTCGCCCATAGTAGATTCTCTACACTGGAAACAGTCCATGAAGGGCTTCGTCCATAGTAGATTCTGGGCAGTGTCCTCAGTCCATGCAGGGCTTCGCCCATAGTAGTTTCTGGGCAGTGGCCTCAGTCCATGAAGGGCTTCGCCCATAGTAGATTCTCTGCACTGGCCTCAGTCCATGAAGGGTTTCGTCCATAGTAGATTCTCTATGCTGGCCACAGTCCATGAAGGGCTTCGCCCATAGTAGATTATCTATGCTGGCCACAGTCCATGAAGGGCTTCGCCCATAGTAGACTCTGCACTGGCCTCAGTCCATGAAGGGCTTCGCCCATAGTAGATTCTCTACACTGGCCATAGTCCATGAAGGGCTTCGTCCATAGTAGATTCTGGGCAGTGGCCTCAGTCCATGCAGGGCTTCGCCCATAGTAGTTTCTGGGCAGTGTCCTCAGTCCATGAAGGGCTTCGCCCATAGTAGATTCTCTGCACTGGCCTCAGTCCATGAAGGGTTTCGTCCATAGTAGATTCTCTATGCTGGCCACAGTCCATGAAGGGCTTCGCCCATAGTAGATTCTCTATGCTGGCCACAGTCCATGAAGGGCTTCGCCCATAGTAGATTCTCTGCACTGGCCTCAGTCCATGAAGGGCTTCGCCCGTAGTAGTTTCTGGACAGTGGCCTCAGTCCATGAAGGGGTTCGCCCATAGTAGATTCTCTATGCTGGCCTCAGTCCATAAAATGCTTCGCCCATAGTAGATTCTCTACACTGGAAACAGTCCATGAAGGGCTTCGTCCATAGTAGATTCTGGACAGTGGCCTCAGCCCATGAAGGGCTTCGCCCATAGTAGTTTCTGGACAGTGGCCTCAGTCCATGAAATTCTTCGCCCAGAGTAGTTTCTGGGCAGTGGCCTCAGTCCATGAAGGGTTTCGCCCATAGTAGTTTCTGGACAGTGACCACAGCCCATGAAGGGCTTCGCCCACAGTAGTTTCTTGGCAGTGGCCTCAGTCCATGAAGGGCTTCGCCCATAGTAGTTTCTGGGCAGTGGCCTCAGTCCATGAAGGGCTTCGCCCATAGTAGTTTCTGGGCAGTGGCCTCAGTCCATGAAGGGTTTCGCCTATAGTAGTTTCTGGGCAGTGGCCTCAGTCCATGAAGGGCTTCGCCCATAGTAGATTATCTATGCTGGCCACAGTCCATGAAGTTCTTCGCCCAGAGTAGTTTCTGGACAGTGACCACAGCCCATGAAGGGCTTCGCCCATAGTAGTTTCTGGGCAGTGGCCTCAGTCCATGAAGGGCTTCGCCCATAGTAGTTTCTGCGCAGTGGCCTCAGTCCATGAAGGGCTTCGCCCATAGTAGTTTCTGGGCAGTGGCCTCAGTCCATGAAGGGTTCGCCCATAGTAGATTCACTGCACTGACCTCAGTCCTTGAAGATTTTCGCCCATAGCAGATTCTCTATGCTGGCCTCAGTCCATGAAGGGCTTCGCCCATAGTAGATTCTCTGCACTGGCCTCAGTCCATGAAGGGCTAAGCCCATAGTAGATTCTCTATACTGGCCATAGTCCATGAAGGGCTTCGCCCATAGTAGTTTCTGGTCAGCGGCCTCAGTCCATGAAGGGGTTCGCCTATAGTAGATTCTCTACACTGGCCACATTCCATGAAGGGCTTCGCCCATAGTAGATTCTCTACACTGGCCACAGTCCATGAAGGGCTTCGCCCATAGTAGATTCTCTACACTGGCCACAGTCCATGAAGGGCTTCACCCATAGTGGATTCTGGACAGTGGCCTCAGTCCATGAAGGGTTTCGCCCGTAGTAGATTCTCTATGCTGGCCTCAGTCCATAAAGGGCTTCGCCCATAGTAGATTCTCTACACTGGCCACAGTCCATGAAGGGCTTCACCCATAGTGGATTCTGGACAGTGGCCTCAGTCCATGAAGGGTTTCGCCCGTAGTAGATTCTCTATGCTGGCCTCAGTCCATAAAGGGCTTCGCCCATAGTAGATTCTCTACACTGGCCACAGTCCATGAAGGGCTTCGCCCATAGTAGATTCTCTGCACTGGCCTCAGTCCATGAAGGGCTTCGCCCATAGTAGTTTCTGGGCAGTGGCCTCAGTCCATGAAGTTCTTCGCCCAGAGTAGTTTCTGGACAGTGACCACAGCCCATGAAGGGCTTCGCACATAGCAGTTTCTGGGCAGTGGCCTCAGTCCATGAAGGGCTTCGCCCATAGTAGATTCTCTGCACTGGCCTCAGTCCATGAAGGGTTTCGCCCATAGTAGATTCTCTATGCTGTCCTCAATCCATAAAGGGCTTCGCCCATAGTAAATTCTGGACAGTGGCCGCAGTCCATGAAGTTCTTCGCCCAGAGTAGTTTCTGGACAGTGACCACAGCCCATGAAGGGCTTTGCCCATAGTAGTTTCTGGGCAGTGGCCTCAGTCCATGAAGGGTTTCGCCCATAGTAGTTTCTTTGCAGTGGCCTCAGTCCATGAAGGGCTTCGCCCATAGTAGTTTCTGGAAAGTGGCCTCAGTCCATGAAGGGCTTCGCCCATAGTAGATTCTGGACAGTGGCCTCAGTCCATGAAGGGTTTCGCCCGTAGTAGATTCTCTATGCTGGCCTCAGTCCATAAAGGGCTTCGCCCATAGTAGATTCCCTACACTGGCCACAGTCCATGAAGGGCTTCGCCCATAGTAGATTCTGGACAGTGGCCTCAGTCCATGAAGGGCTTCGCCCATAGTAGATTCTCTATGCTGGCCTCAGTCCATAAAGGGCTTCGCCCATAGTAGTTTCTGGAAACTGGCCTCAGTCCATGAAATGGTTCGCCCATAGTAGATTCTCTATGCTGGCCTCAGTCCATAAAGGGCTTCGCCCATAGTAGATTCTCTACACTGGCCACAGTCCATGAAGGGCTTCGCCCATAGTAGATTCTCTGTACTGGCCTCAGTCCATGAAGGGCTTCGCCCATAGTAGATTCTCTACACTGGCCACAGTCCATTAAGGGCTTCGCCCATAGTAGTTTCTGGACAGTGGCCTCAACCCATTAAGGGGTTCGCCCATAGTAGATTCTCTAAACTGGCCACAGTCCATGAAGGGCTTCGCCCATAGTAGATTCTCTGTACTGGCCTCAGTCCATGAAGGGCTTCGCCCATAGTAGATTCTCTACACTGGCCACAGTCCATTAAGGGCTTCGCCCATAGTAGTTTCTGGACAGTGGCCTCAACCCATTAAAGGGTTCGCCCATTGTAGATTCTCTACACTGGCCACAGTCCATGAAGGGCTTCGCCCATAGTAGATTCTGGACAGTGGCCTCAGTCCATGAAGGGCTTCGCCCATAGTAGTTTCTGGATAGTGGCCTCAGTCCATGAAGTTCTTCGCCCAGAGTAGTTTCTGGGCAGTGGCCTCAGTCCATGAAGGGCTTCGCCCATAGTAGACTCTCTGCACTGGCCTCAGTCCATGAAGGGCTTCGCCCATAGTAGTTTCTGGACAGTGGCCTCAGTCCACGAAGTCTTCGCCCAGAGTAGTTTCTGGACAGTGACCACAGCCCATGAAGGGCTTCGCCCATAGTAGTTTCTGGGCAGTGGCCTCAGTCCATGAAGCGCTTCGCCCATAGTAGATTCTCTGCACTGGCCTCAGTCAATGAAGGGTTTCGCCCATAGTAGATTCTCTATGCTGGCCTCAGTCCATGAAGGGCTTCGCCCTTAGTAGTTTCTGGAAAGTGGCCTCAGTCCATGAAGGGCTTCGCCCATAGTAGATTCTCTATGCTGGCCTCAGTCCATAAACGGCTTCGCCCATAGTAGATTCTCTACACTGGCCACAGTCCATGAAGGGCTTCGCCCATAGTAGATTCTGGACAGTGGCCTCAGTCCATGAAGGGTTTCGCCCGTAGTAGATTCTCTATGCTGGCCTCAGTCCATAAAGGGCTTCGCCCATAGTAGTTTCTCTACATTGGCCACAGTCCATTAAGGGCTTCGCCCATAGTAGTTTCTGGGCAGTGGCCTCAGTCCATGAAGGGCTTCGCCCATAGTAGATTCTCTACACTGGCCACAGTCCATGAAGGGCTTCGCCCATAGTAGATTCTGGACAGTGGCCTCAGTCCATGAAGGGTTTCGCCCGTAGTAGATTCTCTATGCTGGCCTCAGTCCATAAAGGGCTTCGCCCATAGTAGATTCTCTACACTGGCCACAGTCCATGAAGGGCTTCGCCCATAGTAGATTCTCTGCACTGGCCTCAGTCCATGAACGGCTTCGCCCATAGTAGTTTCTCTACATTGGCCACAGTCCATTAAGGGCTTCGCCCATAGTAGTTTCTGGACAGTGGCCTCAGTCCATGAAGGGCTTCGCCCATAGTAGTTTTTGGGCAGTGGCCTCAGACCATGAAGGGCTTCGCCCATAGTAGATTCTCTGCACTGGCCACAGTCCATGAAGGGCTTCGCCCATAGTAGTTTCTGGACAGTGGCCTCAGTCCACGAAGTTCTTCGCCCAGAGTAGTTTCTGGACAGTGACCACAGCCCATGAAGGGCTTCGCCCGTAGTAGTTTCTGGGCAGTGGCCTCAGTCCATAAAGGGCTTCGCCCATAGTAGATTCTCTACACTGGCCACAGTCCATGAATGGCTTTCCAAATAGAAGTTTCTGGACAGTGGCCTCAGTCCATGAAGGGCTAAGCCCATAGTAGATTCTCTGCACTGGCCATAGTCCATGAAGGGCTTCGCCCATAGTAGTTTCTGGGCAGTGGCCTCAGTCCATGAAGGGCTTCGCCCATAGTAGATTCTCTGCACTGACCTCAGTCCATTAAGGGCTTCGCCCATAGTAGTTTCTGGACAGTGGCCTCAGTCAATGAAGGGGTTCGCCCATAGTAGATTCTCTACACTGGCCACAGTCCATGAAGGGCTTCGCCCATAGTAGATTCTGGACAGTGGCCTCAGTCCATGAAGGGCTTCGCCCATAGTAGATTCTGGGCAGTGGCCTCAGTCAATGAAGGGGTTCGCCCATAGTAGATTCTCTACACTGGCCACAGTCCATGAAGGGCTTCGCCCATAGTAGATTCTGGACAGTGGCCTCAGTTCATGAAGGGCTTCGCCCATAGTAGTTTCTGGACAGTGGCCTCAGTCCATGAAGTTCTTCGCCCAGAGTAGTTTCTGGACAGTGACCACAGCCCATGAAGGGCTTCGCCCATAGTAGTTTCTGGGCAGCGGCCTCAGTCCATGAAGGGCTTCGCCCATAGTAGATTCTCTGCACTGGCCTCAGTCCATGAAGGGCTTCGCCCATAGTAGTTTCTGGACAGTGGCCTCAGTCCACGAAGTTCTTCGCCCAGAGTAGTTTCTGGACAGTGACCACAGCCCATGAAGGGCTTCGCCCATAGTAGTTTCTGGGCAGTGGCCTCAGTCCATGAAGGGCTTCGCCCATAGTAGATTCTCTATGCTGGCCTCAGTCCATAAAGGGCTTCGCCCATAATAGATTCTCTACACTGGCCACAGTCCATGAAGGGCTTCGCCCATAGTAGATTCTGGACAGTGGCCTCAGTCCATGAAGGCCTTCGCCCATAGTAGTTTCTGGAAAGTATCCTCAGTCCATGAAGGGCTTCGGCCATAGTAGTTTCTGGACAGTGGCCGCAGTCCATGAAGGGCTAAGCCCATAGTAGATTCTCTGCACTGGCCATAGTCTCTGCTTCGCCCATAGTAGTTTCTGGGCAGTGGCCTAAGTCCATGAAGGGCTTCGCCCATAGTAGTTTCTTGACAGTGGCCTCAGTCCATGAAGGGCTTCGCCCATAGTAGTTTCTGGACAGTGGCCTCAGTCCATGAAGGGCTTCGCCCATAGTAGATTTATCTACACTGGCCCCAGTCCATGAAGGGCTTCGCCCATAGTAGATTCTGGACAGTGGCCACAGTCCATGAAGGGCTTCGCCCATAGTAGTTTCTGGGCAGTGGCCTCAGTCCATGAAGGGCTTCGCCCATAGTAGATTCTCTATGCTGGCCTCAGTCCATGAAGGGCTTCGGCCACAGTAGTTTCTGGAAAGTGGCCTCAGTCCATGAAGGGCTTCGCCCATAGTAGTTTCTGGACAGTGGCCTCAGTCCATGAAGGGTTTCGCCCATAGTAGATTCTCTATGCTGGCCTCAGTCCATAAGGGGCTTCGCCTATAGTAGTTTCTGGAAACTGGCCTCAATCCATGAAATGGTTCGCCCATAGTAGATTCTCTATGCTGGCCTCAGTCCATGAAGGGCTTCGGCCATAGTAGTTTCTGGACAGTGGCCGCAGTCCATGAAGGGCTAAGCCCATAGTAGATTCTCTGCACTGGCCATAGTCTCTGCTTCGGCCATAGTAGTTTCTGGAAAGTGGCCTCAGTCCATGAAGGGCTTCGCCCATAGTAGTTTCTGGAAAGTATCCTCAGTCCATGAAGGGCTTCGCCCATAGTAGATTCTCTATGCTGGCCTCAGTCCATGAAGGGCTTCGGCCATAGTAGTTTCTGGAAAGTGGCCTCAGTCCATGAAGGGCTTCGCCCGTAGTAGTTTCTGGAAACTGGCCTCAATCCATGAAATGGTTCGCCCATAGTAGATTCTCTATGCTGGCCTCAGTCCATAAAGGGCTTTGCCCATAGTAGATTCTCTACACTGGCCACAGTCCATGAAGGGCTTCGCCCATAGTAGATTCTCTGCACTGGCCTCAGTCCATGAAGGGCTTCGCCCATAGTAGATTCTCTACACTGGCCACAGTCCACTAAGGGCTTCGCCCATAGTAGTTTCTGGACAGTGGCCTCAGTCCATGAAGGGTTTCGTCCATAGTAGATTCTCTATGCTGGCCTCAGTCCATGAAGGGCTTCGCCCCTAGTAGTTTCTGGAAAGTGGCCTCAGTCCATGAAGGGCTTCGCCATAGTAGTGGCCAGTGGCCTCAGTCCGTGAAGTTCTTCGCCCAGAGTAGTTTCTGGATAGTGACCACAGCCCATGAAGGACTTCGTCCATAGTAGTTTCTGGGCAGTGGCCTCAGTCCATGAAGGGTTTCGCACATAGTAGTTTCTGGGCAGTGGCCTCAGTCCATGAAGGGCTTCGCCCATATTAGATTCTCTACACTGGCCACAGTCCATGAAGGGCTTCGCCCATAGTAGATTCTGGACAGTGGCCTCAGTCCATGAAGGGCTTCGCCCATAGTAGTTTCTGGACAGTGGCCTCAGTCCATGAAGTTCTTCGAACAGAGTAGTTTCTGGACAGTGACCGGACAGTGGCAGAGTAGTTTCTGGACAGTGACCACAGCCCATGAAGGGCTTCGCCCATAGTAGTTTCTGGGCAGTGGCCTCAGTCCATGAAGGGCTTCGCTCATAGTAGATTCTCTGCACTGGCCTCAGTCCATGAAGGGTTTCGCCCATAGTAGATTCTCTATGCTGGCCTCAATCCATAAAGGGCTTCGCCCATAGTAGATTCTGGACAGTGGCCTCAGTCCATGAAGTTCTTCGCCCAGAGTAATTTCTGGACAGTGACCACAGCCCATGAAGGGCTTTGCCCATAGTAGTTTTTGGGCAGTGGCCTCAGTCCATGAAGGGTTTCGCCCATAGTAGTTTCTTTGCAGTGGCCTCAGTCCATGAAGGGCTTCGCCCATAGTACTTTCTGGACAGTGGCCTCAGTCCATGAAGTTCTTCGCCCAGAGTACTTTCTGGACAGTGACCACAGCCCATGAAGGGCTTTGCCCATAGTAGTTTCTGGGCAGTGGCCTCAGTCCATGAAGGGCTTCGCCCATATTAGATTATCTACACTGGCCATAGTCCATGAAGGGCCTCGCCCATAGTAGATTCTCTGCACTGGCCTCAGTACATGAAGGGCTTCGCCCATAGTAGATTCTCTGCACTGGCCTCAGTCCATGAAGGGCTTCGCCCATAGTAGATTCTCTATGCTGGCCTCAGTCCATAAAGGGCTTCGCCCATAATAGTTTCTGGGCAGTGGCTTCAGTCCATGAAGGGCTTCGCCCATAGTACATTCTCTGCACTGGCCTCAGTCCATGAAGGGCTTCGCAGATAGTAGTTTCTGGAAACTGGCCTCAGTCCATGAAATGGTTCGCCCATAGTAGATTCTCTATGCTGGCCTCAGTCCATAAAGGGCTTCGCCCAAAGCAGATTCTCTACACTGGCCAGAGTCCATGAAGGGCTTCGCCCATAGTAGATTCTGGAAAGTGGCCTCAGTCCATAAAGGGCTTCGCCCATAATAGTTTCTGGGCAGTGGCTTCAGTCCATGAAGGGCTTCGCCCATAGTACATTCTCTGCACTGGCCTCAGTCCATGAAGGGCTTCGCCCATAGTAGTTTCTGGAAACTGGCCTCAGTCCATGAAATGGTTCGCCCATAGTAGATTCTCTATGCTGGCCTCAGTCCATGAAGGGCTTCGCCAATAGTAGATTCTCTGCACTGGCCTCAGTCCATGAAGGGCTTCGCCCGTAGTAGATTCTCTACACTGGCCACAGTCCATGAAGGGCTTCGCCCATAGCAGATTCTGGACAGTGGCCTCAGTCCATGAAGGGCTTCGCCCATAAAAGTTTCTGGGCAGTGGCCTCAGTCCATGAAGGGGTTCGCCCATAGTAGTTTCTGGGCAGTGGCCTCAGTCCATGAAGGGCTTCGCCCATAGTAGATTCTCTACACTGGCCATAGTCCATGAAGGGCTTCGCCCATAGTAGATTCTCTATGCTGGCCACAGTCCATGAAGGGCTTCGCCCATAGTAGATTCTCTGCACTGGCCTCAGTCCATGAAGGGCTTCGCCCGTAGTAGATTCTCTACACTGGCCACAGTCCATGAAGGGCTTCGCCCATAGCAGATTCTGGACAGTGGCCTCAGTCCATGAAGGGCTTCGCCCATAGTAGATTCTGGACAGTGGCCTCAGTCCATGAAGGGTTTCGCCCATAGTAGTTTCTGGGCAGTGGCCTCAGTCCATGAAGGGCTTCGCCCATATTAGATTCTCTACACTGGCCATAGTCCATGAAGGGCTTCGCCCATAGTAGATTCTGGACAGTGGCCTCAGTCCGTGAAGTTCTTCGCGCAGAGTAGTTTCTGGACAGTGACCACAGCCCATGAAGGGCTTCGTCCATAGTAGTTTGTGGGCAGTGGCCTCAGTCCATGAAGGGTTTCGCCCATAGTAGTTTCTGGGCAGTGGCCTCAGTCCATGAAGGGCTTCGCCCATAGTAGATTCTCTGCACTGGCCTCAGTCCATGAAGGGCTTCGCCCATAGTAGATTCTCTATGCTGGCCTCAGTCCATAAAGGGCTTCGCCCATAGTAGATTCTCTACACTGGCCACAGTCCATGAAGGGCTTCGCCCATAGTAGATTCTCTGCACTGGCCTCAGTCCATGAAGGGCTTCGCCCGTAGTAGATTCTCTACACTGGCCACAGTCCATGAAGGGCTTCGCCCATAGCAGATTCTGGACAGTGGCCTCAGTCCATGAAGGGCTTCGCCCATAGTAGTTTCTGGGCAGTGGCCTCAGTCCATGAAGGGCTTCGCCCATAGTAGATTCTCTACACTGGCCTCAGTCCATGAAGGGCTTCGCCCATAGTAGATACTCTACACTGGCCACAGTCCATTAAGGGCTTCGCCCATAGTAGTTTCTGGACAGTGGCCTCAGTCCATGAAGGGGTTCGCCCATAGTAGTTTCTGGGCAGTGGCCTCAGTCCATGAAGGGCTTCGCCCATAGTAGATTCTCTACACTGGCCACAGTCCATGAAGGGCTTCGCCCATAGTAGATTCTCTACACTGGCCTCAGTCCATGAAGGGCTTCGCCCATAGTAGATTCTCTACACTGGCCATAGTCCATGAAGGGCTTCGCCCATAGTAGTTTCTGGACAGTGACCACAGCCCATGAAGGGCTTCGCCCATAGTAGTTTCTGGGCAGTGGCCCAGAAGGGCTTCGTCCATAGTAGATTCTCTGCACTGGCCTCAGTCAATGAAGGGTTTCGCCCATAGTAGGTTCTCTATGCTGGCCTCAGTCCATGAAGGGCTTCGCCCATAGCAGTGGCCAGTGGCTTCAGTCCGTGAAGTTCTTCGCCCAGAGTAGTTTCTGGACAGTGACCACAGCCCATTAAGGGCTTCGCCCATAGTAGTTTCTGGGCAGTGGCCTCAGTCCATGAAGGGTTCCGCCCATAGTAGTTTCTGGGCAGTGGCCTCAGTCCATGAAGGGCTTCGCCCATAGTAGTGGCTAGTTGCCTTAGTCCGTGAAGTTCTTCGGCCAGAGTAGTTTCTGGGCAGTGGCCTCAGTCCATGAAGGGTTTCGCCCATAGTAGTTTCTGGGCAGTGGCCTCAGTCCATGAAGGGCTTCGCCCATAGTAGATTCTCTACACTGGACATAGTCCATGAAGGGCTTCGCCCATAGAAGTTTCTGGGCAGTGGCCTCAGTCCATGAAGGGTTCCGCCCATAGTAGTTTCTGGGCAGTGGCCTCAGTCCATGAAGGGCTTCGCCCATAGTACATTCTCTGCACTGGCCTCAGTCCATGAAGGGCTTCGCCCATAGTAGATTCTCTACACTGGCCACAGTCCATTAGGGGCTTCGCCCATAGTAGTTTCTGGGCAGTGGCCTCAGTCCATGAAGGGTTTCGCCCATAGTAGTTTCTGGGCAGTGGCCTCAGTCCATGAAGGGCTTCGCCCATAGTAGATTCTCTACACTGGACATAGTCCATGAAGGGCTTCGCCCATAGAAGTTTCTGGGCAGTGGCCTCAGTCCATGAAGGGCTTCGCCCATAGTAGATTCTGGACAGTGGCCTCAGTCCATGAAGGGCTTCGCCAATAGTAGTTTCTGGACAGTGGCCTCAGTCCATGAAGTTCTTCGCCCAGAGTAGTTTCTGGACAGTGACCACAGCCCATGAAGGGCTTCGCCAATAGTAGTTTCTGGGCAGTGGCCTCAGTCCATGAAGGGCTTCGCCCATAGTAGATTCTCTGCACTGGCCTCAGTCCATGAAGGGTTTCGCCCATAGTAGTTTCTGGACAGTGGCCTCAGTCCATGAAGGGGTTCGCCCATAGTAGATTCTCTATGCTGGCCTCAGTAAATAAAGGGCTTCGCCCATAGAAGTTTCTGGGCAGTGGCCTCAGTCCATGAAGGGCTTCGCCCATAGTACATTCTCTGCACTGGCCTCAGTCCATGAAGGGCTTCGCCCATAGTAGATTCTCTACACTGGCCACAGTCGATTAAGGGCTTCGCCCATAGTAGTTTCTGGACAGTCGCCTCAGTCCATGAAGTTCTTCGCCCAGAGTAGTTTCTGGACAGTGACCACAGTCCGTGAAGGGCTTCGCCCATAGTAGATTCTGGACAGTGGCCTCAGTCCATGAAGGGCTTCGCCCATAGTAGTTTCTGGAAAGTGGCCTCAGTCCATGAAGGGCTTCGCCCATGGTAGTTTCTGGAAAATATCCTCAGTCCATGAAGGGCTTCGCCCATAGTAGTTTCTGGGCAGTGGCCTCAGTCCATGAAGGGCTTCGCCCAGAGTAGTTGCTGGACAGTGACCATAGCCCATGACGGGCTTCGCCCATAGTAGTTTCTGGGCAGTGGCCTCAGTCCATGAAGGGCTTCGCCCATAGTAGATTCTCTACACTGGCCTCAGTCCATGAAGGGCTTCGCCCATAGTAGGTACTCTACACTGGCCACAGTCCATTAAGGGCTTCGCCCATAGTAGTTTCTGGACAGTGGCCTCAGTCCATGAAGGGGTTCGCCCATAGAAGTTTCTGGGCAGTGGCCTCAGTCCATGAAGGGCTTCGCCCATAGTACATTCTCTGCACTGGCCTCAGTCCATGAAGGGCTTCGCCCATAGTAGATTCTCTACACTGGCCACAGTCCATTAAGGGCTTCGCCCATAGTAGTTTCTGGACAGTGGCCTCAGTCCATGAAGTTCTTCGCCCAGAGTAGTTTCTAGACAGTGACCACAGTCCATGAAGGGCTTCGCCCATAGTAGATTCTGGACAGTGGCCTCAGTCCATGAAGGGCTTCGCCCATAGTAGTTTCTGGAAAGTGGCCTCAGTCCATGAAGGGCTTCGCCCATGGTAGTTTCTGGAAAATATCCTCAGTCCATGAAGGGCTTCGCCCATAGTAGATTCTCTATGCTGGCCTCAGTCCATGAAGGGTTTCGCCCATAGTAGTTTCTGGGCAGCGGCCTCAGTCCATGAAGGGCTTCGCCCATAGTAGATTCTCTGCACTGGCCTTAGTACATGAAGGCCTTCACCCATAGTATATTCTCTACACTGGCCTCAGTCCATGAAGGGCTTCGCCCATAGTAGATTCTCTACACTGGCCACAGTCCATTAAGGGCTTCGCCCATAGTAGTTTCTGGACAGTGGCCTCAGTCCATGAAGGGGTTCGCCCATAGTAGATTCTGGGCAGTGGCCTCAGTCCATGAAGGGCTTCGCCCATAGTAGATTCTCTACACTGGCCATAGTCCATGAAGGGCTTCGCCCATAGAAGTTTCTGGGCAGTGGCCTCAGTCAATGAAGGGTTCCGCCAATAGTAGTTTCTGGGCAGTGGCCTCAGTCCATGAAGGGCTTCGCCCATAGTACATTCTCTGCACTGGCCTCAGTCCATGAAGGGCTTCGCCCATAGTAGATTCTCTACACTGGCCACAGTCCATTAAGGGCTTCGCCCATAGTAGTTTCTGGACAGTGGCCTCAGTCCATGAAGGGGTTCGCCCATAGTAGATTCTCTACACTGGCCACAGTCCATGAAGGGCTTCGCCCATAGTAGATTCTGGACAGTGGCCTCAGTCCATGAAGGGCTTCGCCCATAGTAGTTTCTGGACAGTGGCCTCAGTCCATGAAGTTCTTCGCCCAGAGTAGTTTCTGGACAGTGACCACAGCCCATGAAGGGCTTCGCCAATAGTAGTTTCTGGGCAGTGGCCTCAGTCCATGAAGGGCTTCGCCCATAGTAGATTCTCTGCACTGGCCTCAGTCCATGAAGGGTTTCGCCCATAGTAGTTTCTGGACAGTGGCCTCAGTCCATGAAGGGGTTCGCCCATAGTAGATTCTCTATGCTGGCCTCAGTAAATAAAGGGCTTCGCCCATAGAAGTTTCTGGGCAGTGGCCTCAGTCCATGAAGGGTTCCGCCCATAGTAGTTTCTGGGCAGTGGCCTCAGTCCATGAAGGGCTTCGCCCATAGTACATTCTCTGCACTGGCCTCAGTCCATGAAGGGCTTCGCCCATAGTAGATTCTCTACACTGGCCACAGTCCATTAAGGGCTTCGCCCATAGTAGATTCTGGACAGTGGCCTCAGTCCATGAAGGGCTTCGCCCATAGTAGTTTCTCTACACTGGGCACAGTCCATGAAGGGCTTCGCCCATAGTAGTTTCTGGACAGTGGCCTCAGTCCATGAAGGGGTTCGCCCATAGTAGATTCTGAACAGTGGCCTCAGTCCATGAAGTTCTTCGCCCATAGTAGTTTCTGGGCAATGGCCTCAGTCCATAAAGGGCTTCGCCCATAGTAGATTCTCTACACTGGCCACAGTCCATGAAGGGCTTCGCCCATAGTAGATTCTGGACAGTGGCCTCAGTCCATGAAGGGCTTCGCCCATAGTAGATTCTCTATGCTGGCCTCAGTCCATAAAGGGCTACGCCCATAGTAGTTTCTCTACACTGGGCACAGTCCATGAAGGGCTTCGCCCATAGTAGTTTCTGGAAAGTGGTCTCAGTCCATGAAGGGCTTCGCCCATAGTAGTTTCTGGGCAGTGGCCTCAGTCCATGAAGGGCTTCGCCCATAGCAGATTCTCTGCACTGGCCTCAGTCCATGAAGGGCTTCGCCCATAGTAGATTCTCTACACTGGCCACAGTCCATGAAGGGCTTCGCCCATAGTAGATTCTGGACAGTGGCCTCAGTCCATGAAGGGCTTCGCCCATAGTAGTTTCTGGGCAGTGGCCTCAGTCCATGAAGGGCTTCGCCCATAGTAGTTTCTGGACAGTAACCACAGCCCATGAAGGGCTTCGCCCATAGTAGATTCTCTACACTGGCCACAGTCCATGAAGGGCTTCGCCCATAGTAGATTCTGGACAGTGGCCTCAGTCCATGAAGGGCTTCGCCCATAGTAGTTTCTGGAAAGTGGCCTCAGTCCATGAAGTTCTTCGCCCATAGTAGTTTCTGGGCAGTGGCCTCAGTCCATGAAGGGTTTCGCCCATAGTAGTTTCGGGAAAATGGCCTCAGTCCATGAAGGCCTTCGCCCATAGTAGTTTCTGGACAGTGGCCTCAGTCCATGAAGTTCTTCGCCCAGAGTAGTTTCTGGACAGTGACCACAACCCATGAAGGGCTTCGCCCATAGTAGTTTCTGGACAGTGACCTCAGTCCATGAAGAGCTTCGCCCATAGTAGATTCTCTACACTGGCCAGAGTCCATTAAGGGTTTCGCCCATAGTATTTTCTGGACAGTGGCCTCAGTCCATGAAGTTCTTCGCCCATAGTAGTTTCTGGGCAGTGGCCTCAGTCCATGAAGGGTTTCGCCCATAGTAGTTTCGGGAAAATGGCCTCAGTCCATGAAGGCCTTCGCCCATAGTAGTTTCTGGACAGTGGCCTCAGTCCATGAAGTTCTTCGCCCAGAGTAGTTTCTGGACAGTGACCACAGCCCATGAAGGGCTTCGCCCATAGTAGTTTCTGGGCAGTGGCCTCAGTCCATGAAGGGCTTCGCCCATAGCAGATTCTCTGCACTGGCCTCAGTCCATGAAGGGCTTCGCCCATAGTAGATTCTCTACACTGGCCACAGTCCATGAAGGGCTTCGCCCATAGTAGATTCTGGACAGTGGCCTCAGTCCATGAAGGGCTTCGCCCATAGTAGTTTCTGGAAAGTGGCCTCAGTCCATGAAGGGCTTCGCCCATAGTAGTTTCTGGACAGTAACCACAGCCCATGAAGGGCTTCGCCCATAGTAGTTTCTGGGCAGTGGCCTCAGTCCATAAAGGGCTTCGCCCATAGTAGTTTCTGGACAGTGGCCTCAGTCCATTAAGTTCTTCGCCCAGAGTATTTTCTGGACAGTGACCACAACCTATGAAGGGCTTCGCCCATAGTAGTTTCTGGACAGTGACCTCAGTCCATGAAGGGCTTCGCCCATAGTAGATTCTCTACACTGGCCAGAGTCCATTAAGGGTTTCACCCATAGTAGTTTCTGGACAGTGGCCTCAGTCTATGAAGGGCTTCGCCCATAGTAGTTTCGGGAAAGTGGCCTCAGTCCGTGAAGGGCTTCGCCCATAGTAGTTTCTGGACAGTGGCCTCAGTCCATGAAGTTCTTCGCCCAGAGTAGTTTCTGGACAGTGACCACAACCCATGAAGGGCTTCGCCCATAGTAGTTTCTGGACAGTGACCTCAGTCCATGAAGGGCTTCGCCCATAGTAGATTCTCAACACTGGCCAGAGTCCATTAAGGGTTTCGCCCATAGTAGTTTCTGGACAGTGGCCTCAGTCCATGAAGGGTTTCGCCCATAGTAGTTTCGGGAAAGTGGCCTCAGTCCATGAAGGGCTTCGCCCATAGTAGTTTCTGGAAAGTGGCCTCAGTCCATGAAGTTCTTCGCCCAAAGTAGTTTCTGGGCAGTGGCCTCAGTCCATGAAGGGTTTCGCCCATAGTAGTTTCGGGAAAGTGGCCTCAGTCCATGAAGGCCTTCGCCCATAGTAGTTTCTGGACAGTGGCCTCAGTCCATGAAGTTCTTCGCCCAGAGTAGTTTCTTGACAGTGACCACAGCCCATTAAGGGCTTCGCCCATAGTAGTTTCTGGGCAGTGGCCTCAGTCCATGAAGGGCTTCGCCCATAGCAGATTCTCTGCACTGGCCTCAGTCCATGAAGGGCTTCGCCCATAGTAGATTCTCTACACTGGCCATAGTCCATGAAGGGCTTCGCCCATAGTAGTTTCTGGGCAGTCACCTCAGTCCATGAAGGGCTTCGCTCATAGCAGATTCTCTGCACTGGCCTCAGTCCATGAAGGGCTTCGCCCATAGTAGATTCTCTACACTGGCCAGAGTCCATTAAGGGTTTCGCCCATAGTAGTTTCTGGACAGTGACCACAACCCATGAAGGGCTTCGCCCATAGTAGTTTCTGGAAAGTGGCCTCAGTCCATGAAGGGCTTCGCCCATAGTAGTTTCGGGAAAGTGGCCTCAGTCCATGAAGGCCTTCGCCCATAGTAGTTTCTGGACAGTGGCCTCAGTCCATGAAGTTCTTCGCCCAGAGTAGTTTCTTGACAGTGACCACAGCCCATTAAGGGCTTCGCCCATAGTAGTTTCTGGGCAGTGGCCTCAGTCCATGAAGGGCTTCGCCCATAGCAGATTCTCTGCACTGGCCTCAGTCCATGAAGGGCTTCGCCCATAGTAGATTCTCTACACTGGCCATAGTCCATGAAGGGCTTCGCCCATAGTAGTTTCTGGGCAGTCACCTCAGTCCATGAAGGGCTTCGCTCATAGCAGATTCTCTGCACTGGCCTCAGTCCATGAAGGGCTTCGCCCATAGTAGATTCTCTACACTGGCCAGAGTCCATTAAGGGTTTCGCCCATAGTAGTTTCTGGACAGTGACCACAACCCATGAAGGGCTTCGCCCATAGTAGTTTCGGGAAAGTGGCCTCAGTCCATGAAGGGCTCCGCCCATAGTAGTTTCTGGACAGTGGCCTCAGTCCATGAAGTTCTTCGCCCAGAGTAGTTTCTGGACAGTGACCACAGCCCATGAAGGGCTTCGCCCATAGTAGATTCTCTACACTGGCCATAGTCCATGAAGGGCTTCGCCCATAGTAGATACTCTACACTGGCCACAGTCCATGAAGGGCTTCGCCCATAGTAGTTTCTGGGCAGTGGCCTCAGTCCATGAAGGGGTTCGCCCATAGTAGATTCTCTATACTGGCCACAGTCCATTAAGGGCTTCGCCCATAGTAGTTTCTGGACAGTGGCCTCAGTCCATGAAGGGGTTCGCCCATAGTAGATTCTCTACACTGGCCATAGTCCATGAAGGGCTTCGCCCATAGTAGTTTCTGGGCAGTGACCACAGTCCATTAAGGGCTTCGCCCATAGTAGTTTCTGGACAGTGGCCTCAGTCCATGAAGGGGTTCGCCCATAGCAGATTCTCTTTACTGGCCTCAGTCCATGAAGGGTTTCGCCTATAGTAGTTTCTGGACAGTGGCCTCAGTCCATGAAGGGCTTCGCCCATAGTAGATTCTCTACACTGGCCACAGTCCATTAAGGGCTTCGCCCATAGTAGATTCTCTACACTGGCTATAGTCCATGAAGGGCTTCGCCCATAGTAGATACTCTACACTGGCCACAGTCCATGAAGGGCTTCGCCCATAGTAGTTTCTGGGCAGTGGCCTCAGTCCATGAAGGGGTTCGCCCATAGTAGATTCTCTATGCTGGCCTCAGTCCATAAAGGGCTTCGCCCATAGTAGATTCTCTACACTGGCCACAGTCCATGAAGGGCTTCGCCCATAGTAGATTCTGGACAGTGGCCTCAGTCCATGAAGGGCTTCGCCCATAGTAGTTTCTGGAAAGTGACCTCAGTCCAAGAAGGGCTTCGCCCATAGTAGTTTCTGGGTAGTGGCCTCAGTTCATGAAGGGCTTCGCCCATAGTAGATTCTCTACACTGGCCACAGTCCATTAAGGGCTTCGCCCATAGTAGTTTCTTGACAGTGGCCTCAGTCCATGAAGGGGTTTGCTCATAGTAGATTCTCTATGCTGGCCTCAGTCCATAAAGGGCTTCGCCCATAGTAGATTCTCTACACTGGCCACAGTCCATGAAGGGCTTCGCCCATAGTAGATTCTCTATGATGGCCTCAGTCCATAAAGGGCTTCGCCCATAGTAGATTCTCTACACTGGCCACAGTCCATGAAGGGCTTCGCCCATAGTAGATTCTGGACAGTGGCCTCAGTCAATGAAGGGCTTCGCCCATAGTAGATTCTCTACACTGGCCACAGTCCATGAAGGGCTGCGCCCATAGTAGATTCTGGACAGTGGCCTCAGTCCATGAAGGGCTTCGCCCATAGTAGTTTCTGGGCAGTGGCCCCAGTCCATGAAGGGCTTCGCCCATAGCAGATTCTCTGCACTGGCCTCAGTCCATGAAGGGCTTCGCCCATAGTAGATTCTCTACACTGGCCATAGTCCATGAAGGGCTTCGCCCATAGTAGTTTCTGGGCAGTGACCTCAGTCCATGAAGGGCTTCGATCATAGCAGATTCTCTGCACTGGCCTCAGTCCATGAAGGGCTTCGCCCATAGTAGATTCTCTACACTGGCCAGAGTCCATTAAGGGTTTCGCCCATAGTAGTTTCTGGACAGTGGCCTCAGTCCATGAAGGGCTTCGCCCATAGTAGTTTCGGGAAAGTGGCCTCAGTCCATGAAGGGCTCCGCCCATAGTATAGTCCATGAAGGGCTTCGCCCATAGTAGATACTCTACACTGGCCACAGTCCATGAAGGGCTTCGCCCATAGTAGTTTCTGGGCAGTGGCCTCAGTCCATGAAGGGGTTCGCCCATAGTAGATTCTCTATGCTGGCCTCAGTCCATAAAGGGCTTCGCCCATAGTAGATTCTCTACACTGGCCACAGTCCATGAAGGGCTTCGCCCATAGTAGATTCTGGACAGTGGCCTCAGTCCATGAAGGGCTTCGCCCATAGTAGTTTCTGGAAAGTGGCCTCAGTCCAAGAAGGGCTTCGCCCATAGTAGTTTCTGGGTAGTGGCCTCAGTTCATGAAGGGCTTCGCCCATAGTAGATTCTCTACACTGGCCACAGTCCATTAAGGGCTTCGCCCATAGTAGTTTCTTGACAGTGGCCTCAGTCCATGAAGGGGTTCGCTCATAGTAGATTCTCTATGCTGGCCTCAGTCCATAAAGGGCTTCGCCCATAGTAGATTCTCTACACTGGCCACAGTCCATGAAGGGCTTCGCCCATAGTAGTTTCTGGGCAGTGGCCTCAGTCCATGAAGGGGTTCGCCCATAGTAGATTCTCTATACTGGCCACAGTCCATTAAGGGCTTCGCCCATAGTAGTTTCTGGACAGTGGCCTCAGTCCATGAAGGGGTTCGCCCATAGTAGATTCTCTACACTGGCCATAGTCCATGAAGGGCTTCGCCCATAGTAGTTTCTGGGCAGTGACCACAGTCCATTAAGGGCTTCGCCCATAGTAGTTTCTGGACAGTGGCCTCAGTCCATGAAGGGGTTCGCCCATAGCAGATTCTCTTTACTGGCCTCAGTCCATGAAGGGTTTCGCCTATAGTAGTTTCTGGACAGTGGCCTCAGTCCATGAAGGGCTTCGCCCATAGTAGATTCTCTACACTGGCCACAGTCCATTAAGGGCTTCGCCCATAGTAGATTCTCTACACTGGCTATAGTCCATGAAGGGCTTCGCCCATAGTAGATACTCTACACTGGCCACAGTCCATGAAGGGCTTCGCCCATAGTAGTTTCTGGGCAGTGGCCTCAGTCCATGAAGGGGTTCGCCCATAGTAGATTCTCTATGCTGGCCTCAGTCCATAAAGGGCTTCGCCCATAGTAGATTCTCTACACTGGCCACAGTCCATGAAGGGCTTCGCCCATAGTAGATTCTGGACAGTGGCCTCAGTCCATGAAGGGCTTCGCCCATAGTAGTTTCTGGAAAGTGACCTCAGTCCAAGAAGGGCTTCGCCCATAGTAGTTTCTGGGTAGTGGCCTCAGTTCATGAAGGGCTTCGCCCATAGTAGATTCTCTACACTGGCCACAGTCCATTAAGGGCTTCGCCCATAGTAGTTTCTTGACAGTGGCCTCAGTCCATGAAGGGGTTTGCTCATAGTAGATTCTCTATGCTGGCCTCAGTCCATAAAGGGCTTCGCCCATAGTAGATTCTCTACACTGGCCACAGTCCATGAAGGGCTTCGCCCATAGTAGATTCTCTATGATGGCCTCAGTCCATAAAGGGCTTCGCCCATAGTAGATTCTCTACACTGGCCACAGTCCATGAAGGGCTTCGCCCATAGTAGATTCTGGACAGTGGCCTCAGTCAATGAAGGGCTTCGCCCATAGTAGATTCTCTACACTGGCCACAGTCCATGAAGGGCTGCGCCCATAGTAGATTCTGGACAGTGGCCTCAGTCCATGAAGGGCTTCGCCCATAGTAGTTTCTGGGCAGTGGCCCCAGTCCATGAAGGGCTTCGCCCATAGCAGATTCTCTGCACTGGCCTCAGTCCATGAAGGGCTTCGCCCATAGTAGATTCTCTACACTGGCCATAGTCCATGAAGGGCTTCGCCCATAGTAGTTTCTGGGCAGTGACCTCAGTCCATGAAGGGCTTCGATCATAGCAGATTCTCTGCACTGGCCTCAGTCCATGAAGGGCTTCGCCCATAGTAGATTCTCTACACTGGCCAGAGTCCATTAAGGGTTTCGCCCATAGTAGTTTCTGGACAGTGGCCTCAGTCCATGAAGGGCTTCGCCCATAGTAGTTTCGGGAAAGTGGCCTCAGTCCATGAAGGGCTCCGCCCATAGTATAGTCCATGAAGGGCTTCGCCCATAGTAGATACTCTACACTGGCCACAGTCCATGAAGGGCTTCGCCCATAGTAGTTTCTGGGCAGTGGCCTCAGTCCATGAAGGGGTTCGCCCATAGTAGATTCTCTATGCTGGCCTCAGTCCATAAAGGGCTTCGCCCATAGTAGATTCTCTACACTGGCCACAGTCCATGAAGGGCTTCGCCCATAGTAGATTCTGGACAGTGGCCTCAGTCCATGAAGGGCTTCGCCCATAGTAGTTTCTGGAAAGTGGCCTCAGTCCAAGAAGGGCTTCGCCCATAGTAGTTTCTGGGTAGTGGCCTCAGTTCATGAAGGGCTTCGCCCATAGTAGATTCTCTACACTGGCCACAGTCCATTAAGGGCTTCGCCCATAGTAGTTTCTTGACAGTGGCCTCAGTCCATGAAGGGGTTCGCTCATAGTAGATTCTCTATGCTGGCCTCAGTCCATAAAGGGCTTCGCCCATAGTAGATTCTCTACACTGGCCACAGTCCATGAAGGGCTTCGCCCATAGTAGATTCTCTATGATGGCCTCAGTCCATAAAGGGCTTCGCCCATAGTAGATTCTCTACACTGGCCACAGTCTATGAAGGGCTTCGCCCATAGTAGATTCTGGACAGTGGCCTCAGTCAATGAAGGGCTTCGCCCATAGTAGATTCTTTACACTGGCCACAGTCCATGAAGGGCTGCGCCCATAGTAGATTCTGGACAGTGGCCTCAGTCCATGAAGGGCTTCGCCCATAGAAGATTCTCTATGATGGCCTCAGTCCATAAAGGGCTTCGCCCATAGTAGATTCTCTACACTGGCCACAGTCCATGAAGGGCTTCGCCCATAGTAGATTCTGGACAGTGGCCTCAGTCAATGAAGGGCTTCGCCCATAGTAGATTCTCTACACTGGCCACAGTCCATTAAGGGCTTCGCCCATAGTAGTTTCTTGACAGTGGCCTCAGTCCATGAAGGGGTTCGCTCATAGTAGATTCTCTATGCTGGCCTCAGTCCATAAAGGGCTTCGCCCATAGTAGATACTCTACACTGGCCACAGTCCATGAAGGGCTTCGCCCATAGTAGATTCTCTATGATGGCCTCAGTCCATAAAGGGCTTCGCCCATAGTAGATTCTCTACACTGGCCACAGTCCATGAAGGGCTTCGCCCATAGTAGATTCTGGACAGTGGCCTCAGTCAATGAAGGGCTTCGCCCATAGTAGATTCTCTACACTGGCCACAGTCCATGAAGGGCTGCGCCCATAGTAGATTCTGGACAGTGGCCTCAGTCCATGAAGGGCTTCGCCCATAGTAGTTTCTGGAAAGTGGCCTCAGTCCATGAAGGACTTCGCCCATAGTAGATTCTCTATGCTGGCCTCAGTCCATAAAGGGCTTCGCCCATAGTAGATTCTCTACACTGGCCACAGTCCATGAAGGGCTTCGCCCATAGTAGATTCTGGACAGTGGCCTCAGTCAATGAAGGGCTTCGCCCATAGTAGATTCTCTACACTGGCCACAGTCCATGAAGGGCTTCGCCCATAGTAGTTTCTGGAAAGTGGCCTCAGTCCATGAAGGGCTTCGCCCATAGTAGTTTCTGGACAGTGGCCTCAGTCCATGAAGGGGTTCGCCCATAGTAGTTTCTGCACAGTGGCCTCAGTCCATGAAGGGCTTCGCCCATAGTAGATTCTCTACACTGGCCACAGTCCATGAAGGGCTTCGCCCATAGTAGATTCTGGACAGTGGCCTCAGTCCATGAAGGGCTTCGCCCATAGTAGTTTCTGGAAAGTGGCCTCAGTCCATGAAGGGCTTCGCCCATAGTAGTTTCTGGACAGTAACCACAGCCCATGAAGGGCTTCGCCCATAGTAGTTTCTGGGCAGTGGCCTCAGTCCATAAAGGGCTTCGCCCATAGTAGTTTCTGGACAGTGGCCTCAGTCCATGCAGTTCTTCGCCCAGAGTAGTTTCTGGACAGTGACCACAACCCATGAAGGGCTTCGCCGATAGTAGTTTCTGGACAGTGACCTCACTCCATGAAGGGCTTCGCCCATAGTAGATTCTCTACACTGGCCAGAGTCCATTAAGGGTTTCGCCCATAGTAGTTTCTGGACAGTGGCCTCAGTCCATGAAGTTCTTCGCCCATAGTAGTTTCTGGGCAGTGGCCTCAGTCCATGAAGGGTTTCGCCAATAGTAGTTTCGGGAAAGTGGCCTCAGTCCATGAAGTTCTTCGCCCAGAGTAGTTTCTGGACAGTGACCACAGCCCATGAAGGGCTTCGCCCATAGTAGTTTCTGGGCAGTGGCCTCAGTCCATGAAGGGCTTCGCCCATAGTAGTTTCGGGAAAGTGGCCTCAGTCCATGAAGGGCTCCGCCCATAGTAGTTTCTGGACAGTGGCCTCAGTCCTTGAAGTTCTTCGCCCAGAGTAGTTTCTGGACAGTGACCACAGCCCATGAAGGGCTTCGCCCATAGTAGATGCTCTACACTGGCCATAGTCCATGAAGGGCTTCGCCCATAGTAGTTTCTGGGCAGTGACCTCAGTCCATGAAGGGCTTCGCTCATAGCAGATTCTCTGTGCTGGCCTCAGTCCATAAAGGGCTTCGCCCATAGTAGATTCTCTACACTGGCCATAGTCCATGAAGGGCTTCGCCCATAGTAGTTTCTGGGCAGTGGCCTCAGTCCATGAAGGGGTTCGCCCATAGTAGATTCTCTATACTGGCCACAGTCCATTAAGGGCTTCGCCCATAGTAGTTTCTGGACAGTGGCCTCAGTCCATGAAGGGGTTCGCCCATAGTAGATTTTCTACACTGGCCATAGTCCATGAAGGGCTTCGCCCATAGTAGTTTGTGGGCAGTGACCTCAGTCCATGAAGGGCTTCGCCCATAGTAGATTCTCTACACTGGCCACAGTCCATTAAGGGCTTCGCCCATAGTAGTTTCTGGACAGTGGCCTCAGTCCATGAAGGGGTTCGCCCATAGCAGATTCTCTGCACTGGCCTCAGTCCATGAAGGGTTTCGCCCATAGTAGTTTCTGGACAGTGGCCTCAGTCCATGAAGGGCTTCGCCCATAGTAGATTCTCTACACTGGCCACAGTCCATTAAGGGCTTCGCCCATAGTAGATTCTCTACACTGGCCACAGTCCATAAAGGGCTTCGCCCATAGTAGATTCTGGACAGTGGCCTCAGTCCATGAAGTTCTTCGCCCAGAGTAGTTTCTGGACAGTGACCACAGCCCATGAAGGGCTTCGCCCATAGTAGTTTCTGGGCAGTGGCCTCAGTCCATGAAGGGCTTCGCCCATAGTAGTTTCGGGAAAGTGGCCTCAGTCCATGAAGGGCTCCGCCCATAGTAGTTTCTGGACAGTGGCCTCAGTCCATGAAGTTCTTCGCCCAGAGTAGTTTCTGGACAATGACCACAGCCCATGAAGGGCTTCGCCCATAGTAGATTCTCTACACTGGCCACAGTCCATTAAGGGCTTCGCCCATAGTAGTTTCTGGACAGTGGCCTCAGTCCATGAAGGGGTTCGCCCATAGTAGATTCTCTATGCTGGCCTCAGTCCATAAAGGGCTTCGCCCATAGTAGATTCTCTACACTGGCCACAGTCCATGAAGGGCTTCGCCCATAGTAGATTCTCTATGCTGGCCTCAGTCCATACAAGGCTTCGCCCATAGTAGATTCTCTACACTGGCCACAGTCCATGAAGGGCTTCGCCCATAGTAGATTCTGGACAGTGGCCTCAGTCAATGAAGGGCTTCGCCCATAGTAGATTCTCTACACTGGCCACAGTCCATGAAGGGCTTCGCCCATAGTAGATTCTGGACAGTGGCCTCAGTCCATGAAGGGCTTCGCCCATAGTAGTTTCTGGAAAGTGGCCTCAGTCCATGAAGGGCTTCGCCCATAGTAGTTTCTGGACAGTGGCCTCAGTCCATGAAGGGGTTCGCCCATAGTAGATTCTCTACACTGGCCACAGTCCATTAAGGGCTTCGCCCATAGTAGTTTCTGGGTAGTGGCCTCAGTCCATGAAGGGGTTCGCCCATAGTAGATTCCCTACACTGGCCACAGTCCATTAAGGGCTTCGCCCATAGTAGTTTCTGGACAGTGGCCTCAGTCCATGAAGGGGTTCGCCCATAGTAGATTCTCTATGCTGGCCTCAGTCCATAAAGGGCTTCTCCCATAGTAGATTCTCTACACTGGCCACAGTCCATTAAGGGCTTCGAACATAGTAGTTTCTGGACAGTTTCCTCAGTCCATGTAGGGGTTCGCCCATAGTAGATTATCTATGCTGGCCTCAGTCCATAAAGGGCTTCGCCCATAGTAGATTCTGGACAGTGGCCTCAGTCCATGAAGGGGTTCGCCCATAGTAGATTCTCTATGCTGGCCTCAGTCCATAAAGGGCTTCTCCCATAGTAGATTCTCTACACTGGCCACCGTCCATGAAGGGCTTCGCCCATAGTAGACTCTGGACAGTGGCCTCAGTCCATGAAGGGCTTCGCCCATAGTCCATTAAGGGCTTCGCCCATAGTAGTTTCTGGACAGTGGCCTCAGTCCATAAAGGGCTTCTCCCATAGTAGATTCTCTACACTGGCCACAGTCCATG
Source organism: Eristalis pertinax (assembly GCA_907269125.1). Classification (NCBI taxonomy): domain Eukaryota; kingdom Metazoa; phylum Arthropoda; class Insecta; order Diptera; family Syrphidae; genus Eristalis; species Eristalis pertinax. The sequence goes on along the minus strand of OU026145.1, from coordinate 103,576,727 downwards.
AAGGGCTTCGCCCATAGTAGATTCTCTATGCTGGCCTCAGTCCATAAAGGGCTTCGCCCATAGTAGATTCTCTACACTGGCCACAGTCCATTAAGGGCTTCGCCCATAGTAGTTTCTGGACAGTGGCCTCAGTCCATGAAGGGGTTCGCCCATAGTAGATTCTCTATGCTGGCCTCAGTCCATAAAGGGCTTCGCCCATAGTAGATTCTCTACACTGGCCACAGTCCATGAAGGGCTTCGCCCATAGTAGTTTCTGGAAAGTGGCCACAGTCCATTAAGGGCTTCGCCCATAGTAGTTTCTGGAAAGTGGCCTCAGTCCAAGAAGGGCTTCGCCCATAGTAGTTTCTGGGTAGTGGCCTCAGTTCATGAAGGGCTTCGCCCATAGTAGATTCTCTACACTGGCCACAGTCCATTAAGGGCTTCGCCCATAGTAGTTTCTGGACAGTGGCCTCAGTCCATGAAGGGGTTCGCCCATAGTAGATTCTCTATGCTGGCCTCAGTCCATAAAGGGCTTCGCCCATAGTAGATTCTCTACACTGGCCACAGTCCATTAAGGGCTTCGCCCATAGTAGTTTCTGGACAGTGGCCTCAGTCCATAAAGGGCTTCTCCCATAGTAGATTCTCTACACTGGCCACAGTCCATGAAGGGGTTCGCCCATAGTAGATTCTCTATGCTGGCCTCAGTCCATAAAGGGCTTCTCCCATAGTAGATTCTCTACACTGGCCACCGTCCATGAAGGGCTTCGCCCATAGTAGTTTCTGGACAGTGGCCTCAGTCCATGAAGGGGTTCGCCCATAGTAGATTCTCTATGCTGGCCTCAGTCCATAAAGGGCTTCGCCCATAGTAGATTCTCTACACTGGCCACAGTCCATTAAGGGCTTCGCCCATAGTAGTTTCTGGACAGTGGCCTCAGTCCATGAAGGGGTTCGCCCATAGTAGATTCTCTATGCTGGCCTCAGTCCATAAAGGGCTTCTCCCATAGTAGATTCTCTACACTGGCCACAGTCCATGAAGGGCTTCGCCCATAGTAGATTCTCTATGCTGGCCTCAGTCCATAAAGGGCTTCGCCCATAGTAGATTCTCTACACTGGCCACAGTCCATTAAGGGCTTCGCCCATAGTAGTTTCTGGACAGTGGCCTCAGTCCATGAAGGGGTTCGCCCATAGTAGATTCTCTATGCTGGCCTCAGTCCATAAAGGGCTTCTCCCATAGTAGATTCTCTACACTGGCCACAGTCCATGAAGGGCTTCGCCCATAGTAGATTCTCTATGCTGGCCTCAGTCCATAAAGGGCTTCGCCCATAGTAGATTCTCTACACTGGCCACAGTCCATGAAGGGCTTCGCCCATAGTAGTTTCTGGAAAGTGGCCACAGTCCATTAAGGGCTTCGCCCATAGTAGATTATCTATGCTGGCCTCAGTCCATAAAGGGCTTCGCCCATAGTAGATTCTGTACACTGGCCACAGTCCATGAAGGGCTTCGCCCATAGTAGATTCTCTATGCTGGCCTCAGTCCATAAAGGGCTTCGCCCATAGTAGATTCTCTACACTGGCCACAGTCCATTAAGGGCTTCGCCCATAGTAGTTTCTGGACAGTGGCCTCAGTCCATGAAGGGGTTCGCCCATAGTAGATTCTCTATGCTGGCCTCAGTCCATAAAGGGCTTCTCCTATAGTAGATTCTCTACACTGGCCACAGTCCATGAAGGGCTTCGCCCATAGTAGTTTCTGGAAAGTGGCCACAGTCCATTAAGGGCTTCGCCCATAGTAGTTTCTGGACAGTTTCCTCAGTCCATGTAGGGGTTCGCCCATAGTAGATTATCTATGCTGGCCTCAGTCCATAAAGGGCTTCGCCCATAGTAGATTCTGTACACTGGCCACAGTCCGTGAAGGGCTTCACCAATAGTAGTTTCTGGGTAGTGGCCTCAGTTCATGAAGGGCTTCGCCCTTAGTAGATTCTCTACACTGGCCACAGTCCATTAAGGGCTTCGCCCATAGTAGTTTCTGGACAGTGGCCTCAGTCCATAAAGGGCTTCTCCCATAGTAGATTCTCTACACTGGCCACAGTCCATTAAGGGCTTCGCCCATAGTAGTTTCTGGACAGTGGCCTCAGTCCATAAAGGGCTTCTCCCATAGTAGATTCTCTACACTGGCCACAGTCCATGAAGGGCTTCGCCCATAGTAGATTCTCTATGCTGGCCTCAGTCCATAAAGGGCTTCGCCCATAGTAGATTCTCTACACTGGCCACAGTCCATTAAGGGCTTCGCCCATAGTAGTTTCTGGACAGTGGCCTCAGTCCATGAAGGGGTTCGCCCATAGTAGATTCTCTATGCTGGCCTCAGTCCATAAAGGGCTTCTCCCATAGTAGATTCTCTACACTGGCCACAGTCCATGAAGGGCTTCGCCCATAGTAGTTTCTGGAAAGTGGCCACAGTCCATTAAGGGCTTCGCCCATAGTAGTTTCTGGACAGTTTCCTCAGTCCATGTAGGGGTTCGCCCATAGTAGATTATCTATGCTGGCCACAGTCCATGAAGGGCTTCACCAATAGTAGTTTCTGGGTAGTGGCCTCAGTTCATGAAGGGCTTCGCCCTTAGTAGATTCTCTACACTGGCCACAGTCCATTAAGGGCTTCGCCCATAGTAGTTTCTGGACAGTGGCCTCAGTCCATAAAGGGCTTCTCCCATAGTAGATTCTCTACACTGGCCACAGTCCATTAAGGGCTTCGCCCATAGTAGTTTCTGGACAGTGGCCTCAGTCCATAAAGGGCTTCTCCCATAGTAGATTCTCTACACTGGCCACAGTCCATGAAGGGCTTCGCCCATAGTAGATTCTCTATGCTGGCCTCAGTCCATAAAGGGCTTCGCCCATAGTAGATTCTCTACACTGGCCACAGTCCATTAAGGGCTTCGCCCATAGTAGTTTCTGGACAGTGGCCTCAGTCCATGAAGGGGTTCGCCCATAGTAGATTCTCTATGCTGGCCTCAGTCCATAAAGGGCTTCTCCCATAGTAGATTCTCTACACTGGCCACAGTCCATGAAGGGCTTCGCCCATAGTAGTTTCTGGAAAGTGGCCACAGTCCATTAAGGGCTTCGCCCATAGTAGTTTCTGGACAGTTTCCTCAGTCCATGTAGGGGTTCGCCCATAGTAGATTATCTATGCTGGCCTCAGTCCATAAAGGGCTTCGCCCATAGTAGATTCTCTACACTGGCCACAGTCCATTAAGGGCTTCGCCCATAGTAGTTTCTGGACAGTGGCCTCAGTCCATAAAGGGCTTCTCCCATAGTAGATTCTCTACACTGGCCACAGTCCATGAAGGGGTTCGCCCATAGTAGATTCTCTATGCTGGCCTCAGTCCATAAAGGGCTTCTCCCATAGAAGATTCTCTACACTGGCCACCGTCCATGAAGGGCTTCGCCCATAGTAGTTTCTGGACAGTGGCCTCAGTCCATGAAGGGGTTCGCCCATAGTAGATTCTCTATGCTGGCCTCAGTCCATAAAGGGCTTCGCCCATAGTAGATTCTCTACACTGGCCACAGTCCATTAAGGGCTTCGCCCATAGTAGTTTCTGGACAGTGGCCTCAGTCCATGAAGGGGTTCGCCCATAGTAGATTCTCTATGCTGGCCTCAGTCCATAAAGGGCTTCTCCCATAGTAGATTCTCTACACTGGCCACAGTCCATGAAGGGCTTCGCCCATAGTAGATTCTCTATGCTGGCCTCAGTCCATAAAGGGCTTCGCCCATAGTAGATTCTCTACACTGGCCACAGTCCATTAAGGGCTTCGCCCATAGTAGTTTCTGGACAGTGGCCTCAGTCCATGAAGGGGTTCGCCCATAGTAGATTCTCTATGCTGGCCTCAGTCCATAAAGGGCTTCTCCCATAGTAGATTCTCTACACTGGCCACAGTCCATGAAGGGCTTCGCCCATAGTAGATTCTCTATGCTGGCCTCAGTCCATAAAGGGCTTCGCCCATAGTAGATTCTCTACACTGGCCACAGTCCATGAAGGGCTTCGCCCATAGTAGTTTCTGGAAAGTGGCCACAGTCCATTAAGGGCTTCGCCCATAGTAGATTATCTATGCTGGCCTCAGTCCATAAAGGGCTTCGCCCATAGTAGATTCTGTACACTGGCCACAGTCCATGAAGGGCTTCGCCCATAGTAGATTCTCTATGCTGGCCTCAGTCCATAAAGGGCTTCGCCCATAGTAGATTCTCTACACTGGCCACAGTCCATTAAGGGCTTCGCCCATAGTAGTTTCTGGACAGTGGCCTCAGTCCATGAAGGGGTTCGCCCATAGTAGATTCTCTATGCTGGCCTCAGTCCATAAAGGGCTTCTCCTATAGTAGATTCTCTACACTGGCCACAGTCCATGAAGGGCTTCGCCCATAGTAGTTTCTGGAAAGTGGCCACAGTCCATTAAGGGCTTCGCCCATAGTAGTTTCTGGACAGTTTCCTCAGTCCATGTAGGGGTTCGCCCATAGTAGATTATCTATGCTGGCCTCAGTCCATAAAGGGCTTCGCCCATAGTAGATTCTGTACACTGGCCACAGTCCGTGAAGGGCTTCACCAATAGTAGTTTCTGGGTAGTGGCCTCAGTTCATGAAGGGCTTCGCCCTTAGTAGATTCTCTACACTGGCCACAGTCCATTAAGGGCTTCGCCCATAGTAGTTTCTGGACAGTGGCCTCAGTCCATAAAGGGCTTCTCCCATAGTAGATTCTCTACACTGGCCACAGTCCATTAAGGGCTTCGCCCATAGTAGTTTCTGGACAGTGGCCTCAGTCCATAAAGGGCTTCTCCCATAGTAGATTCTCTACACTGGCCACAGTCCATGAAGGGCTTCGCCCATAGTAGATTCTCTATGCTGGCCTCAGTCCATAAAGGGCTTCGCCCATAGTAGATTCTCTACACTGGCCACAGTCCATTAAGGGCTTCGCCCATAGTAGTTTCTGGACAGTGGCCTCAGTCCATGAAGGGGTTCGCCCATAGTAGATTCTCTATGCTGGCCTCAGTCCATAAAGGGCTTCTCCCATAGTAGATTCTCTACACTGGCCACAGTCCATGAAGGGCTTCGCCCATAGTAGTTTCTGGAAAGTGGCCACAGTCCATTAAGGGCTTCGCCCATAGTAGTTTCTGGACAGTTTCCTCAGTCCATGTAGGGGTTCGCCCATAGTAGATTATCTATGCTGGCCTCAGTCCATAAAGGGCTTCGCCCATAGTAGATTCTGGACAGTGGCCTCAGTCCATGAAGGGGTTCGCCCATAGTAGATTCTCTATGCTGGCCTCAGTCCATAAAGGGCTTCTCCCATAGTAGATTCTCTACACTGGCCACCGTCCATGAAGGGCTTCGCCCATAGTAGACTCTGGACAGTGGCCTCAGTCCATGAAGGGCTTCGCCCATAGTAGTTTCTGGAAAGTGGCCACAGTCCATTAAGGGCTTCGCCCATAGTAGTTTCGGGACAGTGGCCTCAGTCCATGAAGGGGTTCGCCCATAGTAGATTCTCTATGCTGGCCTCAGTCCAAAAAGGGCTTCGCCCATAGTAGATTCTCTACACTGGCCATAGTCCATGAAGGGCTTCGCCCATAGTAGATACTCTACACTGGCCACAGTCCATGAAGGGCTTCGCCCATAGTAGTTTCTGGGCAGTGGCCTCAGTCCATGAAGGGGTTCGCCCATAGTAGATTCTCTATGCTGGCCTCAGTCCATAAAGGGCTTCGCCCATAGTAGATTCTCTACACTGGCCACAGTCCATGAAGGGGTTCGCCCATAGTAGATTCTGGACAGTGGCCTCAGTCCATGAAGGGCTTCGCCCATAGTAGTTTCTGGAAAGTGGCCTCAGTCCAAGAAGGGCTTCGCCCATAGTAGATTCTCTATGCTGGCCTCAGTCCATAAAGGGCTTCTCCCATAGTAGATTCTCTACACTGGCCACAGTCCATGAAGGGCTTCGCCCATAGTAGATTCTGGACAGTGGCCTCAGTCAATGAAGGGCTTCGCCCATAGTAGATTCTCTACACTGGCCACAGTCCATGAAGGGCTTCGCCCATAGTAGATTCTGGACAGTGGCCTCAGTCCATGAAGGGCTTCGCCCATAGTAGATTCTCTATGCTGGCCTCAGTCCATACAAGGCTTCGCCCATAGTAGATTCTCTACACTGGCCACAGTCCATGAAGGGCTTCGCCCATAGTAGATTCTGGACAGTGGCCTCAGTCAATGAAGGGCTTCGCCCATAGTAGATTCTCTACACTGGCCACAGTCCATGAAGGGCTTCGCCCATAGTAGATTCTGGACAGTGGCCTCAGTCCATGAAGGGCTTCGCCCATAGTAGTTTCTGGAAAGTGGCCTCAGTCCAAGAAGGGCTTCGCCCATAGTAGTTTCTGGGTAGTGGCCTCAGTTCATGAAGGGCTTCGCCCATAGTAGATTCTCTACACTGGCCACAGTCCATTAAGGGCTTCGCCCATAGTAGTTTCTGGACAGTGGCCTCAGTCCATGAAGGGGTTCGCCCATAGTAGATTCTCTATGCTGGCCTCAGTCCATAAAGGGCTTCGCCCATAGTAGATTCTGTACACTGGCCACAGTCCATGAAGGGCTTCACCAATAGTAGTTTCCGGGTAGTGGCCTCAGTTCATGAAGGGCTTCGCCCTTAGTAGATTCTCTACACTGGCCACAGTCCATTAAGGGCTTCGCCCATAGTAGTTTCTGGACAGTGGCCTCAGTCCATAAAGGGCTTCTCCCATAGTAGATTCTCTACACTGGCCACAGTCCATGAAGGGCTTCGCCCATAGTAGTTTCTGGAAAGTGGCCACAGTCCATTAAGGGCTTCGCCCATAGTAGATTATCTATGCTGGCCTCAGTCCATAAAGGGCTTCGCCCATAGTAGATTCTGTACACTGGCCACAGTCCATGAAGGGCTTCGCCCATAGTAGATTCTCTATGCTGGCCTCAGTCCATAAAGGGCTTCGCCCATAGTAGATTCTCTACACTGGCCACAGTCCATTAAGGGCTTCGCCCATAGTAGATTCTCTATGCTGGCCTCAGTCCATAAAGGGCTTCTCCCATAGTAGATTCTCTACACTGGCCACAGTCCATGAAGGGCTTCGCCCATAGTAGTTTCTGGAAAGTGGCCACAGTCCATTAAGGGCTTCGCCCATAGTAGTTTCGGGACAGTGGCCTCAGTCCATGAAGGGGTTCGCCCATAGTAGATTCTCTATGCTGGCCTCAGTCCAAAAAGGGCTTCGCCCATAGTAGATTCTCTACACTGGCCATAGTCCATGAAGGGCTTCGCCCATAGTAGATACTCTACACTGGCCACAGTCCATGAAGGGCTTCGCCCATAGTAGTTTCTGGGCAGTGGCCTCAGTCCATGAAGGGGTTCGCCCATAGTAGATTCTCTATGCTGGCCTCAGTCCATAAAGGGCTTCGCCCATAGTAGATTCTCTACACTGGCCACAGTCCATGAAGGGGTTCGCCCATAGTAGATTCTGGACAGTGGCCTCAGTCCATGAAGGGCTTCGCCCATAGTAGTTTCTGGAAAGTGGCCTCAGTCCAAGAAGGGCTTCGCCCATAGTAGATTCTCTATGCTGGCCTCAGTCCATAAAGGGCTTCTCCCATAGTAGATTCTCTACACTGGCCACAGTCCATGAAGGGCTTCGCCCATAGTAGATTCTCTATGCTGGCCTCAGTCCATACAAGGCTTCGCCCATAGTAGATTCTCTACACTGGCCACAGTCCATGAAGGGCTTCGCCCATAGTAGATTCTGGACAGTGGCCTCAGTCCATGAAGGGGTTCGCCCATAGTAGATTCTCTACACTGGCCACAGTCCATTAAGGGCTTCGCCCATAGTAGATTCTCTACACTGGCCATAGTCCATGAAGGTCTTCGCCCATAGTAGATACTCTACACTGGCCACAGTCCATGAAGGGCTTCGCCCATAGTAGTTTCTGGGCAGTGGCCTCAGTCCATGAAGGGGTTCGCCCATAGTAGATTCCCTACACTGGCCACAGTCCATTAAGGGCTTCGCCCATAGTAGTTTCTGGACAGTGGCCTCAGTCCATGAAGGGGTTCGCCCATAGTAGATTCTCTATGCTGGCCTCAGTCCATAAAGGGCTTCTCCCATAGTAGATTCTCTACACTGGCCACAGTCCATTAAGGGCTTCGAACATAGTAGTTTCTGGACAGTTTCCTCAGTCCATGTAGGGGTTCGCCCATAGTAGATTATCTATGCTGGCCTCAGTCCATAAAGGGCTTCGTCCATAGTAGATTCTGGACAGTGGCCTCAGTCCATGAAGGGGTTCGCCCATAGTAGATTCTCTATGCTGGCCTCAGTCCATAAAGGGCTTCTCCCATAGTAGATTCTCTACACTGGCCACCGTCCATGAAGGGCTTCGCCCATAGTAGACTCTGGACAGTGGCCTCAGTCCATGAAGGGCTTCGCCCATAGTCCATGAAGGGGTTCGCCCATAGTAGTTTCTGGACAGTGGCCTCAGTCCATGAAGGGCTTCGCCCATAGTAGATTCTCTACACTGGCCACAGTCCATTAAGGGCTTCGCCCATAGTAGATTCTCTACACTGGCCATAGTCCATGAAGGGCTTCGCCCATAGTAGATACTCTACACTGGCCACAGTCCATGAAGGGCTTCGCCCATAGTAGTTTCTGGGCAGTGGCCTCAGTCCATGAAGGGGTTCGCCCATAGTAGATTCTCTATGCTGGCCTCAGTCCATAAAGGGCTTCGCCCATAGTAGATTCTCTACACTGGCCACAGTCCATGAAGGGCTTCGCCCATAGTAGTTTCTGGACAGTGGCCTCAGTCCATGAAGGGCTTCGCCCATAGTAGTTTCTGGAAAGTGACCTCAGTCCAAGAAGGGCTTCGCCCATAGTAGTTTCTGGTTAGTGGCCTCAGTTCATGAAGGGCTTCGCCCATAGTAGATTCTCTACACTGGCCACAGTCCATTAAGGGCTTCGCCCATAGTAGTTTCTGGACAGTGGCCTCAGTCCATGAAGGGGTTCGCCCATAGTAGATTCTCTATGCTGGCCTCAGTCCATAAAGGGCTTCGCCCATAGTAGATTCTGTACACTGGCCACAGTCCATGAAGGGCTTCACCAATAGTAGTTTCTGGGTAGTGGCCTCAGTTCATGAAGGGCTTCGCCCTTAGTAGATTCTCTACACTGGCCACAGTCCATTAAGGGCTTCGCCCATAGTAGTTTCTGGACAGTGGCCTCAGTCCATAAAGGGCTTCTCCCATAGTAGATTCTCCACACTGGCCACAGTCCATGAAGGGCTTCGCCCATAGTAGTTTCTGGAAAGTGGCCACAGTCCATTAAGGGCTTCGCCCATAGTAGATTATCTATGCTGGCCTCAGTCCATAAAGGGCTTCGCCCATAGTAGATTCTGTACACTGGCCACAGTCCATGAAGGGCTTCGCCCATAGTAGATTCTCTATGCTGGCCTCAGTCCATAAAGGGCTTCGCCCATAGTAGATTCTCTACACTGGCCACAGTCCATTAAGGGCTTCGCCCATAGTAGTTTCTGGACAGTGGCCTCAGTCCATGAAGGGGTTCGCCCATAGTAGATTCTCTATGCTGGCCTCAGTCCATAAAGGGCTTCTCCCATAGTAGATTCTCTACACTGGCCACAGTCCATGAAGGGCTTCGCCCATAGTAGTTTCTGGAAAGTGGCCACAGTCCATTAAGGGCTTCGCCCATAGTAGTTTCTGGACAGTTTCCTCAGTCCATGTAGGGGTTCGCCCATAGTAGATTATCTATGCTGGCCTCAGTCCATAAAGGGCTTCGCCCATAGTAGATTCTGTACACTGGCCACAGTCCATGAAGGGCTTCACCAATAGTAGTTTCTGGGTAGTGGCCTCAGTTCATGAAGGGCTTCGCTCTTAGTAGATTCTCTACACTGGCCACAGTCCATTAAGGGCTTCGCCCATAGTAGTTTCTGGACAGTGGCCTCAGTCCATAAAGGGCTTCTCCCATAGTAGATTCTCTACACTGGCCACAGTCCATGAAGGGCTTCGCCCATAGTAGTTTCTGGAAAGTGGCCACAGTCCATTAAGGGCTTCGCCCATAGTAGATTATCTATGCTGGCCTCAGTCCATAAAGGGCTTCGCCCATAGTAGATTCTGTACACTGGCCACAGTCCATGAAGGGCTTCGCCCATAGTAGATTCTCTATGCTGGCCTCAGTCCATAAAGGGCTTCGCCCATAGTAGATTCTCTACACTGGCCACAGTCCATTAAGGGCTTCGCCCATAGTAGTTTCTGGACAGTGGCCTCAGTCCATGAAGGGGTTCGCCCATAGTAGATTCTCTATGCTGGCCTCAGTCCATAGAGGGCTTCTCCCATAGTAGATTCTCTACACTGGCCACAGTCCATGAAGGGCTTCGCCCATAGTAGTTTCTGGAAAGTGGCCACAGTCCATTAAGGGCTTCGCCCATAGTAGTTTCTGGACAGTTTCCTCAGTCCATGTAGGGGTTCGCCCATAGTAGATTATCTATGCTGGCCTCAGTCCATAAAGGGCTTCGCCCATAGTAGATTCTGTACACTGGCCACAGTCCATGAAGGGCTTCACCAATAGTAGTTTCTGGGTAGTGGCCTCAGTTCATGAAGGGCTTCGCCCTTAGTAGATTCTCTACACTGGCCACAGTCCATTAAGGGCTTCGCCCATAGTAGTTTCTGGACAGTGGCCTCAGTCCATAAAGGGCTTCTCCCATAGTAGATTCTCTACACTGGCCACAGTCCATTAAGGGCTTCGCCCATAGTAGTTTCTGGACAGTGGCCTCAGTCCATAAAGGGCTTCTCCCATAGTAGATTCTCTACACTGGCCACAGTCCATGAAGGGCTTCGCCCATAGTAGATTCTCTATGCTGGCCTCAGTCCATAAAGGGCTTCGCCCATAGTAGATTCTCTACACTGGCCACAGTCCATTAAGGGCTTCGCCCATAGTAGTTTCTGGACAGTGGCCTCAGTCCATGAAGGGGTTCGCCCATAGTAGATTCTCTATGCTGGCCTCAGTCCATAAAGGGCTTCTCCCATAGTAGATTCTCTACACTGGCCACAGTCCATGAAGGGCTTCGCCCATAGTAGTTTCTGGAAAGTGGCCACAGTCCATTAAGGGCTTCGCCCATAGTAGTTTCTGGACAGTTTCCTCAGTCCATGTAGGGGTTCGCCCATAGTAGATTATCTATGCTGGCCTCAGTCCATAAAGGGCTTCGCCCATAGTAGATTCTGGACAGTGGCCTCAGTCCATGAAGGGGTACGCCCATAGTAGATTCTCTATGCTGGCCTCAGTCCATAAAGGGCTTCTCCCATAGTAGATTCTCTACACTGGCCACCGTCCATGAAGGGCTTCGCCCATAGTAGACTCTGGACAGTGGCCTCAGTCCATGAAGGGCTTCGCCCATAGTAGTTTCTGGAAAGTGGCCACAGTCCATTAAGGGCTTCGCCCATAGTAGTTTCGGGACAGTGGCCTCAGTCCATGAAGGGGTTCGCCCATAGTAGATTCTCTATGCTGGCCTCAGTCCAAAAAGGGCTTCGCCCATAGTAGATTCTCTACACTGGCCATAGTCCATGAAGGGCTTCGCCCATAGTAGATACTCTACACTGGCCACAGTCCATGAAGGGCTTCGCCCATAGTAGTTTCTGGGCAGTGGCCTCAGTCCATGAAGGGGTTCGCCCATAGTAGATTCTCTATGCTGGCCTCAGTCCATAAAGGGCTTCGCCCATAGTAGATTCTCTACACTGGCCACAGTCCATGAAGGGGTTCGCCCATAGTAGATTCTGGACAGTGGCCTCAGTCCATGAAGGGCTTCGCCCATAGTAGTTTCTGGAAAGTGGCCTCAGTCCAAGAAGGGCTTCGCCCATAGTAGTTTCTGGGTAGTGGCCTCAGTTCATGAAGGGCTTCGCGCATAGTAGATTCTCTACACTGGCCACAGTCCATTAAGGGCTTCGCCCATAGTAGTTTCTGGACAGTGGCCTCAGTTCATGAAGGGGTTCGCCCATAGTAGATTCTCTATGCTGGCCTCAGTCCATAAAGGGCTTCGCCCATAGTAGATTCTCTACACTGGCCACAGTCAATGAAGGGCTTCGCCCATAGTAGTTTCTGGGTAGTGGCCTCAGTTCATGAAGGGCTTCGCCCATACTAGAATCTCTACACTGGCCACAGTCCATGAAGGGCTTCGCCCATAGTAGTTTCTGGAAAGTGGCCACAGTCCATTAAGGGCTTCGCCCATAGTAGTTTCTGGACAGTTTCCTCAGTCCATGTAGGGGTTCGCCCATAGTAGATTATTTATGCTGGCCTCAGTCCATAAAGGGCTTCGCCCATAGTAGATTCTCTACACTGGCATCCGTCCATGAAGGGCTTCGCCCATAGTAGACTCTGGACAGTGGCCTCAGTCCATGAAGGGCTTCGCCCATAGTAGTTTCTGAAAAGTGGCCACAGTCCATTAAGGGCTTCGCCCATAGTAGTTTCTGGACAGTGGCCTCAGTCCATGAAGGGGTTCGCCCATAGTAGTTTCTGGACAGTGGCCTCAGTTCATGAAGGGCTTCGCCCATAGTAGATTCTCTACACTGGCCACAGTCCATGAAGGGCTTCGCCCATAGTAGTTTCTGGGTAGTGGCCTCAGTTCATGAAGGGCTTCGCCCATAGTAGATTCTCTATACTGGCCACAGTCCATTAAGGGCTTCGCCCATAGTAGATTCTCTACACTGGCCATAGTCCATGAAGGGCTTCGCCCATAGTAGATACTCTACACTGGCCACAGCCCATGAAGGGCTTCGCCCATAGTAGTTTCTGGGCAGTGGCCTCAGTCCATGAAGGGGTTCGCCCATAGTGGATTCTCTACACTGGCCACAGTCCATGAAGGGCTTCGCCCATAGTAGATTCTGGACAGTGGCCTCAGTCCATGAAGGGCTTCGCCCATAGTAGTTTCTGGAAAGTGGCCTCAGTCCAAGAAGGGCTTCGCCCATAGTAGTTTCTGGGTAGTGGCCTCAGTTCATGAAGGGCTTCGCCCATAGTAGATTCTCTACACTGGCCACAGTCCATGAAGGGCTTCGCCCATAGTAGTTTCTGGGTAGTGGCCTCAGTTCATGAAGGGCTTCGCCCATAGTAGATTCTCTACACTGGCCACAGTCCATTAAGGGCTTCTCCCATAGTAGACTCTGGACAGTCCATAAAGGGCTTCGCCCATAGTAGATTCTCTACACTGGCCACAGTCCATTAAGGGCTTCGCCCATAGTAGTTTCTGGACAGTGGCCTCAGTCCATGAAGGGGTTCGCCCATAGTAGATTCTCTATGCTGGCCTCAGTCCATAAAGGGCTTCTCCCATAGTAGATTCTCTACACTGGCCACAGTCCATGAAGGGCTTCGCCCATAGTAGTTTCTGGAAAGTGGCCACAGTCCATTAAGGGCTTCGCCCATAGTAGTTTCTGGACAGTTTCCTCAGTCCATGTAGGGGTTCGCCCAAAGTAGATTATCTATGCTGGCCTCAGTCCATAAAGGGCTTCGCCCATAGTAGATTCTGGACAGTGGCCTCAGTCCATGAAGGGGTTCGCCCATAGTAGATTCTCTATGCTGGCCTCAGTCCATAAAGGGCTTCTCCCATAGTAGATTCTCTACACTGGCCACCGTCCATGAAGGGTTTCGCCCATAGTAGACTCTGGACAGTGGCCTCAGTCCATGAAGGGCTTCGCCCATAGTAGATACTCTACACTGGCCACAGTTCATGAAGGGCTTCGCCCATAGTAGTTTCTGGAAAGTAGCCTCAGTCCAAGAAGGGCTTCGCCCATAGTAGTTTCTGGGTAGTGGCCTCAGTTCATGAAGGGCTTTGCCCATAGTAGATTCTCTACACTGGCCACAGTCCATTAAGGGCTTCGCCCATAGTAGATTCTCTACACTGGCCACAGTCCATGAAGGGCTTCGCCCATAGTAGTTTCTGGGTAGTGGCCTCAGTTCATGAAGGGCTTCGCCCATAGTAGATTCTCTGCACTGGCCACAGTCCATTAAGGGCTTCGCCCATAGTAGTTTCTCGACAGTGGCCTCAGTCCATGAAGGGGTTCGCCCATAGTAGATTCTCTATGCTGGCCTCAGTCCATAAAGGGCTTCGCCCATAGTAGATTCTCTACACTGGCCACAGTCCATGAAGGGCTTCGCCCATAGTAGATTCTGGACAGTGGCCTCAGTCCATGAAGGGCTTCGCCCATTGTAGTTTCTGGAAAGTGGCCTCAGTCCAAGAAGGGCTTCGCCCATAGTAGTTTCTGGGTAGTGGCCTCAGTTCATGAAGGGCTTCGCCCATAGTAGATTCTCTACACTGGCCACAGTCCATTAAGGGCTTCGCCCATAGTAGTTTCTGGACAGTGGCCTCAGTCCATGAAGGGGTTCGCCCATAGTAGATTCTCTATGCTGGCCTCAGTCCATAAAGGGCTTCGCCCATAGTAGATTCTCTACACTGGCCACAGTCCACTGGCCACAGTCCATGTCCTTCGCCCATAGTAGATTCTCTATGCTGGCCTCAGTCCATAAAGGGCTTCGCCAATAGTAGATTCTCTACACTGGCCGCAGTCCATTAAGGGCTTCGCCCATAGTAGTTTCTGGACAGTGGCCTCAGTCCATGAAGGGGTTCGCCCATAGTAGATTCTCTATGCTGGCCTCAGTCCATAAAGGGCTTCGCCCATAGTAGATTCTCTACACTGGCCACAGTCCATGAAGGGCTTCGCCCATAGTAGATTCTCTATGCTGGCCTCAGTCCATAAAGGGCTTCTCCCATAGTAGATTCTCTACACTGGCCACAGTCCATGAAGGGCTTCGCCCATAGTAGTTTCTGGAAAGTGGGCACAGTCCATTAAGGGCTTCGCCCATAGTAGTTTCTGGACAGTTTCCTCAGTCCATGTAGGGGTTCGCCCATAGTAGATTATCTATGCTGGCCTCAGTCCATAAAGGGCTTCGCCCATAGTAGATTCTGGACAGTGGCCTCAGTCCATGAAGGGGTTCGCCCATAGTAGATTCTCTATGCTGGCCTCAGTCCATAAAGGGCTTCGCCCATAGTAGATTCTCTACACTGGCCACCGTCCATGAAGGGCTTCGCCCATAGTAGACTCTGGACAGTGGCCTCAGTCCATGAAGGGCTTCGCCCATAGTAGTTTCTGAAAAGTGGCCACAGTCCATTAAGGGCTTCGCCCATAGTAGTTTCTGGACAGTGGCCTCAGTCCATGAAGGGGTTCGCCCATAGTAGTTTCTGGACAGTGGCCTCAGTCCATGAAGGGCTTCGCCCATAGTAGATTCTCTACACTGGCCACAGTCCATTAAGGGCTTCGCCCATAGTAGATTCTCTACACTGGCCATAGTCCATGAAGGGCTTCCCCCATAGTAGATACTCTACACTGGCCACAGTCCATGAAGGGCTTCGCCCATAGTAGTTTCTGGGCAGTGGCCTCAGTCCATGAAGGGGTTCGCCCATAGTAGATTCTCTACACTGGCCACAGTCCATGAAGGGCTTCGCCCATAGTAGATTCTGGACAGTGGCCTCAGTCCATGAAGGGCTTCGCCCATAGTAGTTTCTGGAAAGTGGCCTCAGTCCAAGAAGGGCTTCGCCCATAGTAGTTTCTTTGTAGTGGCCTCAGTTCATGAAGGGCTTCGCCCATAGTAGATTCTCTACACTGGCCACAGTCCATTAAGGGCTTCGCCCATAGTAGTTTCTGGACAGTGGCCTCAGTCCATGAAGGGGTTCGCCCATAGTAGATTCTCTATGCTGGCCTCAGTCCATAAAGGGCTTCGCTCATAGTAGATTATCTACACTGGCCACAGTCCATGAAGTTTCTGGACAGTGGCCTCAGTCCATGAAGGGGTTCGCCCATAGTAGATTCTCTATGCTGGCCTCAGTCCATAAAGGGCTTCGCCCATAGTACATTCTCTACACTGGCCACAGTCCATGAAGGGCTTCGCCCATAGTAGTTTCTGGGTAGTGGCCTCAGTCCATGAAGGGCTTCGCCCATTGTAGTTTCTGGAAAGTGGCCTCAGTCCATGAAGGGGTTCGCCCATAGTAGATTCACTACACTGGCCACAGTCCATTAAGGGCTTCGCCCATAGTAGTTTCTGGACAGTGGCCTCAGTCCATGAAGGGGTTCGCCCATAGTAGATTCACTACACTGGCCACAGTCCATTAAGGGCTTCGCCCATAGTAGTTTCTGGACAGTGGCCTCAGTCCATGAAGGGGTTCGCCCATAGTAGATTCTCTATGCTGGCCTCAGTCCATAAAGGGCTTCGCCCATAGTAGATTCTGGACAGTGGCCTCAGTCCATGAAGGGGTTCGCCCATAGTAGATTCTCTATGCTGGCCTCAGTCCATAAAGGGCTTCTCCCATAGTAGATTCTCTACACTGGCCACCGTCCATGAAGGGCTCCGCCCATAGTAGACTCTGGACAGTGGCCTCAGTCCATGAAGGGCTTCGCCCATAGTAGATACTCTACACTGGCCACAGTCCATGAAGTTTCTGGACAGTGGCCTCAGTCCATGAAGGGGTTCGCCCATAGTAGATTCTCTATGCTGGCCTCAGTCCATAAAGGGCTTCGCCCATAGTACATTCTCTACACTGGCCACAGTCCATGAAGGGCTTCGCCCATAGTAGTTTCTGGGTAGTGGCCTCAGTCCATGAAGGGCTTCGCCCATTGTAGTTTCTGGAAAGTGGCCTCAGTCCAAGAAGGGCTTCGCCCATAGTAGTTTCTGGGTAGTGGCCTCAGTTCATGAAGGGCTTCGCCCATAGTAGATTCTCTATGCTGGCCTCAGTCCATGAAGGGGTTCGCCCATAGTAGATTCTCTATGCTGGCCTCAGTCCATAAAGGGCTTCTCCCATAGTAGATTCTCTACACTGGCCACCGTCCATGAAGGGCTCCGCCCATAGTAGACTCTGGACAGTGGCCTCAGTCCATGAAGGGCTTCGCCCATAGTAGATACTCTACACTGGCCACAGTCCATGAAGTTTCTGGACAGTGGCCTCAGTCCATGAAGGGGTTCGCCCATAGTAGATTCTCTATGCTGGCCTCAGTCCATAAAGGGCTTCGCCCATAGTACATTCTCTACACTGGCCACAGTCCATGAAGGGCTTCGCCCATAGTAGTTTCTGGGTAGTGGCCTCAGTCCATGAAGGGCTTCGCCCATTGTAGTTTCTGGAAAGTGGCCTCAGTCCAAGAAGGGCTTCGCCCATAGTAGTTTCTGGGTAGTGGCCTCAGTTCATGAAGGGCTTCGCCCATAGTAGATTCTCTATGCTGGCCTCAGTCCATAAAGGGCTTCGCCCATAGTAGATTCTCTACACTGGCCACAGTCCATGAAGGGCTTCGCCCCTAGTAGATTCTGGACAGTGGCCTCAGTCCATGAAGGGCTTCGCCCATTGTAGTTTCTGGAAAGTGGCCTCAGTCCAAGAAATGCTTCGCCCATAGTAGTTTCTGGGTAGTGGCCTCAGTTCATGAAGGGCTTCGCCCATAGTAGATTCTCTACACTGGCCACAGTCCATTAAGGGCTTCGCCCATAGTTGTTTCTGGACAGTTGCCTCAGTCCATGAAGGGGTTCGCCCATAGTAGATTCTCTATGCTGGCCTCAGTCCATAAAGGGCTTCGCCCATAGTAGATTCTCTACACTGGCCACAGTCCATGAAGGGCTTCGCCCATAGTAGATTCTGGACAGTGGCCTCAGTCCATGAAGGGCTTCGCCCATTGTAGTTTCTGGAAAGTGGCCTCAGTCCAAGAAGGGCTTCGCCCATAGTAGTTTCTGGGTAGTGGCCTCAGTTCATGAAGGGCTTCGCCCATAGTAGATTCTCTACACTGGCCACAGTCCATTAAGGGCTTCGCCCATAGTTGTTTCTGGACAGTGGCCTCAGTCCATGAAGGGGTTCGCCCATAGTAGATTCTCTATGCTGGCCTCAGTCCATAAAGGGCTTCGCCCATAGTAGATTCTCTACACTGGCCACAGTCCATGAAGGGCTTCGCCCATAGTAGATTCTCTATGCTGGCCTCAGTCCATAAAGGGCTTCGCCAATAGTAGATTCTCTACACTGGCCACAGTCCATTAAGGGCTTCGCCCATAGTAGTTTCTGGACAGTGGCCTCAGTCCATGAAGGGGTTCGCCCATAGTAGATTCTCTATGCAGGCCTCAGTCCATAAAGGGCTTCGCCCATAGTAGATTCTCTACACTGGCCACAGTCCATGAAGGGCTTCGCCCATAGTAGATTCTCTATGCTGGCCTCAGTCCATAAAGGGCTTCTCCCATAGTAGATTATCTACACTGGCCACAGTCCATGAAGGGCTTCGCCCATAGTAGTTTCTGGAAAGTGGGCACAGTCCATTAAGGGCTTCGCCCATAGTAGTTTCTGGACAGTTTCCTCAGTCCATGTAGGGGTTCGCCCATAGTAGATTATCTATGCTGGCCTCAGTCCATAAAGGGCTTCGCCCATAGTAGATTCTGGACAGTGGCCTCAGTCCATGAAGGGGTTCGCCCATAGTAGATTCTCTATGCTGGCCTCAGTCCATAAAGGGCTTCTCCCATAGTAGATTCTCTACACTGGCCACAGTCCATGAAGGGCTTCGCCCATAGTTGTTTCTGGAAAGTGGGCACAGTCCATTAAGGGCTTCGCCCATAGTAGTTTCTGGACAGTTTCCTCAGTCCATGTAGGGGTTCGCCCATAGTAGATTATCTATGCTGGCCTCAGTCCATAAAGGGCTTCGCCCATAGTAGTTTCTGGACAGTTTCCTCAGTCCATGTAGGGGTTCGCCCATAGTAGATTCTCTATGCTGGCCTCAGTCCATAAAGGGCTTCTCCCATAGTAGATTCTCTACACTGGCCACCGTCCATGAAGGGCTTTGCCCATAGTAGACTCTGGACAGTGGCCTCAGTCCATGAAGGGCTTCGCCCATAGTAGTTTCTGAAAAGTGGCCACAGTCCATTAAGGGCTTCGCCCATAGTAGTTTCTGGACAGTGGCCTCAGTCCATGAAGGGGTTCGCCCATAGTAGTTTCTGGACAGTGGCCTCAGTCCATGAAGGGCTTCGCCCATAGTAGATTCTCTACACTGGCCACAGTCCATTAAGGGCTTCGCCCATAGTAGATTCTGGACAGTGGCCTCAGTCCATGAAGGGCTTCGCCCATAGTAGTTTCTGGAAAGTGGCCTCAGTCCAAGAAGGGCTTCGCCCATAGTAGTTTCTGGGTAGTGGCCTCAGTTCATGAAGGGCTTCGCCCATAGTAGATTCTCTACACTGGCCACAGTCCATGAAGGGCTTCGCCCATAGTAGATTCTGGACAGTGGCCTCAGTCCATGAAGGGCTTCGCCCATAGTAGTTTCTGGACAGTGGCCTCAGTCCATGAAGGGCTTCGCCCATAGTAGATTCTCTACACTGGCCACAGTCCATTAAGGGCTTCGCCCATAGTAGATTCTGGACAGTGGCCTCAGTCCATGAAGGGCTTCGCCCATAGTAGTTTCTGGAAAGTGGCCTCAGTCCAAGAAGGGCTTCGCCCATAGTAGTTTCTGGGTAGTGGCCTCAGTTCATGAAGGGCTTCGCCCATAGTAGATTCTCTACACTGGCCACAGTCCATTAAGGGCTTCGCCCATAGTAGTTTCTGGACAGTGGCCTCAGTCCATGAAGGGGTTCGCCCATAGTAGATTCTCTATGCTGGCCTCAGTCCATAAAGGGCTTCGCCCATAGTAGATTCTCTACACTGGCCACAGTCCATGAAGGGCTTCGCCCATAGTAGTTTCTGGGTAGTGGCCTCAGTTCATGAAGGGCTTCGCCCATAGTAGATACTCTACACTGGCCACAGTCCATGAAGGGCTTCGCCCATAGTAGTTTCTGGGCAGTGGCCTCAGTCCATGAAGGGGTTCGCCCATAGTAGATTCTCTACACTGGCCACAGTCCATGAAGGGCTTCGCCCATAGTAGTTTCTGGGCAGTGGCCTCAGTCCATGAAGGGGTTCGCCCATAGTAGATTCTCTACACTGGCCACAGTCCATGAAGGGCTTCGCCCATAGTAGATTCTGGACAGTGGCCTCAGTCCATGAAGGGCTTCGCCCATAGTAGTTTCTGGAAAGTGGCCTCAGTCCAAGAAGGGCTTCGCCCATAGTAGTTTCTGGGTAGTGGCCTCAGTTCATGAAGGGCTTCGCCCGTAGTAGATTCTCTACACTGGCCACAGTCCATTAAGGGCTTCGCCCATAGTAGTTTCTGGACAGTGGCCTCAGTCCATGAAGGGGTTCGCCCATAGTAGATTCTCTATGCTGGCCTCAGTCCATAAAGGGCTTCGCCCATAGTAGATTCTCCACACTGGCCACAGTCCATGAAGGGCTTCGCCCATAGTAGTTTCTGGGTAGTGGCCTCAGTCCATGAAGGGGTTCGCCCATAGTAGATTCTCTATGCAGGCCTCAGTCCATAAAGGGCTTCGCCCATAGTAGATTCTCTACACTGGCCACAGTCCATGAAGGGCTTCGCCCATAGTAGATTCTCTATGCTGGCCTCAGTCCATAAAGGGCTTCTCCCATAGTAGATTATCTACACTGGCCACAGTCCATGAACGGCTTCGCCCATAGTAGTTTCTGGAAAGTGGGCACAGTCCATTAAGGGCTTCGCCCATAGTAGTTTCTGGACAGTTTCCTCAGTCCATGTAGGGGTTCGCCCATAGTAGATTATCTATGCTGGCCTCAGTCCATAAAGGGCTTCGCCCATAGTAGATTCTGGACAGTGGCCTCAGTCCATGAAGGGGTTCGCCCATAGTAGTTTCTGGAAAGTGGCCTCAGTCCAAGAAGGGCTTCGCCCATAGTAGTTTCTGGGTAGTGGCCTCAGTTCATGAAGGGCTTCGCCCATAGTAGATTCTCTACACTGGCCACAGTCCATGAAGGGCTTCGCCCATAGTAGATTCTGGACAGTGGCCTCAGTCCATGAAGGGCTTCGCCCATAGTAGTTTCTGGACAGTGGCCTCAGTCCATGAAGGGCTTCGCCCATAGTAGATTCTCTACACTGGCCACAGTCCATTAAGGGCTTCGCCCATAGTAGATTCTGGACAGTGGCCTCAGTCCATGAAGGGCTTCGCCCATAGTAGTTTCTGGAAAGTGGCCTCAGTCCAAGAAGGGCTTCGCCCATAGTAGTTT
Organism: Eristalis pertinax; assembly: GCA_907269125.1. Lineage (NCBI taxonomy): Eukaryota > Metazoa > Arthropoda > Insecta > Diptera > Syrphidae > Eristalis > Eristalis pertinax. The sequence continues at coordinate 103,555,616 of OU026145.1, read as the reverse complement.
CTGGGTAGTGGCCTCAGTTCATGAAGGGCTTCGCCCATAGTAGATTCTCTACACTGGCCACAGTCCATTAAGGGCTTCGCCCATAGTAGTTTCTGGACAGTGGCCTCAGTCCATGAAGGGGTTCGCCCATAGTAGATTCTCTATGCTGGCCTCAGTCCATAAAGGGCTTCGCCCATAGTAGATTCTCTACACTGGCCACAGTCCATGAAGGGCTTCGCCCATAGTAGTTTCTGGGTAGTGGCCTCAGTTCATGAAGGGCTTCGCCCATAGTAGATACTCTACACTGGCCACAGTCCATGAAGGGCTTCGCCCATAGTAGTTTCTGGGCAGTGGCCTCAGTCCATGAAGGGGTTCGCCCATAGTAGATTCTCTACACTGGCCACAGTCCATGAAGGGCTTCGCCCATAGTAGTTTCTGGGCAGTGGCCTCAGTCCATGAAGGGGTTCGCCCATAGTAGATTCTCTACACTGGCCACAGTCCATGAAGGGCTTCGCCCATAGTAGATTCTGGACAGTGGCCTCAGTCCATGAAGGGCTTCGCCCATAGTAGTTTCTGGAAAGTGGCCTCAGTCCAAGAAGGGCTTCGCCCATAGTAGTTTCTGGGTAGTGGCCTCAGTTCATGAAGGGCTTCGCCCGTAGTAGATTCTCTACACTGGCCACAGTCCATTAAGGGCTTCGCCCATAGTAGTTTCTGGACAGTGGCCTCAGTCCATGAAGGGGTTCGCCCATAGTAGATTCTCTATGCTGGCCTCAGTCCATAAAGGGCTTCGCCCATAGTAGATTCTCCACACTGGCCACAGTCCATGAAGGGCTTCGCCCATAGTAGTTTCTGGGTAGTGGCCTCAGTCCATGAAGGGGTTCGCCCATAGTAGATTCTCTATGCAGGCCTCAGTCCATAAAGGGCTTCGCCCATAGTAGATTCTCTACACTGGCCACAGTCCATGAAGGGCTTCGCCCATAGTAGATTCTCTATGCTGGCCTCAGTCCATAAAGGGCTTCTCCCATAGTAGATTATCTACACTGGCCACAGTCCATGAACGGCTTCGCCCATAGTAGTTTCTGGAAAGTGGGCACAGTCCATTAAGGGCTTCGCCCATAGTAGTTTCTGGACAGTTTCCTCAGTCCATGTAGGGGTTCGCCCATAGTAGATTATCTATGCTGGCCTCAGTCCATAAAGGGCTTCGCCCATAGTAGATTCTGGACAGTGGCCTCAGTCCATGAAGGGGTTCGCCCATAGTAGATTCTCTATGCTGGCCTCAGTCCATAAAGGGCTTCTCCCATAGTAGATTCTCTACACTGGCCACAGTCCATGAAGGGCTTCGCCCATAGTAGTTTCTGGAAAGTGGGCACAGTCCATTAAGGGCTTCGCCCATAGTAGTTTCTGGACAGTTTCCTCAGTCCATGTAGGGGTTCGCCCATAGTAGATTATCTATGCTGGCCTCAGTCCATAAAGGGCTTCGCCCATAGTAGATTCTGGACAGTGGCCTCAGTCCATGAAGGGGTTCGCCCATAGTAGATTCTCTATGCTGGCCTCAGTCCATAAAGGGCTTCTCCCATAGTAGATTCTCTACACTGGCCACCGTCCATGAAGGGCTTCGCCCATAGTAGACTCTGGACAGTGGCCTCAGTCCATGAAGGGCTTCGCCCATAGTAGTTTCTGAAAAGTGGCCACAGTCCATTAAGGGCTTCGCCCATAGTAGTTTCTGGACAGTGGCCTCAGTCCATGAAGGGGTTCGCCCATAGTAGTTTCTGGAAAGTGGCCTCAGTCCAAGAAGGGCTTCGCCCATAGTAGTTTCTGGGTAGTGGCCTCAGTTCATGAAGGGCTTCGCCCATAGTAGATTCTCTACACTGGCCACAGTCCATGAAGGGCTTCGCCCATAGTAGATTCTGGACAGTGGCCTCAGTCCATGAAGGGCTTCGCCCATAGTAGTTTCTGGAAAGTGGCCTCAGTCCAAGAAGGGCTTCGCCCATAGTAGTTTCTGGGTAGTGGCCTCAGTTCATGAAGGGCTTCGCCCATAGTAGATTCTCTACACTGGCCACAGTCCATTAAGGGCTTCGCCCATAGTAGATTCTGGACAGTGGCCACAGTCCATTAAGGGCTTCGCCCATAGTAGTTTCTGGACAGTGGCCTCAGTCCATGAAGGGGTTCGCCCATAGTAGATTCTCTATGCTGGCCTCAGTCCATAAAGGGCTTCGCCCATAGTAGATTCTCTACACTGGCCACAGTCCATGAAGGGCTTCGCCCATAGTAGATTCTCTATGCTGGCCTCAGTCCATAAAGGGCTTCGCCCATAGTAGATTCTCTACACTGGCCACAGTCCATTAAGGGCTTCGCCCATAGTAGTTTCTGGACAGTGGCCTCAGTCCATGAAGGGGTTCGCCCATAGTAGATTCTCTATGCTGGCCTCAGTCCATAAAGGGCTTCTCCCATAGTAGATTCTCTACACTGGCCACAGTCCATGAAGGGCTTCGCCCATAGTAGTTTCTGGAAAGTGGCCACAGTCCATTAAGGGCTTCGCCCATAGTAGTTTCTGGACAGTTTCCTCAGTCCATGTAGGGGTTCGCCCATAGTAGATTATCTATGCTGGCCTCAGTCCATAAAGGGCTTCGCCCATAGTAGATTCTGGACAGTGGCCTCAGTCCGTGAAGGGGTTCGCCCATAGTAGATTCTCTATGCTGGCCTCAGTCCATAAAGGGCTTCTCCCATAGTAGATTCTCTACACTGGCCACAGTCCATGAAGGGCTTCGCCCATAGTAGTTTCTGGAAAGTGGGCACAGTCCATTAAGGGCTTCGCCCATAGTAGTTTCTGGACAGTGGCCTCAGTCCATGAAGGGGTTCGCCCATAGTTGATTCTATATGCTGGCCTCAGTCCATAAAGGGCTTCGCCCATAGTAGTTTCTAGACAGTTTCCTCAGTCCATGAAGTTTCTTCGCCCATAGTAGTTTCTGGAAAGTGGCCTCAGTCCATGAAGGGGTTCGCCCATAGTAGACTCTCTGCACTGGCCTCAGTCCATGAAAGGGCTTCGCCCATAGTAGATTCTCTACACTGGCCATAGTGGCCCATAGTAGATTCTCTACACTGGCCACAGTCCATGAAGGGCTTCGCCCCATAGTAGTTTCTGGACAGTGGCATCAGTCCATGAAGGGTTTCGCCCATAGTAGTTTCTGGACAGTGGCCTCAGTTCACGAAGGGCTTCGCCCATAGTAGTTTCTAGACAGCTTCCTCAGTCTATGAAGGGCTTCGCCCATAGTAGTTTCTGGAAAGTGGCCTCAGTCCATGAAGGGGTTCGCCCATAGTAGACTCTCTGCACTGGCCTCAGTCCATGAAGGACTTCGCCCATAGTAGATTCTCTACACTGGCCATAGTCCATGAAGGGTTTCGCCCATAGTAGTTTCTGGGCAGTGGCCTCAGTCCATGAAGGGCTTCGCCCATAGTAGATTCTGGACAGTGGGCTCAGTTCATGAAGGGCTTCGCCCATAGTAGATTCTCTACACTGGCCATAGTGGCCCATAGTAGATTCTCTACACTGGCCACAGTCCATTAAGGGCATCGCCCATAGTAGTTTCTGGACAGTGGCCTCAGTCCATGAAGGGGTTCGCCCATAGTAGATTCTCTATGCTGGCCTCGGTCCACAAAGGTCTTCGCTCATAGTAGATTCTCTACACTGGCCACAGTCCATAAAGGGCTTCGCCCATAGTAGATTCTGGACAGTGGGCTCAGTTCATGAAGGGCTTCGCCCATAGTAGTTTCGGGAAAGTGGCCTCAGTCCATGAAGTTCTTCGCCCAGAATAGTTTCTGGACAGTAACCACAGCCCATGAAGGGCTTCGCCCATAGTAGTTTCTGGGCAGTGGCCTCAGTCCATGAAAGGCTTCGCCTATAGTAGATTCTCTGCACTGGCCTCAGTACATGAAGGGCTTCGCCCATAGTAGATTCTCTACACTGGCCACAGTCCATTAAGGGCTTCGCCCATAGTAGTTTCTGGACAGTGGCCTCAATCCATGAAGGGGTTCGCCCATAGTAGATTCTCTATGCTGGCCTCAGTCCATAAAGGGCTTCTCCAATAGTAGATTCTCTACACTGGGCACAGTCCATGAAGGGCTTCGCCCATAGTAGTTTCTAGACAGTTTCCTCAGTCCATGAAGGGCTTCGCCCATAGTCGTTTCTGGAAAGTGGCCTCAGTCCATGAAGGGGTTCGCCCATAGTAGACTCTCTGCACTGGCCTCAGTCCATGAAAGGGCTTCGCCCATAGTAGATTCTCTACACTGGCCATAATGGCCTATAGTAGATTCTCTACACTGGTCACAGTCCATGAAGATTCTCTACACTGGCCTCAGTCCATGAAGTTCTTCGCCCAGAGTAGTTTCTGGACAGTGACCACAGCCCATGAAGGGCTTCGCCCATAGTAGTTTCTGGGCAGTGGCCTCAGTCCATGAAGGGCTTCTCCCATAGTAGTTTCTGGAAAGTGGCCTCAGTCCACGAAGGGCTTCGCCCATAGTAGTTTCTGGGCAGTGGCCTCAGTCCATGAAGGTTTTCGCCCATAGTAGTTTCTGGGCAGTGGCCTCAGTCCATAAAGGGCTTCGCCCATAGTAGATTCTCTGTGCTGGCCTCAGTCCATAAAGGGCTTCGCCCATAGTAGATTCTCTACACTGGCCACAGTCCATGAAGATTCTCTACACTGGCCACAGTCCATGAAGGGCTTCGCCCATAGTAGTTTCTGGAAAGTGGCCACAGTCCATTAAGGGGTTCGCCCATAGTAGATTATCTATGCTGGCCTCAGTCCATAAAGGGCTTCGCCCATAGTAGATTCTCTACACTGGCCACAGTCCATGAAGGGCTTCGCCCATAGTAGATTCTGGACAGTGGCCTCAGTCCATGAAGGGCTTCGCCCATAGTAGATTCTCTACACTGGCCACAGTCCATTAACGGCTTCGCCCATAGTAGTTTCTGGACAGTGGCCTCAGTCCATGAAAGGGTTCGCCCATAGTAGATTCTCTATGCTGGCCTCATTCCATAAAGGGCTTCTCCCATAGTATATTCTCTACACTGGCCACATTCCATGAAGGGCTTCGCCCATAGTAGATTCTCTATTCTGGCCTCAGTCCATGTAGGGGTTCGCCCAAAGTAGATTATCTATGCTGGCCTCAGTCCATAAAGGGCTTCGCCCATAGTAGATTCTGGACAGTGGCCTCAGTCCATGAAGGGGTTCGCCCATAGTAGATTCTCTATGCTGGCCTCAGTCCATAAAGGGCTTCTCCCATAGTAGATTCTCTACACTGGCCACCGTCCATGAAGGGCTTCGCCCATAGTAGACTCTGGACAGTGGCCTCAGTCCATGAAGGGCTTCGCCCATAGTAGATACTCTACACTGGCCACAGTCCATGAAGGGCTTCGCCCATAGTAGTTTCTGGGCAGTGGCCTCAGTCCATGAAGGGGTTCGCCCATAGTAGATTCTCTATGCTGGCCTCAGTCCATAAAGGGCTTCGCCCATAGTAGATTCTCTACACTGGCCACAGTCCATGAAGGGCTTCGCCCATAGTAGATTCTGGACAGTGGCCTCAGTCCATGAAGGGCTTCGCCCATTGTAGTTTCTGGAAAGTGGCCTCAGTCCAAGAAGGGCTTCGCCCATAGTAGTTTCTGGGTAGTGGCCTCAGTTCATGAAGGGCTTCGCCCATAGTAGATTCTCTACACTGGCCACAGTCCATTAAGGGCTTCGCCCATAGTAGTTTCTGGACAGTGGCCTCAGTCCATGAAGGTATTCGCCCATAGTAGATTCTCTATGCTGGCCTCAGTCCATAAAGGGCTTCGCTCATAGTAGATTCTCTACACTGGCCACAGTCCATGAAGGGCTTCGCCCATAGTAGTTTCTGGGTAGTGGCCTCAGTTCATGAAGGGCTTCGCCCATAGTAGATACTCTACACTGGCCACAGTCCATGAAGGGCTTCGCCCATAGTAGATTCTCTACACTGGCCACAGTCCATTAAGGGCTTCGCCCATAGTAGTTTCTGGACAGTGGCCTCAGTCCATGAAGGGGTTCGCCCATAGTAGATTCTCTATGCTGGCCTCAGTCCATAAAGGGCTTCGCCCATAGTAGATTCTGGACAGTGGCCTCAGTCAATGAAGGGGTTCGCCCATAGTAGATTCTTTATGCTGGCCTCAGTCCATAAAGGGCTTCTCCCATAGTAGATTCTCTACACTGGCCACCGTCCATGAAGGGCTTCGCCCATAGTAGACTCTGGACAGTGGCCTCAGTCCATGAAGGGCTTCGCCCATAGTAGATACTCTACACTGGCCACAGTCCATGAAGGGCTTCGCCCATAGTAGATTCTGGACAGTGGCCTCAGTCCATGAAGGGCTTCGCCCATTGTAGTTTCTGGAAAGTGGCCTCAGTCCAAGAAGGGCTTCGCCCATAGTAGTTTCTGGGTAGTGGCCTCAGTTCATGAAGGGCTTCGCCCATAGTAGGTTCTCTACACTGGCCGCAGTCCATTAAGGGCTTCGGCCATAGTAGTTTCTGGACAGTGGCCTCAGTCCATGAAGGGGTTCGCCCATAGTAGATTCTCTATGCTGGCCTCAGTCCATAAAGGGCTTCGCCCAGAGTAGATTCTCTACACTGGCCACAGTCCATGAAGGGCTTCGCCCATAGTAGTTTCTGGGTAGTGGCCTCAGTTCATGAAGGGCTTCGCCCATAGTAGATTCTCTATACTGGCCACAGTCCATTAAGGGCTTCGCCCATAGTAGTTTCTGGACAGTGGCCTCAGTCCATGAAGGGGTTCGCCCATAGTAGATTCTCTATGCTGGCCTCAGTCCATAAAGGGCTTCGCTCATAGTAGATTCTCTACACTGGCCACAGTCCATGAAGGGCTTCGCCCATAGTAGTTTCTGGGTAGTGGCCTCAGTTCATGAAGGGCTTCGCCCATAGTAGATACTCTACACTGGCCACAGTCCATGAAGGGCTTCGCCCATAGTAGATTCTCTACACTGGCCACAGTCCATTAAGGGCTTCGCCCATAGTAGTTTCTGGACAGTGGCCTCAGTCCATGAAGGGGTTCGCCCATAGTAGATTCTCTATGCTGGCCTCAGTGCATAAAGGGCTTCGCCCATAGTAGATTCTGGACAGTGGCCTCAGTCCATGAAGGGGTTCGCCCATAGTAGATTCTCTATGCTGGCCTCAGTCCATAAAGGGCTTCTCCCATAGTAGATTCTCTACACTGGCCACCGTCCATGAAGGGCTTCGCCCATAGTAGACTCTGGACAGTGGCCTCAGTCCATGAAGGGCTTCGCCCATAGTAGATACTCTACACTGGCCACAGTCCATGAAGGGCTTCGCCCATAGTAGATTCTGGACAGTGGCCTCAGTCCATGAAGGGCTTCGCCCATTGTAGTTTCTGGAAAGTGGCCTCAGTCCAAGAAGGGCTTCGCCCATAGTAGTTTCTGGGTAGTGGCCTCAGTTCATGAAGGGCTTCGCCCATAGTAGGTTCTCTACACTGGCCGCAGTCCATTAAGGGCTTCGCCCATAGTAGTTTCTGGACAGTGGCCTCAGTCCATGAAGGGGTTCGCCCATAGTAGGTTCTCTACACCTGCCGCAGTCCATTAAGGGCTTCGCCCATAGTAGTTTCTGGACAGTGGCCTCAGTCCATGAAGGGGTTCGCCCATAGTAGATTCTCTATGCTGGCCTCAGTCCATAAAGGGCTTCGCCCAGAGTAGATTCTCTACACTGGCCACAGTCCATGAAGGGCTTCGCCCATAGTAGTTTCTGGGTAGTGGCCTCAGTTCATGAAGGGCTTCGCCCATAGTAGATTCTCTATACTGGCCACAGTCCATTAAGGGCTTCGCCCATAGTAGTTTCTGGACAGTGGCCTCAGTCCATGAAGGGGTTCGCCCATAGTAGATTCTCTATGCTGGCCTCAGTCCATAAAGGGCTTCGCCCATAGTAGATTCTCTACACTGGCCACAGTCCATGAAGGGCTTCGCCCATAGTAGATTCTGGACAGTGGCCTCAGTCCATGAAGAGCTTCGCCCATTGTAGTTTCTGGAAAGTGGCCTCAGTCCAAGAAGGGCTTCGCCCATAGTAGTTTCTGGGTAGTGGCCTCAGTTCATGAAGGGCTTCGCCCATAGTAGATTCTCTACACTGGCCACAGTCCATTAAGGGCTTCGCCCATAGTAGTTTCTGGACAGTGGCCTCAGTCCATGAAGGGGTTCGCCCATAGTAGATTCTCTATGCTGGCCTCAGTCCATAAAGGGCTTCGCCCATAGTAGATTCTCTACACTGGCCACAGTCCATGAAGGGCTTCGCCCATAGTAGATTCTCTATGCTGGCCTCAGTCCATAAAGGGCTTCGCCAATAGTAGATTCTCTACACTGGCCACAGTCCATTAAGGTCTTCGCCCATAGTAGTTTCTGGATAGTGGCCTCAGTCCATGAAGGGGTTCGCCCATAGTAGATTCTCTATGCTGGCCTCAGTCCATAAAGGGCTTCTCCCATAGTAGATTCTCTACACTGGCCACAGTCCATGAAGGGCTTCGCCCATAGTAGTTTCTGGAAAGTGGGCACAGTCCATTAAGGGCTTCGCCCATAGTAGTTTCTGGACAGTTTCCTCAGTCCATGTAGGGGTTCGCCCATAGTAGATTATCTATGCTGGCCTCAGTCCATAAAGGGCGTCGCCCATAGTAGATTCTGGACAGTGGCCTCAGTCCATGAAGGGGTTCGCCCATAGTAGATTCTCTATGCTGGCCTCAGTCCATAAAGGGCTTCTCCCATAGTAGATTCTCTACACTGGCCACAGTTCATGAAGGGCTTCGCCCATAGTAGTTTCTGGAAAGTGGGCACAGTCCATTAAGGGCTTCGCCCATAGTAGTTTCTGGACAGTTTCCTCAGTCCATGTAGGGGTTCGCCCATAGTAGATTATCTATGCTGGCCTCAGTCCATAAAGGGCTTCGCCCATAGTAGATTCTGGACAGTGGCCTCAGTCCATGAAGGGGTTCGCCCATAGTAGATTCTCTATGCTGGCCTCAGTCCATAAAGGGCTTCTCCCATAGTAGATTCTCTACACTGGCCACAGTTCATGAAGGGCTTCGCCCATAGTAGTTTCTGGAAAGTGGGCACAGTCCATTAAGGGCTTCGCCCATAGTAGTTTCTGGACAGTTTCCTCAGTCCATGTAGGGGTTCGCCCATAGTAGATTATCTATGCTGGCCTCAGTCCATAAAGGGCTTCGCCCATAGTAGACTCTGGACAGTGGCCTCAGTCCATGAAGGGCTTCGCCCATAGTAGATTCTCTACACTGGCCACATTCCATTAAGGGCTTCGCCCAGAGTAGATTCTCTACACTGGCCATAGTCCATGAAGGGCTTCGGCCATAGTAGATACTCTACACTGGCCACAGTCCATGAAGGGCTTCGCCCATAGTAGTTTCTGAAAAGTGGCCACAGTCCATTAAGGGCTTCGCCCATAATAGTTTCTGGACAGTGGCCTCAGTCCATGAAGGGGTTCGCCCATAGTAGACTCTCTGCACTGGCCTCAGTCCATGAAGGACTTCGCCCATAGTAGATTCTCTACACTGGCCATAGTCCATGAAGGGTTTCGCCCATAGTAGTTTCTGGGCAGTGGCCTCAGTCCATGAAGGGCTTCGCCCATAGTAGATTCTCTACACTGGCCACAGTCCATTAAGGGCTTCGCCCATAGTAGTTTCTGGACAGTGGCCTCAGTCCATGAAGGGGTTCGCCCATAGTAGTTTCTGGACAGTGGCCTCAGTCCATGAAGGGCTTCGCCCATAGTAGATTCTCTACACTGGCCACAGTCCATTAAGGGCTTCGCCCATAGTAGTTTCTGGACAGTGGCCTCAGTCCATGAAGGGGTTCGCCCATAGTAGTTTCTGGACAGTGGCCTCAGTCCATGAAGGGCTTCGCCCATAGTAGATTCTCTACACTGGCCACAGTCCATGAAGGGCTTCGCCCATAGTAGATTCTGGACAGTGGCCTCAGTGCATGAAGGGCTTCGCCCATAGTAGTTTCTGGAAAGTGGCCTCAGTCCAAGAAGGGCTTCGCCCATAGTAGTTTCTGGGTAGTGGCCTCAGTTCATGAAGGGTTTCGCCCATAGTAGATTCTCTACACTGGCCACAGTCCATTAAGGGCTTCGCCCATAGTAGTTTCTGGACAGTGGCCTCAGTCCATGAAGGGGTTCGCCCATAGTAGATTCTCTATGCTGGCCTCAGTCCATAAAGGGCTTCGCCCATAGTAGATTCTCTACACTGGCCACAGTCCATGAAGGGCTTCGCCCATAGTAGTTTCTGGGTAGTGGCCTCAGTTCATGAAGGGCTTCGCCCATAGTAGATTCTCTACACTGGCCACAGTCCATTAAGGGCTTCGCCCATAGTAGTTTCTGGACAGTGGCCTCAGTCCATGTAGGGGTTCGCCCATAGTAGATTATCTATGCTGGCCTCAGTCCATAAAGGGCTTCGCCCATAGTAGATTCTCTACACTGGCCACAGTCCATGAAGGGCTTCGCCCATAGTAGATTCTCTATGCTGGCCTCAGTCCATAAAGGGCTTCGCCCATAGTAGATTCTCTACACTGGCCACAGTCCATTAAGGGCTTCGCCCATAGTAGTTTCTGGACAGTGGCCTCAGTCCATGAAGGGGTTCGCCCATAGTAGATTCTCTATGCTGGCCTCAGTCCATAAAGGGCTTCTCCCATAGTAGATTCTCTACACTGGCCACAGTCCATTAATGGCTTCGCCCATAGTAGTTTCTGGACAGTGGCCTCAGTCCATGTAGGGGTTCGCCCATAGTAGATTATCTATGCTGGCCTCAGTCCATAAAGGGCTTCGCCCATAGTAGATTCTCTACACTGGCCACAGTCCATGAAGGGCTTCGCCCATAGTAGATTCTCTATGCTGGCCTCAGTCCATAAAGGGCTTCGCCCATAGTAGATTCTCTACACTGGCCACAGTCCATTAAGGGCTTCGCCCATAGTAGTTTCTGGACAGTGGCCTCAGTCCATGAAGGGGTTCGCCCATAGTAGATTCTCTATGCTGGCCTCAGTCCATAAAGGGCTTCTCCCATAGTAGATTCTCTACACTGGCCACAGTCCATGAAGGGCTTCGCCCATAGTAGTTTCTGGAAAGTGGCCACAGTCCATTAAGGGCTTCGCCCATAGTAGTTTCTGGACAGTTTCCTCAGTCCATGAAGGGGTTCGCCCATAGTAGATTATCTATGCTGGCCTCAGTCCATAAAGGGCTTCGCCCATAGTAGATTCTGGACAGTGGCCTCAGTCCATGAAGGGGTTCGCCCATAGTAGATTCTCTATGCTGGCCTAGGTTCTCTACACTGGCCACCGTCCATGAATTGCTTCGCCCATAGTAGACTCTGGACAGTGGCCTCAGTCCATGAAGGGCTTCGCCCATAGTAGTTTCTGGAAAGTGGCCACAGTCCATTAAGGGCTTCGCCCATAGTAGTTTCTGGACAGTGGCCTCAGTCCATGAAGGGGTTCGCCCATAGTTGATTCTATATGCTGGCCTCAGTCCATAAAGGGCTTCGCCCATAGTAGATTCTCTACACTGGGCACAGTCCATGAAGGGCTTCGCCCATAGTAGTTTCTAGACAGTTTCCTCAGTCCATGAAGGGCTTCGCCCATAGTAGTTTCTGGAAAGTGGCCTCAGTCCATGAAGGGGTTCGCCCATAGTAGACTCTCTGCACTGGCCTCAGTCCATGAAAGGGCTTCGGCCATAGTAGATTCTCTACACTGGCCATAGTGGCCCATAGTAGATTCTCTACACTGGCCACAGTCCATGAAGGGCTTCGCCCCATAGTAGTTTCTGGACAGTGGCATCAGTCCATGTAGGGTTTCGCCCATAGTAGTTTCTGGACAGTGGCCTCAGTTCACGAAGGGCTTCGCCCATAGTAGTTTCTAGACAGCTTCCTCAGTCCATGAAGGGCTTCGCCCATAGTAGTTTCTGGAAAGTGGCCTCAGTCCATGAAGGGGTTCGCCCATAGTAGACTCTCTGCACTGGCCTCAGTCCATGAAGGACTTCGCCCATAGTAGATTCTCTACACTGGCCATAGTCCATGAAGGGTTTCGCCCATAGTAGTTTCTGGGCAGTGGCCATAGTCCATGAAGGGTTTCGCCCATAGTAGTTTCTGGGCAGTGGCCTCAGTCCATGAAGGGCTTCGCCCATAGTAGATTCTCTACACTGGCCACAGTCCATTAAGGGCTTCGCCCATAGTAGTTTCTGGACAGTGACCTCAGTCCATGAAGGGGTTCGCCCATAGTAGATTCTCTATGCTGGCCTCAGTCCATAAAGGTCTTCGCTCATAGTAGATTCTCTACACTGGCCACAGTCCATAAAGGGCTTCGCCCATAGTAGATTCTGGACAGTGGGCTCAGTTCATGAAGGGCTTCGCCCATAGTAGTTTCGGGAAAGTGGCCTCAGTCCATGAAGTTCTTCGCCCAGAATAGTTTCTGGACAGTAACCACAGCCCATGAAGGGCTTCGCCCATAGTAGTTTCTGGAAAGTGGCCTCAGTCCACGAAAGGCTTCGCCCATAGTAGTTTCTGGGCAGTGGCCTCAGTCCATGAAGGTTTTCGCCCATAGTAGTTTCTGGGCAGTGGCCTCAGTCCATGAAAGGCTTCGCCTATAGTAGATTCTCTGCACTGGCCTCAGTACATGAAGGGCTTCGCCCATAGTAGATTCTCTACACTGGCCACAGTCCATTAAGGGCTTCGCCCATAGTAGTTTCTGGACAGTGGCCTCAGTCCATGAAGGGGTTCGCCCATAGTAGATTCTCTATGCTGGCCTCAGTCCATAAAGGGCTTCTCCCATAGTAGATTCTCTACACTGGCCATAGTCCATGAAGGGTTTCGCCCATAGTAGTTTGTGGGCAGTGGCCTCAGTCCATGAAGGGTTTCGCCCATAGTAGTTTCTGGGCAGTGGCCTCAGTTCATGAAGGGCTTCGCCCATAGTAGATTCTCTACACTGGCCACAGTCCATTAAGGACTTCGCCCATAGTAGATTCTCTACACTGGCCATAGTCCATGAAGGGTTTCGCCCATAGTAGTTTCTGGGCAGTGGCCTCAGTCCATGAAGGGCTTCGCCCATAGTAGATTCTCTACACTGGCCACAGTCCATTAAGGGCTTCGCCCATAGTAGTTTCTGGACAGTGACCTCAGTCCATGAAGGGGTTCGCCCATAGTAGATTCTCTATGCTGGCCTCAGTCCATAAAGGTCTTCGCTCATAGTAGATTCTCTACACTGGCCACAGTCCATAAAGGGCTTCGCCCATAGTAGATTCTGGACAGTGGGCTCAGTTCATGAAGGGCTTCGCCCATAGTAGTTTCGGGAAAGTGGCCTCAGTCCATGAAGTTCTTCGCCCAGAATAGTTTCTGGACAGTAACCACAGCCCATGAAGGGCTTCGCCCATAGTAGTTTCTGGAAAGTGGCCTCAGTCCACGAAGGGCTTCGCCCATAGTAGCTTCTGGGCAGTGGCCTCAGTCCATGAAGGTTTTCGCCCATAGTAGTTTCTGGGCAGTGGCCTCAGTCCATGAAAGGCTTCGCCTATAGTAGATTCTCTGCACTGGCCTCAGTACATGAAGGGCTTCGCCCATAGTAGATTCTCTACACTGGCCACAGTCCATTAAGGGCTTCGCCCATAGTAGTTTCTGGACAGTGGCCTCAGTCCATGAAGGGGTTCGCCCATAGTAGATTCTCTATGCTGGCCTCAGTCCATAAAGGGCTTCTCCCATAGTAGATTCTCTACACTGGCCACAGTCCATTAAGGGCTTCGCCCATAGTAGTTTCTGGACAGTGGCCTCAGTCCATGTAGGGGTTCGCCCATAGTAGATTATCTATGCTGGCCTCAGTCCATAAAGGGCTTCGCCCATAGTAGATTCTCTACACTGGCCACAGTCCATGAAGGGCTTCGCCCATAGTAGATTCTCTATGCTGGCCTCAGTCCATGAAGGGGTTCGCCCATAGTAGATTCTCTATGCTGGCCTCAGTCCATAAAGGGCTTCTCCCATAGTAGATTCTCTACACTGGCCACAGTCCATGAAGGGCTTCGCCCATAGTAGTTTCTGGAAAGTGGCCACAGTCCATTAAGGGCTTCGCCCATAGTAGTTTCTGGACAGTTTCCTCAGTCCATGTAGGGGTTCGCCCATAGTAGATTATCTATGCTGGCCTCAGTCCATAAAGGGCTTCGCCCATAGTAGATTCTGGACAGTGGCCTCAGTCCATGAAGGGGTTCGCCCATAGTAGATTCTCTATGCTGGCCTCAGTCCATAAAGGGCTTCTCCCATAGTAGATTCTCTGCACTGGCCACCGTCCATGAATTGCTTCGCCCATAGTAGACTCTGGACAGTGGCCTCAGTCCATGAAGGGCTTCGCCCATAGTAGTTTCTGGAAAGTGGCCACAGTCCACTAAGGGCTTCGCCCATAGTAGTCTCTGGACAGTGGCCTCAGTCCATGAAGGGGTTCGCCCATAGTTGATTCTATATGCTGGCCTCAGTCCATAAAGGGCTTCGCCCATAGTAGATTCTCTATACTGGGCACAGTCCATGAAGGGCTTCGCCCATAGTAGTTTCTAGACAGTTTCCTCAGTCCATGAAGGGCTTCGCCCATAGTAGTTTCTGGAAAGTGGCCTCAGTCCATGAAGGGGTTCGCCCATAGTAGACTCTCTGCACTGGCCTCAGTCCATGAAAGGGCTTCGCCCATAGTAGATTCTCTACACTGGCCATAGTGGCCCATAGTAGATTCTCTACACTGGCCACAGTCCATGAAGGGCTTCGCCCCATAGTAGTTTCTAGACAGCTTCCTCAGTCCATGAAGGGCTTCGCCCATAGTAGTTTCTGGAAAGTGGCCTCAGTCCATGAAGGGGTTCGCCCATAGTAGACTCTCTGCACTGGCCTCAGTCCATGAAGGACTTCGCCCATAGTAGATTCTCTACACTGGCCATAGTCCATGAAGGGTTTCGCCCATAGTAGTTTCTGGGCAGTGGCCTCAGTCCATGAAGGGCTTCGCCCATAGTAGATTCTCTACACTGGCCACAGTCCATTAAGGGCTTCGCCCATAGTAGTTTCTGGACAGTGGCCTCAGTCCATGAAGGGGTTCGCCCATAGTAGATTCTCTATGCTGGCCTCAGTCCATAAAGGTCTTCGCTCATAGTAAATTCTCTACACTGGCCACAGTCCATAAAGGGCTTCGCCCATAGTAGATTCTGGACAGTGGGCTCAGTTCATGCAGGGCTTCGCCCATAGTAGTTTCGGGAAAGTGGCCTCAGTCCATGAAGTTCTTCGCCCAGAATAGTTTCTGGACAGTAACCACAGCCCATGAAGGGCTTCGCCCATAGTAGTTTCTGGAAAGTGGCCTCAGTCCACGAAGGGCTTCGCCCATAGTAGTTTCTGGGCAGTGGCCTCAGTCCATGAAGGTTTTTGCCCATAGTAGTTTCTGGGCAGTGGCCTCAGTCCATGAAAGGCTTCGCCTATAGTAGATTCTCTGCACTGGCCTCAGTACATGAAGGGCTTCGCCCATAGTAGATTCTCTACACTGGCCACAGTCCATTAAGGGCTTCGCCCATAGTAGTTTCTGGACAGTGGCCTCAGTCCATGAAGGGGTTCGCCCATAGTAGATTCTCTATGCTGCCCTCAGTCCATAAAGGGCTTCTCCCATAGTAGATTCTCTACACTGGGCACAGTCCATGAAGGGCTTCGCCCATAGTAGTTTCTAGACAGTTTCCTCAGTCCATGAAGGGCTTCGCCCATAGTAGTTTCTGGAAAGTGGCCTCAGTCCATGAAGGGGTTCGCCCATAGTAGACTCTCTGCACTGGCCTCAGTCCATGAAAGGGCTTCGCCCATAGTAGATTCTCTACACTGGCCATAATGGCCTATAGTAGATTCTCTACACTGGCCACAGTCCATGAAGATTCTCTACACTGGCCTTAGTCCATGAAGTTCTTCGCCCAGAGTAGTTTCTGGACAGTGACCACAGCCCATGAAGGGCTTCGCCCATAGTAGTTTCTGGGCAGTGGCCTCAGTCCATGAAGGGCTTCTCCCATAGTAGTTTCTGGAAAGTGGCCTCAGTCCACGAAGGGCATCGCCCATAGTAGTTTCTGGGCAGTGGCCTCAGTCCCTGAAGGTTTTCGCCCATAGTAGTTTCTGGGCAGTGGCCTCAGTCCATAAAGGGCTTCGCCCATAGTAGATTCTCTGTGCTGGCCTCAGTCCATAAAGGGCTTCGCCCATAGTAGATTCTCTACACTGGCCACAGTCCATGAAGATTCTCTACACTGGCCACAGTCCATGAAGGGCTTCGCCCATAGTAGTTTCTGGAAAGTGGCCACAGTCCATTAAGGGGTTCGCCCATAGTAGATTATCTATGCTGGCCTCAGTCCATAAAGGGCTTCGCCCATAGTAGATTCTCTACACTGGCCACAGTCCATGAAGGGCTTCGCCCATAGTAGATTCTGGACAGTGGCCACAGTCCATGAAGGGCTTCGCCCATAGTAGATTCTGGACAGTGGCCTCAGTCCATGAAGGGCTTCGCCCATAGTAGATTCTCTACACTGGCCACAGTCCATTAACGGCTTCGCCCATAGTAGTTTCTGGACAGTGGCCTCGGTCCATGAAAGGGTTCGCCCATAGTAGATTCTCTATGCTGGCCTCATTCCATAAAGGGCTTCTCCCATAGTATATTCTCTACACTGGCCACATTCCATGAAGGGCTTCGCCCATAGTAGATTCTCTATGCTGGCCTCAGTCCATAAAGGGCTTCGCCCATAGTAGATTCTCTACACTGGCCACAGTCCATTTGAGGGCTTCGCCCATAGTAGTTTCTGGACAGTGGCCTCAGTCCATGAAGGGGTTCGCCCATAGTAGATTCTCTATGCTGGCCTCAGTCCATAAAGGGCTTCGCCCATAGTAGATTCTCTACACTGGCCACAGTCCATGAAGGGCTTCGCCCATAGTAGAATCTGGACAGTGGCCTCAGTCCATGAAGGGCTTCACCCATAGTAGATTCTCTACACTGGCCACAGTCCATTAAGGGCTTCGCCCATAGTAGTTTCTGGACAGTGGCCTCAGTCCATGAAGGGGTTCGCCCATAGTAGATTCTCTATGCTGGCCTCAGTCCATAAAGGGCTTCGCCCATAGTAGATTCTCTACACTGGCTTCGCCCATAGTAAATTCTCTACACTAGCCACAGTTAATTAAGGGCTTCGCCCATAGTAATTTCTGAAGGGCTTCGCCCATAGTAGATTCTCTACACTGGCCACAGTCCATGAAGGGTTTCGCCCGTAGTAGTTTCTGAGCAGTGGCCTCAGTCCATGAAGGTTTTCGCCCATAGTAGATTCTTTACTCTGGCCTCAGTCCATGAAAGGCTTCGCCTATAGTAGATTCTCTGCACTGGCCTCAGTACATGAAGGGCTTCGCCCATAGTAGATTCTCTACACTGGCCTCAGTCCATGAAGGGCTTCGCCCATAGTAGATTCTCTACACTGGCCATAGTCCATGAAGGGGTTCGCCCATAGTAGATTCTGGACAGTGGCCTCAGTCCATGAAAGGCTTCGCCCATAGTAGATTCTCTGCACTGGCCTCAGTACATGAAGGGCTTCGCCCATAGTAGATTCTCTACACTGGCCTCAGTCCATGAAGGGCTTCGCCCATAGTAGATTCTCTACACTGGCCATAGTCCATGAAGGGGTTCGCCCATAGTAGATTCTGGACAGTGGCCTCAGTCCATGAAAGGCTTCGCCTATAGTAGATTCTCTGCACTGGCCTCAGTACATGAAGGGCTTCGCCCATAGTAGATTCTCTACACTGGCCTCAGTCCATGAAGGGCCTCGCCCATAGTAGATTCTCTACACTAGCCACAGTTAATTAAGGGCTTCGCCCATAGTAATTTCTGAAGGGCTTCGCCCATAGTAGATTCTCTACACTGGCCACAGTCCATGAAGGGTTTCGCCCGTAGTAGTTTCTGAGCAGTGGCCTCAGTCCATGAAGGTTTTCGCCCATAGTAGTTTCTGGGCAGTGGCCTCAGTCCATGAAAGGCTTCGCCTATAGTAGATTCTCTGCACTGGCCTCAGTCCATGAAGGGCTTCGCCCATAGTACATTCTCTACACTGGCCATAGTCCATGAAGGGCTTCGCCCATAGTAGTTTCTGGGCAGTGGCCTCAGTCCATGAAGGGTTTCGCCCATAGTAGTTTCTGGACAGTGGCCTCAGTCCATGAAGGGGTTCGCCCATAGTAGATTCTCTATGCTTTCCTCAGTCCATAAAGGGCTTCGCCCATAGTAGATTCTCTACACTGGCCACAGTCCATGAAGGGCTTCGCCCATAGTAGATTCTCTACATTGGCCACAGTCCATTAAGGGCTTCGCCCATAGTAGTTTCTGGACAGTGGCCTCAGTCCATGAAGGGGTTCGCCCATAGAAGATTCTCTATGCTGGCCTCAGTCCATATAGGGCTTCGCCCATAGTAGATTCTCTACACTGGCCACAGTCCATTAAGGGCTTCGCCCATAGTAGTTTCTGGACAGTGGCCTCAGTCCATGAAGGGGTTCGCCCATAGTAGATTCTCTATGCTGGCCTCAGTCCATAAAGGGCTTCTACCATAGTAGATTCTCTACACTGGCCACAGTCCATGAAGGGCTTCGCCCATAGTAGTTTCTGGAAAGTGGCCGCAGTCCATTAAGGGGTTCGCCCATAGTAGATTATCTATGCTGGCCTCAGTCCATAAAGGGCTTCGCCCATAGTAGATTCTGGACAGTGGCCACAGTCCATGAAGGGCTTCGCCCATAGTAGATTCTGGACAGTGGCCTCAGTCCATGAAGGGCTTCGCCCATAGTAGATTCTCTACACTGGCCACAGTCCATTAACGGCTTCGCCCATAGTAGTTTCTGGACAGTGGCCTCAGTCCATGAAGGGGTTCGCCCATAGTAGATTCTCTATGCTGGCCTCAGTCCATAAAGGGCTTCTCCCATAGTAGATTCTCTACACTGGCCACAGTCCATGAAGGGCTTCGCCCATAGTAGATTCTCTATGATGGCCTCAGTCCATAAAGGGCTTCGCCCATAGTAGATTCTCTACACTGGCCACAGTCCATGAAGGGCTTCGCCCCTAGTAGATTCTGGACAGTGGCCTCAGTCCATGAAGGGCTTCACCCATAGTAGATTCTCTGCACTGGCCTCAGTCTATGAAGGGCTTCGACCGTAGTAGATTCTTTGCACTGGCCTGAGTCCACGAAGGGCTTCGCCCATAGTAGATTCTCTACACTGGCCACAGTCCATTAAGGGCTTCGCCCATAGTAGTTTCTGGACAGTGGCCTCAGTCCATGAAGGGGTTCGCCCATAGTAGATTCTCTATGCTGGCCTCAGTCCATAAAGGGCTTCGCCCATAGTAGATTCTCTACACTGGCTTCGCCCACAGTTCATTAAGGGCTTCGCCCATAGTAGTTTCTGAAGGGCTTCGCCCATAGTAGATTCTCTGCACTGGCCATAGTCCATGAATTGTTTCGCCCATAGTAGTTTCTGGGCAGTGGCCTCAGTCCATGAAGGGCTTCGCCCATAGTAGATTCTCTACACTGGCCTCAGTCCATGAAGGGCTTCGCCCATAGTAGATTCTCTACACTGGCCATAGTCCATGAAGGGCTTCGCCCATAGAAGATTCTCTGCACTGGCCTCAGTCCGTGAAGGGCTTCGCCCATAGTAGATTCTCTACAATGGCCATAGTCTATGAAGGGCATCGCCCACAGTAGTTTCTTTACAGTGGCCTCAGTCCATGAAGGGCTTCGCCCATAGTAGATTCTCTGCACTGGCCTCAGTCCGTGAAGGGCTTCGGCCATAGTAGTTTCTGGAAAGTGGCCTCAGTCCATGAAGGGGTTCGCCCATAGTAGATTCTCTGCACTGGCCTTAGTCCATCAAGGGCTTCGCCCATAGTAGATTCTCTACACTGGCCATAGTCCATGAAGGGTTCCGCCCATAGTAGTTTCTTTACAGTGGCCTCAGTCCATGAAGGGCTTCGCCCATAGTAGATTCTCTACACTGGCCACAGTCCATTAAGGGCTTCGCCCATAGTAGTTTCTGGACAGTGGCCTCAGTCCATGAAGTTCTTCGCCCAGAGTAGTTTCTGGACAGTGACCACAGCCCATGAAGGGCTTCGCCCATAGTAGTTTCTGGGCAGTGGCCTCCGTCCATGAAGGGTTTCGCCCGTAGTAGTTTCTGGACAGTGGCCTCAGTCCATGAAGGGGTTCGCCCATAGTAGATTCTCTATGCTTTCCTCAGTCCATAAAGGGCTTCGCCCATAGTAGATTCTCTACACTGGCCACAGTCCATGAAGGGCTTCGCCCATAGTAGATTCTCTACACTGGCCACAGTCCATGAAGGGCTTCGCCCATAGTAGATTCTGGACAGTGGCCACAGTCCATGAAGGGCTTCGCCCATAGTAGATTCTGGACAGTGGCCTCAGTCCATGAAGGGCTTCGCCCATAGTAGATTCTCTACACTGGCCACAGTCCAATAACGGCTTCGCCCATAGTAGTTTCTGGACAGTGGCCTCAGTCCATGAAGGGGTTCGCCCATAGTAGATTCTCTATGCTTTCCTCAGTCCATAAAGGGCTTCGCCCATAGTAGATTCTCTACACTGGCCACAGTCCATGAAGGGCTTCGCCCATAGTAGATTCTCTACACTGGCCACAGTCCATTAAGGGCTTCGCCCATAGTAGTTTCTGGACAGTGGCCTCAGTCCATGAAGGGGTTCGCCCATAGTAGATTCTCTATGCTGGCCTCAGTCCATAAAGGGCTTCTACCATAGTAGATTCTCTACACTGGCCACAGTCCATGAACTGCTTCGCCCATAGTAGTTTCTGGAAAGTGGCCGCAGTCCATTAAGGGGTTCGCCCATAGTAGATTATCTATGCTGGCCTCAGTCCATAAAGGGCTTCGCCCATAGTAGATTCTCTACACTGGCCACAGTCCATGAAGGGCTTCGCCCATAGTAGATTCTGGACAGTGGCCACAGTCCATGAAGGACTTCGCCCATAGTAGATTCTGGACAGTGGCCTCAGTCCATGAAGGGCTTCGCCCATAGTAGATTCTCTACACTGGCCACAGTCCATTAACGGCTTCGCCCATAGTAGTTTCTGGACAGTGGCCTCAGTCCATGAAGGGGTTCGCCCATAGTAGATTCTCTATGCTGGCCTCAGTCCATAAAGGGCTTCGCCCATAGTAGATTCTCTATACTGGCCACAGTCCATAAAGGGCTTCGCCCATAGTAGTTTCTGGACAGTAGCCTCAGTCCATGAAGGGGTTCGCCCATAGTAGATTCTCTATGCTGGCCTCAGTCCATAAAGGGCTTCGCCCATAGTAGATTCTCTACACTGGCCACAGTCCATGAAGGGCTTCGTCCATAGTAGATTCTGGACAGTGGCCTCAGTCCATGAAGGGCTTCACCCATAGTAGATTCTCTGCACTGGCCTCAGTCTATGAAGGGCTTCGACCGTAGTAGATTCTTTGCACTGGCCTGAGTCCATGAAGGGGTTCGCCCATAGTAGATTCTCTATGCTGGCCTCAGTCCATAAAGGGCTTCGCCCATAGTAGATTCTCTACACTGGCCACAGTCCATTAAGGGCTTCGCCCATAGTAGTTTCTGGACAGTAGCCTCAGTCCATGAAGGGGTTCGCCCATAGTAGATTCTCTATGCTGGCCTCAGTCCATAAAGGGCTTCGCCCATAGTAGATTCTCTACACTGGCCACAGTCCATGAAGGGCTTCGCCCATAGTAGATTCTCTACACTGGCCACAGTCCATTAACGGCTTCGCCCATAGTAGTTTCTGGACAGTGGCCTCAGTCCATGAAGGGGTTCGTCCATAGTAGATTCTCTATGCTGGCCTCAGTCCATAAAGGGCTTCGCCCATAGTAGATTCTCTACACTGGCCACAGTCCATGAAGGGCTTCGCCCATAGTAGATTCTGGACAGTGGCCTCAGTCCATGAAGGGCTTCACCCATAGTAGATTCTCTGCACTGGCCTCAGTCTATGAAGGGCTTCGACCGTAGTAGATTCTTTGCACTGGCCTGAGTCCATGAAGGGCTTCGCCCATAGTAGATTCTCTGCACTGGCCACAGTCCATTAAGGGCTTCGCCCATAGTAGTTTCTGGACAGTGGCCTCAGTCCATGAAGGGGTTCGCCCATAGTAGATTCTCTATGCTGGCCTCAGTCCATAAAGGGCTTCGCCCATAGTAGATTCTCTACACTGGCTTCGCCCATAGTAGATTCTCTACACTAGCCACAGTTCATTAAGGGCTTCGCCCATATCGATTCTCTACACTGGCCATAGTCCATGAAGGGTTTCGCCCATAGTAGTTTCTGGAAAGTGGCCACAGTCCATTAAGGGGTTCGCCCATAGTAGATTATCTATGCTGGCCTCAGTCCATAAAGGGCTTCGCCCATAGTAGATTCTCTACACTGGCCACAGTCCATGAAGAGCTTCGCCCATAGTAGATTCTGGACAGTGGCCTCAGTCCATGAAGGGCTTCACCCATAGTAGATTCTCTGCACTGGCCTCAGTCTATGAAGGGCTTCGACCGTAGTAGATTCTTTGCACTGGCCTGAAGGGCTTCCGTGAAGGGCTTCGCCCATAGTATATTCTCTACACTGGTCACAGCCCATTAAGGGCTTCGCCCATAGTAGTTTCTGGACAGTGGCCTCAGTCCATGAAGGGGTTCGCCCATAGTAGATTCTCTACACTGGCTTCGCCCATAGTAGATTCTCGACACTAGCCACATTTCATTAAGGGATTCGCCCATAGTAGTTTCTGAAGTTCTTCGCCCATAGTAGATTCTCTACACTGGCCATAGTCCATGAAGGGTTTCGCCCATAGTAGTTTCTGGGCAGTGGCCTCAGTCCATGAAGGGCTTCGCCCATAGTAGATTTTCTGCACTGGCCTCAGTACATGAAGGGCTTCGCCCATAGTCGATTCTCTACACTGGCCATAGTCTATGAAGGGCTTCGCCCATAGTAGTTTCTGGGCAGTGGCCTCAGTCCATGAAGGGTTCCGCCCATAGTAGTTTCTGGGCAGTGGCCTCAGTCCATGAAGGGCTTCGCCCATAGTAGATTCTCTACACTGGCCTCAGTCCATGAAGGGCTTCGTCCATAGTAGATTCTCTACACTGGCCATAGGCCATGAAGGGCTTCGCCCATAGAAGATTCTCTGCACTGGCCTCAGTCCGTGAAGGGCTTCGCCCATAGTAGATTCTCTACAATGGCCATAGTCCATGAAGGGCTTCGCCCATAGTAGTTTCTGGACAGTTTCCTCAGTCCATGAAGGGCTTCGGCCATGGTAGTTTCTGGAAAGTGGCCTCAGTCCATGAAGGGGTTCGCCCATAGTAGATTCTCTGCTCTGGCCTCAGTCCATCAAGGGCTTCGCCCATAGTAGATTCTCTACACTGGCCATAGTCCATGAAGGGTTCCGCCCATAGTAGTTTCTGGACAGTGGCCTCAGTCCATGAAGGGCTTCGCCCATAGTAGATTCTCTACACTGGCCACAGTCCATTAAGGGCTTCGCCCATAGTAGTTTCTGGACAGTGGCCTCAGTCCATGAAGGGCTTCGCCCATAGTAGTTTCTGGAAAGTGGCCTCAGTCCATGAAGTTCTTCGCCCAGAGTAGTTTCTGGACAGTGACCACAGCCCATGAAGGGCTTCGCCCATAGTAGATTCTGGACAGTGGCCTCAGTTCTCTATGCTGGCCTCAGTCCATAAAGGGCTTCGCCCATAGTAGATTCTCTACACTGGCCACAGTCCATTAAGGGCTTCGCCCATAGTAGTTTCTGGACAGTGGCCTCAGTCCATGAAGGGGTTCGCCCATAGTAGATTCTCTATGCTGGCCTCAGTCCATAAAGGGCTTCTCCCATAGTAGATTCTCTACACTGGCCACCGTCCATGAAGGGCTTCGCCCATAGTAGACTCTGGACAGTGGCCTCAGTCCATGAAGGGCTTCGATCATAGTAGTTTCTGGAAAGTGGCCACAGTCCATGAAGGGCTTCGCCCATAGTAGATTCTCTATGCTGGCCTCAGTCCATAAAGGGCTTCGCCCATAGTAGATTCTCTACACTGGCCACAGTCCATTAAGGGCTGCGCCCATAGTAGTTTCTGGACAGTTTCCTCAGTCCATGAATGGCTTCGCCCATAGTAGTTTCTGGACAGTGGCCTCAGTCCATGAAGGGCTTCGCCCATAGTAGTTTCTGGAAAGTGGCCTCAGTCCATGAAGTTCTTCGCCCAGAGTAGTTTCTGGACAGTGACCACAGCCCATGAAGGGCTTCGCCCATAGTAGTTTCTGGGCAGTGGCCTCAGTCCATGAAGGGGTTCGCCCATAGTAGATTCTCTACACTGGGCACAGTCCATGAAGTTCTTCGCCCAGAGTAGTTTCTGGACAGTGACCACAGCCCATGAAGGGCTTCGCCCATAGTAGATTCTGGACAGTGGCCTCAGTCCATGAAGGGCTTCGCCCATAGTAGATTCTCTATGCTGGCCTCAGTCCATAAAGGGCTTCGCCCATAGTAGATTCTCTACACTGGCCACAGTCCATGAAGGGCTTCGCCCATAGTAGATTCTCTACGCTGGCCACAGTCCATTAAGGGCTTTGCCCATAGTAGTTTCTGGACAGTGGCCTCTTTCCAGAAACTACTATGGGCGAAGCCCTTCATGGACTGAGGAAACTGTCTAGAAACTACTATGGGCGAAGCCCTTCGTGGACTGAGGCCACCCTCCAGAAACTACTATGGGCGAAACCCTTCATGGACTGAGGCCACAGTCCAGAAAATACTATGGGCGAAGCCCTTCATGGACTATGGCCATTGTAGAGAATCTACTATGGGCGAAGCCTTCATGGACTGAGGCCAGTGCAGAGAATCTTCTATGGGCGAAGCCCTTCATGGACTATGGCCAGTGTAGAGAATCTACTATGGGCGAAGCCCTTCATGGACTGAGGCCAGTGTAGAGAATCTACTATGGGCGAAGCCCTTCATGGACTGAGGCCACTGCCCAGAAACTACTATGGGCGAAACCCTTCATGGACTATGGCCAGTGTAGAGAATCTACTATGGGCGAAGCCCTTCAGAAACTAATATGGGCGAAGCCCTTAATGAACTGTGGCTAGTGTAGAGAATCTACTATGGGCGAAGCCAGTGTAGAGAATCTACTATGGGCGAACCCCTTCATGGACTGAGGCCACTGTCCAGAAACTACTATGGGCGAAGCCCTTAATGGACTGTGGCCAGTGTAGAGAATCTACTATGGGCGAAGCCCTTCAGAAACTAATATGGGCGAAGCCCTTAATGAACTGTGGCTAGTGTAGAGAATCTACTATGGGCGAAGCCAGTGTAGAGAATCTACTATGGGCGAAACCCTTCATGGACTGAGGCCACAGTCCAGAAAATACTATGGGCGAAGCCCTTCATGGACTATGGCCATTGTAGAGAATCTACTATGGGCGAAGCCTTCATGGACTGAGGCCAGTGCAGAGAATCTTCTATGGGCGAAGCCCTTCATGGACTATGGCCAGTGTAGAGAATCTACTATGGGCGAAGCCCTTCATGGACTGAGGCCAGTGTAGAGAATCTACTATGGGCGAAGCCCTTCATGGACTGAGGCCACTGCCCAGAAACTACTATGGGCGAAACCCTTCATGGACTATGGCCAGTGTAGAGAATCTACTATGGGCGAAGCCCTTCAGAAACTAATATGGGCGAAGCCCTTAATGAACTGTGGCTAGTGTAGAGAATCTACTATGGGCGAACCCCTTCATGGACTGAGGCCACTGTCCAGAAACTACTATGGGCGAAGCCCTTCATGGACTGTGGCCAGTGTAGAGAATCTACTATGGGCGAAGCCCTTTATGGACTGAGGCCAGCATAGAGAATCTACTATGGGCGAACCCTTCATGGACTGAGGCCACTGTCCAAAAACTACTATGGGCGAAGCCCTTAATGGACTGTGGCCACTTTCCAGAAACTACTATGGGCGAAGCCCTTCATGGACTGAGGCCACTGTCCAGAGTCTACTATGGGCGAAGCCCTTTATATACTGTGGCCAGTGTAGAGAATCTACTATGGGAGAAGCCCTTTATGGACTGAGGCCACTGTCCAGAATCTACTATGGGCGAAGCCCTTCATGGACTGTGGCCACTGTCCAGAATCTACTATGGGCGAAGCCCTTCATGGACTGTGGCCAGTGTAGAGAATCTACTATGGGAGAAGCCCTTTATGGACTGAGGCCACTGTCCAGAAACTACTATGGGCGAAGCCGTTAATGGACTGTGGCCAGTGTAGAGAATCTACTATGTAGTAGATTCTCTGCACTGGCATCAGTACATGAAGGGCTTCGAGCATAGTCGATTCTCTACACTGGCCATAGTCCATGAAGGGCTTCGCCCATAGAAGTTTCTGGGCAGTGGCCTCAGTCCATGAAGGGCTTCGCCCATAGTAGATTCTCTACACTGGCCTCAGTCCATGAAGGGCTTCGCCCATAGTAGATTCTCTACACTGGCCATAGTCCATGAAGGGCTTCGCCCATAGAAGA
Source organism: Eristalis pertinax (assembly GCA_907269125.1). NCBI lineage: Eukaryota > Metazoa > Arthropoda > Insecta > Diptera > Syrphidae > Eristalis > Eristalis pertinax. The sequence goes on along the minus strand of OU026145.1, from coordinate 103,529,074 downwards.
TTCTCTGCACTGGCCTCAGTCCATGAAGGGCTTCGCCCATAGTAGATTCTCTACAATGGCCATAGTCCATGAAGGGCTTCGCCCATAGTATTTTCTGGACAGTGGCCTCAGTCCATGAAGGGTTTCGCCCATAGTAGCTTCTGGAGGGTGGCCTCAGTCCACGAAGGACTTCGCCCATAGTAGTTTCTAGACAGTTTCCTCAGTCCATGAAGGGCTTCGCCCATAGTAGTTTCTGGAAAGTGGCCTCAGTCCATGAAGGGGTTCGCCCATAGTAGATTCTCTGCACTGGCCTCAGTCCATCAAGGGCTTCGCCCATAGTAGATTCTCTGTGCTGGCCTCAGTCCATAAAGGGCTTCGCCCATAGTAAATTCTCTACACTGGCCACAGTCCATTAAGGGCTTCGCCCATAGTAGTTTCTGGACAGTGCCCTCAGTCCATGAAGGGGTTCGCCAATAGTAGATTCTCTACGCTGGCCACAGTCCATGAAGGGCTTCGCCCATAGTAGATTCTGGACAGTGGCCACAGTCCATGAAGGGCTTCGCCCATAGTAGATTCTGGACAGTGGCCTCAGTCCATAAAGGGCTTCTCCCATAGTAGATTCTCTACACTGGCCACAATCCATGAAGGGCTTCGCCCATAGTAGACTCTGGCCAGTGGCCTCAGTCCATGAAGGGCTTCGCCCATAGTAGTTTCTGGAAAGTGGCCACAGTCCATGAAGGGCTTCGCCCATAGTAGTTTCTGGAGGGTGGCCTCAGTCCATGAAGGGGTTCGCCTATAGTAGATTCTCTATGCTGGCCTCAGTCCATAAAGGTCTTCGCCCATAGTAGATTCTCTACACTGGCGACAGTCCATGAAGGGCTTCTGGACAGTGGCCTCAGTCCATGAAGGGCTTCGCCCATAGTAGTTTCGGGAAAGTGGCCTCAGTCCACAAAGGGCTTCGCCCTTAGTAGTTTCTGGGCAGTGGCCTCAGTCCATGAAAGGCTTCGCCTATAGTAGATTCTCTGCACTGGCCTCAGTACATGAAGGGCTTCGCCCATAGTAGATTCTCTACACTGGCCATAGTCCATGAAGGGCTTCGCCCATAGAAGATTCTCTACACTGGCCATAGTCCATGAAGGGTTTCGTCCATAGTAGTTTCTGGGCAGTGGCCTCAGTCCATGAAGTTCTTCGCCCAGAGTAGTTTCTGGACAGTGACCACAGCCCATGAAGGGATTCGCCCATAGTAGTTTCTGGGCAGTGGCCTCAGTCCATGAAGGGCTTCTCCCATAGTAGTTTCTGGAAAGTGGCCTCAGTCCACAAAGGGCTTCGCCCTTAGTAGTTTCTGGGCAGTGGCCTCAGTCCATGAAAGGCTTCGCCTATAGTAGATTCTCTGCACTGGCCTCAGTACATGAAGGGCTTCGCCCATAGTAGATTCTCTACACTGGCCTCAGTCCATGAAGGCCTTCAGAAACCACTATGGGCGAAGCCCTTAATGAACTGTGGCTAGTGTAGAGAATCTACTATGGGCGAAGCCCTTCAGAAACCACTATGGGCGAAGCCCTTAATGAACTGTGGCTAGTGTAGAGAATCTACTATGGGCGAAGCCCTTCATGGACTGAGGCCACTGCCCAGAAACTACTATGGGCGAATCCCTTCATGGGCTGAGGCCACTGCCCAGAAACTACTATGGGCGAAGCCCTTCATGGACTATGGCCAGTGTAGAGAATCGACTATGCTCGAAGCCCTTCATGTACTGAGGCCAGTGCAGAGAATCTACTATGGGCGAAGCCCTTCATGGACTGAGGCCACTGCCCAGAAACTACTATGGACGAAACCCTTCATGGACTGTGGCCAGTGTAGAGAATCTACTATGGGCGAAGCCCTTCAGAAACCACTATGGGCGAAGCCCTTAATGAACTGTGGCTAGTGTAGAGAATCTACTATGGGCGAAGCCAGTGTAGAGAATCTACTATGGGCGAACCCCTTCATGGACTGAGGCCACTGTCCAGAAACTACTATGGGCGAAGCCCTTAATGGACTGTGGCTAGTGTGGAGAATCTACTATGGGCGAAGCCCTTCATGGACTGAGGCCACTGTCCAGAAACTACTATGGCCGAAGCCCTTAATGTACTGTGGCCAGTGTAGAGAATCTACTATGGGCGAAGCCCTTCAGAAACTACTATGGGCGAAGCCCTTAATGAACTGTGGCTAGTGTAGAGAATCTACTATGGGCGAAGCCAGTGTAGAGAATCTACTATGGGCGAACCCCTTCACGGCTGAGGCCACTGTCCAGAAACTACTATGGGCGAAGCCCTTAATGGACTGTGGCCAGTGTAGAGAATCTACTATGGGCGAAGCCCTTCATGGACTCTGGCCAGTGCAGAGAATCTACAATCTACTACGGTCGAAGCCCTTCATAGACTGAGGCCAGTGCAGAGAATCTACTATGGGCGAAGCCCTTCATGGACTGAGGCCACTGTCCATAATCTACTATGCTCGAAGCCCTTCATGGACTATGGCCAGTGTAGAGAATCTACTATGGGCGAAGCCCTTCATGGACTGAGGCCAGTGTAGAGAATCTACTATGGGCGAAGCCCTTCATGGACTGAGGCCACTGCCCAGAAACTACTATGGGCGAAGCCCTTCATGGACTATGGCCAGTGTAGAGAATCGACTATGCTCGAAGCCCTTCATGTACTGATGCCAGTGCAGAGAATCTACTACATAGTAGATTCTCTACACTGGCCACAGTCCATTAACGGCTTCGCCCATAGTAGTTTCTGGACAGTGGCCTCAGTCCATGAAGGGGTTCGCCCATAGAAGATTCTCTATGCTGGCCTCAGTCCATAAAGGGCTTCGCCCATAGTAGATTCTCTGTGCTGGCCTCAGTCCATAAAGGGCTTCGCCCATAGTAGATTCTCTACACTGGCCACAGTCCATTAAGGGCTTCGCCCATAGTAGTTTCTGGACAGTGCCCTCAGTCCATGAAGGGGTTCGCCCATAGTAGATTCTCTACGCTGGCCACAGTCCATGAAGGGCTTCGCCCATAGTAGATTCTGGACAGTGGCCACAGTCCATGAAGGGCTTCGCCCATAGTAGATTCTGGACAGTGGCCTCAGTCCATAAAGGGCTTCTCCCATAGTAGATTCTCTACACTGGCCACAGTCCATGAAGGGCTTCGCCCATAGTAGACTCTGGCCAGTGGCCTCAGTCCATGAAGGGCTTCGCCCATAGTAGTTTCTGGAAAGTGGCCACAGTCCATTAAGGGCTTCGCCCATAGTAGATTCTCTACACTGGCCACAGTCCATGAAGGGCTTCGCCCATAGTAGATTCTGGACAGTGGCCTCAGTCCATGAAGGGCTTCGCCCATAGTAGTTTCTGGAGGGTGGCCTCAGTCCATGAAGGGGTTCGCCTATAGTAGATTCTCTATGCTGGCCTCAGTCCATAAAGGTCTTCGCCCATAGTAGATTCTCTACACTGGCGACAGTCCATGAAGGGCTTCTGGACAGTGGCCTCAGTCCATGAAGGGCTTCGCCCATAGTAGTTTCGGGAAAGTGGCCTCAGTCCATGAAGTTCTTCGCCCAGAGTAGTTTCTGGACAGTGACCACAGCCCATGAAGGGATTCGCCCATAGTAGTTTCTGGGCAGTGGCCTCAGTCCATGAAGGGCTTCTCCCATAGTAGTTTCTGGAAAGTGGCCTCAGTCCACAAAGGGCTTCGCCCTTAGTAGTTTCTGCGCAGTGGCCTCAGTCCATGAAAGGCTTCGCCTATAGTAGATTCTCTGCACTGGCCTCAGTACATGAAGGGCTTCGCCCATAGTAGATTCTGGACAGTGGCCACAGTCCATGAAGGGCTTCGCCCATAGTAGATTCTGGACAGTGGCCTCAGTCCATAAAGGGCTTCTCCCATAGTAGATTCTCTACACTGGCCACAGTCCATGAAGGGCTTCGCCCATAGTAGACTCTGGACAGTGGCCTCAGTCCATGAAGGGCTTCGCCCATAGTAGATTCTCTGCACTGGCCTCAGTCTATGAAGGGCTTCGACCGTAGTAGATTCTCTGCACTGGCCTGAGTCCATGAAGGGCTTCGCCCATAGTAGATTCTCTACACTGGCCACAGTCCATTAAGGGCTTCGCCCATAGTAGTTTCTGGACAGTGGCCTCAGTCCATCAAGGGGTTCGCCCATAGTAGATTCTCTACACTGGCTTCGCCCATAGTAGATTCTCTACACTAGCCACAGTTCATTTAGGGCTTCGCCCATAGTAGATTCTCTACACTGGCCACAGTCCATGAAGGGCTTCGCCCATAGTAGATTCTCTACACTGGCCACAGTCCATTAAGGGCTTCGCCCATAGTAGTTTCTGGACAGTGGCCTCAGTCCATGAAGGGGTTCGCCCATAGTAGATTCTCTACGCTGGCCACAGTCCATGAAGGGCTTCGCCCATAGTAGATTCTCTACACTGGCCACAGTCCATGAAGGGCTTCGCCCATAGTAGATTCTCTACACTGGCCACAGTCCATGAAGGGCTTCGCCCATAGTAGATTCTCTACACTGGCCACAGTCCATTTAGGGCTTCGCCCATAGTAGTTTCTGGACAGTGGCCTCAGTCCATGAAGGGGTTCGCCCATAGTAGATTCTCTACGCTGGCCACAGTCCATTAAGGGCTTCGCCCATAGTAGATTCTGGACAGTGGCCACAGTCCATGAAGGGCTTCGCCCATAGTAGATTCTGGACAGTGGCCTCAGTCCGTAAAGGGCTTCTCCCATAGTAGATTCTCTACACTGGCCACAGTCCATGAAGGGCTTCGCCCATAGTAGACTCTGGACAGTGGCCTCAGTCCATGCAGGGCTTCGCCCATAGTAGTTTCTGGAAAGTGGCCACAGTCCATTAAGGGCTTCGCCCATAGTAGTTTCTGGACAGTGGCCTCAGTCCATGAAGGGGTTCGCCCATAGTAGATTCTCTATGCTGGCCTCAGTCCATAAAGGGCTTCGCCCATAGTAGATTCTCTACACTGGCCACAGTCCATGAAGGGCTTCGCCCATAGTAGTTTCTGGGCAGTGGCCTCAGTCCATGAAGGGCTTCGCCCATAGTAGATTCTCTACACTGGCCTCAGTCCATGAAGGGCTTCGCCCATAGTAGATTCTCTACACTGGCCATAGTCCATGAAGGGCTTCGCCCATAGAAGATTCTCTGCACTGGCCTCAGTCCATGAAGGGCTCCGCCCATAGTAGATTCTCTACAATGGCCATAGTCCATGAAGGGCTTCGCCCATAGTATTTTCTGGACAGTGGCCTCAGTCCATGAAGGGTTTCGCCCATAGTAGTTTCTGGAGGGTGGCCTCAGTGCACGAAGGGCTTCGCCCATAGTAGTTTCTAGACAGTTTCCTCAGTCCATGAAGGGCTTCGCCCATAGTAGTTTCTGGAAAGTGGCCTCAGTCCATGAAGGGGTTCGCCCATAGTAGATTCTCTGCACTGGCCTCAGTCCATCAAGGGCTTCGTCCATAGTAGATTCTCTACACTGGCCACAGTCCATGAAGGGCTTCGCCCATAGTAGATTCTCTACACTGGCCACAGTCCATTAAGGGCTTCGCCCATAGTAGTTTCTGGACAGTGGCCTCAGTCCATGAAGGGGTTCGCCCATAGAAGATTCTCTATGCTGGCCTCAGTCCATAAAGGGCTTCGCCCATAGTAGATTCTCTGTGCTGGCCTCAGTCCATAAAGGGCTTCGCCCATAGTAGATTCAGTCCATCAAGGGCTTCGTCCGTAGTAGATTCTCTACACTGGCCACAGTCCATGAAGGGCTTCGCCCATAGTAGATTCTCTACACTGGCCACAGTCAATTAAGGGCTTCGCCCATAGTAGTTTCTGGACAGTGGCCTCAGTCCATGAAGGGGTTCGCCCATAGAAGATTCTCTATGCTGGCCTCAGTCCATAAAGGGCTTCGCCCATAGTAGATTCTCTGTGCTGGCCTCAGTCCATAAAGGGCTTCGCCCATAGTAGATTCTCTACACTGGCCACAGTCCATTAAGGGCTTCGTCCATAGTAGATTCTCTACACTGGCCACAGTCCATGAAGGGCTTCGCCCATAGTAGATTCTCTACACTGGCCACAGTCCATTAAGGGCTTCGCCCATAGTAGTTTCTGGACAGTGGCCTCAGTCCATGAAGGGGTTCGCCCATAGAAGATTCTCTATGCTGGCCTCAGTCCATAAAGGGCTTCGCCCATAGTAGATTCTCTGTGCTGGCCTCAGTCCATAAAGGGCTTCGCCCATAGTAGATTGTCTACACTGGCCACAGTCCATTAAGGGCTTCGCCCATAGTAGTTTCTGGACAGTGGCCTCAGTCCATGAAGGGGTTCGCCCATAGTAGATTCTCTACGCTGGCCACAGTCCATGAATTGCTTCGCCCATAGTAGATTCTGGACAGTGGCCACAGTCCATGAAGGGCTTCGCCCATAGTAGATTCTGGACAGTGGCCTCAGTCCATAAAGGGCTTCTCCCATAGTAGATTCTCTACACTTGCCACAGTCCATGAAGGGCTTCGCCCATAGTAGACTCTGGACAGTGGCCTCAGTCCATGAAGGGCTTCGCCCATAGTAGATTCTCTACACTGGCCTCAGTCCATGAAGAGCTTCGCCCATAGTAGATTCTCTACACTGGCCATAGTCCATGAAGGGCTTCGCCCATAGAAGATTCTCTGCACTGGCCTCAGTCCATGAAGGGCTTCGCCCATAGTAGATTCTCTACAATGGCCATAGTCCATGAAGGGCTTCGCCCATAGTATTTTCTGGACAGTGGCCTCAGTCCATGATGGGTTTCGCCCATAGTAGTTTCTGGAGGGTGGCCTCAGTTCACGAAGGGCTTCGCCCATAGTAGTTTCTAGACAGTTTCCTCAGTCCATGAAGGGCTTCGCCCATAGTAGTTTCTGGGCAGTGGCCTCAGTCCATTAAGGGCTTCGCCCATAGTAGTTTCTGGACAGTGGCCTCAGTCCATGAAGGGGTTCGCCCATAGTAGATTCTCTACACTAGCCACAGTTCATTAAGGGCTTCGCCCATAGTAGTTTCTGAAGGGCTTCGCCCATAGTAGATTCTCTACACTGGCCATAGTCCATGAAGGGTTTCGCCCATAGTAGTTTCTGGGCAGTGGCCTCAGTCCATGAAGGGCTTCGCCCATAGTAGATTCTCTGCACTGGCCTTAGTACATGAAGGGCTTCGCCCATAGTCGATTCTCTACACTGGCCATAGTCCATGAAGGGCTTCGCCCATAGTAGTTTCTGGGCAGTGGCCTCAGTCCATGAAGGGCTTCGCCCATAGTAGATTCTCTACACTGGCCTCAGTCCATGAAGGGCTTCGCCCATAGTAGATTCTCTACACTGGCCATAGTCCATGAAGGGCTTCGCCCATAGAAGATTCTCTGCACTGGCCTCAGTCCATGAAGGGCTTCGCCCATAGTAGATTCTCTACAATGGCCATAGTCCATGAAGGGCTTCGCCCATAGTATTTTCTGGACAGTGGCCTCAGTCCATGAAGGGTTTCGCTCATAGTAGTTTCTGGAGAGTGGCCTCAATCCACGAAGGGCTTCGCCCATAGTAGTTTCTAGACAGTTTCCTCAGTCCATGAAGGGCTTCGCCCATAGTAGTTTCTGGAAAGTGGCCTCAGTCCATGAAGGGGTTCGCCCATAGTAGATTCTCTGCACTGGCCTCAGTCCATCAAGGGCTTCGCCCATAGTAGATTCTCTACACTGGCCATAGTCCATGAAGGGTTTCGCCCATAGCAGTTTCTGGACAGTGGCCTCAGTCCATGAAGGGCTTCGCCCATAGTAGATTCTCTACACTGGCCACAGTCCATTAAGGGCTTCGCCCATAGTAGTTTCTGGACAGTGGCCTCAGTCCATGAAGGGCTTCGCCCATAGTAGTTTCTGGAAAGTGGCCTCAGTCCATGAAGTTCTTCGCCCAGAGTAGTTTCTGGACAGTGACCACAGCCCATGAAGGGCTTCGCCCATAGTAGTTTCTGGGCAGTGGCCTCAATCCATGAAGGGGTTCGCCCATAGTAGATTCTCTATGCTGGCCTCAGTCCAGAAAGGGCTTCGCGTATAGTAGATTCTCTACACTGGCCACAGTCCATGAAGGGCTTCGCCCATAGTAGATTCTGGACAGTGGCCTCAGCCCATGAAGGGTTTCGCCCATAGTAGTTTCTGGACAGTGGCCTCAGTCTATGAAGGGCTTCGCCCATAGTAGTTTCTGGAAAGTGGCCTCAGTCCATGAAGGGCTTCGCCCATAGTAGTTTCTGGAAAGTGGCCTCAGTCCATGAAGTTCTTCGCCAGAGTAGTTTCTCTACAGTGACCACAGCCCATGAAGGGCTTCGCCCATAGTAGTTTCTGGGCAGTGGCCTCAATCCATGAAGGGGTTCGCCCATAGTAGATTCTCTATGCTGGCCTCAGTCCATGAAGGGCTTCGCCCATAGTAGATTCTCTACACTGGCCACAGTCCATGAAGGGCTTCGCCCATAGTAGATTCTCTATACTGGCCACAGTCCATTAAGGGCTTCGCCCGTAGTAGTTTCTGGACAGTGGCCTCAGTCCATGAAGGGGTTCGCCCATAGTAGATTCTCTGTGCTGGCCTCAGTCCATAAAGGGCTTCGCCCATAGTAGATTCTCTACACTGGCCATAGTCCATGAAGGGCTTCGCCCATAGTAGATTCTCTACACTGGCCATAGTCCATGAAGGGTTTCGCCCATAGTAGTTTCTGGGCAGTGGCCTCAGTCCATGAAGGGCTTCGCCCATAGTAGATTCTCTGCACTGGCCTCAGTACATGAAGGGCTTTGCCCATAGTCGATTCTCTACACTGGCCATAGTCCATGAAGGGCTTCGCCCATAGTAGTTTCTGGGCAGTGGCCTCAGTCCATGAAGGGCTTCGCCCATAGTAGATTCTCTACACTGGCCTCAGTCCATGAAGGGCTTCGCCCATAGTAGATTCTCTACACTGGCCATAGTCCATAAAGGGCTTCGCCCATAGAAGATTCTCTCCACTGACCTCAGTCCATGAAGGGCTTCGCCCATAGTAGATTCTCTACAATGGCCATAGTCCATGAAGGGCTTCGCCCATAGTATTTTCTGGACAGTGGCCTCAGTCCATGAAGGGTTTCGCCCATAGTAGTTTCTGGAGAGTGGCCTCAGTCCACGAAGGGCTTCGCCCATAGTAGTTTCTAGACAGTTTCCTCAGTTCATGAAGGGCTTCGCCCATAGTTGTTTCTGGAAAGTGGCCTCAGTCCATGAAGGGGTTCGCCCATAGTAGATTCTCTGCACTGGCCTCAGTCCATCAAGGGCTTCGCCCATAGTAGATTCTCTACACTGGCCATAGTCCATGAAGGGTTTCGCCCATAGTAGTTTCTGGACAGTGGCCTCAGTAAATGAAGGGCTTCGCCCATAGTAGTTTCTAGACAGTGGCCTCAGTCTATGAAGGGCTTCGCCCATAGTAGTTTCTGGAAAGTGGCCTCAGTCCATGAAGGGCTTCGCCCATAGTAGTTTCTGGAAAGTGGCCTCAGTCCATGAAGTTCTTCGCCAGAGTAGTTTCTCTACAGTGACCACAGCCCATGAAGGGCTTCGCCCATAGTAGTTTCTGGGCAGTGGCCTCAATCCATGAAGGGGTTCGCCCATAGTAGATTCTCTATGCTGGCCTCAGTCCATGAATTGCTTCGCCCATTGTAGATTCTCTATGTTGGCCTCAGTCCATGAAGGGCTTCGCCCATAGTAGATTCTCTACACTGGCCACAGTCCATTAAGGGCTTCGCCCATAGTAGTTTCTGGACAGTGGCCTCAGTCCATGAAGGGGTTCGCGCATAGTAGATTCTCTATGCTGGCCTCAGTCCATAAAGGGCTTCGCGTATAGTAGATTCTCTATACTGGCCACAGTCCATGAAGGGCTTCGCCCACAGTAGATTCTGGACAGTGGCCTCAGTCCATGAAGGGTTTCGCCCATAGTAGTTTCTGGACAGTGGCCTCAGTCCATGAAGGGCTTCGCCCATAGTAGATTCTCTACACTGGCCACGGTCCATTAAGGGCTTCCCATAGTAGTTTCTGGACAGTGGCCTCAGTCCATGAACGGGTTCGCCCATAGTAGATTCTCTATGCTGGCCTCAGTCCATAAAGGGCTTCGCCCATAGTAGAATCTCTACACTGGCCACAGTCCATTAAGGGCTTCGCCCGCAGTAGTTTCTGGACAGTGGCCTCAGTCCATGAAGGGGTTCGCCCATAGTAGATTCTCTGTGCTGGCCTCAGTCCATAAAGGGCTTCGCCCATAGTAGATTCTCTACACTGGCCATAGTCCATGAAGGGCTTTGCCCATAGTAGGTACTCTACACTGGCCACAGTCCATGAAGGGCTTCGCCCATAGTAGATTCTGGACAGTGGCCTCAGTCCATGAAGGGCTTCGCCCATAGTAGATTCTCTGCACTGGCCTCAGTACATGAAGGGCTTCGCCCATAGTCGATTCTCTACACTGGCCATAGTCCATGAAGGGCTTCGCCCATAGTACTTTCTGGGCAGTGGCCTCAGTCCATGAAGGGCTTCGCCCATAGTAGATTCTCTACACTGGCCTCAGTCCATGAAGGGCTTCGCCCATAGTAGATTCTCTACACTGGCCATAGTCCATAAAGGGCTTCGCCCATAGAAGATTCTCTCCACTGGCCTCAGTCCATGAAGGGCTTCGCCCATAGTAGATTCTCTACAATGGCCATAGTCCATGAAGGGCTTCGCCCATAGTATTTTCTGGACAGTGGCCTCAGTCCATGAAGGGTTTCGCCCATAGTAGTTTCTGGACAGTGGCCTCAGTCCATGATGGGCTTCGCCCATAGTAGATTCTCTACACTGGCCACAGTCCATTAAGGGCTTCGCCCATAGTAGTTTCTGGACAGTGGCCTCAGTCCATGAAGGGGTTCGCCCATAGTAGATTCTCTGTGCTGGCCTCAGTCCATAAAGGGCTTCGCCCATAGTAGATTCTCTACACTGGCCATAGTCCATGAAGGGCTTTGCCCATAGTAGGTACTCTACACTGGCCACAGTCCATGAAGGGCTTCGCCCATAGTAGATTCTGGACAGTGGCCTCAGTCCATGAAGGGCTTCGCACATAGTAGTTTCTGGAAAGTGGCCTCAGTCCATGAAGGGCTTCGCCCATAGAAGATTCTCTGCACTGGCCTCAGTCCATGAAGGGCTTCGCCCATAGTAGTTTCTGGACAGTGGCCTCAGTCCATGAAGTTCTTCGCCCAGAGTAGATTCTGGACAGTGGCATCAGTCCATGAAGGGCTTCGCCCATAGTAGTTTCTGGAAAGTGGCCACAGTCCATGAAGGGCTTCGCCCATAGTAGATTCTCTACACTGGCCATAGTCCATGAAGGACTTCGCCCATAGAAGATTCTCTGCACTGGCCATAGTCCATGAAGGGCTTCGCCCATAGTAGTTTCTGGACAGTGGCCTCAGTCCATGAAGGGTTTCGCCCATAGTAGTTTCTGGACAGTGGCCTCAGTCCACGAAGGGCTTCGCCCATAGTAGTTTCTAGACAGTTTCCTCAGTCCATGAAGGGCTTCGCCCATAGTAGTTTCTGGAAAGTGGCCTCAATCCATGAAGGGGTTCGCCCATAGTAGATTCTCTACACTGGCCACAGTCCATTAAGGGCTTCGCCCATAGTAGTTTCTGGACAGTGGCCTCAGTCCATGATGGGGTTAGCCCATAGCAGATTCTCTATGCTGGCCTCAGTCCATAAAGGGCTTCGCCCATAGTAGATTCTCTACACTGGCCACAGTCCATGAAGAGCTTCGCCCATAGTAGATGCTGGACAGTGGCCTAAGTCCATGAAGGGCTTCGCCCATAGTAGTTTCTGGAAAGTGGCCTCAGTCCGTGAAGGGCCTCGCCCATAGTAGATTCTCTACACTGGCCATTGTCCATGAAGGGTTTCGCCCATAGAAGATTCTCTGCACAGGCCTCAGTCCATGAAGGGCTTCGCCCATAGTAGATTCTCTACACTGGCCATAGTCCATGAAGGGCTTCGCCCATAGTAGTTTCTGGACAGTGGCCTCAGTCCATGAAGGGTTTCGCCCATAGTAGTTTCTGGACAGTGGCCTCAGTCCACGAAGGGCTTCGCCCATAGTAGTTTCTAGACAGTTTCCTCAGTCCATGAAGGGCTTCGCCCATAGTAGTTTCTGGAAAGTGGCCGCAGTCCATGAAGGGTTTCGCCCATAGTAGATTCTCTGCACTGGCCTCAGTAAATGAAGGGCTTCGCCCATAGTAGATTCACTACACTGGCCACAGTCCATGAACGGTTTCGCCCATAGTAGTTTCTGGGCAGTGGCCTCAGTCCATGAAGGGCTTCGCCCATAGTAGATTCTCTACACTGGCCACGGTCCATTAAGGGCTTCCCATAGTAGTTTCTGGACAGTGGCCTCAGTCCATGAACGGGTTCGCCCATAGCAGATTCTCTATGCTGGCCTCAGTCCATAAAGGGCTTCGCCCATAGTAGATTCTCTACACTGGCCACAGTCCATGAAGGGCTTCGCCCATAGTAGATTCTGGACAGTGGCTTCAGTCCATGAAGGGCTTCGCCCATAGTAGTTTCTGGAAAGTGGCCTCAGTCCATGAAGGGCTTCGCCCATAGTAGATTCTCTACACTGGCCATAGTCCATGAAGGGCTTCGCCCATAGAAGATTCTCTGCACTGGCCTCAGTCCATAAAGGGCTTCGCCCATAGTAGATTCTCTACACTGGCCATAGTCCATGAAGGGCTTCGCCCATAGTAGTTTCTGGACAGTGGCCTCAGTCCATGAAGGGTTTCGCCCATAGTAGTTTCTGGATAGTGGCCTCAGTCCACGAAGGGCTTCGCCCATAGTCATTTCTAGACAGTTTCCTCAGTCCATGAAGGGCTTCGCCCATAGTAGTTTCTGGAAAGTGGCCTCAGTCCATGAAGTTCTTCGCGTATAGTAGATTCTCTACACTGGCCACAGTCCATGAAGGGATTCGCCCATAGTAGATTCTGGGCAGTGGCCTCAGTCCATGAAGGGCTTCGACAGTAGTAGATTCTCTGCACTGGCCTGAGTCCATGAAGTAGATTCTCTACACTGGCCACAGTCCATTAAGGGCTTCGCACATAGTAGTTTCTGGACAGTGGCCTCAGTCCATGAAGGGCTTCGCCCATAGTAGTTTCGGGAAAGTGTCCTCAGTCCATGAAGGGCTTCGCGAATAGTAGATTCCCTACACTGGCCTCAGTCCATGAAGGGCTTCGCCCATAGTAGATTCTCTGCACTGGCCTCAGTCCATGAAGGGTTTCGCCCATAGTAGTTTCTGGACAGTGGCCTCAGTCCACGAAGGGCTTCGCCCATAGTAGTTTCTAGACAGTTTCCTCAGTCCATGAAGGGCTTCGCCCATAGTAGTTTCTGGAAAGTGGCCTCAGTCCATGAAGGGGTTCGCCCATAGTAGATTCTCTGCACTGGCCTCAGTCCATGAAGGGCTTCGCCCATAGTAGATTCTCTACACTGGCCATAGTCCATGAAGGGTTTGGCCCATAGTAGTTTCTGGGCAGTGGCCTCAGTCCATGAAGGGCTTCGCCCATAGTAGATTCTCTGCACTGGCCTCAGTCCATGAAGGGCTTCGCCCATAGTAGATTCTCTACACTGGCCATAGTCCATGAAGGGTTTCGCCCATAGTAGTTTCTGGGCAGTGGCCTCAGTCCATGAAGGGTTTCGCCCATAGTACTTTCTGGACAGTGGCCTCAGTCCATGAAGGGCTTCGCGTATAGTAGATTCTCTACACTGGCCACAGTCCATGAAGGGCTTCGCCCATAGTAGATTCTGGGCAGTGGCCTCAGTCCATGAAGGGCTTCGCCTATAGTAGATTCTCTACACTGGCCACAGTCCATTAAGGGCTTCGCCCATAGTAGTTTCTGGAAAGTGGCCTCAGTCCACGAAGGGCTTCGCCCATAGTAGTTTCTGGGCAGTGGCCTCAGTCCATGAAGGGCTTCGCCCATAGTAGTTTCTGGAAAGTGGCCTCAGTCCATGAAGGGGTTCGCCCATAGTAGATTCTCTGCACAGGCCTCAGTCCATGAAGGGCTTCGCCCATAGTAGATTCTCTACACTGGCCATAGTCCATGAAGGGCTTCGCCCATAGAAGATTCTCTGCACTGGCCTCAGTCCATGAAGGGCTTCGCCCATAGTAGTTTCTGGACAGTGGCCTCAGTCCGTGAAGTTCTTCGCCCAGAGTAGTTTCTGGACAGTGACTACAGCCCATGAAGGGCTTCGCCCATAGTAGTTTCTGGACAGTGGCCTCAGTCCATGAAGGGCTTCGCCCATAGTAGTTTCTGGAAAGTGGCCTCAGTCCATGAAGGGCTTCGCCCATAGTAGATTCTCTACACTGGCCATAGTAAATGAAGGACTTCGCCCATAGAAGATTCTCTGGACTGGCCATAGTCCATGAAGGGCTTCGCCCATAGTAGTTTCTGGACAGTGGCCTCAGTCCATGAAGGGTTTCGCCCATAGTAGTTTCTGGACAGTGGCCTCAGTCCATGATGGGGTTCGCCCATAGTAGATTCTCTATGCTGGCCTCAGTCCATAAAGGGCTTCGCCCATAGTAGATTCTCTACACTGGCCACAGTCCATGAAGGGCTTCCCCCATAGTAGTTTCTGGACAGTGGCCTCAGTCCATGATGGGGTTCGCCCATAGTAGATTCTCTATGCTGGCCTCAGTCCATAAAGGGCTTCGCCCATAGTAGATTCTCTACACTGGCCACAGTCCATGAAGGGCTTCGCCCATAGTAGATGCTGGACAGTGGCCTCAGTCCATGAAGGGCTTCGCCCATAGTAGTTTCTGGACAGTGGCCTCAGTCCATGAAGTTCTTCGCCCAGAGTAGTTTCTGAAAAGTGACTACAGCCCATGAAGGGCTTCGCCCATAGTAGTTTCTGGACAGTGGCCTCAGTCCATGAAGGGCTTCGCCCATAGTTGTTTCTGGAAAGTGGCCTCAGTCCATGAAGGGCTTCGCCCATAGTAGATTCTCTACACTGGCCATAGTCCATGAAGGACTTCGCCCATAGAAGATTATCTGCACTGGCCATAGTCCATGAAGGGCTTCGCCCATAGTAGTTTCTGGACAGTGGCCTCAGTCCATGAAGGGTTTCGCCCATAGTAGTTTCTGGACAGTGGCCTCAGTCCACGAAGGGCTTCGCCCATAGTAGTTTCTAGACAGTTTCCTCAGTCCATGAAGGGCTTCGCCCAGAGTAGTTTCTGGACAGTGGCCTCAGTCCATGAAGGGGTTCGCCCATAGTAGATTCTCTGCACTGGCCACGGTCCATTAAGGGCTTCCCATAGTAGTTTCTGGACAGTGGCCTCAGTCCATGAACGGGTTCGCCCATAGTAGATTCTCTATGCTGGCCTCAGTCCATAAAGGGCTTCGCCCATAGTAGATTCTCTACACTGGCCACAGTCCATGAAGTTCTTCGCCCAGAGTAGTTTCTGAAAAGTGACTACAGCCCATGAAGGGCTTCGCCCATAGTAGTTTCTGGACAGTGGCCTCAGTCCATGAAGGGCTTCGCCCATAGTTGTTTCTGGAAAGTGGCCTCAGTCCATGAAGGGCTTCGCCCATAGTAGATTCTCTACACTGGCCATAGTCCATGAAGGACTTCGCCCATAGAAGATTATCTGCACTGGCCATAGTCCATGAAGGGCTTCGCCCATAGTAGTTTCTGGACAGTGGCCTCAGTCCATGAAGGGTTTCGCCCATAGTAGTTTCTGGACAGTGGCCTCAGTCCACGAAGGGCTTCGCCCATAGTAGTTTCTAGACAGTTTCCTCAGTCCATGAAGGGCTTCGCCCATAGTAGTTTCTGGAAAGTGGCCGCAGTCCATGAAGGGGTTCGCCCATAGTAGATTCTCTGCACTGGCCACGGTCCATTAAGGGCTTCCCATAGTAGTTTCTGGACAGTGGCCTCAGTCCATGAACGGGTTCGCCCATAGTAGATTCTCTATGCTGGCCTCAGTCCATAAAGGGCTTCGCCCATAGTAGATTCTCTACACTGGCCACAGTCCATGAACGGTTTCGCCCATAGTAGTTTCTGGGCAGTGGCCTCAGTCCATGAAGGGCTTCGCCCATAGTAGATTCTCTACACTGGCCACGGTCCATTAAGGGCTTCCCATAGTAGTTTCTGGACAGTGGCCTCAGTCCATGAACGGGTTCGCCCATAGTAGATTCTCTATGCTGGCCTCAGTCCATAAAGGGCTTCGCCCATAGTAGATTCTCTACACTGGCCACAGTCCATGAACGGTTTCGCCCATAGTAGTTTCTGGGCAGTGGCCTCAGTCCATGAAGGGCTTCGCCCATAGTAGATTCTCTACACTGGCCACAGTCCATGAACGGTTTCGCCCATAGTAGTTTCTGGGCAGTGGCCTCAGTCCATGAAGGGCTTCGCCCATAGTAGATTCTCTACACTGGCCACGGTCCATTAAGGGCTTCCCATAGTAGTTTCTGGACAGTGGCCTCAGTCCATGAACGGCTCGCCCATAGTAGATTCTCTATGCTGGCCTCAGTCCATAAAGGGCTTCGCCCATAGTAGATTCTCTACACTGGCCACAGTCCATGAAGGGCTTCGCCCATAGTAGATTCTGGACAGTGGCTTCAGTCCATAAAGGGCTTCGCCCATAGTAGTTTCTGGAAAGTGGCCTCAGTCCATGAAGGGCTTCGCCCATAGTAGATTCTCTACACTGGCCATAGTCCATGAAGGGCTTCACCCATAGAAGATTCTCTGCACTGGCCTCAGTCCATAAAGGGCTTCGCCCATAGTAGATTCTCTACACTGGCCATAGTCCATGAAGGGCTTCGCCCATAGTAGTTTCTGGACAGTGGCCTCAGTCCATGAAGGGTTTCGCCCATAGTAGTTTCTGGACAGTGGCCTCAGTCCACGAAGGGCTTCGCCCATAGTCATTTTTAGACAGTTTCCTCAGTCCATGAAGGGCTTCGCCCATAGTAGTTTCTGGAAAGTGGCCTCAGTCCATGAAGGGCTTCGACAGTAGTAGATTCTCTGCACTGGCCTGAGTCCATGAAGTAGATTCTCTACACTGGCCACAGTCCATTAAGGGCTTCGCACATAGTAGTTTCTGGACAGTGGCCTCAGTCCATGAAGGGCTTCGCCCATAGTAGTTTCTGGACAGTGGCCTCAGTCCATGAAGTTCTTCGCCCAGAGTAGTTTCTGGACAGTGACTACAGCCCATGAAGGGCTT
This sequence comes from Eristalis pertinax, assembly GCA_907269125.1. Lineage (NCBI taxonomy): Eukaryota > Metazoa > Arthropoda > Insecta > Diptera > Syrphidae > Eristalis > Eristalis pertinax. The sequence goes on along the minus strand of OU026145.1, from coordinate 103,511,857 downwards.
CGCCCATAGTAGTTTCTGGACAGTGGCCTCAGTCCATGAAGGGCTTCGCCCATAGTAGTTTCTGGAAAGTGGCCTCAGTCCATGAAGGGCTTCGCCCATAGTAGATTCTCTACACTGGCCATAGTCCATGAAGGACTTCGCCCATAGAAGATTCTCTGGACTGGCCATAGTCCATGAAGGGCTTCGCCCATAGTAGTTTCTGGACAGTGGCCTCAGTCCATGAAGGGTTTCGCCCATAGTAGTTTCTAGACAGTGGCCTCAGTCCATGATGGGGTTCGCCCATAGTAGATTCTCTACACTGGCCACAGTCCATGAAGGGCTTCCCCCATAGTAGTTTCTGGACAGTGGCCTCAGTCCATGATGGGGTTCGCCCATAGTAGATTCTCTATGCTGGCCTCAGTCCATAAAGGGCTTCGCCCATAGTAGATTCTCTACACTGGCCACAGTCCATGAAGGGCTTCGCCCATATTAGTTTCTGGAAAGTGGCCTCAGTCCATGAAGGGCCTCGCCCATAGTAGATTCTCTACACTGGCCATTGTCCATGAAGGGCTTCGCCCATAGAAGATTCTCTGCACTGGCCTCAGTCCATGAAGGGCTTCGCCCATAGTAGATTCTCTACACTGGCCATAGTCCATGAAGGGCTTCGCCCATAGTAGTTTCTGGACAGTGGCCTCAGTCCATGAAGGGTTTCGCCCATAGTAGTTTCTGGACAGTGGCCTCAGTCCATGAAGGGCTTCGCCCATAGTAGTTTCTAGACAGTTTCCTCAGTCCATGAAGGGCTTCGCCCATAGTAGTTTCTGGAAAGTGGACTCAGTCCATGAAGGGGTTCGCCCATAGTAGTTTCGGGAAAGTGTCCTCAGTCCATTAAGGGCTTCGCGAATAGTAGATTCTCTACACTGGCCTCAGTCCATGAAGGGCTTCTCCCATAGTAGATTCTCTGCACTGGCCTCAGTCCATGAAGGGCTTCGCCCATAGTAGTTTCTGGACAGTGGCCTCAGTCAACGAAGGGCTTCGCCCATAGTAGTTTCTAGACAGTTTCCTCAGTCCATGAAGGGCTTCGCCCATAGTAGTTTCTGGAAAGTGGCCTCAGTCCATGAAGGGGTTCGCCCATAGTAGTTTCTGGAAAGTGGCCTCAATCCATGAAGGGGTTCGCCCATAGTAGATTCTCTACACTAGCCATAGTCCATGAAGGGTTTGGCCCATAGTAGTTTCTGGGCAGTGGCCTCAGTCCATGAAGGGCTTCGCCCATAGTAGATTCTCTGCACTGGCCTCAGTCCATGAAGGGCTTCGCCCATAGTAGATTCTCTACACTGGCCATAGTCCATGAAGGGCGTCGCCCATAGTAGTTTCTGGGCAGTGGCCTCAGTCCATGAAGGGTTTCGCCCATAGTAGTTTCTGGACAGTGGCCTCAGTCCATGAAGGGCTTCGCGTATAGTAGATTCTCTACACTGGCCACAGTCCATGAAGGGCTTCGCCCATAGTAGATTCTGGGCAGTGGCCTCAGTCCATGAAGGGCTTCGCCCATAGTAGTTTCTGGAAAGTGGCCTCAGTCCACGAAGGGCTTCGCCCATAGTAGTTTCTGGACAGTGGCCTCAGTCCATGAAGTTCTTCGCCCAGAGTAGTTTCTTTACAGTGACCACAGCCCATGAAGGGCTCCGCCCATAGTAGTTTCTGGGCAGTGGCCTCAGTCCATGAAGGGCTTCGCCCATAGTAGATTCTCTGCACTGGCCACAGTCCATGAAGGGCTTCCCCCATAGTAGTTTCTGGACAGTGGCCTCAGTCCATGATGGGGTTCGCCCATAGTAGATTCTCTATGCTGGCCTCAGTCCATAAAGGGCTTCGCCCATAGTAGATTCTCTACACTGGCCACAGTCCATTAAGGGCTTCGCCCATAGTAGTTTCTGGAAAGCGGCCTCAGTCCACGAAGGGCTTCGCCCATAGTAGTTTTTGGGCAGTGGCCTCAGTCCATGAAGGGCTTCGCCCATAGTAGTTTCTGGAAAGTGGCCTCAGTCCATGAAGGGGTTCGCCCATAGTTGATTCTCTGCACAGGCCTCAGTCCATGAAGGGCTTCGCCCATAGTAGATTCTCTACACTGGCCACAGTCCATGAAGGACTTCGCCCATAGTAGTTTCTGAACAGTGGCCTCAGTCCACGAAGGGCTTCGCCCATAGTAGTTTCTAGACAGTTTCCTCAGTCCATGAAGGGCTTCACCCATAGTAGTTTCTGGAAAGTGGCCTCAGTCCATGATGGGGTTCGCCCATAGTAGATTCTCTATGCTGGCCTCAGTCCATAAAGGGCTTCGCCCATAGTAGATTCTCTACACTGGCCACAGTCCATGAAGGGCTTCGCCCATATTAGTTTCTGGAAAGTGGCCTCAGTCCATGAAGGGCCTCGCCCATAGTAGATTCTCTACACTGGCCATTGTCCATGAAGGGCTTCGCCCATAGAAGATTCTCTGCACTGGCCTCAGTCCATGAAGGGCTTCGCCCATAGTAGATTCTCTACACTGGCCATAGTCCATGAAGGGCTTCGCCCATAGTAGTTTCTGGACAGTGGCCTCAGTCCATGAAGGGTTTCGCCCATAGTAGTTTCTGGACAGTGGCCTCAGTCCATGAAGGGCTTCGCCCATAGTAGTTTCTAGACAGTTTCCTCAGTCCATGAAGGGCTTCGCCCATAGTAGTTTCTGGAAAGTGGACTCAGTCCATGAAGGGGTTCGCCCATAGTAGTTTCGGGAAAGTGTCCTCAGTCCATTAAGGGCTTCGCGAATAGTAGATTCTCTACACTGGCCTCAGTCCATGAAGGGCTTCGCCCATAGTAGATTCTCTGCACTGGCCTCAGTCCATGAAGGGTTTCGCCCATAGTAGTTTCTGGACAGTGGCCTCAGTCAACGAAGGGCTTCGCCCATAGTAGTTTCTAGACAGTTTCCTCAGTCCATGAAGGGCTTCGCCCATAGTAGTTTCTGGAAAGTGGCCTCAGTCCATGAAGGGGTTCGCCCATAGTAGTTTCTGGAAAGTGGCCTCAATCCATGAAGGGGTTCGCCCATAGTAGATTCTCTACACTAGCCATAGTCCATGAAGGGTTTGGCCCATAGTAGTTTCTGGGCAGTGGCCTCAGTCCATGAAGGGCTTCGCCCATAGTAGATTCTCTGCACTGGCCTCAGTCCATGAAGGGCTTCGCCCATAGTAGATTCTCTACACTGGCCATAGTCCATGAAGGGCGTCGCCCATAGTAGTTTCTGGGCAGTGGCCTCAGTCCATGAAGGGTTTCGCCCATAGTAGTTTCTGGACAGTGGCCTCAGTCCATGAAGGGCTTCGCGTATAGTAGATTCTCTACACTGGCCACAGTCCATGAAGGGCTTCGCCCATAGTAGATTCTGGGCAGTGGCCTCAGTCCATGAAGGGCTTCGCCCATAGTAGTTTCTGGAAAGTGGCCTCAGTCCACGAAGGGCTTCGCCCATAGTAGTTTCTGGACAGTGGCCTCAGTCCATGAAGTTCTTCGCCCAGAGTAGTTTCTTTACAGTGACCACAGCCCATGAAGGGCTCCGCCCATAGTAGTTTCTGGGCAGTGGCCTCAGTCCATGAAGGGCTTCGCCCATAGTAGATTCTCTGCACTGGCCTGAGTCCATGAAAGGCTTCGCCCATAGTAGATTCTCTACACTGGCCACAGTCCATTAAGGGCTTCGCCCATAGTAGTTTCTGGAAAGTGGCCTCAGTCCACGAAGGGCTTCGCCCATAGTAGTTTTTGGGCAGTGGCCTCAGTCCATGAAGGGCTTCGCCCATAGTAGTTTCTGGAAAGTGGCCTCAGTCCATGAAGGGCTTCGCCCATAGTAGTTTCTATAAAGTGGCCTCAGTCCATGAAGGGGTTCGCCCATAATAGATTCTCTGCACTGGCCTCAGTCCATGAAGGGCTTCGCCCATAGTAGATTCTCTACACTGGCCATAGTCCATGAAGGGTTTTGCCCATAGTTGTTTCTGGGCAGTGGCCTCAGTCCATGTAGGGCTTCGCCCATAGTAGATTCTCTGCACTGGCCTCAGTCCATGAAGGGCTTCGCCCATAGTAGATTCTCTACACTGGCCATAGTCCATGAAGGGCTTCGCCCATAGTAGTTTCTGGGCAGTTTCCTCAGTCCATGAAGGGCTTCGCCCATAGTAGTTTCTGGAAAGTGGCCTCAGTCCATGAAGGGGTTCGCCCATAATAGATTCTCTGCACTGGCCTCAGTCCATGAAGGGCTTCGCCCATAGTAGATTCTCTACACTGGCCATAGTCCATGAAGGGCTTCGCCCATAGTAGTTTCTGGGCAGTGGCCTCAATCCATGAAGGGTTTCGCCCATAGTAGTTTCTGGACAGTGGCCTCAGTCCATGAAGGGCTTCGCGTATAGTAGATTCTCTGCACTGGCCTCAGTCCATGAAGGGCTTCGCCCATAGTAGATTCTCTACACTGGCCATAGTCCATGAAGGGTTTTGCCCATAGTTGTTTCTGGGCAGTGGCCTCAGTCCATGTAGGGCTTCGCCCATAGTAGATTCTCTGCACTGGCCTCAGTCCATGAAGGGCTTCGCCCATAGTAGATTCTCTACACTGGCCATAGTCCATGAAGGGCTTCGCCCATAGTAGTTTCTGGGCAGTTTCCTCAGTCCATGAAGGGCTTCGCCCATAGTAGTTTCTGGAAAGTGGCCTCAGTCCATGAAGGGGTTCGCCCATAATAGATTCTCTGCACTGGCCTCAGTCCATGAAGGGCTTCGCCCATAGTAGATTCTCTACACTGGCCATAGTCCATGAAGGGCTTCGCCCATAGTAGTTTCTGGGCAGTGGCCTCAGTCCATGAAGGGCTTCGCCCATAGTAGATTCTGGGCAGTTTCCTCAGTCCATGAAGGGCTTCGCCCATAGTAGTTTCTGGAAAGTGGCCTCAGTCCATGAAGGGGTTCGCCCATAATAGATTCTCTGCACTGGCCTCAGTCCATGAAGGGCTTCGCCCATAGTAGATTCTCTACACTGGCCATAGTCCATGAAGGGCTTCGCCCATAGTACTTTCTGGGCAGTTTCCTCAGTCCATGAAGGGCTTCGCCCATAGTAGTTTCTGGAAAGTGGCCTCAGTCCATGAAGGGTTTCGCCCATAGTAGATTCTCTACACTGGCCATAGTCCATGAAGGGCTTCGCCCATAGAAGATTATCTGCACTGGCCTCAGTCCATGAAGGGCTTCGCCCATAGTAGATTCTCTACACTGGCCATAGTCCATGAAGGGCTTCGCCCATAGTAGTTTCTGGACAGTGGCCTCAGTCCATGAAGGGTTTCGCCCATAGTAGTTTCTGTATAGTGGCCTCAGTCCACGAAGGGCTTCGACCGTAGTAGATTCTCTGCACTGGCCTGAGTCCATGAAGTAGATTCTCTACACTGGCCACAGTCCATTAAGGGCTTCGCACATAGTAGTTTCTGGACAGTGGCCTCAGTCCATGAAGGGCTTCGCCCATAGTAGTTTCGGGAAAGTGGCCTCAGTCCATGAAGGGCTTCGCGAATAGTAGATTCTCTACACTGGCCACAGTCCATGAAGGGCTTCGCCCATAGTAGTTTCTGGACAGTGGCCTCAGTCCATGAAGGGTTTCGCCCATAGTAGTTTCTGTACAGTGGCCTCAGTCCACGAAGGGCTTCGACCGTAGTAGATTCTCTGCACTGGCCTGAGTCCATGAAGTAGATTCTCTACACTGGCCACAGTCCATGAAGGGCTTCGCCCATAGTAGTTTCTGGACAGTGGCCTCAGTCCATGAAGGGTTTCGCCCATAGTAGTTTCTGTACAGTGGCCTCAGTCCACGAAGGGCTTCGACCGTAGTAGATTCTCTGCACTGGCCTGAGTCCATGAAGTAGATTCTCTATGCTGGCCTCAGTCCATAAAGGGCTTCGCGTATAGTAGATTCTCTACACTGGCCACAGTACATGAAGGGCTTCGCCCATAGTAGATTCTGGACAGTGGCCTCAGTCCATGAAGGGCTTCGCCCATAGTAGTTTCTGGAAAGTGGCCTCAGTCCATGAAGGGCTTCGCCCATAGTAGATTCTCTACACTGGCCATAGTCCATGAAGGGCTTCACCCATAGAAGATTCTCTGCACTGGCCATAGTCCATGAAGGGTTTCGCCCATAGTTGTTTCTGGGCAGTGGCCTCAGTCCATGTAGGCCTTCGCCCATAGTAGATTCTCTGCACTGGCCTCAGTCCATGAAGGGCTTCGCCCATAGTAGATTCTCTACACTGGCCATAGTCCATGAAGGGCTTCGCCCATAGTAGTTTCTGGGCAGTGGCCTCAGTCCATGAAGGGTTTCGCCCATAGTAGTTTCTGGACAGTGGCCTCAGTCCATGAAGGGCTTCGCGTATAGTAGATTCTCTACACTGGACACAGTCCACGAAGGGCTTCGCCCATAGTAGATTCTGGGCAGTTTCCTCAGTCCATGAAGGGCTTCGCCCATAGTAGTTTCTGGAAAGTGGCCTCAGTCCATGAAGGGCTTCGCCCATAGTAGATTCTCTACACTGGCCATAGTCCATGAAGGGCTTCGCCCATAGTAGATTCTCTACACTGGCCATAGTCCATGAAGGGCTTCGCCCATAGTAGTTTCTGGACAGTGGCCTCAGTCCATGAAGGGTTTCGCCCATAGTAGTTTCTGTACAGTGGCCTCAGTCCACGAAGGGCTTCGATCGTAGTAGATTCTCTGCACTGGCCTGAGTCCATGAAGTAGATTCTCTACACTGGCCACAGTCCATTAAGGGCTTCGCACATAGTAGTTTCTGGACAGTGGCCTCAGTCCATGAAGGGCTTCGCCCATAGTAGTTTCGGGAAAGTGGCCTCAGTCCATGAAGGGCTTCGCGAATAGTAGATTCTCTACACTGGCCACAGTCCATGAAGGGCTTCGCCCATAGTAGATTCTCTGCACTGGCCTCAGTCCATGAAGGGTTTCGCCCATAGTAGTTTCTGGGCAGTGGCCTCAGTCCATGAAGGGGTTCGCCCATAGTAGATTCTCTATGCTGGCCTCAGTCCATAAAGGGCTTCGCGAATAGTAGATTCTCTACACTGGCCACAGTCCATGAAGGGCTTCGCCCATAGTAGATTCTCTGCACTGGCCTCAGTCCATGAAGGGTTTCGCCCATAGTAGTTTCTGGGCAGTGGCCTCAGTCCATGAAGGGTTTCGCCCATAGTAGTTTCTGGACAGTGGCCTCAGTCCATGAAGGGCTTCGCCCATAGTAGTTTCGGGAAAGTGGCCTCAGTGCATTAAGGGCTTCGCGAATAGTAGATTCTCTACACTGGCCACAGTCCATGAAGGGCTTCGCCCATATTAGTTTCTGGACAGTGGCCTCAGTCCATGAAGGGTTTCGCCCATAGTAGTTTCTGTACAGTGGCCTCAGTCCAGTAAGGGCTTCGACCGTAGTAGATTCTCTGCACTGGCCTGAGTCCATGAAGTAGATTCTCTACACTGGCCACAGTTCATTAAGGGCTTCGCACATAGTAGTTTCTGGACAGTGGCCTCAGTCCATGAAGGGCTTCGCCCATAGTAGTTTCTGGAAAGTGGCCTGAGTCCATGAAGTAGATTCTCTGCACTGGCCTCAGTCCATGAAGGGCTTCGCCCATAGTACACTGGCCATAGTCCATGAAGGGTTTCGCCCAAAGTAGTTTCTGGGCAGTGGCCTCAGTCCATGTAGGGCTTCGCCCATAGTAGATTCTCTGCACTGGCCTCAGTCCATGAAGGGCTTCGCCCATAGTAGTTTCTGGAAAGTGGCCTCAGTCCATGAAGGGCTTCGCCCATAGTAGTTTCTGGACAGTGGCCTCAGTCCATGAAGTTCTTCGCCCATAGTAGTTTCTGGACAGTGACCACAGCCCATGAAGGGCTTCGCCCATAGTAGTTTCTGGAAAGTGGCCTCAGTCCATGAAGGGGTTCGCCCATAGTAGATTCTCTATGCTGGCCTCAGTCCATAAAGGGCTTCGCGTATAGTAGATTCTCTACACTGGCCACAGTACATGAAGGGCTTCGCCCATAGTAGGTTCTGGACAGTGGCCTCAGTCCATGAAGGGCTTCGCCCATAGTAGTTTCTGGAAAGTGGCCTCAGTCCATGAAGGGCCTCGCCCATAGTAGTTTCTGGACAGTGGCCTCAGTCCATGAAGGGTTTGGCCCATAGTAGATTCTGGACAGTGGCCTCAGTCCACGAAGGGCTTCGCCCATAGTAGTTTCTAGACAGTTTCCTCAGTCCATGAAGGGCTTCGCGTATAGTAGATTATCTACACTGGCCACAGTCCATGAAGGGCTTCGCCCATAGTAGATTCTCTATGCTGGCCTCAGTCCATAAAGGGCTTCGCCCATAGTAGATTCTCTACACTGACCACAGTCCATGAAGGGCTTCGCCCATAGAAGATTCTCTGCACTGGCCTCAGTCCATGAAGGGCTTCGCCCATAGTAGATTCTCTATACTGGCCATAGTCCATGAAGGGCTTCGCCCATAGTAGTTTCTGGACAGTGGCCTCAGTCCATGAAGGGGTTCGCCCATAGTAGTTTCTGTACAGTGGCCTCAGTCCATGAAGGGCTTCGCCCATAGTAGTTTCTGGACAGTGGCCTCAGTCCATGAAGGGTTTGGCCCATAGTAGATTCTGGACAGTGGCCTCAGTCCACGAAGGGCTTCGCCCATAGTAGTTTCTAGACAGTTTCCTCAGTCCATGAAGGGCTTCGCGTATAGTAGATTATCTACACTGGCCACAGTCCATGAAGGGCTTCGCCCATAGTAGATTCTCTATGCTGGCCTCAGTCCATAAAGGGCTTCGCCCATAGTAGATTCTCTACACTGACCACAGTCCATGAAGGGCTTCGCCCATAGAAGATTCTCTGCACTGGCCTCAGTCCATGAAGGGCTTCGCCCATAGTAGATTCTCTATACTGGCCATAGTCCATGAAGGGCTTCGCCCATAGTAGTTTCTGGACAGTGGCCTCAGTCCATGAAGGGGTTCGCCCATAGTAGTTTCTGTACTGTGGCCTTAGTCCACTAAGGGCTTCGACCGTAGTAGATTCTCTGCACTGGCCTGAGTCCATGAAGTAGATTCTCTACACTGGCCACAGTTCATTAAGGGCTTCGCACATAGTAGTTTCTGGACAGTGGCCTCAGTCCATGAAGGGTTTCGCCCATAGTAGTTTCTGTACAGTGGCCTCAGTCCACGAAGGGCTTCGACCGTAGTAGATTCTCTGCACTGGCCTGAGTCCATGAAGTAGATTCTCTATGCTGGCCTCAGTCCATAAAGGGCTTCGCGTATAGTAGATTCTCTACACTGGCCACAGTACATGAAGGGCTTCGCCCATAGTAGATTCTGGACAGTGGCCTCAGTCCATGAAGGGCTTCGCCCATAGTAGTTTCTGGAAAGTGGCCTCAGTCCATGAAGGGCTTCGCCCATAGTAGATTCTCTACACTGGCCATAGTCCATGAAGGGCTTCACCCATAGAAGATTCTCTGCACTGGCCATAGTCCATGAAGGGTTTCGCCCATAGTTGTTTCTGGGCAGTGGCCTCAGTCCATGTAGGCTTCGCCCATAGAAGATTCTCTGCACTGGCCTCAGTCCATGAAGGGCTTCGCCCATAGTAGTTTCTGGACAGTGGCCTCAGTCCATGTAGGGTTTCGCCCATAGTAGTTTCTGGACAGTGGCCTCAGTCCACGAAGGGCTTCGCCCATAGTAGTTTCTAGAAAGTTTCCTCAGTCCATGAAGGGCTTCGCCCATACTAGTTTCTGGAAAGTGGCCTCAGTCCTTGAAGGGCTTCGCCCATAGTAGATTCTCTACACTGGCCATAGTCCGTGAAGGGCTTCGCCCATAGAAGATTCTCTGCACTGGCCTCAGTCCATGAAGGGCTTCGCCCATAGCAGATTCTCTACGCTGGCCAGAGTCCATTAAGGGTTTCGCCCATAGTAGTTTCTGAACAGTGGCCTCAGTCCGTGAAGAGCTTCGCCCATAGTAGATTCTGAACAGTGGCCTCAGTCCATGAAGTTCTTCGCCCATAGTAGTTTCTGGGCAGTGGCCTCAGTCCATGAAGGGCGTCGCCCATAGTAGATTCTCTACACTGGGCACAGTCCATGAAGGGCTTCGCCCATAGTAGTTTCTGGAAAGTGGCCTCAGTCCATGAAGGTCTTCGTCCAGAGTAGTTGCTGGACAGTGGCCTCTGTCCATGAAGGGGTTCGCCCATAGTAGATTCTCTATGCTGGCCTCAGTCCATAAAGGGCTTCGCCCATAGTAGATTATCTACACTGGCCTCAGTCCGTGAAGGGCTTCGCCCATAGTAGATTCTGAACAGTGGCCTCAGTCCATGAAGTTCTTCGCCATAGTAGTTTCTGGGCAGTGGTCTCAGTCCATGAAGGGCTTCGCCCATAGTAGTTTCTGGACAGTGGCCTCAGTCCATGAAGTTCTTCGCCCAGAGTAGTTTCTGGACAGTGACAACAGCCCATGAAGGGCTTCGCCCATAGTAGTTTTTGGGCAGTGGCCTCAGTCCATGAAGGGCTTCGCCCATAGTAGATTCTCTGCACTGGCCTCAGTCCATGAAGGGTTTCGCCCATAGTAGATTCTCTACACTGGCCAGAGTCCATTAAGGGTTTCGCCCATAGTAGTTTCTGAACAGTGGCCTCAGTCCGTGAAGGGCTTCGGCCATAGTAGATTCTGAACAGTGGCCTCAGTCCATGAAGGGCTTCGCCCATAGTAGATTCTCTACACTGGCCACAGTCCATGAAGGGCTTCGCCCATAGTAGTTTCTGGACAGTGGCCTCAGTCCATGAAGGGTCTTGAACATAGTAGTTTCTGGACAGTGGCCTCAGTCCATGAAGTTCTTCGCCATAGTAGTTTCTGGGCAGTGGTCTCAGTCCATGAAGGGCTTCGCCCATAGTAGTTTCTGGACAGTGGCCTCAGTCCATGAAGTTCTTCGCCCAGAGTAGTTTCTGGACAGTGACAACAGCCCATGAAGGGCTTCGCCCATAGTAGTTTTTGGGCAGTGGCCTCAGTCCATGAAGGGCTTCGCCCATAGTAGATTCTCTGCACTTGCCTCAGTCCATGAAGGGTTTCGCCCATAGTAGATTCTCTACACTGGCCAGAGTCCATTAAGGGTTTCGCCCATAGTAGTTTCTGAACAGTGGCCTCAGTCCGTGAAGGGCTTCGGCCATAGTAGATTCTGAACAGTGGCCTCAGTCCATGAAGGGCTTCGCCCATAGTAGATTCTCTACACTGGCCACAGTCCATGAAGGGCTTCGCCCATAGTAGTTTCTGGACAGTGGCCTCAGTCCATGAAGGGTTTCGCCCATAGTAGTTTCTGTACAGTGGCCTCAGTCCACGAAGGGCTTCGACCGTAGTAGATTCTCTGCACTGGCCTGAGTCCATGAAGTAGATTCTCTACACTGGCCACAGTCCATGAAGGGCTTTGCCCATAGTAGATTCTCTACACTGGCCACAGTCCATGAAGGGCTTCGCCCATAGTAGTTTCTGGACAGTGGCCTCAGTCCATGAAGGGTCTTGAACATAGTAGTTTCTGGACAGTGGCCTCAGTCCATGAAGGGCTTCGCCCATAGTAGATTCTCTACACTGGCCAGAGTCCATTAAGGGTTTCGCCCATAGTAGTTTCTGAACAGTGGCCTCAGTCCGTGAAGGGCTTCGGCCATAGTAGATTCTGAACAGTGGCCTCAGTCCATGAAGGGCTTCGCCCATAGTAGATTCTCTACACTGGCCACAGTCCATGAAGGGCTTCGCCCATAGTAGTTTCTGGACAGTGGCCTCAGTCCATGAAGGGTCTTGAACATAGTAGTTTCTGGACAGTGGCCTCAGTCCATGAAGGGCTTCGCCCATAGTAGATTCTCTACACTGGCCACAGTCCATGAAGGGCTTCGCCCATAGTAGTTTCTGGACAGTGGCCTCAGTCCATGAAGGGTTTCGCCCATAGTAGTTTCTGTACAGTGGCCTCAGTCCACGAAGGGCTTCGACCGTAGTAGATTCTCTGCACTGGCCTGAGTCCATGAAGTAGATTCTCTATGCTGGCCTCAGTCCATAAAGGGCTTCGCGTATAGTAGATTCTCTACACTGGCCACAGTACATGAAGGGCTTCGCCCATAGTAGATTCTGGACAGTGGCCTCAGTCCATGAAGGGCTTCGCCCATAGTAGTTTCTGGAAAGTGGCTTCAGTCCATGAAGGGCTTCGCCCATAGTAGATTCTCTACACTGGCCATAGTCCATGAAGGGCTTCACCCATAGAAGATTCTCTGCACTGGCCATAGTCCATGAAGGGTTTCGCCCATAGTTGTTTCTGGGCAGTGGCCTCAGTCCATGTAGGGCTTCGCCCATAGTAGATTCTCTGCACTGGCCTCAGTCCATGAAGGGCTTCGCCCATAGTAGATTCTCTACACTGGCCATAGTCCATGAAGGGCTTCGCCCCTAGTAGTTTCTGGGCAGTGGCCTCAGTCCATGAAGGGTTTCGCCCATAGTAGTTTCTGTACAGTGGCCTCAGTCCACGAAGGGCTTCGCCCATAGTAGTTTCTAGACAGTTTCCTCAGTCCATGAAAGGCTTCGCCCATAGTAGTTTCTGGACAGTGGCCTCAGTCCATGAAGGGGTTCGCCCATAGTAGATTCTCTATGCTGGCCTCAGTCCATAAAGGGCTTCGCCCATAGTAGATTCTCTACACTGGCCACTGTCCATGAAGGGCTTCGACCATAGTAGATTCTCTGCACTGGCCTGAGTCCATGAAGGGCTTCGCCCATAGTAGATTCTCTACACTGGCCACAGTCCATTCTGGACAGTGGCCTCAGTCCATGAACTGGTTCGCCCATAGTAGATTCTCTATGCTGGCCTCAGTCCATAAAGGGCTTCGCCCATAGTAGATACTCTATGCTGGCCTCAGTCCATAAATTGCTTCGCCCATAGTAGATTCTCTACACTGGCCACAGTCCATTAAGGGCTTCGCCCATAGTAGTTTCTGGACAGTGGCCTCAGTCCATGAAGGGGTTCGCCCATAGTAGATTCTCTATGCTGGCCTCAGTCCATAAAGGGCTTCTCCCATAGTAGATTCTCTACACTGGCCACAGTCCATGAAGGACTTCGCCCATAGTAGTTTCTGGAAAGTGGCCACAGTCCATTAAGGGCTTGGCCCATAGTAGTTTCTGGACAGTGGCCTCAGTCCATGAAGGGGTTCGCCCATAGTAGATTATCTATGCTGGCCTCAGTCCATAAAGGGCTTCGCCCATAGTAGATTCTCTACACTGGCCACAGTCCATGAAGGGTTTCGCCCATAGTTGATTCTCTATGCTGGCCTCAGTCCATGAAGGGCTTCGCCCATAGTAGATTCTCTACGCTGGCCAGAGTCCATTAAGGGTTTCGCCCATAGTAGTTTCTGAACAGTGGCCTCAGTCCGTGAAGAGCTTCGCCCATAGTAGATTCTGAACAGTGGCCTCAGTCCATGAAGTTCTTCGCCCATAGTAGTTTCTGGGCAGTGGCCTCAGTCCATGAAGGGCGTCGCCCATAGTAGATTCTCTACACTGGGCACAGTCCATGAAGGGCTTCGCCCATAGTAGTTTCTGGAAAGTGGCCTTAGTCCATGAAGGTCTTCGTCCAGAGTAGTTGCTGGACAGTGGCCTCTGTCCATGAAGGGGTTCGCCCATAGTAGATTCTCTATGCTGGCCTCAGTCCATAAAGGGCTTCGCCCATAGTAGATTATCTACACTGGCCTCAGTCCGTGAAGGGCTTCGCCCATAGTAGATTCTGAACAGTGGCCTCAGTCCATGAAGTTCTTCGCCATAGTATTTTCTGGGCAGTGGTCTCAGTCCATGAAGGGCTTCGCCCATAGTAGTTTCTGGACAGTGGCCTCAGTCCATGAAGTTCTTCGCCCAGAGTAGTTTCTGGACAGTGACAACAGCCCATGAAGGGCTTCGCCCATAGTAGTTTCTGGGCAGTGGCCTCAGTCCATGAAGGGCTTCGCCCATAGTAGATTCTCTGCACTGGCCTCAGTCCATGAAGGGTTTCGCCCATAGTAGATTCTCTATGCTGGCCTCAGTCCATGAAGGGCTTCGCCCATAGTAGATTCTCTACACTGGCCAGAGTCCATTAAGGGTTTCGCCCATAGTAGTTTCTGAACAGTGGCCTCAGTCCGTGAAGGGCTTCGGCCATAGTAGATTCTGAACAGTGGCCTCAGTCCATGAAGGGCTTCGCCCATAGTAGATTCTCTACACTGGCCACAGTCCATGAAGGGCTTCGCCCATAGTAGTTTCTGGACAGTGGCCTCAGTCCATGAAGGGTCTTGAACATAGTAGTTTCTGGACAGTGGCCTCAGTCCATGAAGGGCTTCGCCCATAGTAGATTCTCTACACTGGCCACAGTCCATGAAGGGCTTCGCCCATAGTAGTTTCTGGACAGTGGCCTCAGTCCATGAAGGGTTTCGCCCATAGTAGTTTCTGTACAGTGGCCTCAGTCCACGAAGGGCTTCGACCGTAGTAGATTCTCTGCACTGGCCTGAGTCCATGAAGTAGATTCTCTACACTGGCCACAGTCCATGAAGGGCTTCGCCCATAGTAGTTTCTGGACAGTGGCCTCAGTCCATGAAGGGTTTCGCCCATAGTAGTTTCTGTACAGTGGCCTCAGTCCACGAAGGGCTTCGACCGTAGTAGATTCTCTGCACTGGCCTGAGTCCATGAAGTAGATTCTCTATGCTGGCCTCAGTCCATAAAGGGCTTCGCGTATAGTAGATTCTCTACACTGGCCACAGTACATGAAGGGCTTCGCCCATAGTAGATTCTGGACAGTGGCCTCAGTCCATGAAGGGCTTCGCCCATAGTAGTTTCTGGAAAGTGGCTTCAGTCCATGAAGGGCTTCGCCCATAGTAGATTCTCTACACTGGCCATAGTCCATGAAGGGCTTCACCCATAGAAGATTCTCTGCACTGGCCATAGTCCATGAAGGGTTTCGCCCATAGTTGTTTCTGGGCAGTGGCCTCAGTCCATGAAGGGCTTCGCCCATAGTAGATTCTCTGCACTGGCCTCAGTCCATGAAGGGTTTCGCCCATAGTAGATTCTCTATGCTGGCCTCAGTCCATGAAGGGCTTCGCCCATAGTAGATTCTCTACACTGGCCAGAGTCCATTAAGGGTTTCGCCCATAGTAGTTTCTGAACAGTGGCCTCAGTCCGTGAAGGGCTTCGGCCATAGTAGATTCTGAACAGTGGCCTCAGTCCATGAAGGGCTTCGCCCATAGTAGATTCTCTGCACTGGCCTCAGTCCATGAAGGGTTTCGCCCATAGTAGATTCTCTATGCTGGCCTCAGTCCATGAAGGGCTTCGCGTATAGTAGATTCTCTACACTGGCCACAGTCCACGAAGAGCTTCGCCCATAGTAGATTCTGGGCAGTTTCCTCAGTCCATGAAGGGCTTCGCCCATAGTAGTTTCTGGAAAGTGTAATCAGTCCATGAAGGGCTTCGCCCATAGTAGATTCTCTACACTGGCCATAGTCCATGAAGGGCTTCGCCCATAGAAGATTATCTGCACTGGCCTCAGTCCATGAAGGGCTTCGCCCATAGTAGATTCTCTACACTGGCCATAGTCCATGAAGGGCTTCGCCCATAGTAGTTTCTGGACAGTGGCCTCAGTCCATGAAGGGTTTGGCCCATAGTAGTTTCTGGACAGTGGCCTCAGTCCACGAAGGGCTTCGCCCATAGTAGTTTCTAGACAGTTTCCTCAGTCCATGAAGGGCTTCGCCCATACTAGTTTCTGGAAAGTGGCCTCAGTCCATGAAGGGCTTCGTCCATAGTAGATTCTCTACACTGGCCATAGTCCATGAAGGGCTTCGCCCATAGAAGATTCTCTGCACTGGCCTCAGTCCATGAAGGGCTTCGCCCATAGTAGATTCTCTACACTGGCCATAGTCCATGAAGGGCTTCGAACATAATAGTTTCTGGACAGTGGCCTCAGTCCATGAAGGGTCTTGAACATAGTAGTTTCTAGACAGTTTCCTCAGTCCATGAAGGGCTTCGCGTATAGTAGATTATCTACACTGGCCACAGTCCATGAAGGGCTTCGCCCATAGTAGATTCTCTATGCTGGCCTCAGTCCATAAAGGGCTTCGCCCATAGTAGATTCTCTACACTGACCACAATCCATGAAGGGCTTCGCCCATAGAAGATTCTCTGCACTGGCCTCAGTCCATGAAGGGCTTCGCCCATAGTAGATTCTCTATACTGGCCATAGTCCATGAAGGGCTTCGCCCATAGTAGTTTCTGGACAGTGGCCTCAGTCCATGTAGGGTTTCGCCCATAGTAGTTTCTGGACAGTGGCCTCAGTCCACGAAGGGCTTCGCCCATAGTAGTTTCTAGAAAGTTTCCTCAGTCCATGAAGGGCTTCGCCCATACTAGTTTCTGGAAAGTGGCCTCAGTCCATGAAGGGCTTCGCCCATAGTAGATTCTCTACACTGGCCATAGTCCGTGAAGGGCTTCGCCCATAGAAGATTCTCTGCACTGGCCTCAGTCCATGAAGGGCTTCGCCCATAGTAGATTCTCTACACTGGCCATAGTCCATGAAGGGCTTCGCACATAGTAGTTTCTGGACAGTGGCCTCAGTCCATGAAGGGTTTCGCCCATAGTAGATTCTGGACAATGGCCTCAGTCCACGAAGGGCTTCGCCCATAGTAGTTTCTAGACAGTTTCCTCAGTCCATGAAAGGCTTCGCCCATAGTAGTTTCTGGACAGTGGCCTCAGTCCATGAAGGGGTTCGCCCATAGTAGATTCTCTATGCTGGCCTCAGTCCATAAAGGGCTTCTCCCATAGTAGATTCTCTACACTGGCCACAGTCCATGAAGGACTTCGCCCATAGTAGTTTCTGGAAAGTGGCCACAGTCCATTAAGGGCTTGGCCCATAGTAGTTTCTGGACAGTGGCCTCAGTCCATGAAGGGGTTCGCCCATAGTAGATTATCTATGCTGGCCTCAGTCCATAAAGGGCTTCGCCCATAGTAGATTCTCTACATTGGCCACAGTCCATGAAGGGTTTCGCCCATAGTTGATTCTCTATGCTGGCCTCAGTCCATGAAGGGCTTCGCCCATAGTAGATTCTCTACACTGGCCAGAGTCCATTAAGGGTTTCGCCCATAGTAGTTTCTGAACAGTGGCCTCAGTCCGTGAAGGGCTTCGCCCATAGTAGATTCTGAACAGTGGCATCAGTCCATGAAGTTCTTCGCCCATAGTAGTTTCTGGGCAGTGGCCTCAGTCCACGAAGGGCTTCGACCGTAGTAGATTCTCTGCACTGGACTGAGTCCATGAAGTAGATTCTCTACACTGGCCACAGTCCATGAAGGGCTTCGCCCATAGTAGTTTCTGGACAGTGGCCTCAGTCCATGAAGGGTTTCGCCCATAGTAGTTTCTGTACAGTGGCCTCAGTCCACGAAGGGCTTCGACCGTAGTAGATTCTCTGCACTGGCCTGAGTCCATGAAGTAGATTCTCTATGCTGGCCTCAGTCCATAAAGGGCTTCGCGTATAGTAGATTCTCTACACTGGCCACAGTACATGAAGGGCTTCGCCCATAGTAGATTCTGGACAGTGGCCTCAGTCCATGAAGGGCTTCGCCCATAGTAGTTTCTGGAAAGTGGCTTCAGTCCATGAAGGGCTTCGCCCATAGTAGATTATCTACACTGGCCATAGTCCATGAAGGGCTTCACCCATAGAAGATTCTCTGCACTGGCCATAGTCCATGAAGGGTTTCGCCCATAGTTGTTTCTGGGCAGTGGCCTCAGTCCATGAAGGGCTTCGCCCATAGTAGATTCTCTGCACTGGCCTCAGTCCATGAAGGGTTTCGCCCATAGTAGATTCTCTATGCTGGCCTCAGTCCATGAAGGGCTTCGCCCATAGTAGATTCTCTACACTGGCCAGAGTCCATTAAGGGTTTCGCCCATAGTAGTTTCTGAACAGTGGCCTCAGTCCGGGAAGGGCTTCGGCCATAGTAGATTCTGAACAGTGGCCTCAGTCCATGAAGGGCTTCGCCCATAGTAGATTCTCTGCACTGGCCTCAGTCCATGAAGGGTTTCGCCCATAGTAGATTCTCTATGCTGGCCTCAGTCCATGAAGGGCTTCGCGTATAGTAGATTCTCTACACTGGCCACAGTCCGCGAAGAGCTTCGCCCATAGTAGATTCTGGGCAGTTTCCTCAGTCCATGAAGGGCTTCGCCCATAGTAGTTTCTGGAAAGTGTAATCAGTCCATGAAGGGCTTCGCCCATAGTAGATTCTCTACACTGGCCATAGTCCATGAAGGGCTTCGCCCATAGAAGATTATCTGCACTGGCCTCAGTCCATGAAGGGCTTCGCCCATAGTAGATTCTCTACACTGGCCATAGTCCATGAAGGGCTTCGCCCATAGTAGTTTCTGGACAGTGGCCTCAGTCCATGAAGGGTTTGGCCCATAGTAGTTTCTGGACAGTGGCCTCAGTCCACGAAGGGCTTCGCCCATAGTAGTTTCTAGACAGTTTCCTCAGTCCATGAAGGGCTTCGCCCATACTAGTTTCTGGAAAGTGGCCTCAGTCCATGAAGGGCTTCGTCCATAGTAGATTCTCTACACTGGCCATAGTCCATGAAGGGCTTCGCCCATAGAAGATTCTCTGCACTGGCCTCAGTCCATGAAGGGCTTCGCCCATAGTAGATTCTCTACACTGGCCATAGTCCATGAAGGGCTTCGAACATAATAGTTTCTGGACAGTGGCCTCAGTCCATGAAGGGTCTTGAACATAGTAGTTTCTAGACAGTTTCCTCAGTCCATGAAGGGCTTCGCGTATAGTAGATTATCTACACTGGCCACAGTCCATGAAGGGCTTCGCCCATAGTAGATTCTCTATGCTGGCCTCAGTCCATAAAGGGCTTCGCCCATAGTAGATTCTCTACACTGACCACAATCCATGAAGGGCTTCGCCCATAGAAGATTCTCTGCACTGGCCTCAGTCCATGAAGGGCTTCGCCCATAGTAGATTCTCTATACTGGCCATAGTCCATGAAGGGCTTCGCCCATAGTAGTTTCTGGACAGTGGCCTCAGTCCATGTAGGGTTTCGCCCATAGTAGTTTCTGGACAGTGGCCTCAGTCCACGAAGGGCTTCGCCCATAGTAGTTTCTAGAAAGTTTCCTCAGTCCATGAAGGGCTTCGCCCATACTAGTTTCTGGAAAGTGGCCTCAGTCCATGAAGGGCTTCGCCCATAGTAGATTCTCTACACTGGCCATAGTCCGTGAAGGGCTTCGCCCATAGAAGATTCTCTGCACTGGCCTCAGTCCATGAAGGGCTTCGCCCATAGTAGATTCTCTACACTGGCCATAGTCCATGAAGGGCTTCGCACATAGTAGTTTCTGGACAGTGGCCTCAGTCCATGAAGGGTTTCGCCCATAGTAGATTCTGGACAGTGGCCTCAGTCCACGAAGGGCTTCGCCCATAGTAGTTTCTAGACAGTTTCCTCAGTCCATGAAAGGCTTCGCCCATAGTAGTTTCTGGACAGTGGCCTCAGTCCATGAAGGGGTTCGCCCATAGTAGATTCTCTATGCTGGCCTCAGTCCATAAAGGGCTTCTCCCATAGTAGATTCTCTACACTGGCCACAGTCCATGAAGGACTTCGCCCATAGTAGTTTCTGGAAAGTGGCCACAGTCCATTAAGGGCTTGGCCCATAGTAGTTTCTGGACAGTGGCCTCAGTCCATGAAGGGGTTCGCCCATAGTAGATTATCTATGCTGGCCTCAGTCCATAAAGGGCTTCGCCCATAGTAGATTCTCTACATTGGCCACAGTCCATGAAGGGTTTCGCCCATAGTTGATTCTCTATGCTGGCCTCAGTCCATGAAGGGCTTCGCCCATAGTAGATTCTCTACACTGGCCAGAGTCCATTAAGGGTTTCGCCCATAGTAGTTTCTGAACAGTGGCCTCAGTCCGTGAAGGGCTTCGCCCATAGTAGATTCTGAACAGTGGCATCAGTCCATGAAGTTCTTCGCCCATAGTAGTTTCTGGGCAGTGGCCTCAGTCCATGAAGGGCGTCGCCCATAGTAGATTCTCTACACTGGGTACAGTCCATGAAGGGCTTCGCCCATAGTAGTTTCTGGAAAGTGGCCTCAGTCCATGAAGGTCTTCGTCCAGAGTAGTTGCTGGACAGTGGCCTCTGTCCATGAAGGGGTTCGCCCATAGTAGATTCTCTATGCTGGCCTCAGTCCATAAAGGGCTTCGCCCATAGTAGATTATCTATACTGGCCTCAGTCCGTGAAGGGCTTCGCCCATAGTAGATTCTGAACAGTGGCCTCAGTCCATGAAGTTCTTCGCCATAGTAGTTTCTGGGCAGTGGTCTCAGTCCATGAAGGGCTTCGCCCATAGTAGTTTCTGGACAGTGGCCTCAGTCCATGAAGTTCTTCGCCCAGAGTAGTTTCTGGACAGTGACAACAGCCCATGAAGGGCTTCGCCCATAGTAGTTTCTGGGCAGTGGCCTCAGTCCATGAAGGGCTTCGCCCATAGTAGATTCTCTGCACTGGCCTCAGTCCATGAAGGGTTTCGCCCATAGTAGATTCTCCATGCTGGCCTCAGTCCATGAAGGGCTTCGCCCATAGTAGATTCTCTACACTGGCCAGAGTCCATTAAGGGTTTCGCCCATAGTAGTTTCTGAACAGTGGCCTCAGTCCGTGAAGGGCTTCGGCCATAGTAGATTCTGAACAGTGGCCTCAGTCCATGAAGGGCTTCGCCCATAGTAGATTCTCTACACTGGCCACAGTCCATGAAGGGCTTCGCCCATAGTAGTTTCTGGACAGTGGCCTCAGTCCATGAAGGGCTTCGCCCATAGTAGATTCTCTATGCTGGCCTCAGTCCATAAAGGGCTTCGCCCATAGTAGATTCTCTACACTGACCACAGTCCATGAAGGGCTTCGCCCATAGAAGATTCTCTGCACTGGCCTCAGTCCATGAAGGGCTTCGCCCATAGTAGTTTCTGGACAGTGGCCTCAGTCCATGTAGGGTTTCGCCCATAGTAGATTCTGAACAGTGGCCTCAGTCCATGAAGGGCTTCGCCCATAGTAGATTCTCTACACTGGCCACAGTCCATGAAGGGCTTCGCCCATAATAGTTTCTGGACAGTTTCCTCAGTCCATGAAGGGCTTCGCGTATAGTAGATTATCTACACTGGCCACAGTCCATGAAGGGCTTCGCCCATAGTAGATTCTCTATGCTGGCCTCAGTCCATGAAGGGCTTCGCCCATAGTAGTTTCTGGAAAGTGGCCTCAGTCCATGAAGGGCTTCGCCCATAGTAGATTCTCTACACTGGCCACAGTCCATGAAGGGCTTCGCCCATAGTAGTTTCTGGACAGTTTCCTCAGTCCATGAAGGGCTTCGCGTATAGTAGATTATCTACACTGGCCACAGTCCATGAAGGGCTTCGCCCATAGTAGATTCTCTATGCTGGCCTCAGTCCATAAAGGGCTTCGCCCATAGTAGATTCTCTACACTGACCACAGTCCATGAAGGGCTTCGCCCATAGAAGATTCTCTGCACTGGCCTCAGTCCATGAAGGGCTTCGCCCATAGTAGATTCTCTATACTGGCCATAGTCCATGAAGGGCTTCGCCCACAGTAGTTTCTGGACAGTGGCCTCAGTCCATGTAGGGTTTCGCCCATAGTAGTTTCTGGACAGTGGCCTCAGTCCACGAAGGGCTTCGCCCATAGTAGTTTCTAGACAGTTTCCTCAGTCCATGAAGGGCTTCGCCCATACTAGTTTCTGGAAAGTGGCCTCAGTCCATGAAGGGCTTCGCCCATAGTAGATTCTCTACACTGGCCATAGTCCATGAAGGGCTTCGCCCATAGAAGATTCTCTGCACTGGCCTCAGTCCATGAAGGGCTTCGCCCATAGTAGATTCTCTACACTGGCCATAGTCCATGAAGGGCTTCGCCCATAGTAGTTTCTGGACAGTGGCCTCAGTCCACGAAGGGCTTCGCCCATAGTAGTTTCTAGACAGTTTCCTCAGTCCATGAAAGGCTTCGCCCATAGTAGTTTCTGGACAGTGGCCTCAGTCCATGAAGGGGTTCGCCCATAGTAGATTCTCTATGCTGGCCTCAGTCCATAAAGGGCTTCGCCCATAGTAGATTCTCTACACTGGCCACTGTCCATGAAGGGCTTCGACCATAGTAGATTCTCTGCACTGGCCTGAGTCCATGAAGGGCTTCGCCCATAGTAGTTTCTGGACAGTTTCCTCAGTCCATGAAGGGCTTCGCGTATAGTAGATTATCTACACTGGCCACAGTCCATGAAGGGCTTCGCCCATAGTAGATTCTCTATGCTGGCCTCAGTCCATAAAGGGCTTCGCCCATAGTAGATTCTCTACACTGGCCATAGTCCATGAAGGGCTTCGAACATAATAGTTTCTGGACAGTGGCCTCAGTCCATGAAGGGTCTTGAACATAGTAGTTTCTGGACAGTGGCCTCAGTCCATGAAGGGCTTCGCCCATAGTAGATTCTCTATGCTGGCCTCAGTCCATAAAGGGCTTCGCCCATAGTAGATTCTCTACACTGACCACAGTCCATGAAGGGCTTCGCCCATAGAAGATTCTCTGCACTGGCCTCAGTCCATGAAGGGCTTCGCCCATAGTAGATTCTCTATACTGGCCATAGTCCATGAAGGGCTTCGCCCATAGTAGTTTCTGGACAGTGGCCTCAGTCCATGTAGGGTTTCGCCCATAGTAGTTTCTGGACAGTGGCCTCAGTCCACGAAGGACTTCGCCCATAGTAGTTTCTAGACAGTTTCCTCAGTCCATGAAGGGCTTCGCCCATACTAGTTTCTGGAAAGTGGCCTCAGTCCATGAAGGGCTTCGCCCATAGTAGATTCTCTACACTGGCCATAGTCCATGAAGGGCTTCGCCCATAGAAGATTCTCTGCACTGGCCTCAGTCCATGAAGGGCTTCGCCCATAGTAGATTCTCTACACTGGCCATAGTCCATGAAGGGCTTCGCCCATAGTAGTTTCTAGACAGTTTCCTCAGTCCATGAAAGGCTTCGCCCATAGTAGTTTCTGGACAGTGGCCTCAGTCCATGAAGGGGTTCGCCCATAGTAGATTCTCTATGCTGGCCTCAGTCCATAAAGGGCTTCGCCCATAGTAGATTCTCTACACTGGCCACTGTCCATGAAGGGCTTCGACCATAGTAGATTCTCTGCACTGGCCTGAGTCCATGAAGGGCTTCGCCCATAGTAGATTCTCTACACTGGCCACAGTCCATTAAGGGCTTCGCCCATAGTAGTTTCTGGACAGTGGCCTCAGTCCATGAACTGGTTCGCCCATAGTAGATTCTCTATGCTGGCCTCAGTCCATAAAGGGCTTCGCCCATAGGAGATACTCTATGCTGGCCTCAGTCCATAAATTGCTTCGCCCATAGTAGATTCTCTACACTGGCCACAGTCCATTAAGGGCTTCGCCCATAGTAGTTTCTGGACAGTGGCCTCAGTCCATGAAGGGGTTCGCCCATAGTAGATTCTCTATGCTGGCCTCAGTCCATAAAGGGCTTCTCCCATAGTAGATTCTCTACACTGGCCACAGTCCATGAAGGACTTCGCCCATAGTAGTTTCTGGAAAGTGGCCACAGTCCATTAAGGGCTTGGCCCATAGTAGTTTCTGGACAGTGGCCTCAGTCCATGAAGGGGTTCGCCCATAGTAGATTATCTATGCTGGCCTCAGTCCATAAAGGGCTTCGCCCATAGTAGATTCTCTACACTGGCCACAGTCCATGAAGGGTTTCGCCCATAGTTGATTCTCTATGCTGGCCTCAGTCCATGAAGGGCTTCGCCCATAGTAGATTCTCTACACTGGCCAGAGTCCATTAAGGGTTTCGCCCATAGTAGTTTCTGAACAGTGGCCTCAGTCCGTGAAGGGCTTCGCCCATAGTAGATTCTGAACAGTGGCCTCAGTCCATGAAGTTCTTCGCCCATAGTAGTTTCTGGGCAGTGGCCTCAGTCCATGAAGGGCGTCGCCCATAGTAGATTCTCTACACTGGGCACAGTCCATGAAGGGCTTCGCCCATAGTAGTTTCTGGACAGTGGCCTCTGTCCATGAAGGTGTTCGCCCATAGTAGATTCTCTATGCTGGCCTCAGTCCATAAAGGGCTTCGCCCATAGTAGATTATCTACACTGGCCTCAGTCCGTGAAGGGCTTCGCCCATAGTAGATTCTGAACAGTGGCCTCAGTCCATGAAGTTCTTCGCCCATAGTAGTTTCTGGACAGTGGCCTCAGTCCATGAAGTTCTTCGCCCAGAGTAGTTTCTGGACAGTGACAACAGCCCATGAAGGGCTTCGCCCATAGTAGTTTCTGGGCAGTGGCCTCAGTCCATGAAGGGCTTCGCCCATAGTAGATTCTCTGCACTGGCCTCAGTCCATGAAGGGCTTCGCCCATAGTAGATTCTCTGCACTGGCCTCAGTCCATGAAGGGTTTCGCCCATAGTAGATTCTCTATGCTGGCCTCAGTCCATGAAGGGCTTCGCCCATAGTAGATTCTCTACACTGGCCAGAGTCCATTAAGGGTTTCGCCCATAGTAGTTTCTGAACAGTGGCCTCAGTCCGTGAAGGGCTTCGGCCATAGTAGATTCTGAACAGTGGCCTCAGTCCATGAAGGGCTTCGCCCATAGTAGATTCTCTATGCTGGCCTCAGTCCACAAAGGGCTTCGCCCATAGTAGTTTCTAGACAGTTTCCTCAGTCCATGAAGGGCTTCGCCCATACTAGTTTCTGGAAAGTGGCCTCAGTCCATGAAGGGCTTCGCCCATAGTAGATTCTCTACACTGGCCATAGTCCATGAAGGGCTTCGCCCATAGAAGATTCTCTGCACTGGCCTCAGTCCATGAAGGGCTTCGCCCATAGTAGATTCTCTACACTGGCCATAGTCCATGAAGGGCTTCGCCCATAGTAGTTTCTAGACAGTTTCCTCAGTCCATGAAAGGCTTCGCCCATAGTAGTTTCTGGACAGTGGCCTCAGTCCATGAAGGGGTTCGCCCATAGTAGATTCTCTATGCTGGCCTCAGTCCATAAAGGGCTTCGCCCATAGTAGATTCTCTACACTGGCCACTGTCCATGAAGGGCTTCGACCATAGTAGATTCTCTGCACTGGCCTGAGTCCATGAAGGGCTTCGCCCATAGTAGATTCTCTACACTGGCCACAGTCCATTAAGGGCTTCGCCCATAGTAGTTTCTGGACAGTGGCCTCAGTCCATGAACTGGTTCGCCCATAGTAGATTCTCTATGCTGGCCTCAGTCCATAAAGGGCTTCGCCCATAGGAGATACTCTATGCTGGCCTCAGTCCATAAATTGCTTCGCCCATAGTAGATTCTCTACACTGGCCACAGTCCATTAAGGGCTTCGCCCATAGTAGTTTCTGGACAGTGGCCTCAGTCCATGAAGGGGTTCGCCCATAGTAGATTCTCTATGCTGGCCTCAGTCCATAAAGGGCTTCTCCCATAGTAGATTCTCTACACTGGCCACAGTCCATGAAGGACTTCGCCCATAGTAGTTTCTGGAAAGTGGCCACAGTCCATTAAGGGCTTGGCCCATAGTAGTTTCTGGACAGTGGCCTCAGTCCATGAAGGGGTTCGCCCATAGTAGATTATCTATGCTGGCCTCAGTCCATAAAGGGCTTCGCCCATAGTAGATTCTCTACACTGGCCACAGTCCATGAAGGGTTTCGCCCATAGTTGATTCTCTATGCTGGCCTCAGTCCATGAAGGGCTTCGCCCATAGTAGATTCTCTACACTGGCCAGAGTCCATTAAGGGTTTCGCCCATAGTAGTTTCTGAACAGTGGCCTCAGTCCGTGAAGGGCTTCGCCCATAGTAGATTCTGAACAGTGGCCTCAGTCCATGAAGTTCTTCGCCCATAGTAGTTTCTGGGCAGTGGCCTCAGTCCATGAAGGGCGTCGCCCATAGTAGATTCTCTACACTGGGCACAGTCCATGAAGGGCTTCGCCCATAGTAGTTTCTGGACAGTGGCCTCTGTCCATGAAGGTGTTCGCCCATAGTAGATTCTCTATGCTGGCCTCAGTCCATAAAGGGCTTCGCCCATAGTAGATTATCTACACTGGCCTCAGTCCGTGAAGGGCTTCGCCCATAGTAGATTCTGAACAGTGGCCTCAGTCCATGAAGTTCTTCGCCCATAGTAGTTTCTGGACAGTGGCCTCAGTCCATGAAGTTCTTCGCCCAGAGTAGTTTCTGGACAGTGACAACAGCCCATGAAGGGCTTCGCCCATAGTAGTTTCTGGGCAGTGGCCTCAGTCCATGAAGGGCTTCGCCCATAGTAGATTCTCTGCACTGGCCTCAGTCCATGAAGGGCTTCGCCCATAGTAGATTCTCTGCACTGGCCTCAGTCCATGAAGGGTTTCGCCCATAGTAGATTCTCTATGCTGGCCTCAGTCCATGAAGGGCTTCGCCCATAGAAGATTCTCTACACTGGCCAGAGTCCATTAAGGGTTTCGCCCATAGTAGTTTCTGAACAGTGGCCTCAGTCCGTGAAGGGCTTCGGCCATAGTAGATTCTGAACAGTGGCCTCAGTCCATGAAGGGCTTCGCCCATAGTAGATTCTCTATGCTGGCCTCAGTCCACAAAGGGCTTCGCCCATAGTAGATTATCTACACTGGCCACAGTCCGTGAAGGGCTTCGCCGATAGTAGATTCTGGACAGTGGCCTCAGTCCATGAAGGGCTTCGCCCATAGTAGTTTCTGGAAAGTGGCCTCAGTCCATGAAGGGCTTCGCCCATAGTAGTTTCTGGACAGAGGCCTCAGTCCATGAAGTTCTTCGCCCAGAGTAGTTTCTGGACAGTGACCACAGCCCATGAAGGGCTTCGCCCATAGTAGTTTCTGGGCAGTGGCCTCAGTCCATGAAGGACTTCGCTCATAGCAGTTTCGGGAAAGTGGCCTCAGTCCATGAAGTTCTTCGCCCAGAGTAGTTTCTGGACAGTGACCACAGCCCATGAAGGGCTTCGCCCATAGTAGTTTCTGGGCAGTGGCCTCAGTCCATGAAGGGCTTCGCCCATAGTAGATTCTCTGCACTGGCCTCAGTCCATGAAGGGCTTCGCCCAAAGTAGATTCTCTACACTGGCTATAGTCCATGAAGGGCTTAGCCCATGGTAGTTTCTGGGCAGTGGCCTCAGTCCATGAATGGTTTCGCCCATAGTAGTTTCTGGACAGTGGCCTCAGTCCATGAAGGGCTTCGCGTATAGTAGATTCTCTACACTGGCCATAGTCCATGAAGGGCTTCGAACATAATAGTTTCTGGACAGTGGCCTCAGTCCATGAAGGGTCTTGAACATAGTAGTTTCTGGACAGTGGCCTCAGTCCATGAAGGGCTTCGCCCATAGTAGATTCTCTATGCTGGCCTCAGTCCATAAAGGGCTTCGCCCATAGTAGATTCTCTACACTGACCACAGTCCATGAAGGGCTTCGCCCATAGAAGATTCTCTGCACTGGCCTCAGTCCATGAAGGGCTTCGCCCATAGTAGATTCTCTATACTGGCCATAGTCCATGAAGGGCTTCGCCCATAGTAGTTTCTGGACAGTGGCCTCAGTCCATGTAGGGTTTCGCCCATAGTAGTTTCTGGACAGTGGCCTCAGTCCACGAAGGACTTCGCCCATAGTAGTTTCTAGACAGTTTCCTCAGTCCATGAAGGGCTTCGCCCATACTAGTTTCTGGAAAGTGGCCTCAGTCCATGAAGGGCTTCGCCCATAGTAGATTCTCTACACTGGCCATAGTCCATGAAGGGCTTCGCCCATAGAAGATTCTCTGCACTGGCCTCAGTCCATGAAGGGCTTCGCCCATAGTAGATTCTCTACACTGGCCATAGTCCATGAAGGGCTTCGCCCATAGTAGTTTCTGGGCAGTGGCCTCAGTCCATGAAGGACTTCGCTCATAGCAGTTTCGGGAAAGTGGCCTCAGTCCATGAAGTTCTTCGCCCAGAGTAGTTTCTGGACAGTGACCACAGCCCATGAAGGGCTTCGCCCATAGTAGTTTCTGGGCAGTGGCCTCAGTCCATGAAGGGCTTCGCCCATAGTAGATTCTCTGCACTGGCCTCAGTCCATGAAGGGCTTCGCCCAAAGTAGATTCTCTACACTGGCTATAGTCCATGAAGGGCTTAGCCCATGGTAGTTTCTGGGCAGTGGCCTCAGTCCATGAATGGTTTCGCCCATAGTAGTTTCTGGACAGTGGCCTCAGTCCATAAAGGGCTTCGCCCATAGTAGATTCTCTACACTGGCCATAGTCCATGAAGGGCTTCGAACATAATAGTTTCTGGACAGTGGCCTCAGTCCATGAAGGGTCTTGAACATAGTAGTTTCTGGACAGTGGCCTCAGTCCATGAAGGGCTTCGCCCATAGTAGATTCTCTATGCTGGCCTCAGTCCATAAAGGGCTTCGCCCATAGTAGATTCTCTACACTGACCACAGTCCATGAAGGGCTTCGCCCATAGAAGATTCTCTGCACTGGCCTCAGTCCATGAAGGGCTTCGCCCATAGTAGATTCTCTATACTGGCCATAGTCCATGAAGGGCTTCGCCCATAGTAGTTTCTGGACAGTGGCCTCAGTCCATGTAGGGTTTCGCCCATAGTAGTTTCTGGACAGTGGCCTCAGTCCACGAAGGACTTCGCCCATAGTAGTTTCTAGACAGTTTCCTCAGTCCATGAAGGGCTTCGCCCATACTAGTTTCTGGAAAGTGGCCTCAGTCCATGAAGGGCTTCGCCCATAGTAGATTCTCTACACTGGCCATAGTCCATGAAGGGCTTCGCCCATAGAAGATTCTCTGCACTGGCCTCAGTCCATGAAGGGCTTCGCCCATAGTAGATTCTCTACACTGGCCATAGTCCATGAAGGGCTTCGCCCATAGTAGTTTCTAGACAGTTTCCTGAGTCCATGAAAGGCTTCGCCCATAGTAGTTTCTGGACAGTGGCCTCAGTCCATGAAGGGGTTCGCCCATAGTAGATTCTCTATGCTGGCCTCAGTCCATAAAGGGCTTCGCCCATAGTAGATTCTCTACACTGGCCACTGTCCATGAAGGGCTTCGACCATAGTAGATTCTCTGCACTGGCCTGAGTCCATGAAGGGCTTCGCCCATAGTAGATTCTCTACACTGGCCACAGTCCATTAAGGGCTTCGCCCATAGTAGTTTCTGGACAGTGGCCTCAGTCCATGAACTGGTTCGCCCATAGTAGATTCTCTATGCTGGCCTCAGTCCATAAAGGGCTTCGCCCATAGGAGATACTCTATGCTGGCCTCAGTCCATAAATTGCTTCGCCCATAGTAGATTCTCTACACTGGCCACAGTCCATTAAGGGCTTCGCCCATAGTAGTTTCTGGACAGTGGCCTCAGTCCATGAAGGGGTTCGCCCATAGTAGATTCTCTATGCTGGCCTCAGTCCATAAAGGGCTTCTCCCATAGTAGATTCTCTACACTGGCCACAGTCCATGAAGGACTTCGCCCATAGTAGTTTCTGGAAAGTGGCCACAGTCCATTAAGGGCTTGGCCCATAGTAGTTTCTGGACAGTGGCCTCAGTCCATGAAGGGGTTCGCCCATAGTAGATTATCTATGCTGGCCTCAGTCCATAAAGGGCTTCGCCCATAGTAGATTCTCTACACTGGCCACAGTCCATGAAGGGTTTCGCCCATAGTTGATTCTCTATGCTGGCCTCAGTCCATGAAGGGCTTCGCCCATAGTAGATTCTCTACACTGGCCAGAGTCCATTAAGGGTTTCGCCCATAGTAGTTTCTGAACAGTGGCCTCAGTCCGTGAAGGGCTTCGCCCATAGTAGATTCTGAACAGTGGCCTCAGTCCATGAAGTTCTTCGCCCATAGTAGTTTCTGGGCAGTGGCCTCAGTCCATGAAGGGCGTCGCCCATAGTAGATTCTCTACACTGGGCACAGTCCATGAAGGGCTTCGCCCATAGTAGTTTCTGGACAGTGGCCTCTGTCCATGAAGGTGTTCGCCCATAGTAGATTCTCTATGCTGGCCTCAGTCCATAAAGGGCTTCGCCCATAGTAGATTATCTACACTGGCCTCAGTCCGTGAAGGGCTTCGCCCATAGTAGATTCTGAACAGTGGCCTCAGTCCATGAAGTTCTTCGCCCATAGTAGTTTCTGGACAGTGGCCTCAGTCCATGAAGTTCTTCGCCCAGAGTAGTTTCTGGACAGTGACAACAGCCCATGAAGGGCTTCGCCCATAGTAGTTTCTGGGCAGTGGCCTCAGTCCATGAAGGGCTTCGCCCATAGTAGATTCTCTGCACTGGCCTCAGTCCATGAAGGGCTTCGCCCATAGTAGATTCTCTGCACTGGCCTCAGTCCATGAAGGGTTTCGCCCATAGTAGATTCTCTATGCTGGCCTCAGTCCATGAAGGGCTTCGCCCATAGTAGATTCTCTACACTGGCCAGAGTCCATTAAGGGTTTCGCCCATAGTAGTTTCTGAACAGTGGCCTCAGTCCGTGAAGGGCTTCGGCCATAGTAGATTCTGAACAGTGGCCTCAGTCCATGAAGGGCTTCGCCCATAGTAGATTCTCTATGCTGGCCTCAGTCCACAAAGGGCTTCGCCCATAGTAGTTTCTAGACAGTTTCCTCAGTCCATGAAGGGCTTCGCCCATACTAGTTTCTGGAAAGTGGCCTCAGTCCATGAAGGGCTTCGCCCATAGTAGATTCTCTACACTGGCCATAGTCCATGAAGGGCTTCGCCCATAGAAGATTCTCTGCACTGGCCTCAGTCCATGAAGGGCTTCGCCCATAGTAGATTCTCTACACTGGCCATAGTCCATGAAGGGCTTCGCCCATAGTAGTTTCTAGACAGTTTCCTCAGTCCATGAAAGGCTTCGCCCATAGTAGTTTCTGGACAGTGGCCTCAGTCCATGAAGGGGTTCGCCCATAGTAGATTCTCTATGCTGGCCTCAGGCCATAAAGGGCTTCGCCCATAGTAGATTCTCTACACTGGCCACTGTCCATGAAGGGCTTCGACCATAGTAGATTCTCTGCACTGGCCTGAGTCCATGAAGGGCTTCGCCCATAGTAGATTCTCTACACTGGCCACAGTCCATTAAGGGCTTCGCCCATAGTAGTTTCTGGACAGTGGCCTCAGTCCATGAACTGGTTCGCCCATAGTAGATTCTCTATGCTGGCCTCAGTCCATAAAGGGCTTCGCCCATAGGAGATACTCTATGCTGGCCTCAGTCCATAAATTGCTTCGCCCATAGTAGATTCTCTACACTGGCCACAGTCCATTAAGGGCTTCGCCCATAGTAGTTTCTGGACAGTGGCCTCAGTCCATGAAGGGGTTCGCCCATAGTAGATTCTCTATGCTGGCCTCAGTCCATAAAGGGCTTCTCCCATAGTAGATTCTCTACACTGGCCACAGTCCATGAAGGACTTCGCCCATAGTAGTTTCTGGAAAGTGGCCACAGTCCATTAAGGGCTTGGCCCATAGTAGTTTCTGGACAGTGGCCTCAGTCCATGAAGGGGTTCGCCCATAGTAGATTATCTATGCTGGCCTCAGTCCATAAAGGGCTTCGCCCATAGTAGATTCTCTACACTGGCCACAGTCCATGAAGGGTTTCGCCCATAGTTGATTCTCTATGCTGGCCTCAGTCCATGAAGGGCTTCGCCCATAGTAGATTCTCTACACTGGCCAGAGTCCATTAAGGGTTTCGCCCATAGTAGTTTCTGAACAGTGGCCTCAGTCCGTGAAGGGCTTCGCCCATAGTAGATTCTGAACAGTGGCCTCAGTCCATGAAGTTCTTCGCCCATAGTAGTTTCTGGGCAGTGGCCTCAGTCCATGAAGGGCGTCGCCCATAGTAGATTCTCTACACTGGGCACAGTCCATGAAGGGCTTCGCCCATAGTAGTTTCTGGACAGTGGCCTCTGTCCATGAAGGTGTTCGCCCATAGTAGATTCTCTATGCTGGCCTCAGTCCATAAAGGGCTTCGCCCATAGTAGATTATCTACACTGGCCTCAGTCCGTGAAGGGCTTCGCCCATAGTAGATTCTGAACAGTGGCCTCAGTCCATGAAGTTCTTCGCCCATAGTAGTTTCTGGACAGTGGCCTCAGTCCATGAAGTTCTTCGCCCAGAGTAGTTTCTGGACAGTGACAACAGCCCATGAAGGGCTTCGCCCATAGTAGTTTCTGGGCAGTGGCCTCAGTCCATGAAGGGCTTCGCCCATAGTAGATTCTCTGCACTGGCCTCAGTCCATGAAGGGCTTCGCCCATAGTAGATTCTCTGCACTGGCCTCAGTCCATGAAGGGTTTCGCCCATAGTAGATTCTCTATGCTGGCCTCAGTCCATGAAGGGCTTCGCCCATAGAAGATTCTCTACACTGGCCAGAGTCCATTAAGGGTTTCGCCCATAGTAGTTTCTGAACAGTGGCCTCAGTCCGTGAAGGGCTTCGGCCATAGTAGATTCTGAACAGTGGCCTCAGTCCATGAAGGGCTTCGCCCATAGTAGATTCTCTATGCTGGCCTCAGTCCACAAAGGGCTTCGCCCATAGTAGATTATCTACACTGGCCACAGTCCGTGAAGGGCTTCGCCGATAGTAGATTCTCTACACTGGCCAGAGTCCATTAAGGGTTTCGCCCATAGTAGTTTCTGGACAGTGGCCTCAGTCCATGAAGGGCTTCGCCCATAGTAGTTTCTGGAAAGTGGCCTCAGTCCATGAAGGGCTTCGCCCATAGTAGATTCTTTACACTGGCCACAGTCCATGAAGGGCTTCGCCCACAGTAAATTCTGGACAGTGGCCTCAGTCCATGAAGGGCTTCGCCCATAGTAGTTTCTTTAAAGTGGCCTCAGTCCATGAAGGGCTTCGCCCATAGTAATTTCTAGACAGTGGCCTCAGTCCATGAAGGGCTTCGCCCATAGTAGTTTCTGGACAGTGGCCTCAGTCCATGAAGGGGTTCGCCCATAGTAGATTCTCTATGCTGGCCTCAGTCCATAAAGGGCTTCGCCCATAGTAGATTCCCTACACTGGCCATAGTCCATGAAGGGCTTCGCCCATAGTAGATTCTCTACACTGGCCAAAGTCCATGAAGGGCTTCGCCCTTAGTAGATTCTGGACAGTGGCCTCAGTCCATGAAGGGCTTCGCGTATAGTAGATTCTCTACACTGGCCACAGTCCATGAAGGGCTTCGCCCATAGTAGATTCTGGACAGTGGCCTCAGTCCATGAAGGGCTTCGCCCATAGTAGTTTCTGGAAAGTGGCCTCAGTCCATGAAGGGCTTCGCCCATAGTAGATTCTCTACACTGGCCATAGTCCATGAAGGGCTTCGCCCATAGTAGATTCTCTGCACTGGCCTCAGTCCATGAAGGGTTTCGCCCATAGTAGATTCTCTATGCTGGCCTCAGTCCATGAAGGGCTTCGCCCATAGTAGATTCTCTACACTGGCCAGAGTCCATTAAGGGTTTCGCCCATAGTAGTTTCTGAACAGTGGCCTCAGTCCGTGAAGGGCTTCGGCCATAGTAGATTCTGAACAGTGGCCTCAGTCCATGAAGGGCTTCGCCCATAGTAGATTCTCTATGCTGGCCTCAGTCCACAAAGGGCTTCGCCCATAGTAGATTATCTACACTGGCCACAGTCCGTGAAGGGCTTCGCCGATAGTAGATTCTGGACAGTGGCCTCAGTCCATGAAGGGCTTCGCCCATAGTAGTTTCTGGAAAGTGGCCTCAGTCCATGAAGGGCTTCGCCCATAGTAGTTTCTGGACAGAGGCCTCAGTCCATGAAGTTCTTCGCCCAGAGTAGTTTCTGGACAGTGACCACAGCCCATGAAGGGCTTCGCCCATAGTAGTTTCTGGGCAGTGGCCTCAGTCCATGAAGGACTTCGCTCATAGCAGTTTCGGGAAAGTGGCCTCAGTCCATGAAGTTCTTCGCCCAGAGTAGTTTCTGGACAGTGACCACAGCCCATGAAGGGCTTCGCCCATAGTAGTTTCTGGGCAGTGGCCTCAGTCCATGAAGGGCTTCGCCCATAGTAGATTCTCTGCACTGGCCTCAGTCCATGAAGGGCTTCGCCCAAAGTAGATTCTCTACACTGGCTATAGTCCATGAAGGGCTTAGCCCATGGTAGTTTCTGGGCAGTGGCCTCAGTCCATGAATGGTTTCGCCCATAGTAGTTTCTGGACAGCGGCCTCAGTCCATGAAGGGCTTCGCGTATAGTAGATTCTCTACACTGGCCACAGTCCATGAAGGGCTTCGCCCATAGTAGATTCTGGACAGTGGCCTCAGTCCATGAAGGGCTTCGCCCATAGTAGTTTCTGGAAAGTGGCCTCAGTCCATGAAGGGCTTCGCCCATAGTAGATTCTCTACACTGGCCATAGTCCATGAAGGGCTTCGCCCATAGAAGATTCTCTGCACTGGCCTCAGTCCATGAAGGGCTTCGCCCATAGTAGATTCTCTACACTGGCCATAGTCCATGAAGGGCTTCGCCCATAGTAGTTTCTGGACAGTGGCCTCAGTCCATGAAGGGCTTCGCCCATAGTAGATTCTCTACACTGGCCACAGTCCATTAAGGGCTTCGCCCATAGTAGTTTCTGGACAGTGGCCTCAGTCCATGAAGGGCTTCGCCCATAGTAGATTCTCTACACTGGCCACAGTCCATTAAGGGCTTCGCCCATAGTAGTTTCTGGACAGTGGCCTCAGTCCATGAAGGGATTCGCCCATAGTAGTTTCGGGAAAGTGGCCTCAGTCCATGAAGGGCTTCGCGTATAGTACATTCTCTACACTGGCCACAGTTCATGAAGGGCTTCGCCCATAGTAGATTCTGGACAGTGGCCTCAGTCCATGAAGGGCTTCGCCCATAGTAGTTTCTGGAAAGTGGCCTCAGTCCATGAAGGGCTTCGCCCATAGTAGTTTCTGGAAAGTGGCCTCAGTCCATGAAGTTCTTCGCCCAGAGTAGTTTCTGGACAGTGACCACAGCCCATGAAGGGCTTCGCCCATAGTAGTTTCTGGGCAGTGGCCTCAATCCATGAAGGGGTTCGCCCATAGTAGGTAGTTTGTGAACAGTGGCCTCAGTCCATGAAGTTCTTCGCCCAGAGTAGTTTCTGGACAGTGGCCTCAGTCCATGAAGGGCTTCGTCCATAGTAGATTCTCTGCACTGGCCTCAGTCCATGTAGGGTTTCGCCCATAGTAGATTCTCTATGCTGGCCTAAGTCCATGAAGGGCTTCGCCCAAAGTAGATTCTCTACACTGGCCACAGTCCATGAAGGGCTTCGCCCATAGTAGTTTCTGGACAGTGGCCTCAGTCCATGAAGTTCTTCGCCAGGAGTTGTTTCTGGACAGTGACCACATCCCATGAAAGGCTTCGCCCATAGTAGTTTCTGGGCAGTGGCCTCAGTCCATGAAGGGCTTCGCCCAAAGTAGATTCTCTACACTGGCCACAATCCATGAAGGGCTTCGCCCATAGTAGTTTCTGGACAGTGGCCTCAGTCCATGAAGTTCTTCGCCAAGAGTAGTTTCTGGACAGTGACCACATCCCATGAAAGGCTTCGCCCATAGTAGTTTCTGGACAGTGACCACATCCCATGAAAGGCTTCGCCCATAGTAGTTTCTGGGCAGTGGCCTCAGTCCATGAAGGGTTTCGCCCATAGTAGTTTCTGGACAGTGGCCTCGGTCCATGAAGGGCTTCGCAAATAGTAGATTCTCTACACTGGCCACAGTCCATTAAGGGCTTCGCCCATAGTAGTTTCTGGACAGTGGCCTCAGTCCATGAAGAGCTTCGCCCATAGTAGTTTCTGGAAAGTGGCCTCAGTCCATGAAGTTCTTCGCCCAGAGTAGTTTCTGGACAGTGACCACAGCCCATGAAGGGCTTCGCCCATAGTAGTTTCTGGGCAGTGGCCTCAATCCATGAAGGGGTTCGCCCATAGAAGGTAGTTTGTGAACAGTGGCCTCAGTCCGTGAAGGGCTTCGCCCATAGTAGTTTCTGGAGAGTGGCCTCAGACCATGAAGGGCTTCGCCCATAGTAGTTTTTGGACAGTGGCACAGTCCATGAAGTTCTTCGCCCAGAGTAGTTTCTGGACAGTGGCCTCAGTCCATGAAGGGCTTCGTCCATAGTAGATTCTCTGCACTGGCCTCAGTCCATGTAGGGTTTCGCCCATAGTAGATTCTCTATGCTGGCCTAAGTCCATGAAGGGCTTCGCCCAAAGTAGATTCTCTACACTGGCCACAGTCCATGAAGGGCTTCGCCCATAGTAGTTTCTGGACAGTGGCCTCAGTCCATGAAGTTCTTCGCCAAGAGTAGTTTCTGGACAGTGACCACATCCCATGAAAGGCTTCGCCCATAGTAGTTTCTGGGCAGTGGCCTCAGTCCATGAAGGGCTTCGCCCAAAGTAGATTCTCTACACTGGCCACAGTCCATGAAGGGCTTCGCCCATAGTAGTTTCTGGACAGTGGCCTCAGACCATGAAGTTCTTCGCCAAGAGTAGTTTCTGGACAGTGACCACATCCCATGAAAGGCTTCGCCCATAGTAGTTTCTGGACAGTGACCACATCCCATGAAAGGCTTCGCCCATAGTAGTTTCTGGGCAGTGGCCTCAGTCCATGAAGGGTTTCGCCCATAGTAGTTTCTGGACAGTGGCCTCAGTCCATGAAGGGCTTCGCCCATAGTAGATTCTCTACACTGGCCACAGTCCATTAAGGGCTTCGCCCATAGTAGTTTCTGGACAGTGGCCTCAGTCCATGAAGGGCTTCGCCCATAGTAGATTCTCTACACTGGCCACAGTCCATTAAGGGCTTCGCCCCTAGTAGTTTCTGGACAGTGGCCTCAGTCCATGAAGGGCTTCGCCCATAGTAGTTTCGGGAAAGTGGCCTCAGTCCATGAAGGGCTTCGCGTATAGTACATTCTCTACACTGGCCACAGTTCATGAAGGGCTTCGCCCATAGTAGATTCTGGACAGTAGCCTCAGTCCATGAAGGGCTTCGCCCATAGTAGATTCTCTGCACTGGCCTCAGTACATGAGGGGCTTCGCCCATAGTAGATTCTCCACACTGGCCTCAGTCCATGAAGGGCTTCGGCCATAGTAGATTCTATGCACTGGCCTCAGTCCATGAAGGGCTTCACCCAGAGTAGATTCTCTACACTGGCCATAGTCCATGAAGGGCTTCGCCCATAGTAGTTTCTGGACAGTGGCCTCAGTCCATGAAGGGTTTCGCCCATAGTAGTTTCTGGACAGTGGCCTCAGTCCATGAAGGGGTTCGCCCATCGTAGATTCTCTATGCTGGCCTCAGTCCGTAAAGGGCTTCGCCCATAGTAGATTCTCTACACTGGCCACAGTCCATGAAGGGCTTCGCCCATAGTAGATTCTCTACACTGGCCACAGTCCATGAAGAGCTGCGCCCATAGTAGTTTCTGGGCAGTGGCCTCAGTACATGAAGTTCTTCGCCGAGAGTAGTTTCTGGACAGTGACCACAGCCCATAGTAGTTTCTGGGCAGTGGCCTCAATCCATGAAGGGGTTCGCCCATAGAAGGTAGTTTGTGAACAGTGGCCTCAGTCCGTGAAGGGCTTCGCCCATAGTAGTTTCTGGAGAGTGGCCTCAGTCCATGAAGGGCTTCGCCCATAGTAGTTTCTGGACAGTGGCACAGTCCATGAAGTTCTTCGCCCAGAGTAGTTTCTGGACAGTGGCCTCAGTCCATGAAGGGCTTCGTCCATAGTAGATTCTCTGCACTGGCCTCCGTCCATGAAGGGTTTCGCCCATAGTAGTTTCTGGACAGTGGCCTCGGTCTATGAAGGGCTTCGCAAATAGTAGATTCTCTACACTGGCCACAGTCCATTAAGGGCTTCGCCCATAGTAGTTTCTGGACAGTGGCCTCAGTCCATGAAGAGCTTCGCCCATAGTAGTTTCTGGAAAGTGGCCTCAGTCCATGAAGTTCTTCGCCCAGAGTAGTTTCTGGACAGTGACCACAGCCCATGAAGGGCTTCGCCCATAGTAGTTTCTGGGCAGTGGCCTCAATCCATGAAGGGGTTCGCCCATAGAAGGTAGTTTGTGAACAGTGGCCTCAGTCCGTGTAGGGCTTCGCCCATAGTAGTTTCTGGAGAGTGGCCTCAGTCCATGAAGGGCTTCGCCCATAGTAGTTTCTGGACAGTGGCACAGTCCATGAAGTTCTTCGCCCAGAGTAGTTTCTGGACAGTGGCCTCAGTCCATGAAGGGCTTCGTCCATAGTAGATTCTCTGCACTGGCCTCAGTCCATGTAGGGTTTCGCCCATAGTAGATTCTCTATGCTGGCCTAAGTCCATGAAGGGCTTCGCCCAAAGTAGATTCTCTACACTGGCCACAGTCCATGAAGGGCTTCGCCCATAGTAGTTTCTGGACAGTGGCCTCAGTCCATGAAGTTCTTCGCCAAGAGTAGTTTCTGGACAGTGACCACATCCCATGAAAGGCTTCGCCCATAGTAGTTTCTGGGCAGTGGCCTCAGTCCATGAAGGGCTTCGCCCAAAGTAGATTCTCTACACTGGCCACAGTCCATGAAGGGCTTCGCCCATAGTAGTTTCTGGACAGTGGCCTCAGACCATGAAGTTCTTCGCCAAGAGTAGTTTCTGGACAGTGACCACATCCCATGAAAGGCTTCGCCCATAGTAGTTTCTGGACAGTGACCACATCCCATGAAAGGCTTCGCCCATAGTAGTTTCTGGGCAGTGGCCTCAGTCCATGAAGGGTTTCGCCCATAGTAGTTTCTGGACAGTGGCCTCAGTCCATGAAGGGCTTCGCCCATAGTAGATTCTCTACACTGGCCACAGTCCATTAAGGGCTTCGCCCATAGTAGTTTCTGGACAGTGGCCTCAGTCCATGAAGTTCTTCGCCCAGAGTAGTTTCTGGACAGTGACCACAGCCCATGAAGGGCTTCGCCCATAGTAGTTTCTGGGCAGTGGCCTCAATCCATGAAGGGGTTCGCCCATAGAAGGTAGTTTGTGAACAGTGGCCTCAGTCCGTGAAGGGCTTCGCCCATAGTAGTTTCTGGAGAGTGGCCTCAGTCCATGAAGGGCTTCGCCCATAGTAGTTTCTGGACAGTGGCACAGTCCATGAAGTTCTTCGCCCAGAGTAGTTTCTGGACAGTGGCCTCAGTCCATGAAGGGCTTCGTCCATAGTAGATTCTCTGCACTGGCCTCAGTCCATGTAGGGTTTCGCCCATAGTAGATTCTCTATGCTGGCCTAAGTCCATGAAGGGCTTCGCCCAAAGTAGATTCTCTACACTGGCCACAGTCCATGAAGGGCTTCGCCCATAGTAGTTTCTGGACAGTGGCCTCAGTCCATGAAGTTCTTCGCCAAGAGTAGTTTCTGGACAGTGACCACATCCCATGAAAGGCTTCGCCCATAGTAGTTTCTGGGCAGTGGCCTCAGTCCATGAAGGGCTTCGCCCAAAGTAGATTCTCTACACTGGCCACTGTCCATGAAGGGCTTCGCCCATAGTAGTTTCTGGACAGTGGCCTCAGACCATGAAGTTCTTCGCCAAGAGTAGTTTCTGGACAGTGACCACATCCCATGAAAGGCTTCGCCCATAGTAGTTTCTGGACAGTGACCGCATCCCATGAAAGGCTTCGCCCATAGTAGTTTCTGGGCAGTGGCCTCAGTCCATGAAGGGTTTCGCCCATAGTAGTTTCTGGACAGTGGCCTCAGTCCATGAAGGGCTTCGCCCATAGTAGATTCTCTACACTGGCCACAGTCCATTAAGGGCTTCGCCCATAGTAGTTTCTGGACAGTGGCCTCAGTCCATGAAGGGCTTCGCCCATAGTAGATTCTCTACACTGGCCACAGTCCATTAAGGGCTTCGCCCATAGTACTTTCTGGACAGTGGCCTCAGTCCATGAAGGGCTTCGCCCATAGTAGTTTCGGGAAAGTGGCCTCAGTCCATGAAGGGCTTCGCGTATAGTACATTCTCTACACTGGCCACAGTTCATGAAGGGCTTCGCCCATAGTAGATTCTGGACAGTAGCCTCAGTCCATGAAGGGCTTCGCCCATAGTAGATTCTCTGCACTGGCCTCAGTACATGAAGGGCTTCGCCCATAGTAGATTCTCCACACTGGCCTCAGTCCATGAAGGGCTTCGGCCATAGTAGATTCTATGCACTGGCCTCAGTCCATGAAGGGCTTCACCCAGAGTAGATTCTCTACACTGGCCATAGTCCATGAAGGGCTTCGCCCATAGTAGTTTCTGGGCAGTGGCCTCAGTCCATGAAGGGTTTCGCCCATAGTAGTTTCTGGACAGTGGCCTCAGTCCATGAAGGGGTTCGCCCATCGTAGATTCTCTATGCTGGCCTCAGTCCGTAAAGGGCTTCGCCCATAGTAGATTCTCTACACTGGCCACAGTCCATTAAGGGCTTCGCCCATAGTAGTTTCTGGACAGTGGCCTCAGTCCATGAAGGGCTTCGCCCATAGTAGTTTCGGGAAAGTGGCCTCAGTCCATGAAGGGCTTCGCGTATAGTACATTCTCTACACTGGCCACAGTTCATGAAGGGCTTCGCCCATAGTAGATTCTGGACAGTAGCCTCAGTCCATGAAGGGCTTCGCCCATAGTAGATTCTCTGCACTGGCCTCAGTACATGAAGGGCTTCGCCCATAGTAGATTCTCCACACTGGCCTCAGTCCATGAAGGGCTTCGGCCATAGTAGATTCAATGCACTGGCCTCAGTCCATGAAGGGCTTCACCCAGAGTAGATTCTCTACACTGGCCATAGTCCATGAAGGGCTTCGCCCATAGTAGTTTCTGGGCAGTGGCCTCAGTCCATGAAGGGTTTCGCCCATAGTAGTTTCTGGACAGTGGCCTCAGTCCATGAAGGGGTTCGCCCATCGTAGATTCTCTATGCTGGCCTCAGTCCGTAAAGGGCTTCGCCCATAGTAGATTCTCTGCACTGGCCACAGTCCATGAAGGGCTTCGCCCATAGTAGATTCTCTGCACTGGCCTCAGTACATGAAGGGCTTCGCCCATAGTAGATTCTCCACACTGGCCTCAGTCCATGAAGGGCTTCGGCCATAGTAGATTCTATGCACTGGCCTCAGTCCATGAAGGGCTTCACCCAGAGTAGATTCTCTACACTGGCCATAGTCCATGAAGGGCTTCGCCCATAGTAGTTTCTGGGCAGTGGCCTCAGTCCATGAAGGGTTTCGCCCATAGTAGTTTCTGGACAGTGGCCTCAGTCCATGAAGGGGTTCGCCCATCGTAGATTCTCTATGCTGGCCTCAGTCCGTAAAGGGCTTCGCCCATAGTAGATTCTCTACACTGGCCACAGTCCATTAAGGGCTTCGCCCATAGTAGTTTCTGGACAGTGGCCTCAGTCCATGAAGGGCTTCGCCCATAGTAGTTTCGGGAAAGTGGCCTCAGTCCATGAAGGGCTTCGCGTATAGTACATTCTCTACACTGGCCACAGTTCATGAAGGGCTTCGCCCATAGTAGATTCTGGACAGTAGCCTCAGTCCATGAAGGGCTTCGCCCATAGTAGATTCTCTGCACTGGCCTCAGTACATGAAGGGCTTCGCCCATAGTAGATTCTCCACACTGGCCTCAGTCCATGAAGGGCTTCGGCCATAGTAGATTCTATGCACTGGCCTCAGTCCATGAAGGGCTTCACCCAGAGTAGATTCTCTACACTGGCCATAGTCCATGAAGGGCTTCGCCCATAGTAGTTTCTGGGCAGTGGCCTCAGTCCATGAAGGGTTTCGCCCATAGTAGTTTCTGGACAGTGGCCTCAGTCCATGAAGGGGTTCGCCCATCGTAGATTCTCTATGCTGGCCTCAGTCCGTAAAGGGCTTCGCCCATAGTAGATTCTCTGCACTGGCCACAGTCCATGAAGGGCTTCGCCCATAGTAGATTCTCTGCACTGGCCTCAGTCCATGAAGAACTTCGACCATAGTAGATTCTCTACAATGGCCACAGTCCATTAAGGGCTTCGCCCATAGTAGATTCTGGACAGTGGCCTCAGTCCATGAAGGGCTTCGCCCATAGTAGTTTCTGGAAAGTTACCTCAGTCCATGAAGGGGTTCGCCCATCGTAGGTTCTCTGTGCTGGCCTCAGTCCATGAAGGGCTTCGCCCAGAGTAGTTTCTGGACAGTGGCCTCAGTCCATGAAGGGGTTCGCCCATAGTAGATTCTCTATGCTTGCCTCAGTCCACAAAGGGCTTCGCCCATAGTAGATTCTCTACACTGGCCACAGTCCATGAAGGGCTTCGCCCATAGTAGATTCTGGACAGTGGCCTCAGTCCATGAAGGGCTTCGCCCATAGTAGATTCTGGACAGTGACCACAGCCCATGAAGGGCTGCGCCCATAGTAGTTTCTGGGCAGTGGCCTCAGTCCATGAAGGGCTTCGCCCATAGTAGTTTCTGGAAAGTGGCCTCAGTCCATGAATGGCTTCGCCCATAGTAAATTCTCTACACTGGCCACAGTCCATGAAGGGCTTCGCCCATAGTAGTTTCTGGAAAGTGGCCTCAGTCCATGAAGGGCTTCGCCCAGAGTAGTTTCTGGACAGTGGCCTCAGTCCATGAAGGGGTTCGCCCATAGTAGTTTCTGGGCAGTGGCCTCAGTCCCTGAAGGGCTTCGCCCATAGTAGTTTCTGGAAAGTGGCGTCAGTCCATGAAGAGCTTCGCCCATAGTAGTTTCTGGACAGTGGCCTCAGTACATGAAGTTCTTCGCCGAGAGTAGTTTCTGGACAGTGACCACAGCCCATAGCAGTTTCTGGGCAGTGGCCTCAGTCCATGAAGGGCTTCGCCCATAGTAGATTCTCTGCACTGGCCTCAGTCCATGAAGGGCTTCGCCATAGTAGATTCTCTACACTGGCCATAGTCCATGAAGGGCTTCGCCAATAGTAGTTTCTGGGCAGTGGCCTCAGTCCATGAAGGGTTTCGCCCATAGTAGTTTCTGGACAGTGGCCTCAGTCCATGAAGGGCTTCCCCATAGTAGATTCTCTACACTGGCCACAGTCCATTAAGGGCTTCACCCATAGTAGTTTCTGGACAGTGGCCTCAGTCCATGAAGGGGTTCGCCCATAGTCGATTCTCTATGCTGGCCTCAGTCCATAAAGGGCTTCGCCCATAGTAGATTCTCTACACTGGTCATAGTCCATGAAGGGCTTCGCCCATAGTAGATTCTCTACACTGGCCACAGTCCATGAAGGGCTTCGCCCATAGTAGTTTCTGGAAAGTGGCCTCAGTCCATTAAAGGTTTCGCCCATAGTAGTTTCTGGATAGTGGCCTCAGTCCATGAAGGGCTTCGCCTATAGTAGATTCTCTACACTGGCCAGAGTCCATTAAAGGTTTCGCCCATAGTAGTTTCTGGACAGTGGCCTCAGTCCATGAAGGGCTTCGCCCAGAGTAGTTTCTGGACAGTGGCCTCAGTCCATGAAGGGCTTCGCCCATAGCAGATTCTGGACAGTGGCCTCAGTCCATGAAGGGCTTCGCCCATAGTAGTTTCTGGAAAGTGGCCTCAGTCCATGAAGGGCTTCGCCCATAGTAGTTTCTGGACAGTGGCCTCAGTCCATGAAGTTCTTCGTCCAGAGTAGTTTCTGGACAGTGACCACATCCCATGAAAGGCTTCGCCCATAGTAGTTTCTGGACAGTGACCACATCCCATGAAAGGCTTCGCCCATAGGAGTTTCTGGGCAGTGGCCTCAGTCCATGA
This sequence comes from Eristalis pertinax, assembly GCA_907269125.1. Lineage (NCBI taxonomy): Eukaryota > Metazoa > Arthropoda > Insecta > Diptera > Syrphidae > Eristalis > Eristalis pertinax. The sequence goes on along the minus strand of OU026145.1, from coordinate 103,468,277 downwards.
AGGGTTTCGCCCATAGTAGTTTCTGGACAGTGGCCTCAGTCCATGAAGGGCTTCGCCCAAAGTAGATTCTCTACACTGGCCACAGTCCATGAAGGGCTTCGCCCATAGTAGTTTCTGGACAGTGGCCTCAGTCCATGAAGTTCTTCGCCAAGAGTAGTTTCTGGACAGTGACCACATCCCATGAAAGGCTTCGCCCATAGTAGTTTCTGGACAGTGACCACATCCCATGAAAGGCTTCGCCCATAGTAGTTTCTGGGCAGTGGCCTCAGTCCATGAAGGGTTTCGCCCATAGTAGTTTCTGGACAGTGGCCTCGGTCCATGAAGGGCTTCGCAAATAGTAGATTCTCTACACTGGCCACAGTCCATTAAGGGCTTCGCCCATAGTAGTTTCTGGACAGTGGCCTCAGTCCATGAAGAGCTTCGCCCATAGTAGTTTCTGGAAAGTGGCCTCAGTCCATGAAGTTCTTCGCCCAGAGTAGTTTCTGGACAGTGACCACAGCCCATGAAGGGCTTCGCCCATAGTAGTTTCTGGGCAGTGGCCTCAATCCATGAAGGGGTTCGCCCATAGAAGGTAGTTTGTGAACAGTGGCCTCAGTCCGTGAAGGGCTTCGCCCATAGTAGTTTCTGGAGAGTGGCCTCAGTCCATGAAGGGCTTCGCCCATAGTAGTTTCTGGACAGTGGCACAGTCCATGAAGTTCTTCGCCCAGAGTAGTTTCTGGACAGTGGCCTCAGTCCATGAAGGGCTTCGTCCATAGTAGATTCTCTGCACTGGCCTCAGTCCATGTAGGGTTTCGCCCATAGTAGATTCTCTATGCTGGCCTAAGTCCATGAAGGGCTTCGCCCAAAGCAGATTCTCTACACTGGCCACAGTCCTTGAAGGGCTTCGCCCATAGTAGTTTCTGGACAGTGGCCTCAGTCCATGAAGTTCTTCGCCAAGAGTAGTTTCTGGACAGTGACCACATCCCATGAAAGGCTTCGCCCATAGTAGTTTCTGGGCAGTGGCCTCAGTCCATGAAGGGCTTCGCCCAAAGTAGATTCTCTACACTGGCCACAGTCCATGAAGGGCTTCGCCCATAGTAGTTTCTGGACAGTGGCCTCAGACCATGAAGTTCTTCGCCAAGAGTAGTTTCTGGACAGTGACCACATCCCATGAAAGGCTTCGCCCATAGTAGTTTCTGGACAGCGACCACATCCCATGAAAGGCTTCGCCCATAGTAGTTTCTGGGCAGTGGCCTCAGTCCATGAAGGGTTTCGCCCATAGTAGTTTCTGGACAGTGGCCTCAGTCCATGAAGGGCTTCGCCCATAGTAGATTCTCTACACTGGCCACAGTCCATTAAGGGCTTCGCCCATAGTAGTTTCTGGACAGTTGCCTCAGTCCATGAAGGGCTTCGCCCATAGTAGATTCTCTACACTGGCCACAGTCCATTAAGGGCTTCGCCCATAGTAGTTTCTGGACAGTGGCCTCAGTCCATGAAGAGCTTCGCCCATAGTAGTTTCTGGAAAGTGGCCTCAGTCCATGAAGTTCTTCGCCCAGAGTAGTTTCTGGACAGTGACCACAGCCCATGAAAGGCTTCGCCCATAGTAGTTTCTGGGCAGTGGCCTCAATCCATGAAGGGGTTCGCCCATAGAAGGTAGTTTGTGAACAGTGGCCTCAGTCCGTGAAGGGCTTCGCCCATAGTAGTTTCTGGAGAGTGGCCTCAGTCCATGAAGGGCTTCGCCCATAGTAGTTTCTGGACAGTGGCACAGTCCATGAAGTTCTTCGCCCAGAGTAGTTTCTGGTCAGTGGCCTCAGTCCATGAAGGGCTTCGTCCATAGTAGATTCTCTGCACTGGCCTCAGTCCATGAAGGGTTTCGCCCATAGTTGTTTCTGGACAGTGGCCTCGGTCCATGAAGGGCTTCGCAAATAGTAGATTCTCTACACTGGCCACAGTCCATTAAGGGCTTCGCCCATAGTAGTTTCTGGACAGTGGCCTCAGTCCATGAAGAGCTTCGCCCATAGTAGTTTCTGGAAAGTGGCCTCAGTCCATGAAGTTCTTCGCCCAGAGTAGTTTCTGGACAGTGACCACAGCCCATGAAGGGCTTCGCTCATAGTAGTTTCTGGGCAGTGGCCTCAATCCATGAAGGGGTTCGCCCATAGAAGGTAGTTTGTGAACAGTGGCCTCAGTCCGTGAAGGGCTTCGCACATAGTAGTTTCTGGAGAGTGGCCTCAGTCCATGAAGGGCTTCGCCCATAGTAGTTTCTGGACAGTGGCACAGTCCATGAAGTATTTCGCCCAGAGTAGTTTCTGGACAGTGGCCTCAGTCCATGAAGGGCTTCGTCCATAGTAGATTCTCTGCACTGGCCTCAGTCCATGTAGGGTTTCGCCCATAGTAGATTCTCTATGCTGGCCTAAGTCCATGAAGGGCTTCGCCCAAAGTAGATTCTCTACACTGGCCACAGTCCATGAAGGGCTTCGCCCATAGTAGTTTCTGGACAGTGGCCTCAGTCCATGAAGTTCTTCGCCAAGAGTAGTTTCTGGACAGTGACCACATCCCATGAAAGGCTTCGCCCATAGTAGTTTCTGGGCAGTGGCCTCAGTCCATGAAGGGCTGCGCCCAAAGTAGATTCTCTACACTGGCCACAGTCCATGAAGGGCTTCGCCCATAGTAGTTTCTGGACAGTGGCCTCAGACCATGAAGTTCTTCGCCAAGAGTAGTTTCTGGACAGTGACCACATCCCATGAAAGGCTTCGCCCATAGTAGTTTCTGGACAGTGACCACATCCCATGAAAGGCTTCGCCCATAGTAGTTTCTGGGCAGTGGCCTCAGTCCATGAAGGGTTTCGCCGAGAGTAGTTTCTGGACAGTGACCACAGCCCATAGCAGTTTCTGGGCAGTGGCCTCAGTCCATGAAGGGCTTCGCCCATAGTAGTTTCTGGACAGTGGCCTCAGTCCATGAAGGGGTTCGCCCATAGAAGGTAGTTTGTGAACAGTGGCCTCAGTCCGTGAAGGGCTTCGCACATAGTAGTTTCTGGAGAGTGGCCTCAGTCCATGAAGGGCTTCGCCCATAGTAGTTTCTGGACAGTGGCACAGTCCATGAAGTATTTCGCCCAGAGTAGTTTCTGGACAGTGGCCTCAGTCCATGAAGGGCTTCGTCCATAGTAGATTCTCTGCACTGGCCTCAGTCCATGTAGGGTTTCGCCCATAGTAGATTCTCTATGCTGGCCTAAGTCCATGAAGGGCTTCGCCCAAAGTAGATTCTCTACACTGGCCACAGTCCATGAAGGGCTTCGCCCATAGTAGTTTCTGGACAGTGGCCTCAGTCCATGAAGTTCTTCGCCAAGAGTAGTTTCTGGACAGTGACCACATCCCATGAAAGGCTTCGCCCATAGTAGTTTCTGGGCAGTGGCCTCAGTCCATGAAGGGTTTCGCCGAGAGTAGTTTCTGGACAGTGACCACAGCCCATAGCAGTTTCTGGGCAGTGGCCTCAGTCCATGAAGGGCTTCGCCCATAGTAGTTTCTGGACAGTGGCCTCAGTCCATGAAGGGCTTCGCCCATAGTAGATTCTCTACACTGGCCACAGTCCATGAAGAGTTTCGCCCATAGTAGTTTCTGGGCAGTGGCCTCAGTCCATGAAGGGCTTCGCCCATAGTAGTTTCTGGACAGTGGCCTCAGTCCATGAAGGGGTTCGCCCATCGTAGATTCTCTATGCTGGCCACAGTCCATGAAGGGCTTCGCCCATAGTAGATTCTCTACACTGGCCACAGTCCATGAAGAGTTTCGCCCATAGTAGTTTCTGGGCAGTGGCCTCAGTCCATGAAGTTCTTCGCCCAGAGTAGTTTCTGGACAGTGACCACAGCCCATGAAGGGCTTCGCCCATAGTAGTTTCTGGACAGTGGCCTCAGTCCATGAAGAGCTTCGCCCATAGTAGTTTCTGGAAAGTGGCCTCAGTCCATGAAGTTCTTCGCCCAGAGTAGTTTCTGGACAGTGACCACAGCCCATGAAGGGCTTCGCCCATAGTAGTTTCTGGGCAGTGGCCTCAATCCATGAAGGGGTTCGCCCATAGAAGGTAGTTTGTGAACAGTGGCCTCAGTCCATGAAGGGCTTCGCCCATAGTAGATTCTCTACACTGGCCATAGTCCATGAAGGGCTTCGCCCATAGTAGTTTCTAGACAGTTTCCTCAGTCCATGAAAGGCTTCGCTCAGAGTAGTTTCTGGACAGTGTCCTCAGTCCATGAAGGGCTTCGTCCATAGTAGATTCTCTGCACTGGCCTCAGTCCATGTAGGGTTTCGCCCATAGTAGATTCTCTATGCTGGCCTAAGTCCATGAAGGGCTTCGCCCAAAGCAGATTCTCTACACTGGCCACAGTCCTTGAAGGGCTTCGCCCATAGTAGTTTCTGGACAGTGGCCTCAGTCCATGAAGTTCTTCGCCAAGAGTAGTTTCTGGACAGTGACCACATCCCATGAAAGGCTTCGCCCATAGTAGTTTCTGGGCAGTGGCCTCAGTCCATGAAGGGCTTCGCCCAAAGTAGATTCTCTACACTGGCCACAGTCCATGAAGGGCTTCGCCCATAGTAGTTTCTGGACAGTGGCCTCAGACCATGAAGTTCTTCGCCAAGAGTAGTTTCTGGACAGTGACCACATCCCATGAAAGGCTTCGCCCATAGTAGTTTCTGGACAGCGACCACATCCCATGAAAGGCTTCGCCCATAGTAGTTTCTGGGCAGTGGCCTCAGTCCATGAAGGGTTTCGCCCATAGTAGTTTCTGGACAGTGGCCTCAGTCCATGAAGGGCTTCGCCCATAGTAGATTCTCTACACTGGCCACAGTCCATTAAGGGCTTCGCCCATAGTAGTTTCTGGACAGTTGCCTCAGTCCATGAAGGGCTTCGCCCATAGTAGATTCTCTACACTGGCCACAGTCCATTAAGGGCTTCGCCCATAGTAGTTTCTGGACAGTGGCCTCAGTCCATGAAGAGCTTCGCCCATAGTAGTTTCTGGAAAGTGGCCTCAGTCCATGAAGTTCTTCGCCCAGAGTAGTTTCTGGACAGTGACCACAGCCCATGAAAGGCTTCGCCCATAGTAGTTTCTGGGCAGTGGCCTCAATCCATGAAGGGGTTCGCCCATAGAAGGTAGTTTGTGAACAGTGGCCTCAGTCCGTGAAGGGCTTCGCCCATAGTAGTTTCTGGAGAGTGGCCTCAGTCCATGAAGGGCTTCGCCCATAGTAGTTTCTGGACAGTGGCACAGTCCATGAAGTTCTTCGCCCAGAGTAGTTTCTGGACAGTGGCCTCAGTCCATGAAGGGCTTCGTCCATAGTAGATTCTCTGCACTGGCCTCAGTCCATGAAGGGTTTCGCCCATAGTTGTTTCTGGACAGTGGCCTCGGTCCATGAAGGGCTTCGCAAATAGTAGATTCTCTACACTGGCCACAGTCCATTAAGGGCTTCGCCCATAGTAGTTTCTGGACAGTGGCCTCAGTCCATGAAGAGCTTCGCCCATAGTAGTTTCTGGAAAGTGGCCTCAGTCCATGAAGTTCTTCGCCCAGAGTAGTTTCTGGACAGTGACCACAGCCCATGAAGGGCTTCGCCCATAGTAGTTTCTGGGCAGTGGCCTCAATCCATGAAGGGGTTCGCCCATAGAAGGTAGTTTGTGAACAGTGGCCTCAGTCCGTGAAGGGCTTCGCACATAGTAGTTTCTGGAGAGTGGCCTCAGTCCATGAAGGGCTTCGCCCATAGTAGTTTCTGGACAGTGGCACAGTCCATGAAGTATTTCGCCCAGAGTAGTTTCTGGACAGTGGCCTCAGTCCATGAAGGGCTTCGTCCATAGTAGATTCTCTGCACTGGCCTCAGTCCATGTAGGGTTTCGCCCATAGTAGATTCTCTATGCTGGCCTAAGTCCATGAAGGGCTTCGCCCAAAGTAGATTCTCTACACTGGCCACAGTCCATGAAGGGCTTCGCCCATAGTAGTTTCTGGACAGTGGCCTCAGTCCATGAAGTTCTTCGCCAAGAGTAGTTTCTGGACAGTGACCACATCCCATGAAAGGCTTCGCCCATAGTAGTTTCTGGGCAGTGGCCTCAGTCCATGAAGGGCTGCGCCCAAAGTAGATTCTCTACACTGGCCACAGTCCATGAAGGGCTTCGCCCATAGTAGTTTCTGGACAGTGGCCTCAGACCATGAAGTTCTTCGCCAAGAGTAGTTTCTGGACAGTGACCACATCCCATGAAAGGCTTCGCCCATAGTAGTTTCTGGACAGTGACCACATCCCATGAAAGGCTTCGCCCATAGTAGTTTCTGGGCAGTGGCCTCAGTCCATGAAGGGTTTCGCCGAGAGTAGTTTCTGGACAGTGACCACAGCCCATAGCAGTTTCTGGGCAGTGGCCTCAGTCCATGAAGGGCTTCGCCCATAGTAGTTTCTGGACAGTGGCCTCAGTCCATGAAGGGCTTCGCCCATAGTAGATTCTCTACACTGGCCACAGTCCATTAAGGGCTTCGCCCATAGTAGTTTCTGGACAGTGGCCTCAGTCCATGAAGGGCTTCGCCCATAGTAGTTTCGGGAAAGTGGCCTCAGTCCATGAAGGGCTTCGCGTATAGTACATTCTCTACACTGGCCACAGTTCATGAAGGGCTTCGCCCATAGTAGATTCTGGACAGTAGCCTCAGTCCATGAAGGGCTTCGCCCATAGTAGATTCTCTGCACTGGCCTCAGTACATGAAGGGCTTCGCCCATAGTAGATTCTCCACACTGGCCTCAGTCCATGAAGGGGTTCGGCCATAGTAGATTCTATGCACTGGCCTCAGTCCATGAAGGGCTTCACCCAGAGTAGATTCTCTACACTGGCCATAGTCCATGAAGGGCTTCGCCCATAGTAGTTTCTGGGCAGTGGCCTCAGTCCATGAAGGGTTTCGCCCATAGTAGTTTCTGGACAGTGGCCTCAGTCCATGAAGGAGTTCGCCCATCGTAGATTCTCTATGCTGGCCTCAGTCCGTAAAGGGCTTCGCCCATAGTAGATTCTCTGCACTGGCCACAGTCCATGAAGGGCTTCGCCCATAGTAGATTCTGGACAGTGGCCTCAGTCCATGAAGGGCTTCGCCCATAGTAGATTCTGGATAGTAGTTTCTGGGCAGTGGCCTCAGTCCATGAAGGGCTTCGCCCATAGTCGATTCTCTATGCTGGCCTCAGTCCATAAAGGGCTTCGCCCATAGTAGATTCTCTACACTGGCCACAGTCCATGAAGGGCTTCGCCCATAGTAGTTTCTGGACAGTGACCTCAGTCCATGAAGTTCTTCGCCCAGAGTAGTTTCTGGACAGTGACCACAGCCCATGAAGTTCTTCGCCCAGAGTAGTTTCTGGACAGTGACCACAGCCCATGACCACAGCCCATGACCACAGCCCATAGTAGTTTCTGGACAGTGGCCTCAGTCCATGAAGGGCTTCGCCCATAGTACATTCTCTACACTGGCCACAGTCCATTAAGGGCTTCGCCCATAGTAGATTCTCTGCACTGGCCTCAGTACATGAAGGGCTTCGCCCATAGTAGATTCTCTACACTGGCCACAGTCCATGAAGTGCTTCGCCCATAGTAGATTCTCTACACTGGCCTCAGTCCATGAAGGGCTTCGGCCATAGTAGATTCTGGGCAGTGGCCTCAGTCCATGAAGAGTTTCGCCCATAGTAGTTTCTGGGCAGTGGCCTCAGTCCATGAAGGGCTTCGCCCATAGTAGTTTCTGGACAGTGGCCTCAGTCCATGAAGGGGTTCGCCCATCGTAGATTCTCTATGCTGGCCACAGTCCATGAAGGGCTTCGCCCATAGTAGATTCTCTACACTGGCCAGAGTCCATTAAAGGTTTCGCCCATAGTAGTTTCTGGACAGTGGCCTCAGTCCATGAAGTGCTTCGCCTATAGTAGATTCTCTACACTGGCCAGAGTCCATTAAAGGTTTCGCCCATAGTAGTTTCTGGACAGTGGCCTCAGTCCATGAAGGGCTTCGCCCATAGTAGTTTCTGGAAAGTGGCCTCAGTCCATGAAGGGCTTCGCCCAGAGTAGTTTCTGGACAGTGGCCTCAGTCCATGAAGGGGTTCGCCCATAGTAGATTCTCTATGCTGGCGTCAGTCCACAAAGGGCTTCGCCCAGAGTAGTTTCTTTACAGTGGCCACAGTCCATGAAGGGCTTCGCCCATAGCAGATTCTGGACAGTGGCCTCAGTCCATGAAGGGCTTCGCCCATAGTAGTTTCTGGAAAGTGGCCTCAGTCCATGAAGGGCTTCGCCCATAGTAGTTTCTGGACAGTGGCCTCAGTCCATGAAGTTCTTCGTCCAGAGTAGTTTCTGGACAGTGACCACAGCCCATGAAGGGCTTCGCGCATAGTAGTTTCTGGGCAGTGGCCTCAGTCCATGAAGGGCTTCGCCCATAGTAGATTTTCTGCAGTGGCCTCAGTCCATGAAGGGTTTCGCCCATAGTAGATTCTCTATGCTGGCCTCAGTCCATGAAGGGCTTCGCCCATAGTAGATTCTCTACACTGGCCAGAGTCCATTAAAGGTTTCGCCCATAGTAGATTCTCTACACTGGCCACAGTCCATGAAGGGCTTCGCCCATAGTAGTTTCTGGACAGTGGCCTCAGTCCATGAAGGGGTTCGCCCATAGCAGATTCTCTATGCTGGCCTCAGTCCACAAAGGGCTTCGCCCAGAGTAGTTTCTGTACAGTGGCCACAGTCCATGAAGGGCTTCGCCCATAGCAGATTCTGGACAGTGGCCTCAGTCCATGAAGGGATTTGCCCATAGTAGATTCTCTATGCTGGCCTCAGTCCACAAAGGGCTTCGCCCAGAGTAGTTTCTGTACAGTGGCCACAGTCCATGAAGTTCTTCGCCCAGAGTACTTTCTGGACAGTGGCCTCAGTCCATGAATTGGTTCGCCCATAGTAGATTCTCTATGCTGGCCTCAGTCCACAAAGGGCTTCGCCCAGAGTAGTTTCTGTACAGTGGCCACAGTCCATGAAGCGCTTCGCCCATAGCAGATTCTGGACAGTGGCCTCAGTGCATGAAGGGGTTAGCCCATAGCAGATTCTGGACAGTGGCCTCAGTGCATGAAGGGGTTAGCCCATAGTGGATTCTCTATGCTGGCCTCAGTCCACAAAGGGCTTCGCCCAGAGTAGTTTCTCTACACTGGCCACAGTCCATGAAGGGCTTCGCCCATAGTAGTTTCTGGACAGTGGCCTCAGTCCATGAAGGGGTTCGCCCATAGCAGATTCTCTATGCTGGCCTCAGTCCACAAAGGGCTTCGCCCAGAGTAGTTTCTGTACAGTGGCCACAGTCCATGAAGGGCTTCGCCCATAGCAGATTCTGGACAGTGGCCTCAGTCCATGAAGGGATTTGCCCATAGTAGATTCTCTATGCTGGCCTCAGTCCACAAAGGGCTTCGCCCAGAGTAGTTTCTGTACAGTGGCCACAGTCCATGAAGTTCTTCGCCCAGAGTACTTTCTGGACAGTGGCCTCAGTCCATGAATTGGTTCGCCCATAGTAGATTCTCTATGCTGGCCTCAGTCCACAAAGGGCTTCGCCCAGAGTAGTTTCTGTACAGTGGCCACAGTCCATGAAGCGCTTCGCCCATAGCAGATTCTGGACAGTGGCCTCAGTGCATGAAGGGGTTAGCCCATAGTGGATTCTCTATGCTGGCCTCAGTCCACAAAGGGCTTCGCCCAGAGTAGTTTCTGTACAGTGGCCACAGTCCATGAAGGGCTTCGCCCATAGTAGATCGTGGACAGTGGCCTCAGTCCATGAAGGGCTTCGCCCATAGTAGTTTCTGGAAAGTGGAATCAGTAAATAAAGGGCTTCGCCTATAGTAGATTCTCTATGCTGGCCTCAGTCCATGAAGGGCTTCGCCCATAGTAGTTTCTATAAAGTGGCCTCAGTCCATGAAGGTCTGTCCTTGTGGCCTCAGTCCATGAAGTTCTTCGCCCAGAGTAGTTTCTGGACAGTGACCACAGCCCATGAAGGGCTTCGCCCAGAGTAGTTTCTGAACAGTGGCCTCAGTCCATGAAGGGGTTCGCCCATCGTAGATTCTCTTTTCTGGCCACAGTACATGAAGGGCTTCGCCCATAGTAGATTCTGGACAGTGGCCTCAGTCCATGAAGGGCTTCGCCCATAGTAGTTTCTGGAAAGTGGCCTCCGTCCATGAAGGACTTCGCCCATAGTAGTTTCTGGACAGTGGCCTCAGTCCATGAAGTTCTTCGCCCAGAGTAGTTTCTGGACAGTGACCACAGCCCATGAAGGGCTTCGCCCATAATAGTTTCTGGGCAGTGGCCTCAGTCCATGAAGGGCTTCGCCCATAGTAGATTCTCTGCAGTGGCCTCAGTCCATGAAGGGTTTCGCCCATAGTAGATTCTCTATGCTGGCCTCAGTCCATGAAGGCCTTCGCCTATAGTAGATTCTCTACACTGGCCAGAGTCCATTAAAGGTTTCGCCCATAGTAATTTCTGGACAGTGGTCTCAGTCCATGAAGGGCTTCGCCCATAGTAGTTTCTGGAAAGTGGCCTCAGTCCATGAAGGGCTTCGCCCAGAGTAGTTTCTGGACAGTGGCCTCAGTCCATGAAGGGGTTCGCCCATAGTAGATTCTCTATGCTGGCGTCAGTCCACAAAGGGCTTCGCCCAGAGTAGTTTCTTTACAGTGGCCACAGTCCATGAAGGGCTTCGCCCATAGCAGATTCTGGACAGTGGCCTCAGTCCATGAAGGGCTTCGCCCATAGTAGTTTCTGGAAAGTGGCCTCAGTCCATGAAGGGCTTCGCCCATAGTAGTTTCTGGACAGTGGCCTTAGTCCATGAAGTTCTTTGCCCATAGTAGATTCTCTGCAGTGGCCTCAGTCCATGAAGGGTTTCGCCCATAGTAGATTCTCTATGCTGGCCTCAGTCCATGAAGGGCTTCGTCCATAGTAGATTCTCTACACTGGCCAGAGTCCATTAAAGGTTTCGCCCATAGTAGTTTCGGGACAGTAGCCTCAGTCCATGAAGGGGTTCGCCCATAGTAGATTCTCTATGCTGGCCTCAGTCCACAAAGGGCTTCGCCCATAGTAGATTCTCTACACTGGCCACAGTTCATGAAGGGCTTCGCCCATAGTAGATTCTGGACAGTGGCCTCAGTCCATGAAGGGCTTCGCCCATAGCAGTTTCTGGGCAGTGGCCTCAGTCCATGAAGGGTTTCGCCCATGGTAGATTCTCTATGCTGACCTCAGTCTATGAAGGGCTTCGCCCATAGTAGATTCTCTACACTGGTCACAGTCCATGAAGGGCTTCGCCCATAGTAGTTTCTGGACAGTTACCTCAGTCCATGAAGGGGTTCGCCCATACCAGATTCTCTATGCTGGCCTCAGTCCATGAAGGGCTTCGCCCATAGTAGTTTCTATAAAGTTGCCTCAGTCCATGAGGGTCTGTCCTTGTGGCCTCAGTCCATGAAGTTCTTCGCCCAGAGTAGTTTCTGGACAGTGACCACAGCCCATGAAGGGCTTCGCCCAGAGTAGTTTCTGGACAGTGACCACAGCCCATGAAGGGCTTCGCCCATAGTAGATTCTCTGCACTGAAGGGCTTCGCCCATAGTAGTTTCTGGGCAGTGGCCTCAGTCCATGAAGGGTTTCGCCCATAGTAGTTTCTGGACATTGGCCTCAGTCCATGAAGGGGTTCGCCCATAGTCGATTCTCTATGCTGGCCTCAGCCCATAGTAGATTCTCTACACTGGTCATAGTCCATGAAGGGCTTCGCCCATAGTAGATTCTCTACACTAGCCACAGTCCATGAAGGGCTTCGCCCATAGTAGTTTCTGGACAGTGACCTCAGTCCATGAAGTTCTTCGCCCAGAGTAGTTTCTGGACAGTGACCACAGCCCATGAAGTTCTTCGCCCAGAGTAGTTCCTGGACAGTGACCACAGCCCATGAAGGGTTTCGCCCATAGTAGTTTCTGGACAGTGGCCTCAGTCCATGAAGGGCTTCGCCCATAGTAGATTCTCTACACTGGCCACAGTCCATTAAGGGCTTCGCCCATAGTAGTTTCTGGGCAGTGGCCTCAGTCCATGAAGGGCTTCGCCCATAGTAGATTCTCTGCACTGGCCTCAATACATGAAGGGCTTCGCCCATAGTAGATTCTCTACACTGGCCTCAGTCCATGAAGGGCTTCGGCCATAGTAGATTCTTTGCACTGGCCTCAGTCCATGAAGGGCTTCGCCCAGAGTAGATTCTCTACACTTGAAATAGTCCATGAAGGGCTTCGCCCATAGTAGTTTCTGGCAGTGGCCTCAGTCCATGAAGAGTTTCGCCCATAGTAGTTTCTGGACAGTGGCCTCAGTCCAAGAAGGGCTTCGCCCATAGTAGTTTCTGGAAAGTGGCCTCAGTCCATGAATGGCTTCGCCCATAGTAAATTCTCTACACTGGCCACAGTCCATGAAGGGCTTCGCCCATAGTAGTTTCTGGAAAGTGGCCTCAGTCCATGAAGGGCTTCGCCCAGAGTAGTTTCTGGACAGTGGCCTCAGTCCATGAAGGGGTTCGCCCATAGTAGTTTCTGGGCAGTGGCCTCAGTCCCTGAAGGGCTTCGCCCATAGTAGTTTCTGGAAAGTGGTGTCAGTCCATGAAGAGCTTCGCCCATAGTAGTTTCTGGACAGTGGCCTCAGTCCATGAAGTTCTTCGCCCAGAGTAGTTTCTGGACAGTGGCCTCAGTCCATGAAGGGCTTCGCCCATAGTAGTTTCTGGGCATTGGCCTCAGTCCATGAAGGGCTTCGCCCATAGTAGATTCTCAATGCTGGCCTCAGCCCATGAAGGGCTTCGCCCATAGTCGATTCTTTACACTGGCCAGAGTCCATTAAAGGTTTCGCCCATAGTAGTTTCTGGACAGTAGCCTCAGTCCACGAAGGGCTTCGCCCATAGTAGTTTCTGGAAAGTGGCCTCAATCCATAAAGGGCTTCGCCCATAGTAGATTCTCTACACTGGCCACAGTCCATGAAGGGCTTCGTCCATAGTAGTTTCTGGACAGTGGCCTCGGTCCATGAAGGGTTTCGCCCATAGTAGATTCTCAATGCTGGCCTCAGTCCATGAATGGCTTCGCCCATAGTAAATTCTCTACACTGGCCACAGTCCATGAAGGGCTTCGCCCATAGTAGTTTCTGGAAAGTGGCCTCAGTCCATGAAGGGCTTCGCCCAGAGTAGTTTCTGGACAGTGGCCTCAGTCCATGAAGGGGTTCGCCCATAGTAGTTTCTGGGCAGTGGCCTCAGTCCCTGAAGGGCTTCGCCCATAGTAGTTTCTGGAAAGTGGCGTCAGTCCATGAAGAGCTTCGCCCATAGTAGTTTCTGGACAGTGGCCTCAGTCCATGAAGTTCTTCGCCCAGAGTAGTTTCTGGACAGTGGCCTCAGTCCATGAAGGGCTTCGCCCATAGTAGTTTCTGGGCAGTGGCCTCAGTCCATGAAGGGCTTCGCCCATAGTAGATTCTCAATGCTGGCCTCAGCCCATGAAGGGCTTCGCCCATAGTCGATTCTTTACACTGGCCAGAGTCCATTAAAGGTTTCGCCCATAGTAGTTTCTGGACAGTAGCCTCAGTCCACGAAGGGCTTCGCCCATAGTAGTTTCTGGAAAGTGGCCTCAATCCATGAAGGGCTTCGCCCATAGTACATTCTCTATGCTGGCCTCAGTCCATAAAGGGCTTCGCCCATAGTAGATTCTCTACACTGGCCACAGTCCATGAAGGGCTTCGTCCATAGTAGTTTCTGGACAGTGGCCTCAGTCCATGAAGGTGTTCGCCCATAGTAGATTCTCTATGCTGGCCTCAGTCCATAAAGGGCTTCGCCCATAGTAGATTCTCTACACTGGCCACAGTGCATGAAGGGCTTGGCCCATAGTAGATTCTGGACAGTGGCCTCAGTCCATGAAGGGCTTCGCCCAGAGTAGTTTCTGGACAGTGGCCTCAGTCCATGAAGGGCTTCGCCCATAGTAGATTCTCTGCAGTGGCCTCAGTCCATAAAGGGTTTCGCCCATAGTAGATTCTCTATGCTGGCCTCAGTCCATGAAGGGCTTAGCCCATAGTAGATTCTCTACACTGGCCAGAGTCCATTAAAGGTTTCGCCCATAGTAGTTTCTGTACAGTGGCCACAGTCCATGAAGGGCTTCGCCCATAGCAGATTCTGGACAGTGGCCTCAGTCCATGAAGGGCTTCGCCCATAGTAGATTCTCTACACTGGCCTCAGTCCATGAAGAGCTTCGCCCATAGTAGTTTCTGGGCAGTGGCCTCAGTCCATGAAGGGCTTCGCCCATAGTAGTTTCTGGACAGTGGCCTCAGTCCATGAAGTTCTTCGCCCAGAGTAGTTTCTGGACAGTGACCTCAGTCCATGAAGTTCTTCGCCCAGAGTAGTTTCTGGACAGTGGCCTCAGTCCATAAAGTTCTTCGCCCAGAGTAGTTTCTGGAAAGTGGCCTCAGTCCATGAAGGGCTTCGCCCATAGTAGTTTCTAAAATTGCCTCAGTCCATGAGGGTCTGTCCTTGTGGCCTCAGTCCATGAAGTTCTTCGCCCAGAGTAGTTTCTGGACAGTGACCACAGCCCATGAAGGGCTTCGCCCAGAGTAGTTTCTGGACAGTGACCACAGCCCATGAAGGGCTTCGCCCATAGTAGATTCTCTGCACTGAAGGGCTTCGCCCATAGTAGTTTCTGGGCAGTGGCCTCAGTCCATGAAGGGTTTCGCCCATAGTAGTTTCTGGACATTGGCCTCAGTCCATGAAGGGGTTCGCCCATAGTCGATTCTCTATGCTGGCCTCAGCCCATAGTAGATTCTCTACACTGGTCATAGTCCATGAAGGGCTTCGCCCATAGTAGATTCTCTACACTAGCCACAGTCCATGAAGGGCTTCGCCCATAGTAGTTTCTGGACAGTGACCTCAGTCCATGAAGTTCTTCGCCCAGAGTAGTTTCTGGACAGTGACCACAGCCCATGAAGTTCTTCGCCCAGAGTAGTTCCTGGGCAGTGACCACAGCCCATGAAGGGTTTCGCCCATAGTAGTTTCTGGACAGTGGCCTCAGTCCATGAAGGGCTTCGCCCATAGTAGATTCTCTGCAGTGGCCTCAGTCCATGAATTGTTTCGTCCATAGCAGATTCTCTATGCTGGCCTCAGTCCATGAAGGGCTTCGCCCATAGTAGATTCTTTGCACTGGCCTCAATACATGAAGGGCTTCGCCCATAGTAGATTCTCTACACTGGCCTCAGTCCATGAAGGGCTTCGGCCATAGTAGATTCTTTGCACTGGCCTCAGTCCATGAAGGGTTTCGCCCAGAGTAGATTCTCTACACTTGAAATAGTCCATGAAGGGCTTCGCCCATAGTAGTTTCTGGCAGTGGCCTCAGTCCATGAAGAGTTTCGCCCATAGTAGTTTCTGGACAGTGGCCTCAGTCCAAGAAGGGCTTCGCCCATAGTAGTTTCTGGAAAGTGGCCTCAGTCCATGAATGGCTTCGCCCATAGTAAATTCTCTACACTGGCCACAGTCCATGAAGGGCTTCGCCCATAGTAGTTTCTGGAAAGTGGCCTCAGTCCATGAAGGGCTTCGCCCAGAGTAGTTTCTGGACAGTGGCCTCAGTCCATGAAGGGGTTCGCCCATAGTAGTTTCTGGGCAGTGGCCTCAGTCCCTGAAGGGCTTCGCCCATAGTAGTTTCTGGAAAGTGGCGTCAGTCCATGAAGAGCTTCGCCCATAGTAGTTTCTGGACAGTGGCCTCAGTCCATGAAGTTCTTCGCCCAGAGTAGTTTCTGGACAGTGGCCTCAGTCCATGAAGGGCTTCGCCCATAGTAGTTTCTGGGCATTGGCCTCAGTCCATGAAGGGCTTCGCCCATAGTCGATTCTTTACACTGGCCAGAGTCCATTAAAGGTTTCGCCCATAGTAGTTTCTGGACAGTAGCCTCAGTCCACGAAGGGCTTCGCCCATAGTAGTTTCTGGAAAGTGGCCTCAATCCATGAAGGGCTTCGCCCATAGTACATTCTCTATGCTGGCCTCAGTCCATAAAGGGCTTCGCCCATAGTAGATTCTCTACACTGGCCACAGTCCATGAAGGGCTTCGTCCATAGTAGTTTCTGGACAGTGGCCTCGGTCCATGAAGGGTTTCGCCCATAGTAGATTCTCAATGCTGGCCTCAGTCCATGAATGGCTTCGCCCATAGTAAATTCTCTACACTGGCCACAGTCCATGAAGGGCTTCGCCCATAGTAGTTTCTGGAAAGTGGCCTCAGTCCATGAAGGGCTTCGCCCAGAGTAGTTTCTGGACAGTGGCCTCAGTCCATGAAGGGGTTCGCCCATAGTAGTTTCTGGGCAGTGGCCTCAGTCCCTGAAGGGCTTCGCCCATAGTAGTTTCTGGAAAGTGGCGTCAGTCCATGAAGAGCTTCGCCCATAGTAGTTTCTGGACAGTGGCCTCAGTCCATGAAGTTCTTCGCCCAGAGTAGTTTCTGGACAGTGGCCTCAGTCCATGAAGGGCTTCGCCCATAGTAGTTTCTGGGCAGTGGCCTCAGTCCATGAAGGGCTTCGCCCATAGTAGATTCTCAATGCTGGCCTCAGCCCATGAAGGGCTTCGCCCATAGTCGATTCTTTACACTGGCCAGAGTCCATTAAAGGTTTCGCCCATAGTAGTTTCTGGACAGTAGCCTCAGTCCACAAAGGGCTTCGCCCATAGTAGTTTCTGGAAAGTGGCCTCAATCCATGAAGGGCTTCGCCCATAGTACATTCTCTATGCTGGCCTCAGTCCATAAAGGGCTTCGCCCATAGTAGATTCTCTACACTGGCCACAGTCCATGAAGGGCTTCGTCCATAGTAGTTTCTGGACAGTGGCCTCAGTCCATGAAGGTGTTCGCCCATAGTAGATTCTCTATGCTGGCCTCAGTCCATAAAGGGCTTCGCCCATAGTAGATTCTCTACACTGGCCACAGTGCATGAAGGGCTTGGCCCATAGTAGATTCTGGACAGTGGCCTCAGTCCATGAAGGGCATCGCCCAGAGTAGTTTCTGGACAGTGGCCTCAGTCCATGAAGGGCTTCGCCCATAGTAGATTCTCTGCAGTGGCCTCAGTCCATAAAGGGTTTCGCCCATAGTAGATTCTCTATGCTGGCCTCAGTCCATGAAGGGCTTAGCCCATAGTAGATTCTCTACACTGGCCAGAGTCCATTAAAGGTTTCGCCCATAGTAGTTTCTGTACAGTGGCCACAGTCCATGAAGGGCTTCGCCCATAGCAGATTCTGGACAGTGGCCTCAGTCCATGAAGGGCTTCGCCCATAGTAGATTCTCTACACTGGCCTCAGTCCATGAAGAGCTTCGCCCATAGTAGTTTCTGGGCAGTGGCCTCAGTCCATGAAGGGCTTCGCCCATAGTAGTTTCTGGACAGTGGCCTCAGTCCATGAAGTTCTTCGCCCAGAGTAGTTTCTGGACAGTGACCTCAGTCCATGAAGTTCTTCGCCCAGAGTAGTTTCTGGACAGTGGCCTCAGTCCATGAAGTTCTTCGCCCAGAGTAGTTTCTGGAAAGTGGCCTCAATCCATGAAGGGCTTCGCCCATAGTACATTCTCTATGCTGGCCTCAGTCCATAAAGGGCTTCGCCCATAGTAGATTCTCTACACTGGCCACAGTCCATGAAGGGCTTCGTCCATAGTATATTCTGGACAGTGGCCTCAGTCCATGAAGGGCTTCGCCCATAGTAGATCGTGGACAGTGGCCTCAGTCCATGAAGGGCTTCGCCCATAGTAGTTTCTGGAAAGTGGAATCAGTAAATAAAGGGCTTCGCCTATATTAGATTCTCTATGCTGGCCTCAGTCCATGAAGGGCTTCGCCCAGAGTAGTTTCTGGACAGTGACCACAGCCCATGAAGGGCTTCGCCCAGAGTGGTTTCTGGACAGTGACCACAGCCCATGAAGGGCTTCGCCCATAGTAGATTCTCTACACTTTCCACAGTCCATGAAGGGCTTCGTCCATAGTAGTTTCTGGACAGTGGCCTCAGTCCATGAAGGGTTTCGCCCATAGTAGATTCTCAATGCTGGAGTCAGTCCATGAAGGGCTTCGCCCATAGTAGATTCTCTACACTGGCCAGAGTCCATTAAAGGTTTCGCCCATAGTAGTTTCTGGACAGTAGCCTCAGTCCATGAAGGGCTTCGCCCATAGTAGTTTCTGGAAAGTGGCCTCAATCCATGAAGGGCTTCGCCCATAGTACATTCTCTATGCTGGCCTCAGTCCATAAAGGGCTTCGCCCATAGTAGATTCTCTACACTGGCCACAGTCCATGAAGGGCTTCGTCCATAGTAGTTTCTGGACAGTGGCCTCAGTCCATGAAGGGGTTCGCCCATAGTAGATTCTCTATGCTGGCCTCAGTCCATAAAGGGCTTCGCCCATAGTAGATTCTCTACACTGGCCACAGTGCATGAAGGGCTTGGCCCATAGTAGATTCTGGACAGTGGCCTCAGTCCATGAAGGGCTTCGCCCAGAGTAGTTTCTGGACAGTGGCCTCAGTCCATGAAGGGCTTCGCCCATAGTAGATTCTCTGCAGTGGCCTCAGTCCATAAAGGGTTTCGCCCATAGTAGATTCTCTATGCTGGCCTCAGTTCATGAAGGGCTTAGCTCATAGTAGATTCTCTACACTGGCCAGAGTCCATTAAAGGTTTCGCCCATAGTAGTTTCTGGACAGTGGCCTCAGTTCACAAAGGGCTTCGCCCAGAGTAGTTTCTGTACAGTGGCCACAGTCCATGAAGGGCTTCGCCCATAGCAGATTCTGGACAGTGGCCTCAGTCCATGAAGGGCTTCGCCCATAGTAGATTCTCTACACTGGCCTCAGTCCATGAAGAGCTTCGCCCATAGTAGTTTCTGGGCAGTGGCCTCAGTCCATAAAGGGCTTCGCCCATAGTAGTTTCTGGACAGTGGCCTCAGTCCATGAAGTTCTTCGCCCAGAGTAGTTTCTGGACAGTGACCACAGCCCATGAAGGGCTTCGCCCATAGTAGTTTCTGGGCAGTGGCCTCAGTCCATGAAGGGCTTCGCCCATAGTAGTTTCTGGACAGTGGCCTCAGTCCATGAAGTTCTTCGCCCAGAGTAGTTTCTGGACAGTGACCACAGCCCATGAAGGGCTTCGCCCATAGTAGTTTCTGGGCAGTGGCCTCAGTCCATGAAGGGCTTCGCCCGTAGTAGATTCTCTGCACTGGCCTCAGTCCATGAAGTTCTTCGCCCAGAGTAGTTTCTGGACAGTGACCACAGCCCATGCAGGGCTTCGCCCATAGTAGTTTCTGGGCAGTGGCCTCAGTCCATGAAGGGTTTCGCCCACAGTAGTTTCTGGACAGTGGCCTCAGTCCATGAAGGGCTTCGCCCATAGTAGATTCTCTGCACTGGCCTCAGTCCATGAAGGGCTTCGCCAATAGTAGATTCTCTACACTGGCCATAGTCCATGAAGGGCTTCGCCCATAGTAGTTTCTGGGCAGTGGCCTCAGTCCATGAAGGGTTTCGCCCATAGTCGATTCTCTATGCTGGCCTCAGTCCATAAAGGGCTTCGCCCATAGTAGATTCTCTACACTGGTCATAGTCCATGAAGGGCTTCGCCCATAGTAGATTCTCTACACTGGCCACAGTCCATGAAGGGCTTCGCCCATAGTAGTTTCTGGACAGTGACCTCAGTCCATGAAGGGGTTCGCCCATAGTAGATTCTCTATGCTGGCCTCAGTCCACAAAGGGCTTCGCCCAGAGTAGTTTCTGTACAGTGGCCTCAGTCCATGAAGTTCTTCGCCCAGAGTAGTTTTTGGGCAGTGGCCTCAGTCCTGAAGGGCTTCGCCCAGAGTAGATTCTCTGCAGTGGCCTCAGTCCATGAAGGGTTTCGCCCATAGTAGATTCTCTATGCTGGCCTCAGTCCATAAAGGACTTCGCCCATAGTAGATTCTCTACACTGGCCACAGTCCATGAAGGGCTTCGCCCATAGTAGTTTCTGGACAGTGGCCTCAGTCCATGAAGGGGTTCGCCCATAGTAGATTCTCTATGCTGGCCTCAGTCCACAAAGGGCTTCGCCCAGAGTAGTTTCTGTACAGTGGCCACAGTCCATGAAGGGCTTCGCCCATAGCAGATTCTGGACAGTGGCCTCAGTCCATGAAGGGCTTCGACCATAGTAGTTTCTGGAAAGTGGCCTCAGTCCATGAAGGGCTTCGCCCATAGTAGTTTCTGGACAGTGGCCTCAGTCCATGAAGTTCTTCGCCCAGAGTAGTTTCTGGACAGTGACCACAGCCCATGAAGGGCTTCGCCCATAGTAGTTTCTGGGCAGTGGCCTCAGTCCATGAAGGGTTGCGCCCATAGTAGATTCTCTATGCTGGCCTCAGTCCATAAAGGACTTCGCCCATAGTAGATTCTCTACACTGGCCACAGTCCATGAAGGGCTTCGCCCATAGTAGTTTCTGGACAGTGGCCTCAGTCCATGAAGGGGTTCGCCCATAGTAGATTCTCTATGCTGGCCTCAGTCCACAAAGGGCTTCGCCCAGAGTAGTTTCTGTACAGTGGCCACAGTCCATGAAGGGCTTCGCCCATAGCAGATTCTGGACAGTGGCCTCAGTCCATGAAGGGCTTCGACCATAGTAGTTTCTGGAAAGTGGCCTCAGTCCATGAAGGGCTTCGCCCATAGTAGATTCTCTGCAGTGGCCTCAGTCCATGCAGGGTTTCGCCCATAGTAGATTCTCTATGCTGGCCTCAGTCCATGAAGGGCTTCGCCCATAGTAGATTCTCTATGCTGGCCTCAGTCCATGAAGGGCTTCGCCCATAGTAGATTCTCTACACTGGCCTCAGTCCATGAAGAGCTTCGCCCAGAGTAGTTTCTGGACAGTGACCACAGCCCTTGAAGGGCTTCGCCCATAGTAGTTTCTGGGCAGTGGCCTCAGTCCATGAAGGGCTTCGCCCATAGTAGATTCTCTGCACTGGCCTCAGTCCATGAAGGGCTTCGCCAATAGTAGATTCTCTACACTGGCCATAGTCCATGAAGGGCTTCGCCCACAGTAGTTTCTGGGCAGTGGCCTCAGTCCATGAAGGGTTTCGCCCATAGTCTATTCTCTATGCTGGCCTCAGTCCATAAAGGGCTTCGCCCATAGTAGATTCTCTACACTGGTCATAGTCCATGAAGGGCTTCGCCCATAGTAGATTCTCTACACTGGCCACAGTCCATGAAGGGCTTCGCCCATAGTAGTTTCTGGACAGTGACCTCAGTCCATGAAGGGGTTCGCCCATAGTAGATTCTCTATGCTGGCCTCAGTCCACAAAGGGCTTCGCCCAGAGTAGTTTCTGTACAGTGGCCACAGTCCATGAAGGGCTTCGCCCATAGCAGATTCTGGACAGTGGCCTCAGTCCATGAATACCTTCGCCCATAGTAGTTCCTGGAAAGTGGCCTCAGTCCATGAAGGGCTTCGCCAATAGTAGATTCTCTACACTGGCCATAGTCCATGAAGGGCTTCGCCCACAGTAGTTTCTGGGCAGTGGCCTCAGTCCATGAAGGGTTTCGCCCATAGTCTATTCTCTATGCTGGCCTCAGTCCATAAAGGGCTTCGCCCATAGTAGATTCTCTACACTGGTCATAGTCCATGAAGGGCTTCGCCCATAGTAGATTCTCTACACTGGCCACAGTCCATGAAGGGCTTCGCCCATAGTAGTTTCTGGACAGTGACCTCAGTCCATGAAGGGGTTCGCCCATAGTAGATTCTCTATGCTGGCCTCAGTCCACAAAGGGCTTCGCCCAGAGTAGTTTCTGTACAGTGGCCTCAGTCCATGAAGTTCTTCGCCCAGAGTAGTTTTTGGGCAGTGGCCTCAGTCCTGAAGGGCTTCGCCCAGAGTAGATTCTCTGCAGTGGCCTCAGTCCATGAAGGGTTTCGCCCATAGTAGATTCTCTATGCTGGCCTCAGTCCATAAAGGACTTCGCCCATAGTAGATTCTCTACACTGGCCACAGTCCATGAAGGGCTTCGCCCATAGTAGTTTCTGGACAGTGGCCTCAGTCCATGAAGGGGTTCGCCCATAGTAGATTCTCTATGCTGGCCTCAGTCCACAAAGGGCTTCGCCCAGAGTAGTTTCTGTACAGTGGCCACAGTCCATGAAGGGCTTCGCCCATAGCAGATTCTGGACAGTGGCCTCAGTCCATGAAGGGCTTCGACCATAGTAGTTTCTGGAAAGTGGCCTCAATCCATGAAGGGCTTCGCCCATAGTAGTTTCTGGACAGTGGCCTCAGTCCATGAAGTTCTTCGCCCAGAGTAGTTTCTGGACAGTGACCACAGCCCATGAAGGGCTTCGCCCATAGTAGTTTCTGGGCAGTGGCCTCAGTCCATGAAGGGTTGCGCCCATAGTAGATTCTCTATGCTGGCCTCAGTCCATAAAGGACTTCGCCCATAGTAGATTCTCTACACTGGCCACAGTCCATGAAGGGCTTCGCCCATAGTAGTTTCTGGACAGTGGCCTCAGTCCATGAAGGGGTTCGCCCATAGTAGATTCTCTATGCTGGCCTCAGTCCACAAAGGGCTTCGCCCAGAGTAGTTTCTGTACAGTGGCCACAGTCCATGAAGGGCTTCGCCCATAGCAGATTCTGGACAGTGGCCTCAGTCCATGAAGGGCTTCGACCATAGTAGTTTCTGGAAAGTGGCCTCAGTCCATGAAGGGCTTCGCCCATAGTAGATTCTCTGCAGTGGCCTCAGTCCATGCAGGGTTTCGCCCATAGTAGATTCTCTATGCTGGCCTCAGTCCATGAAGGGCTTCGCCCATAGTAGATTCTCTATGCTGGCCTCAGTCCATGAAGGGCTTCGCCCATAGTAGATTCTCTACACTGGCCTCAGTCCATGAAGAGCTTCGCCCAGAGTAGTTTCTGGACAGTGACCACAGCCCATGAAGGGCTTCGCCCATAGTAGTTTCTGGGCAGTGGCCTCAGTCCATGAAGGGCTTCGCCCATAGTAGATTCTCTGCACTGGCCTCAGTCCATGAAGGGCTTCGCCAATAGTAGATTCTCTACACTGGCCATAGTCCATGAAGGGCTTCGCCCACAGTAGTTTCTGGGCAGTGGCCTCAGTCCATGAAGGGTTTCGCCCATAGTCTATTCTCTATGCTGGCCTCAGTCCATAAAGGGCTTCGCCCATAGTAGATTCTCTACACTGGTCATAGTCCATGAAGGGCTTCGCCCATAGTAGATTCTCTACACTGGCCACAGTCCATGAAGGGCTTCGCCCATAGTAGTTTCTGGACAGTGACCTCAGTCCATGAAGGGGTTCGCCCATAGTAGATTCTCTATGCTGGCCTCAGTCCACAAAGGGCTTCGCCCAGAGTAGTTTCTGTACAGTGGCCACAGTCCATGAAGGGCTTCGCCCATAGCAGATTCTGGACAGTGGCCTCAGTCCATGAATACCTTCGCCCATAGTAGTTCCTGGAAAGTGGCCTCAGTCCATGAAGGGCTTCGCCAATAGTAGATTCTCTACACTGGCCATAGTCCATGAAGGGCTTCGCCCACAGTAGTTTCTGGGCAGTGGCCTCAGTCCATGAAGGGTTTCGCCCATAGTCTATTCTCTATGCTGGCCTCAGTCCATAAAGGGCTTCGCCCATAGTAGATTCTCTACACTGGTCATAGTCCATGAAGGGCTTCGCCCATAGTAGATTCTCTACACTGGCCTCAGTCCATGAAGGGGTTCGCCCATAGTAGATTTTCCATGCTGGCCTCAGTCCATAAAGGGCTTCGCCCATAGTAGATTCTGGACAGTGGCTTCAGTCCATGAAGGGCTTCGCCCATAGTAGTTTCTGGAAAGTGGCCTCGGTCCATGAAGGGCTTCGCCCAGAGTAGTTTCTGGACAGTGGCCACAGTCCATGAAGGGCTTCGCCCATAGCAGATTCTGGACAGTGGCCTCAGTCCATGAAGGGCTTCGACCATAGTAGTTTCTGGAAAGTGGCCTCAGTCCATGAAGGCCTTCGCCCATAGTAGTTTCTGGACAGTGGCCTCAGTCCATGAAGTTCTTCGCCCAGAGTAGTTTCTGGACAGTGACCACAGCCCATGAAGGGCTTCGCCCATAGTAGTTTCTGGGCAGTGGCCTCAATCCATGAAGGGCTTCGCCCATAGTAGATTCTCTGCAGTGGCCTCAGTCCATGCAGGGTTTCGCCAATAGTAGATTCTCTATGCTGGCCTCAGTCCATGAAGGGCTTCGCCCATAGTAGATTCTCTATGCTGGCCTCAGTCCATGAAGGGCTTCGCCCATAGTAGATTCTCTACACTGGCCTCAGTCCATGAAGACCTTCGCCCATAGTAGTTTCTGGGCAGTGGCCTCAGTCCATGAAGGGCTTCGCCCATAGTAGTTTCTGGACAGTGGCCTCAGTCCATGAAGTTCTTCGCCCAGAGTAGTTTCTGGACAGTGACCACAGCCCATGAAGGGCTTCGCCCATAGTAGTTTCTGGGCAGTGGCCTCAGTCCATGAAGGGTTTCGCCCATAGTAGTTTCTGGACAGTGGCCTCAATCCATGAAGGGGTTCGCCCATAGTAGATTCTCTATACTTTCCTCAGTCCACAAAGGGCTTCGCCCATAGTAGATTCTGGACAGTGGCCTCAGTCCATGAAGTTCTTCGCCCAGAGTAGTTTCTGGACAGTGACCACAGCCCATGAAGGGCTTCGCCCATAGTAGATTCTGGACAGTGGCCTCAGTCCATGAAGTTCTTCGCCCAGAGTAGTTTCTGGACAGTGACCACAGCCCATGAAGGGCTTAGCCCATAGTAGTTTTTGGGCAGTGGCCTCAGTCCATGAAGGGCTTCGCCCATAGTAGATTCTCTGCAGTGGCCTCAGTCCATGAAGGGTTTCGCCCATAGTAGATTCTCTATGCTGGCCTCAGTCCATGAAGTGTTTCGCCCATAGTAGATTCTCTATGCTGGCCTCAGTCCATGAAGGGCTTCGCCCATAGTAGATTCTCTATGCTGGCCTCAGTCCATGAAGGGCTTCGCCCATAGTAGATTCTCTATGCTTTCCTCAGTCCACAAAGGGCTTCGCCCATAGTAGATTCTGGACAGTGGCCTCAGTCCATGAAGTTCTTCGCCCAGAGTAGTTTCTGGACAGTGACCACAGTCCATGAAGGGCTTCGCCCATAGCAGATTCTGGACAGTGGCCTCAGTCCATGAAGACCTTCGCCCATAGTAGTTTCTGGAAAGTGGCCTCAGTCCCTGAAGGGCTTCGCCCATAGTACATTCTCTATGCTGGCCTCAGTCCATAAAGGGCTTCGCCCATAGTAGATTCTCTACACTGGCCTCAGTCCATGAAGGGGTTCGCCCATAGTAGATTCTCCATGCTGGCCTCAGTCCACAAAGGGCATCGCCCAGAGAAGTTTCTGGACAGTGACCACAGCCCATGAAGGGCTTCGCCCATAGTAGATTCTGGACAGTGGGCTCAGTCCATGAAGTTCTTCGCCCAGAGTAGTTTCTGGACAGTGACCACAGCCCATGAAGGGCTTCGCCCATAGTAGTTTTTGGGCAGTGGCCTCAGTCCATGAAGGGCTTCGCCCATAGTAGATTCTCTGCAGTGGCCTCAGTCCATGAAGGGTTTCGCCCATAGTAGATTCTCTATGCTGGCCTCAGTCCATGAAGGGTTTCGCCCATAGTAGATTCTCTACACTGGCCAGAGTCCATTAAAGGTTTCGCCCATAGTAGTTTCTGGAAAGTGGCCTCAGTCCATGAAGGGGTTCGCCCATAGTAGATTCTCTATGCTTTCCTCAGTCCACAAAGGGCTTCGCCCATAGTAGATTCTGTACAGTGGCCTCAGTCCATGAAGTTCTTCGCCCAGAGTAGTTTCTGGACAGTGACCACAGCCCATAGTAGATTCTCTACACTGGCCACAGTCCATGAAGGGCTTCGCCCATAGTAGTTTCTGGACAGTGACCTCAGTCCATGAAGGGGTTCGCCCGTAGTAGATTCTCTATGCTGGCCTCAGTCCACAAAGGGCTTCGCCCAGAGTAGTTTCTGTACAGTGGCCTCAGTCCATGAAGTTCTTCGCCCAGAGTAGTTTTTGGGCAGTGGCCTCAGTCCTGAAGGGCTTCGCCCATAGTAGATTCTCTGCAGTGGCCTCAGTCCATGAAGGGTTTCGCCCATAGTAGATTGTCTATGCTGGCCTCAGTCCATAAAGGACTTCGCCCATAGTAGATTCTCTACACTGGCCACAGTCCATGAAGGGCTTCGCCCATAGTAGTTTCTGGACAGTGGCCTCAGTCCATGAAGGGGTTCGCCCATAGTAGATTCTCTATGCTGGCCTCAGTCCACAAAGGGCTTCGCCCAGAGTAGTTTCTGTACAGTGGCCACAGTCCATGAAGGGCTTCGCCCATAGCAGATTCTGGACAGTGGCCTCAGTCCATGAAGGGCTTCGACCATAGTAGTTTCTGGAAAGTGGCCTCAGTCCATGAAGGGCTTCGCCCATAGTAGTTTCTGGACAGTGGCCTCAGTCCATGAAGTTCTTCGCCCAGAGTAGTTTCTGGACAGTGACCACAGCCCATGAAGGGCTTCGCCCATAGTAGTTTCTGGGCAGTGGCCTCAGTCCATGAAGGGCTTCGCCCATAGTAGATTCTCTGCAGTGGCCTCAGTCCATGCAGGGTTTCGCCCATAGTAGATTCTCTATGCTGGCCTCAGTCCATGAAGGGCTTCGCCCATAGTAGATTCTCTATGCTGGCCTCAGTCCATGAAGGGCTTCGCCCATAGTAGATTCTCTACACTGGCCTCAGTCCATGAAGAGCTTCGCCCAGAGTAGTTTCTGGACAGTGACCACAGCCCATGAAGGGCTTCGCCCATAGTAGTTTCTGGGCAGTGGCCTCAGTCCATGAAGGGCTTCGCCCATAGTAGATTCTCTGCACTGGCCTCAGTCCATGAAGGGCTTCGCCAATAGTAGATTCTCTACACTGGCCATAGTCCATGAAGGGCTTCGCCCACAGTAGTTTCTGGGCAGTGGCCTCAGTCCATGAAGGGTTTCGCCCATAGTCTATTCTCTATGCTGGCCTCAGTTCATAAAGGGCTTCGCCCATAGTAGATTCTCTACACTGGTCATAGTCCATGAAGGGCTTCGCCCATAGTAGATTCTCTACACTGGCCACAGTCCATGAAGGGCTTCGCCCATAGTAGTTTCTGGACAGTGACCTCAGTCCATGAAGGGGTTCGCCCATAGTAGATTCTCTATGCTGGCCTCAGTCCACAAAGGGCTTCGCCCAGAGTAGTTTCTGTACAGTGGCCACAGTCCATGAAGGGCTTCGCCCATAGCAGATTCTGGACAGTGGCCTCAGTCCATGAATACCTTCGCCCATAGTAGTTCCTGGAAAGTGGCCTCAGTCCATGAAGGGCTTCGCCCATAGTACATTCTCTATGCTGGCCTCAGTCCATAAAGGGCTTCGCCCATAGTAGATTCTCTACACTGGCCTCAGTCCATGAAGGGGTTCGCCCATAGTAGATTCTCCATGCTGGCCTCAGTCCATGAAGGGCTTCGCCCATAGTAGATTCTGGACAGTGGCTTCAGTCCATGAAGGGCTTCGCCCATAGTAGTTTCTGGAAAGTGGCCTCGGTCCATGAAGGGCTTCGCCCAGAGTAGTTTCTGGACAGTGGCCACAGTCCATGAAGGGCTTCGCCCATAGCAGATTCTGGACAGTGGCCTCAGTCCATGAGGGGCTTCGACCATAGTAGTTTCTGGAAAGTGGCCTCAGTCCATGAAGGCCTTCGCCCATAGTAGTTTCTGGACAGTGGCCTCAGTCCATGAAGTTCTTCGCCCAGAGTAGTTTCTGGACAGTGACCACAGCCCATGAAGGGCTTCGCCCATAGTAGTTTCTGGGCAGTGGCCTCAATCCATGAAGGGCTTCGCCCATAGTAGATTCTCTGCAGTGGCCTCAGTCCATGCAGGGTTTCGCCAATAGTAGATTCTCTATGCTGGCCTCAGTCCATGAAGGGCTTCGCCCATAGTAGATTCTCTATGCTGGCCTCAGTCCATGAAGGGCTTCGCCCATAGTAGATTCTCTACACTGGCCTCAGTCCATGAAGACCTTCGCCCATAGTAGTTTCTGGGCAGTGGCCTCAGTCCATGAAGGGCTTCGCCCATAGTAGTTTCTGGACAGTGGCCTCAGTCCATGAAGTTCTTCGCCCAGAGTAGTTTCTGGACAGTGACCACAGCCCATGAAGGGCTTCGCCCATAGTAGTTTCTGGGCAGTGGCCTCAGTCCATGAAGGGTTTCGCCCATAGTAGTTTCTGGACAGTGGCCTCAATCCATGAAGGGGTTCGCCCATAGTAGATTCTCTGCAGTGGCCTCAGTCCATGAAGGGTTTCGCCCATAGTAGATTCTCTATGCTGGCCTCAGTCCATGAAGGGTTTCGCCCATAGTAGATTCTCTACACTGGCCAGAGTCCATTAAAGGTTTCGCCCATAGTAGTTTCTGGAAAGTGGCCTCAGTCCATGAAGGGGTTCGCCCATAGTAGATTCTCTATGCTTTCCTCAGTCCACAAAGGGCTTCGCCCATAGTAGATTCTGGACAGTGGCCTCAGTCCATGAAGTTCTTCGCCCAGAGTAGTTTCTGGACAGTGACCACAGCCCATAGTAGATTCTCTACACTGGCCACAGTCCATGAAGGGCTTCGCCCATAGTAGTTTCTGGACAGTGACCTCAGTCCATGAAGGGGTTCGCCCATAGTAGATTCTCTATGCTGGCCTCAGTCCACAAAGGGCTTCGCCCAGAGTAGTTTCTGTACAGTGGCCTCAGTCCATGAAGTTCTTCGCCCAGAGTAGTTTTTGGGCAGTGGCCTCAGTCCTGAAGGGCTTCGCCCATAGTAGATTCTCTGCAGTGGCCTCAGTCCATGAAGGGTTTCGCCCATAGTAGATTCTCTATGCTGGCCTCAGTCCATAAAGGACTTCGCCCATAGTAGATTCTCTACACTGGCCACAGTCCATGAAGGTCTTCGCCCATAGTAGTTTCTGGACAGTGGCCTCAGTCCATGAAGGGGTTCGCCCATAGTAGATTCTCTATGCTGGCCTCAGTCCACAAAGGGCTTCGCCCAGAGTAGTTTCTGTACAGTGGCCACAGTCCATGAAGGGCTTCGCCCATAGCAGATTCTGGACAGTGGCCTCAGTCCATGAAGGGCTTCGACCATAGTAGTTTCTGGAAAGTGGCCTCAGTCCATGAAGGGCTTCGCCCATAGTAGTTTCTGGACAGTGGCCTCAGTCCATGAAGTTCTTCGCCCAGAGTAGTTTCTGGACAGTGACCACAGCCCATGAAGGGCTTCGCCCATAGTAGTTTCTGGGCAGTGGCCTCAGTCCATGAAGGGCTTCGCCCATAGTAGATTCTCTGCAGTGGCCTCAGTCCATGCAGGGTTTCGCCCATAGTAGATTCTCTATGCTGGCCTCAGTCCATGAAGGGCTTCGCCCATAGTAGATTCTCTATGCTGGCCTCAGTCCATGAAGGGCTTCGCCCATAGTAGATTCTCTACACTGGCCTCAGTCCATGAAGAGCTTCGCCCAGAGTAGTTTCTGGACAGTGACCACAGCCCATGAAGGGCTTCGCCCATAGTAGTTTCTGGGCAGTGGCCTCAGTCCATGAAGGGCTTCGCCCATAGTAGATTCTCTGCACTGGCCTCAGTCCATGAAGGGCTTCGCCAATAGTAGATTCTCTACACTGGCCATAGTCCATGAAGGGCTTCGCCCACAGTAGTTTCTGGGCAGTGGCCTCAGTCCATGAAGGGTTTCGCCCATAGTCTATTCTCTATGCTGGCCTCAGTCCATAAAGGGCTTCGCCCATAGTAGATTCTCTACACTGGTCATAGTCCATGAAGGGCTTCGCCCATAGTAGATTCTCTACACTGGCCACAGTCCATGAAGGGCTTCGCCCATAGTAGTTTCTGGACAGTGACCTCAGTCCATGAAGGGGTTCGCCCATAGTAGATTCTCTATGCTGGCCTCAGTCCACAAAGGGCTTCGCCCAGAGTAGTTTCTGTACAGTGGCCACAGTCCATGAAGGGCTTCGCCCATAGCAGATTCTGGACAGTGGCCTCAGTCCATGAATACCTTCGCCCATAGTAGTTCCTGGAAAGTGGCCTCAGTCCATGAAGGGCTTCGCCCATAGTACATTCTCTATGCTGGCCTCAGTCCATAAAGGGCTTCGCCCATAGTAGATTCTCTACACTGGCCTCAGTCCATGAAGGGGTTCGCCCATAGTAGATTCTCCATGCTGGCCTCAGTCCATAAAGGGCTTCGCCCATAGTAGATTCTGGACAGTGGCTTCAGTCCATGAAGGGCTTCGCCCATAGTATTTTCTGGAAAGTGGCCTCGGTCCATGAAGGGCTTCGCCCAGAGTAGTTTCTGGACAGTGGCCACAGTCCATGAAGGGCTTCGCCCATAGCAGATTCTGGACAGTGGCCTCAGTCCATGAAGGGCTTCGACCATAGTAGTTTCTGGAAAGTGGCCTCAGTCCATGAAGGCCTTCGCCCATAGTAGTTTCTGGACAGTGGCCTCAGTCCATGAAGTTCTTCGCCCAGAGTAGTTTCTGGACAGTGACCACAGCCCATGAAGGGCTTCGCCCATAGTAGTTTCTGGGCAGTGGCCTCAATCCATGAAGGGCTTCGCCCATAGTAGATTCTCTGCAGTGGCCTCAGTCCATGCAGGGTTTCGCCAATAGTAGATTCTCTATGCTGGCCTCAGTCCATGAAGGGCTTCGCCCATAGTAGATTCTCTATGCTGGCCTCAGTCCATGAAGGGCTTCGCCCATAGTAGATTCTCTACACTGGCCTCAGTCCATGAAGACCTTCGCCCATAGTAGTTTCTGGGCAGTGGCCTCAGTCCATGAAGGGCTTCGCCCATAGTAGTTTCTGGACAGTGGCCTCAGTCCATGAAGTTCTTCGCCCAGAGTAGTTTCTGGACAGTGACCACAGCCCATGAAGGGCTTCGCCCATAGTAGTTTCTGGGCAGTGGCCTCAGTCCATGAAGGGTTTCGCCCATAGTAGTTTCTGGACACTGGCCTCAATCCATGAAGGGGTTCGCCCATAGTAGATTCTCTATACTTTCCTCAGTCCACAAAGGGCTTCGCCCATAGTAGATTCTGGACAGTGGCCTCAGTCCATGAAGTTCTTCGCCCAGAGTAGTTTCTGGACAGTGACCACAGCCCATGAAGGGCTTCGCCCATAGTAGATTCTGGACAGTGGCCTCAGTCCATGAAGTTCTTCGCCCAGAGTAGTTTCTGGACAGTGACCACAGCCCATGAAGGGCTTAGCCCATAGTAGTTTTTGGGCAGTGGCCTCAGTCCATGAAGGGCTTCGCCCATAGTAGATTCTCTGCAGTGGCCTCAGTCCATGAAGGGTTTCGCCCATAGTAGATTCTCTATGCTGGCCTCAGTCCATGAAGTGTTTCGCCCATAGTAGATTCTCTATGCTGGCCTCAGTCCATGAAGGGCTTCGCCCATAGTAGATTCTCTATGCTGGCCACAGTCCATGAAGGGCTTCGCCCATAGTAGATTCTCTATGCTTTCCTCAGTCCACAAAGGGCTTCGCCCATAGTAGATTCTGGACAGTGGCCTCAGTCCATGAAGTTCTTCGCCCAGAGTAGTTTCTGGACAGTGACCACAGCCCATGAAGTTCTTCGCCCAGAGTAGTTTCTGGACAGTGACCACAGCCCATGAAGGGCTTCGCCCATAGTAGATTCTGGACAGTGGGCTCAGTCCATGAAGTTCTTCGCCCAGAGTAGTTTCTGGACAATGACCACAGCCCATGAAGGGCTTCGCCCATAGCAGATTCTGGACAGTGGCCTCAGTCCATGAAGACCTTCGCCCATAGTAGTTTCTGGAAAGTGGCCTCAGTCCATGAAGGGCTTCGCCCATAGTACATTCTCTATGCTGGCCTCAGTCCATAAAGGGCTTCGCCCATAGTAGATTCTCTACACTGGCCTCAGTCCATGAAGGGGTTCGCCCATAGTAGATTCTCCATGCTGGCATCAGTCCATAAAGGGCTTCGCCCATAGTAGATTCTGGACAGTGGCTTCAGTCCATGAAGGGCTTCGCCCATAGTAGTTTCTGGAAAGTGGCCTCGGTCCATGAAGGGCTTCGCCCAGAGTAGTTTCTGGACAGTGGCCTCAGTCCATGAAGGGGTTCGCCCATAGTAGATTCTCTATGCTGGCCTCAGTCCACAAAGGGCTTCGGCCAGAGTAGTTTCTGTACAGTGGCCACAGTCCATGAAGGGCTTCGCCCATAGCAGATTCTGGACAGTGGCCTCAGTCCATGAATGGCTTCGACCATAGTAGTTTCTGGAAAGTGGCCTCAGTCCATGAAGGGCTTCGCCCATAGTAGTTTCTGGGCAGTGGCCTCAATCCATGAAGGGCTTCGCCCATAGTAGTTTCTGGACAGTGGCCTCAGTCCATGAAGTTCTTCGCCCCGAGTAGTTTCTGGACAGTGACCACAGCCCATGAAGGGCATCGCCCATAGTAGTTTCTGGGCAGTGGCCTCAGTCCATGAAGGGCTTCGCCCATAGTAGATTCTCTGCACTGGCCTCAGTCCATGAAGGGCTTCGCCAATAGTAGATTTTCTACACTGGCCATAGTCCATGAAGGGCTTCGCCCATAGTAGTTTCTGGGCAGTGGCCTCAGTCCATGAAGGGTTTCGCCCATAGTAGTTTCTGGACAGTGGCCTCAGTACGTGAAGGGGTTCGCCCATAGTCGATTCTCTATGCTGGCCTCAGTCCATAAAGGGCTTCGCCCATAGTAGATTCTCTACACTGGTCATAGTCCATGAAGGGCTTCGCCCATAGTAGATTCTCTACACTGGCCACAGTCCATGAAGGGCTTCGCCCGTAGTAGTTTCTGGACAGTGACCTCAGTCCATGAAGTTCTTCGCCCAGAGTTGTTTCTGGACAGTGACCACAGCCCATGAAGTTCTTCGCCCATAGTAGTTTCTGGACAGTGGCCTCAGTCTATGAAGGGCTTCGCCCATAGTAGATTCTCTACACTGGCCACAGTCCATTAAGGGCTTCGCCCATAGTAGTTTCTGGGCAGTGGCCTCAGTCCATGAAGAGCTTCGCCCATAGTAGATTCTCTACACTGGCCATAGTCCATGAAGGGCTTCGCCCATAGTACTTTCTGGGCAGTGGCCTCAGTCCATGAAGAGTTTCGCCCTTAGTAGTTTCTGGACAGTGGCCTCAGTCCATGAAGGGGTTCGCCCATCGTAGATTCTCTATGCTGGCCACAGTCCATGAAGGGCTTCGCCCATAGTAGTTTCTGGAAAGTGGCCTCAGTCCATGAAGGGCTTCGCCCATAGTACATTCTCTATGCTGGCCTCAGTCCATAAAGGGCTTCGCCCATAGTTTATTCTCTACACTGGCCACAGTCCATGAAGGGCTTCGCCCATAGTAGTTTCTGGACAGTGGCCTCAGTCCATGAAGGGGTTCGCCCATAGTAGATTCTCTACACTGGCCACAGTCCATGAAGGGCTTCGCCCATAGTAGATTCTGGACGGTGGCCTCAGTCCATGAAGGGCTTCGTCCATAGTAGTTTCTGGAAAGTGGCCTCAGTCCATGAAGGGCTTCGCCCGACGTAGTTTCTGGACAGTGGCCTCAGTCCATGAAGGGGTTCGCCCATAGTAGATTCTCTATGCTGGCCTCGGTCCACAAAGGGCTTCGCCCAGAGTAGTTTCTGTACAGTGGCCACAGTCCATGAAGGGCTTTGGCCGTAGCAGATTCTGGAAAGTGGCCTCAGTCCATGAAGGGCTTCGCCCATAGTAGTTTCTGGAAAGTGGCCTCAGTCCATGAAGGGCTTCGCCCAGAGTAGTTTCTGGACAGTGGCCTCAGTCCATGAAGGGGTTCGCCCATAGTAGAGTCTCTATGCTGGCCTCAGTCCACAAAGGGCTTCGCCCAGAGTAGTTTCTGGACAGTGGCCTCAGTCCATGAAGGGCTTCGCCCATAGTAGTTTCTGGGCAGTGGCCTCAGTCCATGAAGGGCTTCGCCCATAGTAGATTCTCTGCAGTGGCCTCAGTCCATGAAGGGTTTCGCCCATAGTAGATTCTCTATGCTGGCCTCAGTCCATGAAGGGCTTCGCCCATAGTAGATTCTCTGCACTGGCCTCAGTACATGAAGGGCTTCGCCCATAGTAGATTCTCTACACTGGCCACAGTCCATGAAGGGCTTCGCCCATAGTAGTTTCTGGACAGTGGCCTCAGTCCATGAAGGGGTTCGCCCATAGTAGATTCTCTATGCTGGCCTCAGTCCACAAAGGGCTTCGCCCAGAGTAGTTTCTGTACAGTGGCCACAGTCCATGAAGGGCTTCGCCCATAGCAGATTCTGGACAGTGGCCTCAGTCCATGAAGGGCTTCGCCCATAGTAGTCTCTGGAAAGTGGCCTCAGTCCATGAATTGGTTCGCCCATAGTAGATTCTCTATGCTGGCCTCGGTCCACAAAGGGCTTCGCCCAGAGTAGTTTCTGTACAGTGGCCACAGTCCATGAAGGGCTTCGTCCATAGCAGATTCTGGAAAGTGGCCTCAGTCCATGAAGGGCTTCGCCCATAGTAGTTTCTGGAAAGTGGCCTCAGTCCATGAAGGGCTTCGCCCAGAGTAGTTTCTGGACAGTGGCCTCAGTCCATGAAGGGGTTCGCCCATAGTAGAGTCTCTATGCTGGCCTCAGTCCACAAAGGGCTTCGTCCAGAGTAGTTTCTGGACAGTGGCCTCAGTCCATGAAGGGGTTCGCCCATAGTAGATTCTCTATGCTGGCCTCAGTCCACAAAGGGCTTCGCCCAGAGTAGTTTCTGTACAGTGGCCACAGTCCATGAAGGGCTTCGCCCATAGCAGATTCTGGACAGTGTCCTCAGTCCATGAAGGGCTTCGCCCATAGTAGTTTCTGGAAAGTGGCCTCAGTCCATGAAGGGCTTCGCCCATAGTAGTTTCTGGACAGTGGCCTCAGTCCATGAAGTTCTTCGCCCAGAGTAGTTTCTGGACAGTGACCACAGCCCATGAAGGGCTTCGCCCATAGTAGTTTCTGGGCAGTGGCCTCAGTCCATGAAGGGCTTCGCCCATAGTAGATTCTTTGCAGTTTCCTCAGTCCATGAAGGGTTTCGCCCATAGTAGACTCTCTATGCTGGCCTCAGTCCATGAAGGGCTTCGCCCATAGTAGATTCTCTACACTGGCCAGAGTCCATTAAAGGTTTCGCCCATAGTAGTTTCTGGACAGTGGCCTCAGTCCATGAAGGGCTTCGCCCATAGTAGATTCTGGACAGTGGCCTCAGTCCATGAAGGGCTTCGCCCATAGTAGATTCTCTACACTGGCCAGAGTCCATTAAAGGTTTCGCCCATAGTAGTTTCTGGACAGTGGCCTCAGTCCATGAAGGGCTTCGCTCATAGTAGATTCTGGACAGTGGCCTCAGTCCATGAAGGGCTTCGCCCATAGTAGTTTCTGGAAAGTGGCCTCAGTCCATGAAGGGCTTCGCCCATAGTAGTTTCTGGACAGTGGCCTCAGTCCATGAAGTTCTTCGCCCAGAGTAGTTTCTGTACAGTGGCCACAGTCCATGAAGGGCTTCGCCCATAGTAGATTCTGGACAGTAGCCTCAGTCCATGAAGGGCTTCGCCCATAGTAGTTTCTGGAAAGTGGCCTCAGTCCATGAAGGGCTTCGCCCTTAGTAGTTTCTGGACAGTGGCCTCAGTCCATGAAGTTCTTCGCCCAGAGTAGTTTCTGGACAGTGACCACAGCCCATGAAGGGCTTCGCCCATAGTAGTTTCTGGGCTGTGGCCTCAGTCCATGAAGGGCTTCGCCCATAGTAGATTCTCTACACTGGCCACAGTCCATGAAGGGCTTCGCCCATAGTAGTTTCTGGACAGTGGCCTCAGTCCATGAAGGGGTTCGCCCATAGTAGATTCTCTATGCTGGCCTCAGTCCATAAAGGGCTTCGCCCATAGTAGATCGTCTACACTGGCCACAGTCCATGAAGGGCTTCGCCCATAGTAGATTCTGGACAGTGGCCTCAGTCCATGAAGGGCTTCGCCCATAGTAGTTTCTGGAAAGTGGCCTCAGTCCATGAAGGGCTTCGCCCATAGTAGATTCTCTATGCTGGCCTCAGTCCACAAAGGACTTCGCCCAGAGTAGTTTCTGTACAGTGGCCACAGTCCATGAAGGGCTTCGCCCATAGCAGATTCTGGACAGTGGCCTCAGTCCATGAAGGGCTTCGCCCATAGTAGTCTCTGGAAAGTGGCCTCAATCCATGAAGGGGTTCGCCCATAGTAGATTCTCTATGCTGGCCTCGGTCCACAAAGGGCTTCGCCCAGAGTAGTTTCTGTACAGTGGCCACAGTCCATGAAGGGCTTCGCCCATAGCAGATTCTGGAAAGTGGCCTCAGTCCATGAAGGGCTTCGCCCATAGTAGTTTCTGGAAAGTGGCCTCAGTCCATGAAGGGCTTCGCCCAGAGTAGTTTCTGGACAGTGGCCTCAGTCCATGAAGGGTTTCGCCCATAGTAGACTCTCTATGCTGGCCTCAGTCCATGAAGGGCTTCGCCCATAGTAGATTCTCTACACTGGCCAGAGTCCATTAAAGGTTTCGCCCATAGTAGTTTCTGGACAGTGGCCTCAGTCCATGAAGGGCTTCGCCCATAGTAGATTCTGGACAGTGGCCTCAGTCCATGAAGGGCTTCGCCCATAGTACATTCTCTATGCTGGCCTCAGTCCATAAAGGGCTTCGCCCATAGTAGATTCTGGACAGTGGCCTCAGTCCATGAAGGGCTTCGCCCATAGTAGTTTCTGGAGAGTGGCCTCGGTCCATGAAGTTCTTCGCCCAGAGTAGTTTCTGTACAGTGGCCACAGTCCATGAAGGGCTTCGCCCATAGCAGATTCTGGGCAGTGGCCTCAGTCCATGAACGGCTTCGCCCATAGTAGTTTCTGGAAAGTGGCCTCAGTCCATGAAGGGCTTCGCACATAGTAGTTTCTGGAGAGTGGCCTCGGTCCATGAAGTTCTTCGCCCAGAGAAGTTTCTGGACAGTGATCACAGCCCATGAAGGGCTTCGCCCATAGTAGTTTCTGGGCAGTGGCCTCAGTCCATGAAGGGCTTCGCCCATAGTAGATTCTCTGCAGTGGCCTCAGTCCATGAAGGGTTTCGCCCATAGTAGATTCTCTATGCTGGCCTCAGTCCATGAAGGGCTTCGCCCATAGTAGATTCTCTACACTGGCCAGAGTCCATTAAAGGTTTCGCCCATAGTAGTTTCTGGACAGTGGCCTCAGTCCATGAAGGGCTTCGCTCATAGTAGATTCTGGACAGTGGCCTCAGTCCATGAAGGGCTTCGCCCATAGTAGTTTCTGGAAAGTGGCCTCAGTCCATGAAGGGCTTCGCCCATAGTAGTTTCTGGGCAGTGGCCTCAGTCCATGAAGGGCTTCGCCCATAGTAGATCCTCTGCTGTGGCCTCAGTCCATGAATTGTTTCGTCCATAGTAGATTCTCTATGCTGGCCTCAGTCCATGAAGGGCTTCGCCCATAGTAGATTCTCTACACTGGCCACAGTCCATGAAGGGCTTCGCCCATAGTAGTTTCTGGACAGTGGCCTCAGTCCATGAAGGGGTTCGCCCATAGTAGATTCTCTATGCTGGCCTCAGTCCATAAAGGGCTTCGCCCATAGTAGATTCTCTACACTGGCCACAGTCCATGAAGGGCTTCGCCCATAGTAGATTCTGGACAGTGGCCTCAGTCCATGAAGGGCTTCGCCCATAGTAGTTTCTGGAAAGTGGCCTCAGTCCATGAAGGGCTTCGCCCATAGTAGATTCTCTATGCTGGCCTCAGTCCACAAAGGGCTTCTCCCAGAGTAGTTTCTGTACAGTGGCCACAGTCCATGAAGAGCTTCGCCCATAGCAGATTCTGGACAGTGGCCTCAGTCCATGAAGGACTTCGCCCATAGTAGTCTCTGGAAAGTGGCCTCAGTCCATGAAGGGCTTCGCCCATAGTAGATTCTGGACGGTGGCCTCAGTCCATGAAGGGCTTCGTCCATAGTAGTTTCTGGAAAGTGGCCTCAGTCCATGAAGGGCTTCGCCCGAGGTAGTTTCTGGACAGTGGCCTCAGTCCATGAAGGGGTTCGCCCATAGTAGATTCTCTATGCTGGCCTCGGTCCACAAAGGGCTTCGCCCAGAGTAGTTTCTGTACAGTGGCCACAGTCCATGAAGGGGTTCGCCCATAGTAGTTTCTGGGCAGTGGCCTCAGTCCATGAACGGCTTCGCCCATAGTAGTTTCTGGAAAGTGGCCTCAGTCCATGAAGGGCTTCGCACATAGTCGTTTCTGGAGAGTGGCCTCGGTCCATGAAGTTCTTCGCCCAGAGAAGTTTCTGGACAGTGATCACAGCCCATGAAGGGGTTCGCCCATAGTAGAGTCTCTATGCTTTCCTCAGTCCACAAAGGGCTTCGCCCAGAGTAGTTTCTGGACAGTGGCCTCAGTCCATGAAGGGGTTCGCCCATAGTAGATTCTCTATGCTGGCCTCAGTCCACAAAGGGCTTCGCCCAGAGTAGTTTCTGTACAGTGGCCACAGTCCATGAAGGGCTTCGCCCATAGCAGATTCTGGACAGTGGCCTCAGTCCATGAAGGGCTTCGCCCATAGCAGATTCTGGACAGTGGCCTCAGTCCATGAAGGACTTCGCCCATAGTAGTCTCTGGAAAGTGGCCTCAGTCCATGAAGGGCTTCGCCCATAGTAGATTCTGGACGGTGGCCTCAGTCCATGAAGGGCTTCGTCCATAGTAGTTTCTGGAAAGTGGCCTCAGTCCATGAAGGGCTTCGCCCGAGGTAGTTTCTGGACAGTGGCCTCAGTCCATGAAGGGGTTCGCCCATAGTAGATTCTCTATGCTGGCCTCGGTCCACAAAGGGCTTCGCCCAGAGTAGTTTCTGTACAGTGGCCACAGTCCATGAAGGGGTTCGCCCATAGTAGTTTCTGGGCAGTGGCCTCAGTCCATGAACGGCTTCGCCCATAGTAGTTTCTGGAAAGTGGCCTCAGTCCATGAAGGGCTTCGCACATAGTAGTTTCTGGAGAGTGGCCTCGGTCCATGAAGTTCTTCGCCCAGAGAAGTTTCTGGACAGTGATCACAGCCCATGAAGGGGTTCGCCCATAGTAGAGTCTCTATGCTTTCCTCAGTCCACAAAGGGCTTCGCCCAGAGTAGTTTCTGGACAGTGGCCTCAGTCCATGAAGGGGTTCGCCCATAGTAGATTCTCTATGCTGGCCTCAGTCCACAAAGGGCTTCGCCCAGAGTAGTTTCTGTACAGTGGCCACAGTCCATGAAGGGCTTCGCCCATAGCAGATTCTGGAAAGTGGCCTCAGTCCATTAAAGGTTTCGCCCATAGTAGTTTCTGGACAGTGGCCTCAGTCCATGAAGGGCTTCGCTCATAGTAGATTCTGGACAGTGGCCTCAGTCCATGAAGGGCTTCGCCCATAGTAGTTTCTGGAAAGTGGCCTCAGTCCATGAAGGGCTTCGCCCATAGTAGTTTCTGGACAGTGGCCTCAGTCCATGAAGTTCTTCGCCCAGAGTAGTCTCTGTACAGTGGCCACAGTCCATGAAGGGCTTCGCCCATAGTAGATTCTGGACAGTAGCCTCAGTCCATGAAGGGCTTCGCCCATAGTAGTTTCTGGAAAGTGGCCTCAGTCCATGAAGGGCTTCGCCCTTAGTAGTTTCTGGACAGTGGCCTCAGTCCATGAAGTGGTTCGCCCATAGTAGATTCTCTATGCTGGCCGCAGTCCATGAAGGGCTTCGCCCATAGTAGATTCTGGACAGTGGCCTCAGTCCATGAAGGGCTTCGTCCAGAGTAGTTTCTGGACAGTGGCCTCAGTCCATGAAGGGGTTCGCCCATAGTAGATTCTCTATGCTGGCCTCAGTCCACAAAGGGCTTCGCCCAGAGTAGTTTCTGTACAGTGGCCACAGTCCATGAAGGGCTTCGCCCATAGTAGATTCTGGACAGTAGCCTCAGTCCATGAAGGGCTTCGCCCATAGTAGTTTCTGGGCAGTGGCCTCAGTCCATGAAGGGCTTCGCCCATAGCAGATTCTGGGCAGTGGCCTCAGTCCATGAAGGGCTTCGCCCATAGTAGTTTCTGGAAAGTGGCCTCAGTCCATGAAGGGCTTCGCCCATAGTAGTTTCTGGAGAGTGGCCTCGGTCCATGAAGTTCTTCGCCCAGAGAAGTTTCTGGACAGTGACCACAGCCCATGAAGGGCTTCGCCCATAGTAGTTTCTGGGCAGTGGCCTCAGTCCATGAAGGGCTTCGCCCATAGTAGATCCTCTGCAGTGGCCTCAGTCCATGAATTGTTTCGTCCATAGTAGATTCTCTATGCTGGCCTCAGTCCATGAAGGGCTTCGCCCATAGTAGATTCTCTACACTGGCCACAGTCCATGAAGGGCTTCGCCCATAGTAGTTTCTGGACAGTGGCCTCAGTCCATGAAGGGGTTCGCCCATAGTAGATTCTCTATGCTGGCCTCAGTCCACAAAGGGCTTCGCCCAGAGTAGTTTCTGTACAGTGGCCACAGTCCATGAAGGGCTTCGCCCATAGCAGATTCTGGACAGTGTCCTCAGTCCATGAAGGGCTTCGCCCATAGTAGTTTCTGGAAAGTGGCCTCAGTCCATGAAGGGGTTCGCCCATAGTAGATTCTCTATGCTGGCCTCGGTCCACAAAGGGCTTCGCCCAGAGTAGTTTCTGTACAGTGGCCACAGTCCATGAAGGGCTTCGCCCATAGCAGATTCTGGAAAGTGGCCTCAGTCCATGAAGGGCTTCGCCCATAGTAGTTTCTGGAAAGTGGCCTCAGTCCATGAAGGGCTTCGCCCAGAGTAGTTTCTGGACAGTGGCCTCAGTCCATGAAGGGGTTCGCCCATAGTAGAGTCTCTATGCTGGCCTCAGTCCACAAAGGGCTTCGTCCAGAGTAGTTTCTGGACAGTGGCCTCAGTCCATGAAGGGGTTCGCCCATAGTAGATTCTCTATGCTGGCCTCAGTCCACAAAGGGCTTCGCCCAGAGTAGTTTCTGTACAGTGGCCACAGTCCATGAAGGGCTTCGCCCATAGCAGATTCTGGACAGTGTCCTCAGTCCATGAAGGGCTTCGCCCATAGTAGTTTCTGGAAAGTGGCCTCAGTCCATGAAGGGCTTCGCCCATAGTAGTTTCTGGACAGTGGCCTCAGTCCATGAAGTTCTTCGCCCAGAGTAGTTTCTGGACAGTGACCACAGCCCATGAAGGGCTTCGCCCATAGTAGTTTCTGGGCAGTGGCCTCAGTCCATGAAGGGCTTCGCCCATAGTAGATTCTTTGCAGTTTCCTCAGTCCATGAAGGGTTTCGCCCATAGTAGACTCTCTATGCTGGCCTCAGTCCATGAAGGGCTTCGCCCATAGTAGATTCTCTACACTGGCCAGAGTCCATTAAAGGTTTCGCCCATAGTAGTTTCTGGACAGTGGCCTCAGTCCATGAAGGGCTTCGCCCATAGTAGATTCTGGACAGTGGCCTCAGTCCATGAAGGGATTCGCCCATAGTACATTCTCTATGCAGGCCTCAGTCCATAAAGGGCTTCGCCCATAGTAGATTCTGGACAGTGGCCTCAGTCCATGAAGGGCTTCGCCCATAGTAGTTTCTGGAGAGTGGCCTCGGTCCATGAAGTTCTTCGCCCAGAGTAGTTTCTGTACAGTGGCCACAGTCCATTAAAGGTTTCGCCCATAGTAGTTTCTGGACAGTGGCCTCAGTCCATGAAGGGCTTCGCCCATAGTAGTTTCTGGAGAGTGGCCTCGGTCCATGAAGTTCTTCGCCCAGAGAAGATTCTGGACAGTGATCACAGCCCATGAAGGGCTTCGCCCATAGTAGTTTCTGGGCAGTGGCCTCAGTCCATGAAGGGTTTCGCCCATAGTAGATTCTCTATGCTGGCCTCAGTCCATGAAGGGCTTCGCCCATAGTAGATTCTCTACACTGGCCAGAGTCCATTAAAGGTTTCGCCCATAGTAGTTTCTGGACAGTGGCCTCAGTCCATGAAGGGCTTCGCCCATAGTAGATTCTGGACAGTGGCCTCAGTCCATGAAGGGCTTCGCCCATAGTACATTCTCTATGCTGGCCTCAGTCCATAAAGGGCTTCGCCCATAGTAGATTCTGGACAGTGGCCTCAGTCCATGAAGGGCTTCGCCCATAGTAGATTCTCTGCAGTGGCCTCAGTCCATGAAGGGCTTCGCCCATAGTAGATTCTCTGCAGTGGCCTCAGTCCATGAAGGATTCTGGACAGTGGCCTCGGTCCATGAAGTTCTTCGCCCAGAGTAGTTTCTGTACAGTGGCCACAGTCCATTAAAGGTTTCGCCCATAGTAGTTTCTGGACAGTGGCCTCAGTCCATGAAGGGCTTCGCCCATAGTAGTTTCTGGAGAGTGGCCTCGGTCCATGAAGTTCTTCGCCCAGAGAAGATTCTGGACAGTGATCACAGCCCATGAAGGGCTTCGCCCATAGTAGTTTCTGGGCAGTGGCCTCAGTCCATGAAGGGCTTCGCCCATAGTAGATTCTCTGCAGTGGCCTCAGTCCATGAAGGGCTTCGCCCATAGTAGATTCTCTGCAGTGGCCTCAGTCCATGAAGGGTTTCGCCCATAGTAGATTCTCTATGCTGGCCTCAGTCCATGAAGGGCTTCGCCCATAGTAGATTCTCTACACTGGCCAGAGTCCATTAAAGGTTTCGCCCATAGTAGTTTCTGGACAGTGGCCTCAGTCCATGAAGGGCTTCGCTCATAGTAGATTATGGACAGTGGCCTCAGTCCATGAAGGGCTTCGCCCATAGTAGTTTCTGGAAAGTGGCCTCAGTCCATGAAGGGCTTCGCCCATAGTAGTTTCTGCGCAGTGGCCTCAGTCCATGAAGGGCTTCGCCCATAGTAGATCCTCTGCAGTCGCCTCAGTCCATGAATTGTTTCGTCCATAGTAGATTCTCTATGCTGGCCTCAGTCCATGAAGGGCTTCGCCCATAGTAGTTTCTGGAGAGTGGCCTCGGTCCATGAAGTTATTCGCCCAGAGAAGTTTCTGGACAGTGATCACAGCCCATGAAGGGCTTCGCCCATAGTAGTTTCTGGGCAGTGGCCTCAGTCCATGAAGGGCTTCGCCCATAGTAGATTCTCTGCAGTGGCCTCAGTCCATGAAGGGCTTCGCCCATAGTAGATTCTCTGCAGTGGCCTCAGTCCATGAAGGGTTTCGCCCATAGTAGATTCTCTATGCTGGCCTCAGTCCATGAAGGGCTTCGCCCATAGTAGATTCTCTACACTGGCCAGAGTCCATTAAAGGTTTCGCCCATAGTAGTTTCTGGACAGTGGCCTCAGTCCATGAAGGGCTTCGCTCATAGTAGATTCTGGACAGTGGCCTCAGTCCATGAAGGGCTTCGCCCATAGTAGTTTCTGGAAAGTGGCCTCAGTCCATGAAGGGCTTCGCCCATAGTAGTTTCTGGGCAGTGGCCTCAGTCCATGAAGGGCTTCGCCCATAGTAGATCCTCTGCAGTGGCCTCAGTCCATGAATTGTTTCGTCCATAGTAGATTCTCTATGCTGGCCTCAGTCCATGAAGGGGTTCGCCCATAGTAGATTCTCTATGCTGGCCTCGGTCCACAAAGGGCTTCGCCCAGAGTAGTTTCTGTACAGTGGCCACAGTCCATGAAGGGCTTTGGCCGTAGCAGATTCTGGAAAGTGGCCTCAGTCCATGAAGGGCTTCGCCCATAGTAGTTTCTGGAAAGTGGCCTCAGTCCATGAAGGGCTTCGCCCAGAG
Organism: Eristalis pertinax; assembly: GCA_907269125.1. Taxonomy (NCBI): domain Eukaryota; kingdom Metazoa; phylum Arthropoda; class Insecta; order Diptera; family Syrphidae; genus Eristalis; species Eristalis pertinax. Next base: position 103,424,636 of record OU026145.1, on the reverse strand, counting down.
TAGTTTCTGGACAGTGGCCTCAGTCCATGAAGGGGTTCGCCCATAGTAGAGTCTCTATGCTGGCCTCAGTCCACAAAGGGCTTCGCCCAGAGTAGTTTCTGGACAGTGGCCTCAGTCCATGAAAGGGTTCGCCCATAGTAGATTCTCTGTGCTGGCCTCAGTCCACAAAGGGCTTCGCCCAGAGTAGTTTCTGTACAGTGGCCACAGTCCATAAAGGGCTTCGCCCATAGCAGATTCTGGACAGTGGCCTCAGTCCATGAAGGGCTTCGCCCATAGTAGTTTCTGGAAAGTGGCCTCAGTCCACAAAGGGCTTCGCCCAGAGTAGTTTCTGGAAAGTGGCCTCAGTCTATGAAGGGCTTCGCCCGAGGTAGTTTCTGGACAGTGGCCTCAGTCCATGAAGGGGTTCGCCCATAGTAGATTCTCTATGCTGGCCTCGGTCCACAAAGGGCTTCGCCCAGAGTAGTTTCTGTACAGTGGCCACAGTCCATGAAGGGCTTTGGCCGTAGCAGATTCTGGAAAGTGGCCTCAGTCCATGAAGGGCTTCGCCCATAGTAGTTTCTGGAAAGTGGCCTCAGTCCATGAAGGGCTTCGCCCAGAGTAGTTTCTGGACAGTGGCCTCAGTCCATGAAGGGGTTCGCCCATAGTAGAGTCTCTATGCTGGCCTCAGTCCACAAAGGGCTTCGCCCAGAGTAGTTTCTGGACAGTGGCCTCAGTCCATGAAAGGGTTCGCCCATAGTAGATTCTCTGTGCTGGCCTCAGTCCACAAAGGGCTTCGCCCAGAGTAGTTTCTGTACAGTGGCCACAGTCCATGAAGGGCTTCGCCCATAGCAGATTCTGGACAGTGGCCTCAGTCCATGAAGGGCTTCGCCCATAGTAGTTTCTGGAAAGTGGCCTCAGTCCATGAAGGGCTTCGCCCATAGTAGTTTCTGGGCAGTGGCCTCAGTCCATGAAGGGCTTCGCCCATAGTAGATTCTCTGCAGTGGCCTCAGTCCATGAAGGGCTTCGCCCATAGTAGATTCTGTGCAGTGGCCTCAGTCCATGAAGGGTTTCGCCCATAGTAGATTTTCTATGCTGGCCTCAGTCCATGAAGGGCTTCGCCCATAGTAGATTCTCTACACTGGCCAGAGTCCGTTAAAGGTTTCGCCCATAGTAGTTTCTGGACAGTGGCCTCAGTCCATGAAGGGCTTCGCTCATAGTAGATTCTGGACAGTGGCCTCAGTCCATGAAGGGCTTCGCCCATAGTAGTTTCTGGACAGTGGCCTCAGTCCATGAAGGGCTTCGCCCAGAGTAGTTTCTGGACAGTGGCCTCAGTCCATGAAAGGGTTCGCCCATAGTAGATTCTCTGTGCTGGCCTCAGTCCACAAAGGGCTTCGCCCAGAGTAGTTTCTGTACAGTGGCCACAGTCCATGAAGGGCTTCGCCCATAGCAGATTCTGGACAGTGGCCTCAGTCCATGAAGGGCTTCGCCCATAGTAGTTTCTGGAAAGTGGCCTCAGTCCATGAAGGGCTTCGCCCATAGTAGTTTCTGGACAGTGGCCTCAGTCCATGAAGTTCTTCGCCCAGAGTAGTTTCTGGACAGTGATCACAGCCCATGAAGGGCTTCGCCCATAGTAGTTTCTGGGCAGTGGCCTCAGTCCATGAAGGGCTTCGCCCATAGTAGATTCTCTGCAGTGGCCTCAGTCCATGAAGGGCTTCGCCCATAGTAGATTCTCTGCAGTGGCCTCAGTCCATGAAGGGTTTCGCCCATAGTAGATTTTCTATGCTGGCCTCAGTCCATGAAGGGCTTCGCCCATAGTAGATTCTCTACACTGGCCAGAGTCCGTTAAAGGTTTCGCCCATAGTAGTTTCTGGACAGTGGCCTCAGTCCATGAAGGGCTTCGCTCATAGTAGATTCTGGACAGTAGCCTCAGTCCATGAAGGGCTTCGCCCATAGTAGTTTCTGGAAAGTGGCCTCAGTCCATGAAGGGCTTCGCCCTTAGTAGTTTCTGGACAGTGGCCTCAGTCCATGAAGTTCTTCGCCCAGAGTGGTTTCTGGACAGTGACCACAGCCCATGAAGGGCTTCGCCCATAGTAGTTTCTGGGCAGTGGCCTCAGTCCATGAAGGGCTTCGCCCATAGCAGATTCTGGGCAGTGGCCTCAGTCCATGAAGGGCTTCGCCCATAGTAGTTTCTGGAAAGTGGCCTCAGTCCATGAAGGGCTTCGCCCATAGTAGTTTCTGGAGAGTGGCCTCGGTCCATGAAGTTCTTCGCCCAGAGAAGTTTCTGGACAGTGACCACAGCCCATGAAGGGCTTCGCCCATAGTAGTTTCTGGGCAGTGGCCTCAGTCCATGAAGGGCTTCGCCCATAGTAGATCCTCTGCAGTGGCCTCAGTCCATGAATTGTTTCGTCCATAGTAGATTCTCTATGCTGGCCTCAGTCCATGAAGGGCTTCGCCCATAGTAGATTCTCTACACTGGCCACAGTCCATGAAGGGCTTCGCCCATAGTAGTTTCTGGACAGTGGCCTCAGTCCATGAAGGGGTTCGCCCATAGTAGATTCTCTATGCTGGCCGCAGTCCATGAAGGGCTTCGCCCATAGTAGATTCTGGACAGTGGCCTCAGTCCATGAAGGGCTTCGTCCAGAGTAGTTTCTGGACAGTGGCCTCAGTCCATGAAGGGGTTCGCCCATAGTAGATTCTCTATGCTGGCCTCAGTCCACAAAGGGCTTCGCCCAGAGTAGTTTCTGTACAGTGGCCACAGTCCATGAAGGGCTTCGCCCATAGCAGATTCTGGACAGTGTCCTCAGTCCATGAAGGCCTTCGCCCATAGTAGTTTCTGGAAAGTGGCCTCAGTCCATGAAGAGCTTCGCCCATAGTAGTTTCTGGACAGTGGCCTCAGTCCATGAAGTTCTTCGCCCAGAGTAGTTTCTGGACAGTGACCACAGCCCATGAAGGGCTTCGCCCATAGTAGTTTCTGGGCAGTGGCCTCAGTCCATGAAGGGCTTCGCCCATAGTAGATTCTCTGCAGTGGCCTCAGTCCATGAAGGGTTTCGCCCATAGTAGACTCTCTATGCTGGCCTTAGTCCATGAAGGGCTTCGCCCATAGTAGATTCTCTACACTGGCCAGAGTCCATTAAAGGTTTCGCCCATAGTAGTTTCTGGACAGTGGCCTCAGTCCATGAAGGGCTTCGCCCATAGTAGATTCTGGACAGTGGCCTCAGTCCATGAAGGGCTTCGCCCATAGTACATTCTCTATGCTGGCCTCAGTCCATAAAGGGCTTCGCCCATAGTAGATTCTGGACAGTGGACTCAGTCCATGAAGGGCTTCGCCCATAGTAGTTTCTGGAGAGTGGCCTCGGTCCATGAAGTTCTTCGCCCAGAGTAGTTTCCGTACAGTGGCCACAGTCCATGAAGGGCTTCGCCCATAGCAGATTCTGGGCAGTGGCTTCAGTCCATGAAGGGCTTCGCCCATAGTAGTTTCTGGAAAGTGGCCTCAGTCCATGAAGGGCTTCGCCCATAGTAGTTTCTGGAGAGTGGCCTCGGTCCATGAAGTTCTTCGCCCAGAGAAGTTTCTGGACAGTGACCACAGCCCATGAAGGGCTTCGCCCATAGTAGTTTCTGGGCAGTGGCCTCAGTCCATGAAGGGCTTTGCCCATAGTAGATCCTCTGCAGTGGCCTCAGTCCATGAATTGTTTCGTCCATAGCAGATTCTCTATGCTGGCCTCAGTCCATGAAGGGCTTCGCCCATAGTAGATTCTCTACACTGGCCACAGTCCATGAAGGGCTTCGCCCATAGTAGTTTCTGGACAGTGGCCTCAGTCCATGAAGGGGTTCGCCCATAGTAGATTCTCTATGCTGGCCTCAGTCCATGAAGGGCTTCGCCCATAGTAGATTCTGGACAGTGGCCTCAGTCCATGAAGGGCATCGCCCATAGTAGTTTCTGGAAAGTGGCCTCAGTCCATGAAGGGCTTCGCCCATAGTAGATTCTCTATGCTGGCCTCAGTCCACAAAGGGCTTCTCCCAGAGTAGTTTCTGTACAGTGGCCACAGTCCATGAAGGGCTTCGCCCATAGCAGATTCTGGACAGTGGCCTCAGTCCATGAAGGGCTTCGCCCATAGTAGTCTCTGGAAAGTGGCCTCAGTCCATGAAGGGCTTCGCCCATAGTAGTTTCTGGACAGTGGCCTCAGTCCATGAAGTTCTTCGCCCAGAGTAGTTTCTGGACAGTGACCACAGCCCATGAAGGGCTTCGCCCATAGTAGTTTCTGGGCAGTGGCCTCAGTCCATGAAGGGCTTCGCCCATAGTAGATTCTCTGCAGTGGCCTCAGTCCATGAATTGTTTCGTCCATAGCAGATTCTCTATGCTGGCCTCAGTCCATGAAGGGCTTCGCCCATAGTAGATTCTCTACACTGGCCACAGTCCATGAAGGGCTTCGCCCATAGTAGTTTCTGGACAGTGGCCTCAGTCCATGAAGGGGTTCGCCCATAGTAGATTCTCTATGCTGGCCGCAGTCCATGAAGGGCTTCGCCCATAGTAGATTCTGGACAGTGGCCTCAGTCCATGAAGGGCTTCGTCCAGAGTAGTTTCTGGACAGTGGCCTCAGTCCATGAAGGGGTTCGCCCATATTAGATTCTCTATGCTGGCCTCAGTCCACAAAGGGCTTCGCCCAGAGTAGTTTCTGTACAGTGGCCACAGTCCATGAAGGGCTTCGCCCATAGCAGATTCTGGACAGTGTCCTCAGTCCATGAAGGCCTTCGCCCATAGTAGTTTCTGGAAAGTGGCCTCAGTCCATGAAGGGCTTCGCCCATAGTAGTTTCTGGACAGTGGCCTCAGTCCATGAAGTTCTTCGCCCAGAGTAGTTTCTGGACAGTGACCACAGCCCATGAAGGGCTTCGCCCATAGTAGTTTCTGGGCAGTGGCCTCAGTCCATGAAGGGCTTCGCCCATAGTAGATTCTCTGCAGTGGCCTCAGTCCATGAAGGGTTTCGCCCATAGTAGACTCTCTATGCTGGCCTTAGTCCATGAAGGGCTTCGCCCATAGTAGATTCTCTACACTGGCCAGAGTCCATTAAAGGTTTCGCCCATAGTAGTTTCTGGACAGTGGCCTCAGTCCATGAAGGGCTTCGCCCATAGTAGATTCTGGACAGTGGCCTCAGTCCATGAAGGGCTTCGCCCATAGTACATTCTCTATGCTGGCCTCAGTCCATAAAGGGCTTCGCCCATAGTAGATTCTGGACAGTGGACTCAGTCCATGAAGGGCTTCGCCCATAGTAGTTTCTGGAGAGTGGCCTCGGTCCATGAAGTTCTTCGCCCAGAGTAGTTTCCGTACAGTGGCCACAGTCCATGAAGGGCTTCGCCCATAGCAGATTCTAGGCAGTGGCTTCAGTCCATGAAGGGCTTCGCCCATAGTAGTTTCTGGAAAGTGGCCTCAGTCCATGAAGGGCTTCGCCCATAGTAGTTTCTGGAGAGTGGCCTCGGTCCATGAAGTTCTTCGCCCAGAGAAGTTTCTGGACAGTGACCACAGCCCATGAAGGGCTTCGCCCATAGTAGTTTCTGGGCAGTGGCCTCAGTCCATGAAGGGCTTCGCCCATAGTAGATCCTCTGCAGTGGCCTCAGTCCATGAATTGTTTCGTCCATAGCAGATTCTCTATGCTGGCCTCAGTCCATGAAGGGCTTCGCCCATAGTAGATTCTCTACACTGGCCACAGTCCATGAAGGGCTTCGCCCATAGTAGTTTCTGGACAGTGGCCTCAGTCCATGAAGGGGTTCGCCCATAGTAGATTCTCTATGCTGGCCTCAGTCCATGAAGGGCTTCGCCCATAGTAGATTCTGGACAGTGGCCTCAGTCCATGAAGGGCATCGCCCATAGTAGTTTCTGGAAAGTGGCCTCAGTCCATGAAGGGCTTCGCCCATAGTAGATTCTCTATGCTGGCCTCAGTCCACAAAGGGCTTCTCCCAGAGTAGTTTCTGTACAGTGGCCACAGTCCATGAAGGGCTTCGCCCATAGCAGATTCTGGACAGTGGCCTCAGTCCATGAAGGGCTTCGCCCATAGTACATTCTCTATGCTGGCCTCAGTCCATAAAGGGCTTCGCCCATAGTAGATTCTGGACAGTGGACTCAGTCCATGAAGGGCTTCGCCCATAGTAGTTTCTGGAGAGTGGCCTCGGTCCATGAAGTTCTTCGCCCAGAGTAGTTTCCGTACAGTGGCCACAGTCCATGAAGGGCTTCGCCCATAGCAGATTCTGGGCAGTGGCTTCAGTCCATGAAGGGCTTCGCCCATAGTAGTTTCTGGAAAGTGGCCTCAGTCCATGAAGGGCTTCGCCCATAGTAGTTTCTGGAGAGTGGCCTCGGTCCATGAAGTTCTTCGCCCAGAGAAGTTTCTGGACAGTGACCACAGCCCATGAAGGGCTTCGCCCATAGTAGTTTCTGGACAGTGGCCTCAGTCCATGAAGGGGTTCGCCCATAGTAGATTCTCTATGCTGGCCTCAGTCCATAAAGGGCTTCGCTCATAGTAGATTCTCTACACTGGCCACAGTCCATGAAGGGCTTCGCCCATAGTAGATTCTGGACAGTGGCCTCAGTCCATGAAGGGCTTCGCCCATAGTAGTTTCTGGAAAGTGGCCTCAGTTCATGAAGGGCTTCGCCCAGAGTAGTTTCTGGACAGTGGCCTCAGTCCATGAAGGGGTTCGCCCATAGTAGATTCTGGACAGTGGCCTCAGTCCACAAAGGGTTTCGCCCAGAGAAGTTTCTGTACAGTGGCCACAGTCCATGAAGGGCTTCGCCCATAGTAGTTTCTGGACAGTGGCCTCAGTCCATGAAGGGCTTCGCCCATAGTAGTTTCTGGAAAGTGGCCTCAGTCCATGAAGGGCTTCGCCCATAGTAGATTCTCTATGCTGGCCTCAGTCCACAAAGGGCTTCTCCCAGAGTAGTTTCTGTACAGTGGCCACAGTCCATGAAGGGCTTCGCCCATAGCAGATTCTGGACAGTGGCCTCAGTCCATGAAGGGCTTCGCCCATAGTAGTCTCTGGAAAGTGGCCTCAGTCCATGAAGGGCTTCGCCCATAGTAGAGTCTCTACACTGGCCACAGTCCATGAAGGGCTTCGCCCATAGTAGTTTCTGGACAGTGGCCTCAGTCCATGAAGGGGTTCGCCCATAGTAGATTCTCTATGCTGGCCTCAGTCCATGAAGGGCTTCGCCCATAGTAGATTCTGGACAGTGGCCTCAGTCCATGAAGGGCTTCGTCCAGAGTAGTTTCTGGACAGTGGCCTCAGTCCATGAAGGGGTTCGCCCATAGTAGATTCTCTATGCTGGCCTCAGTCCACAAAGGGCTTCGCCCAAAGTAGTTTCTGTACAGTGGCCACAGTCCATGAAGGGCTTCGCCCATAGCAGATTCTGGACAGTGTCCTCAGTCCATGAAGGGCTTCGCCCATAGTAGTTTCTGGAAAGTGGCCTCAGTCCATGAAGGGCTTCGCCCATAGTAGTTTCTGGACAGTGGCCTCAGTCCATGAAGTTCTTCGCCCAGAGTAGTTTCTGGACAGTGACCACAGGCCATGAAGGGCTTCGCCCATAGTAGTTTCTGGGCAGTGGCCTCAGTCCACGAAGGGCTTCGCCCATAGTCGTCAGTCGTTCGCATACCCTCATAGAGTGAAGACGTTTTCGGCTATTGTGTGTGCAAAGAACAAGAACCGAAAAGAGAATCGAAAAGAAGCAAATTGACTCGCAAGTTATTTAGTGTCAGTGGCCTAGCGGCAGTGTAATCGGTATTGGAAACGCGGTGAACGGGAATTGTCCCGTTAAAATCATAAAAAAAAAAAAAAAAAAAAGAGAACAAATATTTTTCGTTTGAAAAAATAGAGACAAGTGTGAGTGCAAGGGAGAGTGATGGATTCATCAGAGCGACCCGCGCTCGAAAAAACGGGTGATGTTGAGCAGGTGGCTGGGACATCAGGTCACCAGTCATTGGATGAAGAGGGGAGGAAAAAGAAGAGGAAGAAGCTTCAACCAAAGCCCAGTCTTGTGAAGCGCCGTTATACGGTCGGTTCACGACGTAATGAAGTAGCGGAAGGTGCAGCTGCAGTAGTAAACGCAGCAGCAGAAGCAATATCGGCAACTGCTATAGAGCACGAGTCGGCGATGAATGGCGGAGGGTTCCCCTACGGTGTTAGTGGGAACTCCTATCGGGCTCTGGCGTCATCACAATCTGATGACGAAGACGATGATGAACGGGAGGAGCTGGTGAAGAGCCACAAGGAAAGAGAGAAGCTGGACGCCCACATACGGATTCTGCAGGATAAAATAAAAGCCAGGAAAGCGGCCAAAGAATCTGCACAAATGCAGCAACAACAACAGAAGCAGCAAAATCAGCACCAACTACAACAACCAAAGGTACAACGAACCACAGCTGCCACGCGACAGCAACAACAACCAAAGAAGCAGATGCAACAACAACAGCAGCAGCAGTCACAACAGCAGCAGTCGCAGCAGCAGCAGCCACAGCAGCAGCAGCAGCAACATCAACATCAACAGCAACCAATAGCAGCCAAAAAGGAGAGATGTCCACCCATCAACGTCTTTGGGCTGGAAACAAAGGAGGTCGACACTCTATGTAAGTTGGCCACCAAAAACTCATTTTATATGACATATAAAGGACCCTTAAGGCTTTTTGTGCACTGCTCATCAATGGCAGATTTTCTTCTTATAAAAGAAGAGCTAGCGAAGCTAGCTAGCGTATACCCCAAAGGCAGAAAAGGTTAAGACCATGCTCCTTAAGCGCGTGGATCCCGATACCGATCCCGAGGATATCCTCGCAGAGCTGCGCCGTGTGGAGAGCGATGATGTCAAGTTTGTCGGCGTCAAGCCTTTCAATACTGTGGTAACGAAGAGGGAGAATAGGAGACTCCCCTTCTTCCTGGTTCAGGTCACCCCAGACAGCAAAATAGAGAGCGTAAAGAAAATTATCCGCTTAGGCTCCATTTCTGTGAAGTGGGATACTTTGGTGAAAACGAAGCACATGCTCCAATGTGCTCGTTGTCAGAGGTTTGGGCATGCCGCGGCGAACTGCAGCATGGAGTCTCGCTGCGTGAAATGCGCAGGAACCCACAAACAAGGGGAATGTCCTTTAGGGACGGATAAGGTTGTTGACAGGAGCAAGCTCACATGCGTGCTCTGCAAAACCAGCGGGCACCCTGCTAATTATCGGGGATGTCCAAAAGTTCAACAGATAAAAAGAACCATTGAAGTCAAGAGGAAAATAAAAATGGTAGAAGCGAGGCCAGTGCCTCGTTTTCAAGCTACCACTGTTACTCCGGCCGTCTCCTATGCGCAAATGGCATCTGGTAGGCGACCGGTACAACAGACAGTGCCGAAGGTAGCCCCGGTCCCAGTGGCCAGACAACCTGAAGCTGACATGGATATGAAGTCGGTCCTGCTCTCTATCCAGAGGCAGATCGCTCAGCTCCAGAAACAGTTCCTTGAGCAAACAGCGCGAATAGACATCCTCTACTCGGCGTTGGTTGACGACACAAACGAGACATCACCATGATGGCTACGCCCGCAGCGCGTAGACTTGAGATCCTGGCTGTGAATGTTAATTCGCTGATTAAACCCGAACGACAGCTAACGCTCGAGAACTTGTTGCAAACGTACAAGCCTGACGTGCTTATGGTTAGCGAAACTAAGCTAAACCAGACTCACAAACTCAGGTACAAGAATTACCACGTAATTCGAAGGGACCGGCCCCATTCCTTCCAAGGTGGTGGGGTCGCTCTCTTTATCAAAAAAGGCCTCAGTCATAAGATCGTGTACAGTGGTGAAATGCGAAGATTTCAAGCTTTAGAAACATGTATTACACGCATCCCTCTCCAGGGTGGTAAACAGTTGTATTTGATCGCTATCTACGCACCTGACAATGAACTCCTCAATCGAAACTTCATTTCAGAGCTCGATAATCTATTCACTAGCCTTCGACTGAGCTCGGAGGAGAACTACTACATCATGGCCGGAGATTTTAACTCCAAGCATATAGAATGGGGCAATACAGTGCATAACACCAGGGGGACCTCACTGTATAACTGGTTGGTAGAGCACAATATTGAGTTCAAGCTTGATTTGCTTGCAACCGATATGCCATCGTATCCCAGGTGCGGGTCCTATCTGGATCTGTTACTGATCGACAGACGACTGACGATACTAGACGTGGAAAGACGCACGCGGAATTGTTTAACTGCGGTTGAGTACGAAAGTGATCACCGCGGACTCTTCGCGGCTATTCAGCTCCCGAACGAGGTGGAAGAATTGGAAGAGTATGTCCAGAGGCTCCCTTATAATTACAATAAGGTCCGCTGGCCACGCTTCTCCAGGACTTTATCCACAGAACTACGTTCGAGTGAGATCAATCCTCCGACTAACAGAAACCTGACGAACGACGAGGTTGACAGGTACCTCATACAAATGGACGACGTAATTAAACGAACAATGGACAAGACAATTCCGAAGGTAGTACAGCTCGATAACGGCGACGTCTACCGAAATGCTACCATCGATGCACTTCACGTACACAAAAGTAGGCTGCTGTCAAGACTCAAACTCTTGCACAGACGGTTTACAGATCCACAAAACGCGGAAGTCAGGTCACTAAAGTCGGAGATCAAAAACCTCCAACAATTAATACGTATTAATTATAGCTTGGCTATAAGCTTGCACTGGGGCAATAAAATCCGGGCTGTACAATCCAACAACCCGGGTATGTTCCCGCAAGTAAATAAAATATTTCGGAGGAAAGATCAAAACGACATTCAGGCCGTTAGACTTCCCAGGACGACAGATAACGAACGATTACTGACTTCAGTTGGCATCGATCCAGACGGGGCTGTGCTAGACAATGACTTCTTCGTGGTTGAGGATCCTCAGGAGAAGGTGAAAGCTATTGGAGCTGTATTCCAGCGAGTGTATACGGTCAACGAGGTTCGTAGGCCGAATCATGATCTGGAGAACAGAGCCTTGCTAAACCACTTCTATCTGCGCAACGAGATAAGTCAATGGCGATCTGAGAATCCAGGTTTCACCAGGTTCAATGACGTTAACATGGCAAATAATGCCGTCGCCTACGATGTAAATCACATCTTGATTTCGCAAGAAGATCTCCAGGGTATCCTTAACTCACTAAAGAAGAAAAAGTCAGTCGGAATCGATGGTATACCGAATATTGTGCTTAGCCATCTTCCCCCCGAAGCGGTGCAAATTTACACGACCTTGTTTAACAACGCTCTGAGTAGTGCACATTACCCGGCGCACTGGAAAACAGCTATCGTGCAACCGATCCCCAAACGGGACAAGGACAAGTCAATCCCGACAAATCTCCGGTCGATCAGTCTTCTGCCTTGCATAAGCAAGGTTTTTGAAAAGATAGTCATTCGAGTTCTGAAGCAGTGGGCTGAGGATAAGGAAATCATACCGGACAACCAGTTCGGATTCAGGGCGGGACATGATACCATACATGCCGCATCGAAGCTTGTTTCCGACACTCAGTGGAACAAAAATAAGAATCAGTGTACTGGTGCTTGTCTGATTGACTTGGAGAAGGCGTTCGACACCGTTTGGTTGGCGGGCCTCTTCCTCAAGCTGGTCAGACGCGGCATAAGTAGACCATTGCTGTACATGATCTATGACATGATAATAGGTAGGAAGTTCGTTGTGAAAAGTGGCGACGTAACGTCTACCACGGTCTTTGACATCAAAAATGGTCTGCAACAGGGAGCCGTTGGTTCGCCAATCTTGTTTTCGATATTCACTGCCGATCTCTTAGCTTCTATGCCGCACATAATAGCGTACGCCGACGATCTGGTAGCGTACAGAACAGGTCCGAAAGTCGAGGTAATTAATATCTTGTTGCAACGTGACTTTGATAAAATTCTGCTATTTTGCGACGACTGGAAGTTGATTATCAACTACCTGAAGTGTGAAACTGTCTTTTTCAGGACCCCGTTGTACATGGCATCGCGGGATACGCGCACAAACTGGCGAAAGTTCGGCATAGTTGACCCGCAGGGACGGCCGTTAGCTGTGAAAAGTGTAGTTAGATATCTTGGCATTTGGCTGGATCAATATCTGTATTTTGACAAACATATAGATATTGCTCTGACGAAAGCCAGAAAAGCCTTTGCTGCGGCAAGGAGGTTGTTTTTCAGCAGCCAACTTGATACCAGGGTGAAGGTAATCTGCTACATGGCCCTAGTACGGCCAATTATGGCGTACGGTTGTCCCCTGTGGTTCAGCGTGAGTCCTTCCCAGATGGAAAAGATGAGGTTGTTCGAGAGACAGTGTCTCCGGAGCTGTCTCCGTTTGTATCGCACACCCGAGTCTGAGTACAAGAAGTACTATCCTATCCTATAGATAATTTTATTATTAAGCTGATCAGAAGACACGTTGCACGAGCTATGACTTCTTCTAACAGTCTGATCTTTGGGGCTTACTACCCCAATACATTGTATCATGAAAGAGTGCGCCTCAACGGCTTTATTCCTCCTGAAGCATTCCTCTATCTCGACACCATTGGCCTGATACAGGATGAGGAAGGATGTCCTATTATCTTCCATGTCGTACGCCGAACAGTGGACAGGCGACTGCTATACGAACGGGATGTAGCTCGCAGCCACGAGGATCTCCTCCGGTTCAGTGGAGCGATCTCTGTTCGCGACAGGAGAGAGTGTGCCAAGGAACGGCACTTTTACTGGTGGTTGCACCAGAACAGGTCTCAGCTGCCGCTAGCTAACGATGAGATAGTGGACCTTGGTGGCCAACTTACTTAGTTTTAAGGTTAGTTTAAGAGAAAAAAAAAAAAAAAAAAAAAAAAAAAAACGGGGTGCATCACGGCGTATAGACTATATATATCATGAATATACATGACATATACGCCCTGATGCACGCGTCTGTCTGTTACGGACATAATTAAGTTAGTTTAAGGTTCATGTTAGGTTAAGTTAGTTTTTAGTGTAGGTTAAGTTAGTTATAATATAATTTTTTTTAGTTAGGTTAAACCAAGTTTTTCATAGTTTTCTTGGTACTTCAAAATTTAAAATAAACATTGTCCGAAAAGACTAAAAAAAAAACGAAGTGTAAGCCGTAAGGCACAAAAATATTTTTTAGATTAGATTAGCTTAGAGTACCCGAAGGCCGTCAGTAGGTTAGGATTAATTACAATAAGTTATTGTTAAGATAGTTAAGCTAGTTTTAAGTATTTTTGTCTAGAAAGTAAGAACATTAAATATAAATAAAATAAAACTACAATTAAAAAAAAAAAAAAAAAAAAAAGCTTCGCCCATAGTAGATTCTCTGCAGTGGCCTCAGTCCATGAAGGGTTTCGCCCATAGTAGACTCTCTATGCTGGCCTTAGTCCAGGAAGGGCTTCGCCCATAGTAGATTCTCTACACTGGCCAGAGTCCATTAAAGGTTTCGCCCATAGTAGTTTCTGGACAGTGGCCTCAGTCCATGAAGGGCTTCGCCCATAGTAGATTCTGGACAGTGGCCTCAGTCCATGAAGGGCTTCGCCCATAGTACATTCTCTATGCTGGCCTCAGTCCATAAAGGGCTTCGCCCATAGTAGATTCTGGACAGTGGCCTCAGTCCATGAGGGGCTTCGAACATAGTAGTTTCTGGAGAGTGGCCTCGGTCCATGAAGTTCTTCGCCCAGAGTAGTTTCTGTACAGTGGCCACAGTCCATGAAGGGCTTCGCCCATAGCAGATTCTGGGCAGTGGCCTCAGTCCATGAAGGGCTTCGCCCATAGTAGTTTCTGGAAAGCGGCCTCAGTCCATGAAGGGCTTCGCCCATAGTAGTTTCTGGAGAGTGGCCTCGGTCCATGAAGTTCTTCGCCCAGAGAAGTTTCTGGACAGTGACCACAGCCCATGAAGGGCTTCGCCCATAGTAGTTTCTGGGCAGTGGCCTCAGTCCATGAAGGGCTTCGCCCATAGTAGATCCTCTGCAGTGGCCTCAGTCCATGAATTGTTTCGTCCATAGTAGATTCTCTATGCTGGCCTCAGTCCATGAAGGGCTTCGCCCATAGTAGATTCTCTACACTGGCCCCAGTCCATGAAGGGCTTCGCCCATAGTAGTTTCTGGACAGTGGCCTCAGTCCATGAAGGGGTTCGCCCATAGTAGATTCTCTATGCTGGCCTCAGTCCATGAAGGGCTTCGCCCATAGTAGATTCTGGACAGTGGCCTCAGTCCATGAAGGGCTTCGCCCAGAGTAGTTTCTGGAAAGTGGCCTCAGTCCATGAAGGGCTTCGCCCAGAGTAGTTTCTGGAAAGTGGCCTCAGTTCATGAAGGGCTTCGCCCATAGTAGTTTCTGGACAGTGGCCTCAGTCCATGAAGGGGTTCGCCCATAGTAGATTCTCTACACTGGCCAGAGTCCATTAAAGGTTCGCCCATAGTAGTTTCTGGACAGTGGCCTCAGTCCATGAAGGGGTTCGCCCATAGTAGATTCTTTATGCTGGCCTCAGTCCATAAAGGGCTTCGCTCATAGTAGATTCTCTACACTGGCCACAGTCCATGAAGGGCTTCGCCCATAGTAGATTCTGGACAGTGGCCTCAGTCCATGAAGGGCTTCGCCCATAGTAGTTTCTGGAAAGTGGCCTCAGTTCATGAAGGGCTTCGCCCAGAGTAGTTTCTGGACAGTGGCCTCAGTCCATGAAGGGGTTCGCCCATAGTAGATTCTGGACAGTGGCCTCAGTCCACAAAGGGCTTCGCCCATAGTAGATTCTCTACACTGGCCACAGTCCATGAAGTGCTTCGCCCATAGTAGATTCTGGACAGTGGCCTCAGTCCATGAAGGGCTTCGTCCATAGTAGTTTCTGGAAAGTGGCCTCAGTCCATGAAGGGCTTCGCCAAGAGTAGTTTCTGGACAGTGGCCTCAGTCCATGAAGGGGTTCGCCCATAGTAGATTCTCTATGCTGGCCTCGGTCCACAAAGGGCTTCGCCCAGAGTAGTTTCTGTACAGTGGCCACAGTCCATGAAGGGCTTCGCCCATAGCAGATTCTGGAAAGTGGCCTCAGTCCATGAAGGGCTTCGCCCATAGTAGTTTCTGGAAAGTGGCCTCAGTCCATGAAGGGCTTCGCCCATAGTAGTTTCTGGACAGTGGCCTCAGTCCATGAAGTTCTTCGCCCAGAGTAGTTTCTGGACAGTGACCACAGCCCATGAAGGGCTTCGCCCATAGTAGTTTCTGGGCAGTGGCCTCAGTCCATGAAGGGCTTCGCCCATAGTAGATTCTCTGCAGTGGCCTCAGTCCATGAAGGGCTTCGCCCATAGTAGTTTCTGGAAAGTGGCCTCAGTCCATGAAGGGCTTCGCCCATAGTAGTTTCTGGACAGTGGCCTCAGTCCATGAAGTTCTTCGCCCAGAGTAGTTTCTGGACAGTGACCACAGCCCATGAAGGGCTTCGCCCATAGTAGTTTCTGGGCAGTGGCCTCAGTCCATGAAGGGCTTCGCCCATAATAGATTCTCTGCAGTGGCCTCAGTCCATGAAGGGTTTCGCCCATAGTAGACTCTCTATGCTGGCCTCAGTCCATGAAGGGCTTCGCCCATAGTAGATTCTCTACACTGGCCAGAGTCCATTAAAGGTTTCGCCCATAGTAGTTTCTGGACAGTGGCCTCAGTCCATGAAGGGCTTCGCCCATAGTAGATTCTGGACAGTGGCCTCAGTCCATGAAGGGCTTCGCCCATAGTACATTCTCTATGCTGGCCTCAGTCCATAAAGGGCTTCGCCCATTGTAGATTCTGGAAAGTGGCCTCAGTCCATGAAGGGCTTCGCCCAGAGTAGTTTCTGGACAGTGGCCTCAGTCCATGAAGGGGTTCGCCCATAGTAGAGTCTCTATGCTGGCCTCAGTCCACAAAGGGCTTCGCCCAGAGTAGTTTCTGGACAGTGGCCTCAGTCCATGAAGGGGTTCGCCCATAGTAGATTCTCTATGCTGGCCTCAGTCCACAAAGGGCTTCGCCCAGAGTAGTTTCTCTACAGTGGCCACAGTCCATGAAGGGCTTCGCCCATAGCAGATTCTGGACAGTGGCCTCAGTCCATGAAGGGCTTCGCCCATAGTAGTTTCTGGACAGTGGCCTCAGTCCATGAAGTTCTTCGCCCAGAGTAGTTTCTGGACAGTGACCACAGCCCATGAAGGGCTTCGCCCATAGCAGATTCTGGAAAGTGGCCTCAGTCCATGAAGGGCTTCGCCCATAGTAGTTTCTGGAAAGTGGCCTCAGTCCATGAAGGGCTTCGCCCAGAGTAGTTTCTGGACAGTGGCCTCAGTCCACGAAGGGGTTCGCCCATAGTAGAGTCTCTATGCTGGCCTCAGTCCACAAAGGGCATCGCCCAGAGTAGTTTCTGGACAGTGGCCTCAGTCCATGAAGGGGTTCGCCCATAGTAGACACTCTATGCTGGCCTCAGTCCACAAAGGGCTTCGCCCAGAGTAGTTTCTGTACAGTGGCCACAGTCCATGAAGGGCTTCGCCCATAGCAGATTCTGGACAGTGGCCTCAGTCCATGAAGGGCTTCGCCCATAGTAGTTTCTGGACAGTGGCCTCAGTCCATGAAGGGGTTCGCCCATAGTAGACACTCTATGCTGGCCTCAGTCCACAAAGGGCTTCGCGCAGAGTAGTTCCTGTACAGTGGCCACAGTCCATGAAGGGCTTCGCCCATAGTAGTTTCTGGACAGTGACCTCAGTCCATGAAGTTCTTCGCCCAGAGTAGTTTCTGGACAGTGACCACAGCCCATGAAGGGCTTCGCCCATAGTAGTTTCTGGGCAGTGGCCTCAGTCCATGAAGGGATTCGCCCATAGTAGATTCTCTGCAGTGGCCTCAGTCCATGAAGGGTTTCGCCCATAGTAGATTCTCTATGCTGGTCTCAGTCCATGAAGGGCTTCGCCCATAGTAGATTCTCTACACTGGCCAGAGTCCATTAAAGGTTTCGCCCATAGTAGTTTCTGGACAGTGGCCTCAGTCCATGAAGGGCTTCGCCCATAGTAGTTTCTGGAAAGTGGCCTCAGTCCATGAAGGGCTTCGCCCATAGTACATTCTCTATGTTGGCCTCAGTCCATAAAGGGCTTCGCCCATAGTAGATTCTCTACACTGGCCAGAGTCCATTAAAGGTTTCGCCCATAGTAGTTTCTGGACAGTGGCCTCAGTCCATGAAGGGCTTCGCCCATAGTAGTTTCTGGAAAGTGGCCTCAGTCCATGAAGGGCTTCGCCCATAGTACATTCTCTATGCTGGCCTCAGTCCATAAAGGGCTTCGCCCATAGTAGATTCTCTACACTGGCCACAGTCCATGAAGGGCTTCGCCCATAGTAGATTCTGGACAGTGGCTTCAGTCCATGAAGGGCTTCGGCCATAGTAGTTTCTGGAAAGTGGCCTCAGTCCATGAAGGGCTTCGCCCATAGTAGTTTCTGGACAGTGGCCTCAGTCCATGAAGGGGTTCGCCCATAGTAGACACTCTATGCTGGCCTCAGTCCACAAAGGGCTTCGCGCAGAGTAGTTCCTGTACAGTGGCCACAGTCCATGAAGGGCTTCGCCCATAGTAGTTTCTGGACAGTGACCTCAGTCCATGAAGTTCTTCGCCCAGAGTAGTTTCTGGACAGTGACCACAGCCCATGAAGGGCTTCGCCCATAGTAGTTTCTGGGCAGTGGCCTCAGTCCATGAAGGGATTCGCCCATAGTAGATTCTCTGCAGTGGCCTCAGTCCATGAAGGGTTTCGCCCATAGTAGATTCTCTATGCTGGTCTCAGTCCATGAAGGGCTTCGCCCATAGTAGATTCTCTACACTGGCCAGAGTCCATTAAAGGTTTCGCCCATAGTAGTTTCTGGACAGTGGCCTCAGTCCATGAAGGGCTTCGCCCATAGTAGTTTCTGGAAAGTGGCCTCAGTCCATGAAGGGCTTCGCCCATAGTACATTCTCTATGCTGGCCTCAGTCCATAAAGGGCTTCGCCCATAGTAGATTCTCTACACTGGCCAGAGTCCATTAAAGGTTTCGCCCATAGTAGTTTCTGGACAGTGGCCTCAGTCCATGAAGGGCTTCGCCCATAGTAGATTCTGAACAGTGGCCTCAGTCCATGAAGGGCTTCGCCCATAGTACATTCTCTATGCTGGCCTCAGTCCATAAAGGGCTTCGCCCATTATAGATTCTGGAAAGTGGCCTCAGTCCATGAAGGGCTTCGCCCAGAGTAGTTTCTGGACAGTGGCCTCAGTCCATGAAGGGGTTCGCCCATAGTAGAGTCTCTATGCTGGCCTCAGTCCACAAAGGGCTTCGCCCAGAGTAGTTTCTGGACAGTGGCCTCAGTCCATGAAGGGGTTCGCCCATAGTAGATTCTCTATGCTGGCCTCAGTCCACAAAGGGCTTCGCCCAGAGTAGTTTCTGCACAGTGGCCACAGTCCATGAAGGGCTTCGCCCATAGCAGATTCTGGACAGTGGCCTCAGTCCATGAAGGGCTTCGCCCATAGTAGTTTCTGGAAAGTGGCCTCAGTCCATGAAGGGCTTCGCCCATAGTAGTTTCTGGACAGTGGCTACAGTCCATGAAGTTCTTCGCCCAGAGTAGTTTCTGGACAGTGACCACAGCCCATGAAGGGCTTCGCCCATAGCAGATTCTGGAAAGTGGCCTCAGTCCATGAAGGGCTTCGCCCATAGTAGTTTCTGGAAAGTGGCCTCAGTCCATGAAGGGCTTCGCCCAGAGTAGTTTCTGGACAGTGGCCTCAGTCCACGAAGGGGTTCGCCCATAGTAGAGTCTCTATGCTGGCCTCAGTCCACAAAGGGCTTCGCCCAGAGTAGTTTCTGGACAGTGGCCTCAGTCCATGAAGGGGTTCGCCCATAGTAGACACTCTATGCTGGCCTCAGTCCACAAAGGGCTTCGCCCAGAGTAGTTTCTGTACAGTGGCCACAGTCCATGAAGGGCTTCGCCCATAGCAGATTCTGGACAGTGGCCTCAGTCCATGAAGGGCTTCGCCCATAGTAGTTTCTGGACAGTGGCCTCAGTCCATGAAGGGGTTCGCCCATACTAGACACTCTATGCTGGCCTCAGTCCACAAAGGGCTTCGCGCAGAGTAGTTCCTGTACAGTGGCCACAGTCCATGAAGGGCTTCGCCCATAGTAGTTTCTGGACAGTGACCTCAGTCCATGAAGTTCTTCGCCCAGAGTAGTTTCTGGACAGTGACCACAGCCCATGAAGGGCTTCGAGCATAGTAGTTTCTGGGCAGTGGCCTCAGTCCATGAAGGGATTCGCCCATAGTAGATTCTCTGCAGTGGCCTCAGTCCATGAAGGGTTTCGCCCATAGTAGATTCTCTATGCTGGTCTCAGTCCATGAAGGGCTTCGCCCATAGTAGATTCTCTACACTGGCCAGAGTCCATTAAAGGTTTCGCCCATAGTAGTTTCTGGACAGTGGCCTCAGTCCATGAAGGGCTTCGCCCATAGTAGTTTCTGGAAAGTGGCCTCAGTCCATAAAGGGCTTCGCCCATAGTAGATTCTCTACACTGGCCACAGTCCATGAAGGGCTTCGCCCATAGTAGATTCTGGACAGTGGCTTCAGTCCATGAAGGGCTTCGGCCATAGTAGTTTCTGGAAAGTGGCCCCAGTCCATGAAGGGCTTCGCCCAGGGTAGTTTCGGACAGTGGCCTAAGTCCATGTAGGGGTTCGCCCATAGTAGATTCTCTATGCTGGCCTCAGTCCACAAAGGGCTTCGCCCAGAGTAGTTTCTGTACAGCGGCCACAGTCCATGAAGGGCTTCGCCCATAGCAGATTCTGGAAAGTGGCCTCAGTCCATGAAGGGCTTCGCCCATAGTAGTTTCTGGAAAGTGGCCTCAGTCCATGAAGGGCTTCGCCCATAGTAGTTTCTGGACAGTGGCCTCAGTCCATGAAGTTCTTCGCCCATAGTAGATTCTCTGAAGTGGCCTCAGTCCATGAAGGATTTCGCCCATAGTAGATTCTCTATGCTGGCCTCAGTCCATGAAGGGCTTCGCCTATAGTAGATTCTCTACACTGGCCAGAGTCCATTAAAGGTTTCGCCCATAGTAGTTTCTGGACAGTCGCGTCAGTCCATGAAGGGCTTCGCCCATAGTAGTTTCTGGAAAGTGGCCTCAGTCCATGAATTGCTTCGCCCATAGTACATTCTCTATGCTGGCCTCAGTCCATAAAGGGCTTCGCCCATAGTAGATTCTCTACACTGGCCACAGTCCATGAAGGGCTTCGCCCATAGTAGTTTCTGGACACTGGCCTCAGTCCATGAAGGGGTTCGCCCATAGTAGATTCTCTATGCTGGCCTCAGTCCATAAAGGGCTTCGCCCATAGTAGATTCTGTACACTGGCCACAGTCCATTAAGGGCTTGGCCCATAGTAGATTCTGGACAGTGGCCTCAGTCCATGAAGGGCTTCGCCCATAGTAGTTTCTGGAAAGTGGCCTCAGTCCATGAAGGACTTCGCCCAGAGTAGTTTCTGGACAGTGGCCTCAGTCCATGAAGGGGTTCGCCCATAGTAGATTCTCTATGCTGGCCTCAGTCCACAAAGGGCTTCGTTCGGAGTAGTTTCTGTACAGTGGCCACAGTCCATGAAGGGCTTCGCCCATAGTAGATTCTCTACACTGGCCACAGTCCATGAAGGTCTTCGCCCATAGTAGTTTCTGGGCAGTGGCCTCAGTCCATGAAGGGCTTCGCCCATAGTAGTTTCTGGACAGTGGCCTCAGTCCATGAAGGGCTTCGCCCATAATAGTTTCTGGACAGTGGCCTCAGTCCATGAAGGGGTTCGCCCATAGTAGATTCTCTATTCTGGCCTCAGTCCATGAAGGGTTTCGCCCATAGTAGATTCTCTATGCTGGCCTCAGTCCATGAAGGGCTTCGCCCATAGTAGATTCTCTACACTGGCCATAGTCCATGAAGGGCTTCGCCCACAGTAGTTTCTGGGCAGTGGCCTCAGTCCACGAAGGGTTTCGCCCATAGTAGATTCTGGACAGTGTCCCCAGTCCATGAAGGGCATCGCCCATAGTAGATTCTCTACACTGGCCACAGTCCATTAAGGGCTTCGCCCATAGTAGTTTCTGGACAGTGGCCTCAGTCCATGAAGGGGTTCGCCCATAGTAGATTCTCTATGCTGGCCTCAGTCCATAAAGGGCTTCACCCATAGTAGATTCCCTACACTGGCCATAGTTCATGAAGGGCTTCGCCCATAGTAGATTCTCTACACTGGCCAAAGTCCATGAAGGGCTTCGCCCTTAGTAGATTCTGGACAGTGGCCTCAGTCCATGAAGAGATTCGCCCATAGCAGTTTCTGGAAAGTGGCCTCAGTCCATGAAGGGCTTCGCCCATAGTAGTTTCTGGGCAGTGGCCTCAGTCCATGAAGGGCTTCGCCCATAATAGTTTCTAGACAGTGGCCACAGTCCATGAAGGGCTTCGCCCATAGTAGATTCTCTACACTGGCCAGAGTCCATTAAGGGTTTCGCCCATAGTAGTTTCTGGACAGTGGCCTCAGTCCATGAAGGGCTTCGCCCATAGTAGTTTCTGGACAGTAGCCTCAGTCCATGTAGTTTCTGGACAGTGGCCTCAGTCCATGAAGGGCTTCGCCCATAGTAGTTTCTGGAAAGTGGCCTTAATCCATGAAGGGCTTCGCCCATAGTAGTTTCTGGACAGTGGCCTCAGTCCATGAAGGGCTTCGCCCATAGTAGTTTCTGGACAGTGGCCTCAGTTAATGAAGGGCTTCGCCCATAGTAGATTCTCTACACTGGCCATAGTCCATGAAGGGCTTCGCCCATAGTAGTTTCTGGGCAATGGCCTCAGTCCATGAAGGGTTTCGCCCATAGTAGTTTCTGGACAGTGGCATCAGTCCATGAAGGGCTTCGCCCATAGTAGATTCTCTGCAGTGGCCTCAGTCCATGAAGGGCTTCGCCCATAGTAGATTCTCTACACTGGCCAGAGTCCATTAAAGGTTTCGCCCATAGTAGTTTCTGGACAGTGGCCTCAGTCCATGAAGGGCTTCGCCAATAGTAGTTTCTGGAAAGTGGCCTCAGTCCATGAAGGGCTTCGCCCATAGTAGATTCTCTACACTGGCCAGAGTCCATTAAAGGTTTCGCCCATGGTAGTTTCTGGTCAGTGGCCTCAGTCCATGAAGGGCTTTGCCCAAAGTACATTCTCTATGCTGGCCTCAGTCCATAAAGGGCTTCGCCCATAGCAGATTCTCCACACTGGCCACAGTCCATGAAGGGCTTCGCCTATAGTAGTTTCTGGACAGTGGCCTCAGTCCATGAAGGGCTTCGCCCATAGTAGTTTCTGGAAAGTGGCCTCAGTTCATGAAGGGCTTCGCCCAGAGTAGTTTCTGGACAGTGGCCTCAGTCCATGAAGGGGTTCGCCCATAGTAGATGCTCTATGCTGGCCTCAGTCCACAAAGGGCTTCGCCCAGAGTAGTTTCTGTACAGTGGCCACAGTCCATGAAGGGCTTCGCCCATAGCAGATTCTGGAAAGTGGCCTCAGTCCATGAAGGGCTTCGCCCATAGTAGTTTCTGGAAAGTGGCCTCAGTCAATGAATGGCTTCGCCCAGAGTAGTTTCTGGACAGTGGCCTCAGTCCATGAAGGGGTTCGCCCATAGTAGATACTCTATGCTGGCCTCAGTCCACAAAGGGCTTCGCCCAGAGTAGTTTCTGTACAGTGGCCACAGTCCATGGAGGGCTTCGCCCATAGCAGATTCTGGACAGTGGCCTCAGTCCATGAAGGGCTTCGCCCAGAGTAGTTTCTGGACAGTGACCACAGCCCATGAAGGGTTTCGCCCATAGTAGTTTCTGGAC
The DNA here is from genome assembly GCA_907269125.1 of Eristalis pertinax. Classification (NCBI taxonomy): domain Eukaryota; kingdom Metazoa; phylum Arthropoda; class Insecta; order Diptera; family Syrphidae; genus Eristalis; species Eristalis pertinax. The sequence continues at coordinate 103,401,872 of OU026145.1, read as the reverse complement.
AGTGGCCTCAGTCCATGAAGGGCTTCGCCCATAGTAGTTTCTGGACAGTGGCCTCAGTTAATGAAGGGCTTCGCCCATAGTAGATTCTCTACACTGGCCATAGTCCATGAAGGGCTTCGCCCATAGTAGTTTCTGGGCAATGGCCTCAGTCCATGAAGGGTTTCGCCCATAGTAGTTTCTGGACAGTGGCATCAGTCCATGAAGGGCTTCGCCCATAGTAGATTCTCTGCAGTGGCCTCAGTCCATGAAGGGTTTCGCCCATAGTAGATTCTCTATGCTGGCCTCAGTCCATGAAGGGCTTCGCCCATAGTAGATTCTCTACACTGGCCAGAGTCCATTAAAGGTTTCGCCCATAGTAGATTCTGGACAGTGTCCCCAGTCCATGAAGGGCATCGCCCATAGTAGATTCTCTACACTGGCCACAGTCCATTAAGGGCTTCGCCCATAGTAGTTTCTGGACAGTGGCCTCAGTCCATGAAGGGGTTCGCCCATAGTAGATTCTCTATGCTGGCCTCAGTCCATAAAGGGCTTCACCCATAGTAGATTCCCTACACTGGCCATAGTTCATGAAGGGCTTCGCCCATAGTAGATTCTCTACACTGGCCAAAGTCCATGAAGGGCTTCGCCCTTAGTAGATTCTGGACAGTGGCCTCAGTCCATGAAGAGATTCGCCCATAGCAGTTTCTGGAAAGTGGCCTCAGTCCATGAAGGGCTTCGCCCATAGTAGTTTCTGGGCAGTGGCCTCAGTCCATGAAGGGCTTCGCCCATAATAGTTTCTAGACAGTGGCCACAGTCCATGAAGGGCTTCGCCCATAGTAGATTCTCTACACTGGCCAGAGTCCATTAAGGGTTTCGCCCATAGTAGTTTCTGGACAGTGGCCTCAGTCCATGAAGGGCTTCGCCCATAGTAGTTTCTGGACAGTAGCCTCAGTCCATGTAGTTTCTGGACAGTGGCCTCAGTCCATGAAGGGCTTCGCCCATAGTAGTTTCTGGAAAGTGGCCTTAATCCATGAAGGGCTTCGCCCATAGTAGTTTCTGGACAGTGGCCTCAGTCCATGAAGGGCTTCGCCCATAGTAGTTTCTGGACAGTGGCCTCAGTTAATGAAGGGCTTCGCCCATAGTAGATTCTCTACACTGGCCATAGTCCATGAAGGGCTTCGCCCATAGTAGTTTCTGGGCAATGGCCTCAGTCCATGAAGGGTTTCGCCCATAGTAGTTTCTGGACAGTGGCATCAGTCCATGAAGGGCTTCGCCCATAGTAGATTCTCTGCAGTGGCCTCAGTCCATGAAGGGTTTCGCCCATAGTAGATTCTCTATGCTGGCCTCAGTCCATGAAGGGCTTCGCCCATAGTAGATTCTCTACACTGGCCAGAGTCCATTAAAGGTTTCGCCCATAGTAGTTTCTGGACAGTGGCCTCAGTCCATGAAGGGCTTCGCCAATAGTAGTTTCTGGAAAGTGGCCTCAGTCCATGAAGGGCTTCGCCCATAGTAGATTCTCTACACTGGCCAGAGTCCATTAAAGGTTTCGCCCATAGTAGTTTCTGGTCAGTGGCCTCAGTCCATGAAGGGCTTTGCCCAAAGTACATTCTCTATGCTGGCCTCAGTCCATAAAGGGCTTCGCCCATAGCAGATTCTCCACACTGGCCACAGTCCATGAAGGGCTTCGCCTATAGTAGTTTCTGGACAGTGGCCTCAGTCCATGAAGGGCTTCGCCCATAGTAGTTTCTGGAAAGTGGCCTCAGTTCATGAAGGGCTTCGCCCAGAGTAGTTTCTGGACAGTGGCCTCAGTCCATGAAGGGGTTCGCCCATAGTAGATTCTCTATGCTGGCCTCAGTCCACAAAGGGCTTCGCCCAGAGTAGTTTCTGTACAGTGGCCACAGTCCATGAAGGGCTTCGCCCATAGCAGATTCTGGAAAGTGGCCTCAGTCCATGAAGGGCTTCGCCCATAGTAGTTTCTGGAAAGTGGCCTCAGTCAATGAATGGCTTCGCCCAGAGTAGTTTCTGGACAGTGGCCTCAGTCCATGAAGGGGTTCGCCCATAGTAGATACTCTATGCTGGCCTCAGTCCACAAAGGGCTTCGCCCAGAGTAGTTTCTGTACAGTGGCCACAGTCCATGGAGGGCTTCGCCCATAGCAGATTCTGGACAGTGGCCTCAGTCCATGAAGGGCTTCGCCCAGAGTAGTTTCTGGACAGTGACCACAGCCCATGAAGGGTTTCGCCCATAGTAGTTTCTGGACAGTGGCCTCAGTCCATGAAGGGCTTCGCCCATAGTAGTTTCTGGACAGTAGCCTCAGTCCATGTAGTTTCTGGACAGTGGCCTCAGTCCATGAAGGGCTTCGCCCATAGTAGTTTCTGGAAAGTGGCCTTAGTCCATGAAGGGCTTCGCCCGTAGTAGTTTCTGGACAGTGGCCTCAGTCCATGAAGGGCTTCGCCCATAGTAGATTCTCTACACTGGCGATAGTCCATGAAGGGCTTCGCCCATAGTAGTTTCTGGGCAGTGGCCTCAGTCCATGAAGGGTTTCGCCCATAGTAGTTTCTGGACAGTGGCCTCAGTCCATGAAGGGGTTCGCCCACAGTAGATTCTCTATGCTGGCCTCAGTCCATAAAGGGCTTCGCCCATAGTAGATTCTCTATGCTGGCCTCAGTCCATAAAGGGCTTCGCCCATAGTAGATTCTCTACTCTGGCCACAGTCCATGAAGGGCTTAGCCCATAGTAGATTCTCTGCACTGGCCTCAGTCCATGAAGGGCTTCGCCCATAGTCCATGTCGAGAAGCCCATAGTAGTAGATTCTCTATGCTGGCCTCAGTCCACAAAGGGTTTCGCCCAGAGTAGTTTCTGGACAGTGGCCTCAGTCCATGAAGGGGTTCGCCCATAGTAGATACTCTATGCTGGCCTCAGTCCACAAAGGGCTTCGCCCAGAGTAGTTTCTGTACAGTGGCCACAGTCCATGAAGGGCTTCGCCCATAGTAGATTCTGGACAGTGGCCTCAGTCCATGAAGGGCTTCGCCCATAGTAGTTTCTGGAAAGTGGCCTCAGTTCATGAAGGGCTTCGCCCAGAGTAGTTTCTGGACAGTGGCCTCAGTCCATGAAGGGGTTCGCCCATAGTAGATTCTCTATGCTGCCCTCAGTCCATAAAGGGCTTCGCTCATAGTAGATTCTCTACACTGGCCACAGTCTATGAAGGGCTTCGCCCATAGTAGTTTCTGGACAGTGGCCTCAGTCCATGAAGGGGTTCGCCCATAGTAGTTTCTGCAAAGTGGCCTCAGTCCATGCAGGGCATCGCCCATAGTAGATTCTCTACACTGGCCATAGTCCATTAAGGGCTTCGCCCATAGTAGTTTCTGGACAGTGGCCTCAGTCCATGAAGGGGTTCGCCCATAGTAGATTCTCTATGCTGGCCTCAGTCCATAAAGGGCTTCGCCCATAGTAGATTCCCTACACTGGCCATAGTTCATGAAGGGCTTCGCCCATAGTAGATTCTCTACACTGGCCAAAGTCCATGAAGGGCTTCGCCCTTAGTAGTTTCTGGAAAGTGGCCTCAGTCCATGAAGGGCTTCGCCCATAGTAGTTTCTGGACAGTGGCCTCAGTCCATGAAGTTCTTCGCCCAGAGTAGTTTCTGGACAGTGACCACAGCCCGTGAAGGGCTTCGCCCATAGTAGTTTCTGGGCAGTGGCCTCAGTCCATGAAGGGCTTCGCCCATAATAGTTTCTGGAAAGTGGCCACAGTCCATGAAGGGCTTCGCCCATAGTAGATTCTCTACACTGGCCATAGTCCATGAAGGGCTTCGCCCATAGTAGATTCTCTGCACTGGCCTTAGTCCATGAGGGGCTTCGCCCATAGTTGATTCTCTACACTGGCCATAGTCCATGAAGGGCTTCGCTCATAGTAGTTTCTGGGCAATGGCCTCAGTCCATGAAGGGTTTCGCCCATAGTAGTTTCTGGACAGTGGCCTCAGTCCATGAAGGGCTTCGCCCATACTAGTTTCTAGACAGTGGCCTCAGTCCATGAAGGGCTTCGCCCATAGTAGATTCTCTACACTGGCCAGAGTCCATGAAGGGCTTCGCCCTTAGTAGATTCTGGACAGTGGCCTCAGTCCATGAAGAGCTTCGCCCGTAGTAGTTTCTGGAAAGTATCCTCAGTCCATGAAGGGCTTTGCCCATAGTAGTTTCTAGACAGTGGCCTCAGTCCATGAAGTTCTTCGCCCATAGTAGTTTCTGGAAAGTGGCCTCAGTTCATGAAGGGCTTCGCCCATAGTAGATTCTTTACACTGGCCACAGTCCATGAAGGGCTTCGCCCACAGTAGATTCTGGACAGTGGCCTCAGTCCATGAAGGGCTTCGCCCATTGCAGTTTCGGGAAAGTGGCCTCAGTCCATGTAGTTTCTGGACAGTGACCACAGCCCATGAAGGGCTTCGCCCATAGTAGTTTCTATGCACTGGCCTCAGTCCATGAAGGGCTTCGACCATAGTAGATTCTCTGCACTGGCCTCAGTCCATGAAGGGCTTCGTCCATAGTAGATTCTCTACACTATCCATAGTCCATGAAGGGCTTCGCCCATAGTAGTTTCTGGACAGTGGCCTTAGTCCATGAAGGGTTTCGCCCATAGTAGTTTCTGGGCAGTGGCCTCAGTCCATGAATGGCTTCGCCCATAGTAGATTCTCTGCACTGGCCTCAGTCCATGAAGGGCTTCGCCTATAGTCGATTGTCTGCACTGGCCTCAGTCCATGAAGGGCTTCGCCCATAGTAGATTCTCTACACTGGCCTCAGTTCATGAAGGGCTTCGCCTATAGTCGATTGTCTGCACTGGCCTCAGTCCATGAAGGGCTTCGCCCATAGTAGATTCTCTACACTGGCCATAGTCCATGAAGGGCTTCGCCCATAGTAGATTCTCTGCACTGGCCTTAGTCCATGAAGGGCTTCGCCCGTAGTAGATTCTCTACACTGGCCATAGTCCATGAAGGGCTTCGCCCATAGCAGTTTCTGGGCAATGGCCTCACTCCATGAAGGGTTTCGCCCATAGTAGTTTCTGGACAGTGGCCTCAGTCTATGAAGGGTTTCGCCCATAGTAGTTTCTGGACAGTGGCCTCAGTCCATGAAGAGCTTCGCCCATAGTAGTTTCTGGAAAGTGGCCTCAGTCCATGAAGGGCTTGGCCCATAGTAGTTTCTGGACAGTGGCCTCAGTCCATGAAGTTCTTCGCACAGAGTAGTTTCTGGACTGTGACCACAGCCCATGAAGGGCTTCGCTCATAGTAGTTTCTGGGCAGTGGCCTCAGTCCATGAAGGGCTTCGCCCATTGTAGTTTCTAGGCAGTGGCCTCAGTCCATGAAGGGCTTCGCCCATAGTAGTTTCTGGAAAGTGGCCTTAGTTCATGAAGGGCTTCGCCCATAGTAGATTCTTTACACTGGCCACAGTCCATGAAGGGCTTCGCCCACAGTAGATTCTGGACAGTGGCCTCAGTCCATGAAGGGCTTCGCCCATAGTAGTTTCTGGAAAGTGGCCTCAGTCCATGTAGTTTCTGGACAGTGACCACAGCCCATGAAGGGCTTCGCCCATAGTAGTTTCTGGGCACTGGCCACAGTCCATGAAGGGCTTCGACCATAGTAGATTCTCTGCACTGGCCTCAGTCCATGAAGGGCTTCGTCCATAGTAGATTCTCTACACTGGCCATAGTCCATGAAGGGCTTCGCCCATAGTAGTTTCTGGACAGTGGCCTTAGTCCATGAAGGGTTTCGCCCATAGTAGTTTCTGGGCAGTGGCCTCAGTCCATGAATGGCTTCGCCCATAGTAGATTCTCTGCACTGGCCTCAGTACATGAAGGGTTTCGCCCATAGTAGTTTCTGGGCAATGGCCTCAGTCCATGAAGGGTTTCGCCCATAGTAGTTTCTGAACAGTGGCCTCAGTCCATGAAGGGCTTCCCCCATTGTAGTTTCTGGAAAGTGGCCTCAGTCCATGAAGGGCTTCGCCCATAGTAGTTTCTGGACAGTGGCCTCAGTCCATAAAGTTCTTCGCCCAGAGTAGTTTCTTTACAGTGACCACAGCCCATGAAGGGCTTCGACTATAGTAGTTTCTGGGCAGTGGCCTCAGTCCATGAAGGGCTTCGCCCATAGTAGATTCTCTGCACTGGCCTCAGTCCATGAAGGGCTTCGCCCATAGTAGATTCTCTACACTGGCCATAGTCCATGAAGGGCTTCGCCCATAGTAGTTTCTGGGCAGTGGCCTCAGTCCATGAAGGGTTTCGCCCATAGTAGTTTCTGGACAGTGGCCTCAGTCCATGAAGGGGTTCGCCCATAGTAGATTCTCTACACTGGCCATAGTCCATGAAGGGCTTCGCCCATAGCAGTTTCTGGGCAGTGGCCTCAGTCCATGAAGGGTTTCGCCCATAGTAGATTCTCTACACTGGCCATAGTCCATGAAGGGCTTCGCCCATAGTAGTTTCTGGGCAGTGGCCTCAGTCCATGAAGGGTTTCGCCCATAGTAGTTTCTGGGCAGTGGCCTCAGTCCATGAATGGTTTCGCCCATAGTAGATTCTCTGCACTGGCCTCAGTACATGAAGGGCTTCGCCCATAGTAGATTCACTACACTGACCATAGTCCATGAAGGGCTTCGCCCATAGTAGATTCTCTGCACTTGCCTCAGACCATGAAGGGCTTCGCCCATAGTAGATTCTCTACACTGGCCACAGTCCATTAAGGGCTTCGCCCATAGTAGTTTCTGGACAGTGGCCTCAGTCCATGAAGGGCTTCGCCCATAGTAGTTTCTGGGCAGTGGCCTCAGTCCATGAAGGGCTTCGCCCATAGTAGTTTCTGGACAGTGGCCTCAGTCCATAAAGTTCTTCGCCCAGAGTAGTTTCTTTACAGTGACCACAGCCCATGAAGGGCTTCGCCCATAGTAGAATCTCTGAACTGGCCTCAGTCCATGTAGGGCTCCGACCATAGTAGATTCTCTACACTGGCCACAGTCCATTAATGGCTTCGCCCATAGTAGTTTCTGGACAGTGGCCTCAGTCCATGAAGGGGTTCGCCCATAGTAGATTCTCTATGCTGGCCTCAGTCCATAAAGGGCTTCGCCCATAGTAGATTCTCTACACTGGCCTCAGTCCATGAAGGGCTTCGCCCATAGTAGATTCTCTACACTGGCCATAGTCCATGAAGGGCTTCGCCCATAGTAGTTTCTGGGCAGTGGCCTCAGTCCATGAAGGGCTTCGCCCATAGTAGTTTCTGGACAGTGGCCTCAGTCCATGAAGGGCTTCGCCCATAGTAGATTCTCTATGCTGGCCTCAGTCCATAAAGGGCTTCGCCCATAGTCGATTCTCTACCCTGGCCATAGTCCATGAAGGGCTTCGCCCATAGTAGTTTCTGGACAGTGGCCTCAGTCCATGAAGTTCTTCGCCCAGAGTAGTTTCTGGACAGTGACCACAGCCCATGAAGGGCTTCGCCTATAGTAGTTTCTGGGCAGTGGCCTCAGTCCATGAAGGGCTTCGCCCATAGTAGATTCTCTACACTGGCCTCAGTCCATGAAGGGCTTCGCCCATAGTAGATTCTCTACACTGGCCTCAGTCCATGAAGGGCTTCGCCCATAGTAGATTCTCTGCACTGGCCTCAGTCCATGAGGGGCTTCGCCCATAGTAGATTCTCTACACTGGCCATAGTCCATGAAGGGCTTCGCCCATAGTAGTTTCTGGACAGTGGCCTCAGTCCATGAAGGGGTTCGCCCATAGTAGATTCTCTACACTGGCCATAGTCCATGCAGGGCTTCGCCCATAGTAGTTTCTGGGCAGTGGCCTCAGTCCATGAAGGGTTTCGCCCATAGTAGTTTCTGGAAAGTGGCCTCAGTCCATGAAGGGCTTCGCCCATAGTAGTTTCTGGACAGTGGCCTCAGTCCATGAAGTTCTTCGCCCAGAGTAGTTTCTGGACAGTGACCACAGCCCATGAAGGGCTTCGCCTATAGTAGTTTCTGGGCAGTGGCCTCAGTCCATGAAGGGATTCGCCCATAGTAGATTCTCTACACTGGCCTCAGTCCATGAAGGGCTTCGCCCATAGTAGATTCTCTACACTGGCCTCAGTCCATGAAGGGCTTCGCCCATAGTAGATTCTCTGCACTGGCCTCAGTCCATGAAGGGCTTCGCCCATAGTAGATTCTCTGCACTGGCCTCAGTCCATGAAGGGCTTCGCCCATAGTAGATTCTCTACACTGGCCATAGTCCATGAAGGGCTTCGCCCATAGTAGTTTCTGGGCAGTGGCCTCAGTCCATGAAGGGTTTCGCCCATAGTAGTTTCTGGACAGTGGCCTCAGTCCATGAAGGGGTTCGCCCATAGTAGATTCTCTACACTGGCCATAGTCCATGAAGGGCTTCGCCCATAGCAGTTTCTGGGCAGTGGCCTCAGTCCATGAAGGGTTTCGCCCATAGTAGATTCTCTACACTGGCCATAGTCCATGAAGGGCTTCGCCCATAGTAGTTTCTGGGCAGTGGCCTCAGTCCATGAAGGGTTTCGCCCATAGTAGTTTCTGGGCAGTGGCCTCAGTCCATGAATGGCTTCGCCCATAGTAGATTCTCTGCACTGGCCTCAGTACACGAAGGGCTTCGCCCATAGTAGATTCACTACACTGACCATAGTCCATGAAGGGCTTCGCCCATAGTAGATTCTCTGCACTTGCCTCAGACCATGAAGGGCTTCGCCCATAGTAGATTCTCTACACTGGCCACAGTCCATTAAGGGCTTCGCCCATAGTAGTTTCTGGACAGTGGCCTCAGTCCATGAAGGGCTTCGCCCATAGTAGTTTCTGGGCAGTGGCCTCAGTCCATGAAGGGCTTCGCCCATAGTAGTTTCTGGACAGTGGCCTCAGTCCATGAAGGGCTTCGCCCATAGTAGATTCTCTACACTGGCCACAGACCATTAAGGGCTTCGCCCATAGTAGTTTCTGGGCAGTGGCCTCAGTCCATGAAGGGTTTCGCCCATAGTAGTTTCTGGACAGTGGCCTCAGTCCATGAAGGGGTTCGCCCATCGTAGATTCTCTATGCTGGCCTCAGTCCATAAAGGGCTTCGCCCATAGTAGATTCTCTAAACTGGCCACAGTCCATGAAGGGCTTCGCCCATAGTAGAATCTCTGAACTGGCCTCAGTCCATGTAGGGCTCCGACCATAGTAGATTCTCTACACTGGCCACAGTCCATTAATGGCTTCGCCCATAGTAGTTTCTGGACAGTGGCCTCAGTCCATGAAGGGGTTCGCCCATAGTAGATTCTCTATGCTGGCCTCAGTCCATAAAGGGCTTCGCCCATAGTAGATTCTCTACACTGGCCTCAGTCCATGAAGGGCTTCGCCCATAGTAGATTCTCTACACTGGCCATAGTCCATGAAGGGCTTCGCCCATAGTAGTTTCTGGGCAGTGGCCTCAGTCCATGAAGGGCTTCGCCCATAGTAGTTTCTGGACAGTGGCCTCAGTCCATGAAGGGCTTCGCCCATAGTAGATTCTCTATGCTGGCCTCAGTCCATAAAGGGCTTCGCCCATAGTCGATTCTCTACCCTGGCCATAGTCCATGAAGGGCTTCGCCCATAGTAGTTTCTGGACAGTGGCCTCAGTCCATGAAGTTCTTCGCCCAGAGTAGTTTCTGGACAGTGACCACAGCCCATGAAGGGCTTCGCCTATAGTAGTTTCTGGGCAGTGGCCTCAGTCCATGAAGGGCTTCGCCCATAGTAGATTCTCTACACTGGCCTCAGTCCATGAAGGGCTTCGCCCATAGTAGATTCTCTACACTGGCCTCAGTCCATGAAGGGCTTCGCCCATATTAGATTCTCTGCACTGGCCTCAGTCCATGAGGGGCTTCGCCCATAGTAGATTCTCTACACTGGCCATAGTCCATGAAGGGCTTCGCCCATAGTAGTTTCTGGACAGTGGCCTCAGTCCATGAAGGGGTTCGCCCATAGTAGATTCTCTACACTGGCCATAGTCCATGAAGGGCTTCGCCCATAGTAGTTTCTGGAAAGTGGCCTCAGTCCATGAAGGGCTTCGCCCATAGTAATTTCTGGACAGTGCCCTCAGTCCATGAAGTTCTTCGCCCAGAGTAGTTTCTGGACAGTGACCACAGCCCATGAAGGGCTTCGCTTATAGTAGTTTCTGGGCAGTGGCCTCAGTCCATGAAGGGCTTCGCCCATAGTAGATTCTCTACACTGGCCTCAGTCCATGAAGGGCTTCGCCCATAGTAGATTCTCTACACTGGCCTCAGTCCATGAAGGGCTTCGCCCATAGTAGATTCTCTGCACTGGCCTCAGTCCATGAGGGGCTTCGCCCATAGTAGATTCTCTACACTGGCCATAGTCCATGAAGGGCTTCGCCCATAGTAGTTTCTGGACAGTGGCCTCAGTCCATGAAGGGGTTCGCCCATCGTAGATTCTCTATGCTGGCCACAGTCCATGAAGTTCTTCGCCCATAGTAGAATCTCTGAACTGGCCTCAGTCCATGAAGGGCTTCGACCATAGTAGATTCTCTACACTGGCCACAGTCCATTAATGGCTTCGCCCATAGTAGTTTCTGGACAGTGGCCTCAGTCCATGAAGGGGTTCGCCCATAGCAGATTCTCTATGCTGGCCTCAGTCCATAAAGGGCTTCGCCCATAGTAGATTCTCTACACTGGCCTCAGTCCATGAAGGGCTTCGCCCATAGTAGATTCTCTACACTGGCCATAGTCCATGAAGGGCTTCGCCCATAGTAGTTTCTGGGCAGTGGCCTCTGTCCATGAAGGGCTTCGCCCATAGTAGATTCTCTACACTGGCCACAGTCCATGAACGGCTTCGCCCATAGTAGAATCTCTGAACTGGCCTCAGTCCATGAAGGGCTTCGACCATAGTAGATTCTCTACACTGGCCACAGTCCATTAATGGCTACGCCCATAGTAGTTTCTGGGCAGTGGCCTGAGTCCATGAAGGGTTTCGCCCATAGTAGTTTCTGGAGAGTGGCCTCAGTCCATGAAGGGCTTCGCCCATAGTAGATTCTCTACCCTGGCCATAGTCCATGAAGGGCTTCGCCCATAGTAGTTTCTGGACAGTGGCCTCAGTCCATGAAGTTCTTCGCCCAGAGTAGTTTCTGGACAGTGACCACAGCCCATGAAGAGCTTCGCCTATAGTAGTTTCTGGGCAGTGGCCTCAGTCCATGAACGGCTTCGCCCATAGTAGATTCTCTGCACTGGCCTCAGTCCATGAAGGGATTCGCCCATAGTAGATTCTCTACACTGGCCATAGTCCATGAAGGGCTTCGCCCATAGTAGTTTCTGGCCAGTGGCCTCAGTCCATGAAGGGTTTCGCCCATAGTAGTTTCTGGGCAGTGGCATCAGTCCATGAAGGGCTTCGCCCATAGTAGATTCTCTGCACTGGCCTCAGTACATGAAGGGCTTCGCCCATAGTAGATTCACTACACTGGCCATAGTCTATGAAGGGCTTCGCCCATAGTAGATTCTCTGCACTTGCCTCAGTCCATGAAGGGCTTCGCCAATAGTAGATTCTCTACAGTGGCCATAGTCCATGAAGGGCTTCGCCCATAGTAGTTTCTGGGCAGTGGCCTCAGTCCATGAAGGGTTTCGCACATAGTAGTTTCTGGACAGTGGCCTCAGTCCATGAAGGGGTTCACCCATAGTAGATTCTCTATGCTGGCCTCAGTCCATAAAGGGCTTCGCCCATAGTAGATTCTCTACACTGGCCTCAGTCCATGAAGGGCTTCGCCCATAGTAAATTCTCTACAGTGGCCATAGTCCATGAAGGGCTTCGCCCAAAGTAGTTTCTGGGCAGTGGCCTCAGTCCATGAAGGGTTTCGCACATAGTAGTTTCTGGACAGTGGCCTCAGTCCATGAAGGGGTTCACCCATAGTAGATTCTCTATGCTGGCCTCAGTCCATAAAGGGCTTCGCCCATAGTAGATTCTCTACACTGGCCTCAGTCCATGAAGGGCTTCGCCCATAGTAGTTTCTGGACAGTGGCCTCAGTCCATGAAGGGGTTTGCCCATCGTAGATTCTCTATGCTGGCCACAGTCCATGAAGTTCTTCGCCCATAGTAGAATCTCTGAACTGGGCTCAGTCCATGAAGGGCTTCGACCATAGTAGATTCTCTACACTGGCCACAGTCCATTAATGGCTTCGCCCATAGTAGTTTCTGGACAGTGGCCTCAGTCCATGAAGGGGTTCGCCCATAGCAGATTCTCTACACTGGCCACAGTCCATGAAGGGCTTCGCCCATAGTAGAATCTCTGAACTGGCCTCAGTCCATGAAGGGCTTCGACCATAGTAGATTCTCTACACTGGCCACAGTCCATTAATGGCTACGCCCATAGTAGTTTCTGGGCAGTGGCCTCAGTCCATGAAGGGTTTCGCCCATAGCAGTTTCTGGACAGTGGCCTCAGTCCATGAAGGGCTTCGCCCATAGTAGATTCTCTACACTGGCCACATTCCATTAAGGGCTTCGCCCAGAGTAGTTTCTGGACAGTGGCCTCAGTCCATGAAGGGGTTCGCCCATAGCAGATTCTCTATGCTGGCCTCAGTCCATAAAGGGCTTCGCCCATAGTAGATTCTCTACCCTGGCCATAGTCCATGAAGGGCTTCGCCCATAGTAGTTTCTGGAAAGTGGCCTCAGTCCATGAAGGGCTTCGCCCATAGTAGTTTCTGGACAGTGGCCTCAGTCCATGAAGTTCTTCGCCCAGAGTAGTTTCTGGACAGTGACCACAGCCCATGAAGGGCTTCGCCTATAGTAGTTTCTGGGCAGTGGCCTCAGTCCATGAACGGCTTCGCCCATAGTAGATTCTCTGCACTGGCCTCAGTCCATGAAGGGCTTCGCCCATAGTAGATTCTCTACACTGGCCATAGTCCATGAAGGGCTTCGCCCATAGTAGTTTCTGGCCAGTGGCCTCAGTCCATGAAGGGTTTCGCCCATAGTAGTTTCTGGGCAGTGGCATCAGTCCATGAAGGGCTTCGCCCATAGTAAATTCTCTGCACTGGCCTCAGTACATGAAGGGCTTCGCCCATAGTAGATTCACTACACTGGCCATAGTCCATGAAGGGCTTCGCCCATAGTAGATTCTCTGCACTTGCCTCAGTCCATGAAGGGCTTCGCCCATAGTAGATTCTCTACACTGGCCACAGTCCATTAAGGGCTTCGCCCATAGTAGTTTCTGGGCAGTGGCCTCAGTCCATGAAGGGGTTCACCCATAGTAGATTCTCTATGCTGGCCTCAGTCCATAAAGGGCTTCGCCCATAGTAGATTCTCTACACTGGCCTCAGTCCATGAAGGGCTTCGCCCATAGTAAATTCTCTACAGTGGCCATAGTCCATGAAGGGCTTCGCCCATAGTAGTTTCTGGGCAGTGGCCTCAGTCCATGAAGGGTTTCGCACATAGTAGTTTCTGGACAGTGGCCTCAGTCCATGAAGGGGTTCACCCATAGTAGATTCTCTATGCTGGCCTCAGTCCATAAAGGGCTTCGCCCATAGTAGATTCTCTACACTGGCCTCAGTCCATGAAGGGCTTCGCCCATAGTAGATTCTCTACACTGGCCATAGTCCATGAAGGGCTTCGCCCATAGTAGATTCTCTACACTGGCCATAGTCCATGAAGGGCTTCGAACATAGTAGTTTCTGGGCAGTGGCCTCAGTCCATGAAGGGTTTCGCCCATAGTAGATTCTCTACACTGGCCATAGTCCATGAAGGGCTTCGCCCATAGTAGCTTCTGGCCAGTGGCCTCAGTCCATGAAGGGTTTCGCCCATAGTAGTTTCTGGACAGTGGCCTCAGTCCAGGAAGGGGTTCGCCCATAGTAGATTCTCTATGCTGGCCTCAGTCCATAAAGGGCTTCGTTCATAGAAGATTCTCTACCCTGGCCATAGTCCATGAAGGGCTACGCCCATAGTAGTTTCTGGGCAGTGGCCTCAGTCCATGAAGGGTTTCGCCCATAGTAGATTCTCTACACTGGCCATAGTCCATGAAGGGCTTCGCCCATAGTAGTTTCTGGCCAGTGGCCTCAGTCCATGAAGGGTTTCGCCCATAGTAGTTTCTGGACAGTGGCCTCAGTCCATGAAGAGCTTCGCCCATAGTAGATTCTCTACACTGGCCACATTCCATTAAGGGCTTCGCCCATAGTAGTTTCTGGACAGTGGCCTCAGTACAGGAAGGGGTCCGCCCATAGTAGATTCTCTATGCTGGCCTCAGTCCATAAAGGGCTTCGTTCATAGTAGATTCTCTACCCTGGCCATAGTCCATGAGGGGCTACGCCCATAGTAGTTTCTGGGCAGTGGCCTCAGTCCATGAAGGGTTTCGCCCATAGTAGTTTCTGGACAGTGGCCTCAGTCCATGAAGGGCTTCGCCCATAGTAGATTCTCTACACTGGCCACATTCCATTAAGGGCTTCGCCCATAGTAGCTTCTGGACAGTGGCCTTAGTCCATGAAGGGGTTCGCCCATAGTAGATCCTCTATGCTGGCCTCAGTCCATAAAGGGCTTCGCCCATAGTAGATTCTCTACCCTGGCCATAGTCCATGAAGGGCTACGCCCATAGTAGTGGCCTCAGTCCATGAAGGGTTTCGCCCATAGTAGTTTCTGGACAGTGGCCTCAGTCCATGAAGGGCTTCGCCCATAGTAGATTCTCTACACTGGCCACAGTCCATTAAGGGCTTCGCCCATAGTAGTTTCTGGGCAGTGGCCTCAGTCCATGAAGGGCTTCGCCCATAGTAGATTCTCTGCACTGGCCTCAGTACATGAAGGGCTTCGCCCATAGTGGATTCTCTACACTGGTCTCAGTCCGAGAAGGGCTTCGCCCAAAGTAGATTTTCTGCACTGGCCTCAGTCCATGAAGGGCTTAGCCCATAGTAGATTCTCTACACTGGCCATAGTCCATGAAGGGCTTCGCCCATAGTAGTTTCTGGACAGTGGCCTCAGTCCATGAAGGGGTTCGCCCATCGTAGATTCTCTATGCTGGCCTCAGTCCATAAAGGGCTTCGCCCATAGTAGATTCTCTATACTGGCCACAGTCCATGAAGGGCTTCGCCAATAGTAGATTCTGGACAGTGGCCTCAGTCCATGAAGTTCTTTGCCCAGAGTAGTTTCTGGACAGTGACCACAGCCCATGAAGGGCTTCGCCTATAGTAGTTTCTGGGCAGTGGCCTCAGTCCATGAAGGGCTTCGCCCATAGTAGATTCTCTACACTGGCCTCAGTCCATGAAGGGCTTCGCCCATAGTAGATTCTCTACACTGGCCTCAGTCCATGAAGGGCTTCGCCCATAGTAGATTCTCTGCACTGGCCTCAGTCCATGAGGGGCTTCGCCCATAGTAGATTCTCTACACTGGCCATAGTCCATGAAGGGCTTCGCCCATAGTAGTTTCTGGACAGTGGCCTCAGTCCATGAAGGGGTTCGCCCATAGTAGATTCTCTACACTGGCCATAGTCCATGCAGGGCTTCGCCCATAGTAGTTTCTGGGCAGTGGCCTCAGTCCATGAAGGGTTTCGCCCATAGTAGATTCTCTACACTGGCCACAGTCCATTAAGGGCTTCGCCCATAGTAGTTTCTGGGCAGTGGCCTCAGTCCATGAAGTGTTTCGCCCATAGTAGTTTCTGGACAGTGGCCTCAGTCCATGAAGGGCTTCGCCCATAGTAGATTCTCTACACTGGCCTCAGTCCATGAAGGGCTTCGCCCATAGTAGATTCTCTACACTGGCCTCAGTCCATGAAGGGCTTCGCCCATAGTAGATTCTCTGCACTGGCCTCAGTCCATGAGGGGCTTCGCCCATAGTAGATTCTCTACACTGGCCATAGTCCATGAAGGGCTTCGCCCATAGTAGTTTCTGGACAGTGGCCTCAGTCCATGAAGGGGTTCGCCCATAGTAGATTCTCTACACTGGCCATAGTCCATGCAGGGCTTCGCCCATAGTAGTTTCTGGGCAGTGGCCTCAGTCCATGAAGGGTTTCGCCCATAGTAGATTCTCTACACTGGCCACAGTCCATTAAGGGCTTCGCCCATAGTAGTTTCTGGGCAGTGGCCTCAGTCCATGAAGGGTTTCGCCCATAGTAGTTTCTGGGCAGTGGCATCAGTCCATGAAGGGCTTCGCCCATAGTTGATTCTCTGCACTTGCCTCAGTCCATGAAGGGATTCGCCCACAGTAGATTCTCTACACTGGCCATAGTCCATGAAGGGCTTCGCGCATAGTAATTTCTTGGCAGTGGCCTCAGTCCATGAAGGGCTTCGCCCATAGTAGTTTCTGGGCAGTGGCCTCAGTCCATGAAGGGCTTCGCCCATAGTAGTTTCTGGGCAGTGGCATCAGTCCATGAAGGGCTTCGCCCATAGTAGATTCTCTGCACTGGCCTCAGTACATGAAGGGCTTCGCCCATAGTAGATTCTCTACACTGGCCACATTCCATTAAGGGCTTCGCCCATAGTAGTTTCTGGACAGTGGCCTCAGTCCATGAAGGGCTTCGCCCATAGTAGTTTCTTGGCAGTGGCCTCAGTTCATGAAGGGTTTCGCCCATAGTAGTTTCTGGGCAGTGACATCAGTCCATGAAGGGCTTTGCCCCTAGTAGATTCTCTACACTGGCCACATTCCATTAAGGGCTTCGCCCATCTGGACAGTGGCCTCAGTCCATGAAGGGGTTCGCCCATAGTAGATTCTCTATTCTGGCCTCAGTCCATAAAGGGCTTCGCCCATAGTAGGTTCTCTACCCTGGCCATAGTCCATGAAGGGCTTCGCCCATTGTAGTTTCTGGAAAGTGGCCTCAGTCCATGAAGGGCTTCGCCCATAGTAGTTTCTGGACAGTGGCCTCAGTCCATGAAGTTCTTCGCCCAGAGTAGTTTCTGGACAGTGACCACAGCCCATGAAGGGCTTCGCCTATAGTAGTTTCTGGGCAGTGGCCTCAGTCCATGAAGGGCTTCGCCCATAGTAGATTCTCTACACTGGCCATAGTCCATGAAGGGTTTCGCCCAAAGTAGTTTCTGGGCAGTGGCCTCAGTCCATGAAGGGTTTCGCCCATAGTAGTTTCTGGACAGTGGCCTCAGTCCATGAAGGGGTTCGCCCATAGTAGATTCTCTACACTGGCCATAGTCCATGAAGGGCTTCGCCCATAGTAGTTTCTAGGCAGTGGCCTCAGTCCATAAAGGGTTTCGCCCATAGTAGATTCTCTACACTGGCCATAGTCCATGAAGGGCTTCGCCCATAGTAGTTTCTGGGAAGTGGCCTCAGTCCATGAAGGGTTTCGCCCATAGTAGTTTCTGGGCAGTGGCATCAATCCATGAAGGGCTTCGCCCATTGTAGATTCTCTACACTGGCCGCAGTCCATTAAGGGCTTCGCCCATAGTACTTTCTGGACAGTGGCCTCAGTCCATGAAGGGCTTCGCCCATAGTAGTTTCTGGGCAGTGGCCTCAGTCCATGAAGGGGTTCGCCCATCGTAGATTCTCTATGCTGGCCACAGTCCACGAAGTTCTTCGCCCATAGTAGAATCTCTGAACTGGCCTCAGTCCATGAAGGGCTTCGACCATAGTAGATTCTCTACACTGGCCACAGTCCATTAATGGCTTCGCCCATAGTAGTTTCTGGACAGTGGCCTCAGTCCATGAAGGGGTTCGCCCATAGTAGATTCTCTATGCTGGCCTCAGTCCATAAAGGGCTTCGCCCATAGTAGATTCTCTACACTGGCCTCAGTCCATGAAGGGCTTCGCCCATAGTAGATTCTCTACACAGGCCATAGTCCATGAAGGGTTTCGCCTACAGTAGTTTCTGGGCAGTGGCCTCAGTCCATGAAGGGCTTCGCCCATAGTAGATTCTCTACACTGGCCACAGTCCATGAAGGGCTTCGCCCATAGTAGAATCTCTGAACTGGCCTCAGTCCATGAAGGGCTTCGACCATAGTAGATTCTCTACACTGGCCACAGTCCATGAAGGGCTTCGCCCATTGTAGTTTCTGGAAAGTGGCCTCAGTCCATGAAGGGCTTCGCCCATAGTAGTTTCTGGACAGTGGCCTCAGTCCATGAAGTTCTTCGCCCAGAGTAGTTTCTGGACAGTGACCACAGCCCATGAAGGGCTTCGCCTATAGTAGTTTCTGGGCAGTGGCCTCAGTCCATGAAGGGCTTCGCCCATAGTAGATTCTCTACACTGGCCATAGTCCATGAAGGGCTTCGCCCAAAGTAGTTTCTGGGCAGTGGCCTCAGTCCATGAAGGGTTTCGCCCATAGTAGTTTCTGGACAGTGGCCTCAGTCCATGAAGGGGTTCGCCCATAGTAGATTCTCTACACTGGCCATAGTCCATGAAGGGCTTCGCCCATAGTAGTTTCTGGGCAGTGGCCTGAGTCCATGAAGGGTTTCGCCCATAGTAGTTTCTGGACAGTGGCCACAGTCCATGAAGGGCTTCGCCCATAGTAGATTCTCTACACTGGCCACATTCCATTAAGGGCTTCGCCCATAGTAGTTTCTGGACAGTGGCCTCAGTCCATGAAGGGGTTCGCCCATAGCAGATTCTCTATGCTGGCCTCAGTCCATAAAGGGCTTCGCCCATAGTCGATTCTCTACCCTGGCCATAGTCCATGAAGGGCTTCGCCCATAGTAGTTTCTGGACAGTGGCCTCAGTCCATGAAGTTCTTCGCCCAGAGTAGTTTCTGGACAGTGACCACAGCCCATGAAGGGCTTCGCCTATAGTTTCTGGGCAGTGGCCTCAGTCCATGAACGGCTTCGCCCATAGTAGATTCTCTACACTGGCCATAGTCCATGAAGGGCTTCGCCCATAGTAGTTTCTGGCCAGTGGCCTCAGTCCATGAAGGGTTTCGCCTATAGTAGTTTCTGGGCAGTGGCATCAGTCCATGAAGGGCTTCGCCCGTAGTAGATTCTCTGCACTGGCCTCAGTACATGAAGGGCTTCGCCCATAGTAGATTCACTACACTGGCCATAGTCCATGAAGGGCTTCGCCCATAGTAGATTCTCTGCACTTGCCTCAGTCCATGAAGGGCTTCGCCCATAGTAGATTCTCTACACTGGCCACAGTCCATTAAGGGCTTCGCCCATACTTGTTTCTGGACAGTGGCCTCAGTCCATGAAGGGCTTCGCCCATAGTAGTTTCTGGGCAGTGGCCTCAGTCCGTGAAGGGGTTCACCCATAGTAGATTCTCTATGCTGGCCTCAGTCCATAAAGGGCTTCGCCCATAGTAGATTCTCTACACTGGCCTCAGTCCATGAAGGGCTTCGCCCATAGTAGATTCTCTACACTGGCCATAGTCCATGAAGGGCTTCGCCCATAGTAGATTCTCTACACTGGCCATAGTCCATGAAGCGCTTCGCCCATAGTAGTTTCTGGGCAGTGGCCTCAGTCCATGAAATGTTTCGCCCATAGTAGTTTCTATACAGTGGCCTCAGTCCATGAAGGGGTTCGCCCATCGTAG
This sequence comes from Eristalis pertinax, assembly GCA_907269125.1. Lineage (NCBI taxonomy): Eukaryota > Metazoa > Arthropoda > Insecta > Diptera > Syrphidae > Eristalis > Eristalis pertinax. The sequence continues at coordinate 103,382,489 of OU026145.1, read as the reverse complement.
ATTCTCTATGCTGGCCTCAGTCCATAAAGGGCTTCGCCCATAGTAGATTCTCTACACTGGCCACAGTCCATGAAGGGCTTCGCCCATAGTAGATTCTGTGCACTGGCCTAAGTACATGAAGGGCTTCGCCCATAGTAGATTCTCTACACTGGCCTCAGTCCATGAAGGGCTTCGCCCATAGTAGATTCTCTACACTGGCCATAGTCCATGAAGGGCTTCGCCCATAGTAGATTCTCTACACTGGCCATAGTCCATGAAGCGCTTCGCCCATAGTAGTTTCTGGGCAGTGGCCTCAGTCCATGAAATGTTTCGCCCATAGTAGTTTCTATACAGTGGCCTCAGTCCATGAAGGGCTTCGCCCATAGTAGATTCTGTGCACTGGCCTAAGTACATGAAGGGCTTCGCCCATAGTAGATTCTCTGCACTGGCCTCAGTACATGAAGGGCTTCGCCCATAGTAGATTCACTACACTGGCCATAGTCCATGAAGGGTTTCGCCCATAGTAGTTTCTGGACAGTGGCCTCAGTCCATGAAGGGGTTCGCCCATAGTAGATTCTCTACACTGGCCATAGTCCATGAAGGGCTTCGCCCATAGTAGTTTCTGGGCAGTGGCCTCAGTCCATGAAGGGTTTCGCCCATAGTAGATTCTCTACACTGGCCACAGTCCATTAAGGGCTTCGCCCATAGTAGTTTCTGGGCAGTGGCCTCAGTCCATGAAGTGTTTCGCCCATAGTAGTTTCTGGACAGTGGCCTCAGTCCATGAAGGGCTTCGCCCATAGTAGATTCTCTACACTGGCCTCAGTCCATGAAGGGCTTCGCCCATAGTAGATTCTCTACACTGGCCTCAGTCCATGAAGGGCTTCGCCCATAGTAGATTCTCTGCACTGGCCTCAGTCCATGAGGGGCTTCGCCCATAGTAGATTCTCTACACTGGCCATAGTCCATGAAGGGCTTCGCCCATAGTAGTTTCTGGACAGTGGCCTCAGTCCATGAAGGGCTTCGCCCATAGTAGATTCTCTACACTGGCCATAGTCCATGCAGGGCTTCGCCCATAGTAGTTTCTGGGCAGTGGCCTCAGTCCATGAAGGGTTTCGCCCATAGTAGATTCTCTACACTGGCCACAGTCCATTAAGGGCTTCGCCCATAGTAGTTTCTGGGCAGTGGCCTCAGTCCATGAAGGGTTTCGCCCATAGTAGTTTCTGGGCAGTGGCATCAGTCCATGAAGGGCTTCGCCCATAGTTGATTCTCTGCACTTGCCTCAGTCCATGAAGGGATTCGCCCACAGTAGATTCTCTACACTGGCCATAGTCCATGAAGGGCTTCGCGCATAGTAATTTCTTGGCAGTGGCCTCAGTCCATGAAGGGCTTCGCCCATAGTAGTTTCTGGGCAGTGGCCTCAGTCCATGAAGGGCTTCGCCCATAGTAGTTTCTGGGCAGTGGCATCAGTCCATGAAGGGCTTCGCCCATAGTAGATTCTCTGCACTGGCCTCAGTACATGAAGGGCTTCGCCCATAGTAGATTCTCTACACTGGCCACATTCCATTAAGGGCTTCGCCCATAGTAGTTTCTGGACAGTGGCCTCAGTCCATGAAGGGCTTCGCCCATAGTAGTTTCTTGGCAGTGGCCTCAGTTCATGAAGGGTTTCGCCCATAGTAGTTTCTGGGCAGTGACATCAGTCCATGAAGGGCTTCGCCCCTAGTAGATTCTCTACACTGGCCACATTCCATTAAGGGCTTCGCCCATCTGGACAGTGGCCTCAGTCCATGAAGGGGTTCGCCCATAGTAGATTCTCTATTCTGGCCTCAGTCCATAAAGGGCTTCGCCCATAGTAGGTTCTCTACCCTGGCCATAGTCCATGAAGGGCTTCGCCCATTGTAGTTTCTGGAAAGTGGCCTCAGTCCATGAAGGGCTTCGCCCATAGTAGTTTCTGGACAGTGGCCTCAGTCCATGAAGTTCTTCGCCCAGAGTAGTTTCTGGACAGTGACCACAGCCCATGAAGGGCTTCGCCTATAGTAGTTTCTGGGCAGTGGCCTCAGTCCATGAAGGGCTTCGCCCATAGTAGATTCTCTACACTGGCCATAGTCCATGAAGGGTTTCGCCCAAAGTAGTTTCTGGGCAGTGGCCTCAGTCCATGAAGGGTTTCGCCCATAGTAGTTTCTGGACAGTGGCCTCAGTCCATGAAGGGGTTCGCCCATAGTAGATTCTCTACACTGGCCATAGTCCATGAAGGGCTTCGCCCATAGTAGTTTCTAGGCAGTGGCCTCAGTCCATAAAGGGTTTCGCCCATAGTAGATTCTCTACACTGGCCATAGTCCATGAAGGGCTTCGCCCATAGTAGTTTCTGGGAAGTGGCCTCAGTCCATGAAGGGTTTCGCCCATAGTAGTTTCTGGGCAGTGGCATCAATCCATGAAGGGCTTCGCCCATTGTAGATTCTCTACACTGGCCGCAGTCCATTAAGGGCTTCGCCCATAGTACTTTCTGGACAGTGGCCTCAGTCCATGAAGGGCTTCGCCCATAGTAGTTTCTGGGCAGTGGCCTCAGTCCATGAAGGGGTTCGCCCATCGTAGATTCTCTATGCTGGCCACAGTCCACGAAGTTCTTCGCCCATAGTAGAATCTCTGAACTGGCCTCAGTCCATGAAGGGCTTCGACCATAGTAGATTCTCTACACTGGCCACAGTCCATTAATGGCTTCGCCCATAGTAGTTTCTGGACAGTGGCCTCAGTCCATGAAGGGGTTCGCCCATAGTAGATTCTCTATGCTGGCCTCAGTCCATAAAGGGCTTCGCCCATAGTAGATTCTCTACACTGGCCTCAGTCCATGAAGGGCTTCGCCCATAGTAGATTCTCTACACAGGCCATAGTCCATGAAGGGTTTCGCCTACAGTAGTTTCTGGGCAGTGGCCTCAGTCCATGAAGGGCTTCGCCCATAGTAGATTCTCTACACTGGCCACAGTCCATGAAGGGCTTCGCCCATAGTAGAATCTCTGAACTGGCCTCAGTCCATGAAGGGCTTCGACCATAGTAGATTCTCTACACTGGCCACAGTCCATGAAGGGCTTCGCCCATTGTAGTTTCTGGAAAGTGGCCTCAGTCCATGAAGGGCTTCGCCCATAGTAGTTTCTGGACAGTGGCCTCAGTCCATGAAGTTCTTCGCCCAGAGTAGTTTCTGGACAGTGACCACAGCCCATGAAGGGCTTCGCCTATAGTAGTTTCTGGGCAGTGGCCTCAGTCCATGAAGGGCTTCGCCCATAGTAGATTCTCTACACTGGCCATAGTCCATGAAGGGCTTCGCCCAAAGTAGTTTCTGGGCAGTGGCCTCAGTCCATGAAGGGTTTCGCCCATAGTAGTTTCTGGACAGTGGCCTCAGTCCATGAAGGGGTTCGCCCATAGTAGATTCTCTACACTGGCCATAGTCCATGAAGGGCTTCGCCCATAGTAGTTTCTGGGCAGTGGCCTGAGTCCATGAAGGGTTTCGCCCATAGTAGTTTCTGGACAGTGGCCACAGTCCATGAAGGGCTTCGCCCATAGTAGATTCTCTACACTGGCCACATTCCATTAAGGGCTTCGCCCATAGTAGTTTCTGGACAGTGGCCTCAGTCCATGAAGGGGTTCGCCCATAGCAGATTCTCTATGCTGGCCTCAGTCCATAAAGGGCTTCGCCCATAGTCGATTCTCTACCCTGGCCATAGTCCATGAAGGGCTTCGCCCATAGTAGTTTCTGGACAGTGGCCTCAGTCCATGAAGTTCTTCGCCCAGAGTAGTTTCTGGACAGTGACCACAGCCCATGAAGGGCTTCGCCTATAGATTCTGGGCAGTGGCCTCAGTCCATGAACGGCTTCGCCCATAGTAGATTCTCTACACTGGCCATAGTCCATGAAGGGCTTCGCCCATAGTAGTTTCTGGCCAGTGGCCTCAGTCCATGAAGGGTTTCGCCTATAGTAGTTTCTGGGCAGTGGCATCAGTCCATGAAGGGCTTCGCCCGTAGTAGATTCTCTGCACTGGCCTCAGTACATGAAGGGCTTCGCCCATAGTAGATTCACTACACTGGCCATAGTCCATGAAGGGCTTCGCCCATAGTAGATTCTCTGCACTTGCCTCAGTCCATGAAGGGCTTCGCCCATAGTAGATTCTCTACACTGGCCACAGTCCATTAAGGGCTTCGCCCATACTTGTTTCTGGACAGTGGCCTCAGTCCATGAAGGGCTTCGCCCATAGTAGTTTCTGGGCAGTGGCCTCAGTCCGTGAAGGGGTTCACCCATAGTAGATTCTCTATGCTGGCCTCAGTCCATAAAGGGCTTCGCCCATAGTAGATTCTCTACACTGGCCTCAGTCCATGAAGGGCTTCGCCCATAGTAGATTCTCTACACTGGCCATAGTCCATGAAGGGCTTCGCCCATAGTAGATTCTCTACACTGGCCATAGTCCATGAAGCGCTTCGCCCATAGTAGTTTCTGGGCAGTGGCCTCAGTCCATGAAATGTTTCGCCCATAGTAGTTTCTATACAGTGGCCTCAGTCCATGAAGGGGTTCGCCCATCGTAGATTCTCTATGCTGGCCTCAGTCCATAAAGGGCTTCGCCCATAGTAGATTCTCTACACTGGCCACAGTCCATGAAGGGCTTCGCCCATAGTAGATTCTGTGCACTGGCCTAAGTACATGAAGGGCTTCGCCCATAGTAGATTCTCTACACTGGCCTCAGTCCATGAAGGGCTTCGCCCATAGTAGATTCTCTACACTGGCCATAGTCCATGAAGGGCTTCGCCCATAGTAGATTCTCTACACTGGCCATAGTCCATGAAGCGCTTCGCTCATAGTAGTTTCTGGGCAGTGGCCTCAGTCCATGAAATGTTTCGCCCATAGTAGTTTCTATACAGTGGCCTCAGTCCATGAAGGGGTTCGCCCATCGTAGATTCTCTATGCTGGCCTCAGTCCATGAAGGGTTTCGCCCATAGTAGTTTCTGGACAGTGGCCTCAGACCATGAAGAGCTTCGCCCATAGTAGATTCTCTACACTGGCCACATTCCATTAAGGGCTTCGCCCATAGTAGTTTCTGGACAGTGGCCTCAGTCCAGGAAGGGGTTCGCCCATAGTAGATTCTCTATGCTGGCCTCAGTCCATAAAGGGCTTTGTTCATAGTAGATTCTCTACCCTGGCCATAGTCCATGAAGGGCTACGCCCATAGTAGTTTCTGGGCAGTGGCCTCAATCCATGAAGGGTTTCGCCCATTGTAGATTCTCTACACTGGCCATAGTCCATGAAGGGCTTCGCCCATAGTAGTTTCTGGCCAGTGGCCTCAGTCCATGAAGGGTTTCGCCCATAGTAGTTTCTGGACAGTGGCCTCAGTCCATGAAGGGCTTCGCCCATAGTAGATTCTCTACACTGGCCACAGTCCATTAAGGGCTTCGCCCATAGTAGTTTCTTGGCAGTGGCCTCAGTCCATGAAGGGCTTCGCCCATAGTAGATTCTCTGCACTGGCCTCAGTACATGAAGGGTTTCGCCCATAGTGGATTCTCTACACTGGTCTCAGTCCATGAAGGGCTTCGCCCAAAGTAGATTTTCTGCACTGGCCTCAGTCCATGAAGGGCTTAGCCCATAGTAGATTCTCTACACTGGCCATAGTCCATGAAGGGCTTCGCCCATAGTAGTTTCTGGGCAGTGGCCTCAGTCCATGAAATGTTTCGCCCATAGTAGTTTCTATACAGTGGCCTCAGTCCATGAAGGGGTTCGCCCATCGTAGATTCTCTATGCTGGCCTCAGTCCATAAAGGGCTTCGCCCATAGTAGATTCTCTACACTGGCCACAGTCCATGAAGGGCTTCGCCCATAGTAGATTCTGTGCACTGGCCTAAGTACATGAAGGGCTTCGCCCATAGTAGATTCTCTAGTCCATGAAGGGTTTCGCGCATAGTAGTTTTTGGGCAGTGGCCTCGGTCCATGAAGGGTTTCGCCCATAGTAGTTTCTGGGCACTGGCCTCAGTCCATGAAGGGCTTCGCCCATAGTAGATTCTCTGCACTGGCCTCAGTACATGAAGGGCTTCGTCCATAGTAGATTCTCTACACTGGCCTCAGTCCATGAAGGGCTTCGCCCATAGTAGATTATCTATGCTGGCCTCAGTCCATGAAGGGCCTCGCCCATAGTAGATTATCTATGCTGGCCTCAGTCAATGAAGGGCTTCGCCCATAGTAGATTCTCTACACGGGCCACAGTCCATTAAGGGCTTCGCCCATAGTAGTTTCTAGACAGTGCCCTCAGTCCATGAAGGGCTTCGCCCATAGTAGATTCCTTACACTGGCCTCAGTCCATGAAGGGCTTCGCCCATAGTAGATTATCTATGCTGGCCTCAGTCCATGAAGGGCTTCGCCCATAGTAGATTATCTATGCTGGCCTCAGTCCATGAAGGGCTTCGCCCATAGTAGATTCTCTGCACTGGCCTCAGTCCAAGAAGGGTTTCGCCCATAGTAGATTCTTTATGCTGGCCTCAGTCCATGAATTGCTTCGCCCATAGTAGATTCTCTGCACTGGCCTCAGTCCATGAAGGGCTTCGCCCATTGTAGATGCTCTATGCTGGCCTCAGTCCATGAAGGGCTTCGCCAATAGTAGATTATCTATGCTGGCCTCAGTCCATGAAGGGCTTCGCCCATAGTAGACTCTCTGCACTGGCCTTAGTCCATGAAGGGTTTCGCCCATAGTAGATTCTCTATGCTGGCCTCAGTCCATGAAGGGCTTCGACCATAGTAGATTCTCTAAACTGACCACAGTCCATTAAGGGCTTCGCCCATAGTAGTTTCTGGACAGTGGCCTCAGTCCATGAAGGGCTTCGCCCATAGTAGTTTATGGACAGTGGCCTCAGTCCATGAAGGGCTTCGGCAATAGTAGTTTCTCTGCACTGGCCTCAGTCCATGAAGGGCTTCGCCCATAATAGATTCTCTACACTGGCCATAGTCCATGAAGGGCTCCGCCCATAGTAGTTTCTGGGCAGTGGCCTCAGTCCATGAAGGGTTTCGCCCATAGTAGTTTCTGGACAGTGGCCTCAGTCCATGAAGGGTTTCGCCCATAGTAGATTCTCTATGCTGGCCTCAGTCCATAAAGGGCTTCGCCCATAGTAGTTTCTGGACAGTGGCCTCAGTCCATGAAGGGTTTCGCCCATAGTAGATTCTCTATGCTGGCCTCAGTCCATAAAGGGCTTCGCCCATAGTAGTTTCTGGACAGTGGCCTCAGTCCATGAAGGGTTTCGCCCATAGTAGATTCTCTATGCTGGCCTCAGTCCATAAAGGGCTTCGCCCATAGTAGATTCTCTAGTCCATGAAGGGTTTCGCGCATAGTAGTTTCTGGGCAGTGGCCTCGGTCCATGAAGGGTTTCGCCCATAGTAGTTTCTGGGCACTGGCCTCAGTCCATGAAGGGCTTCGCCCATAGTAGATTCTCTGCACTGGCCTCAGTACATGAAGGGCTTCGTCCATAGTAGATTCTCTACACTGGCCTCAGTCCATGAAGGGCTTCGCCCATAGTAGATTATCTATGCTGGCCTCAGTCCATGAAGGGCCTCGCCCATAGTAGATTATCTATGCTGGCCTCAGTCAATGAAGGGCTTCGCCCATAGTAGATTCTCTACACGGGCCACAGTCCATTAAGGGCTTCGCCCATAGTAGTTTCTAGACAGTGCCCTCAGTCCATGAAGGGCTTCGCCCATAGTAGATTCCTTACACTGGCCTCAGTCCATGAAGGGCTTCGCCCATAGTAGATTATCTATGCTGGCCTCAGTCCATGAAGGGCTTCGCCCATAGTAGATTATCTATGCTGGCCTCAGTCCATGAAGGGCTTCGCCCATAGTAGATTCTCTGCACTGGCCTCTGTCCAAGAAGGGTTTCGCCCATAGTAGATTCTTTATGCTGGCCTCAGTCCATGAATTGCTTCGCCCATAGTAGATTCTCTGCACTGGCCTCAGTCCATGAAGGGCTTCGCCCATTGTAGATGCTCTATGCTGGCCTCAGTCCATGAAGGGCTTCGCCAATAGTAGATTATCTATGCTGGCCTCAGTCCATGAAGGGCTTCGTCCATAGTAGACTCTCTATGCTGGCCTCAGTCCATGAAGGGCTTCGCCAATAGTAGATTCTCTATGCTGGCCTCAGTCCATGAAGGGCTTCGTCCATAGTAGATTCTCTACACTGGCCACATTCCATTAAGGGCTTCGCCCATAGTAGTTTCTGGACAGTGGCCTCAGTCCATGAAGGGCTTCGCCCATAGTAGTTTCTGGGCAGTGGCCACATTCCATTAAGGGCTTCGCCCATCTGGACAGTGGCCTCAGTCCATGAAGGGGTTCGCCCATAGTAGATTCTCTATTCTGGCCTCAGTCCATAAAGGGCTTCGCCCATAGTAGTTTCTGGGCAGTGGCCTCAGTCCATGAAGGGCTTCGCCCATAGTAGCTTCTGGACAGTGGCCTTAGTAAATGAAGGGCTTCGCCCATAGTAGTTTCTCTATGCTGGCCTCAGTCCACGAAGGGCTTCGCCCATAGTAGATTCTCTACACTAGCCACAGTCCATTAAGGGCTTCGCCCATAGTAGTTTCTGGACAGTGGCCTCAGTAAATGAAGGGCTTCGCCCATAGTAGTTTCTAGACAGTGGCCACAGTCCATGAATTGCTTCGCCCATTGTAGATTCTCTATGCTGGCCTCAGTACATGAAGGGCTTCGCCCATAGTAGATTCTCTACACTGGCCACATTCCATTAAGGGCTTCGCCCATAGTAGTTTCTGGACAGTGGCCTCAGTCCATGAAGGGCTTCGCCCATAGTAGTTCCTGGGCAGTGGCCACATTCCATTAAGGGCTTCGCCCATCTGGACAGTGGCCTCAGTCCATGAAGGGGTTCGCCCATAGTAGATTCTCTATTCTGGCCTCAGTCCATAAAGGGCTTCGCCCATAGTAGATTCTCTACCCTGGCCATAGTCCATGAAGGATTACGCCCATAGTAGTTTCTGGGCAGTGGCCTCAGTCCATGAAGGGTTTCGCCCATAGTAGTTTCTGGACAGTGGCCTCAGTAGACTCTCTATGCTGGCCTCAGTCCATAAAGGGCTTCGCCCATAGTAGATTCTCTACCCTGGCCATAGTCCATGAAGGGCTTCGCCCATAGTAAATTCTCTACAGTGGCCATAGTCCATGAAGGGCTTCGCCCATAGTAGTTTCTGTTCAGTGGCCTCAGTCCATGAAGGGTTTCGCACATAGTAGTTTCTGGACAGTGGCCTCAGTCCATGAAGGGGTTCACCCATAGTAGATTCTCTATGCTGGCCTCAGTCCATAAAGGGCTTCGCCCATAGTAGATTCTCTACACTGGCCTCAGTCCATGAAGGGCTTCGCCCATAGTAGATTCTCTACACTGGCCATAGTCCATGAAGGGCTTCGTCCATAGTAGATTCTCTACACTGGCCATAGTCCATGAAGGGCTTCGCCCATAGTAGTTTCTGGGCAGTGGCCTCAGTCCATGAAGGGTTTCGCCCATAGTAGTTTCTCTACACTGGCCTCAGTCCATGAAGGGTTTCGCCCATAGTAGATTCTCTATGCTGGCCTCAGTCCACGAAGGGTTTCGCCCATAGTAGATTCTCTATGGTGGCCTCAGTCCATGAAGGGCTTCGCCCATAGTAGTTTCTGGGCAGTGGCCTCAGTCCATGAAGGGCTTCGCCCATAGTAGCTTCTGGACAGTGGCCTTAGTAAATGAAGGGCTTCGCCCATAGTAGTTTCTCTATGCTGGCCTCAGTCCACGAAGGGCTTCGCCCATAGTGGATTCTCTACACTGGCCTCAGTCCATGAGGGGCTTCGCCCATTGTAGATTCTCTACACTGGCCACAGTCCATGAAGGGCTTTGCCCATAGTAGTTTCTGGACAGTGGCCTCAGTCCATGAAGGGCTTCGCCCATAGTAGTTTCTAGACAGTGGCCTCAGTCCATGAATTGCTTCGCCCATAGTAGATTCTTTGCACTGGCCTTAGTCCATGAAGGGCTTCGCCCATAGTAGTTTCTCTATGCTGGCCTCAGGCCACGAAGTAGATAGTAGATTCTCTACACTGGCCTCAGTCCATGAGGGGCTTCGCCCATTGTAGATTCTCTACACTGGCCACAGTCCATGAAGGGCTTCGCCCATAGTAGTTTCTGGACAGTGGCCTCAGTCCATGAAGGGCTTCGCCCATAGTAGTTTCTAGACAGTGGCCTCAGTCCATGAATTGCTTCGCCCATAGTAGATTCTTTGCACTGGCCTTAGTCCATTAAGGGCTTCGCCCATTGTAGATTCTCTATGCTGGCCTCAGTCCATGAAGGGCTTCGCCCATAGTAGATTCTCTGCACTGGCCTCAGTCCATGAATTGCTTCGCCCATAGTAGATTCTTTGCACTGGGCTCAGTCCATGAATTGCTTCGCCCATTGTAGATTCTCTATGCTGGCCTCAGTCCATGAAGGGCTTCGCCCATAGTAGTTTGTGGACAGTGGCCTCAGTCCATGAAGGGGTTCACCCATAGTAGATTCTCTATGCTAGCCTCAGTCCATGAAGGGCTTCGCCCATAGTAGATTCCTTACACTGGCCTCAGTCCATGAAGGGCTTCGCCCATAGTAGATTATCTATGCTGGCCTCAGTCCATGAAGGGCTTCGCCCATAGTAGATTATCTATGCTGGCCTCAGTCCATGAAGGGCTTCGCCCATAGTAGATTCTCTGCACTGGCCTCAGTCCAAGAAGGGTTTCGCCCATAGTAGATTCTTTATGCTGGCCTCAGTCCATGAATTGCTTCGCCCATAGTAGATTCTCTGCACTGGCCTCAGTCCATGAAGGGCTTCGCCCATTGTAGATGCTCTATGCTGGCCTCAGTCCATGAAGGGCTTCGCCCATAGTAGATTATCTATGCTGGCCTCAGTCCATGAAGGGCTTCGCCCATAGTAGACTCTCTGCACTGGCCTTAGTCCATGAAGGGTTTCGCCCACAGTAGATTCTCTATGCTGGCCTCAGTCCATGAAGGGCTTCGCCCATAGTAGATTCTCTAAACTGACCACAGTCCATTAAGGGCTTCGCCCATAGTAGTTTCTGGGCAGTGGCCTCAGTCCATGAAGGGGTTCACCCATTGTAGATTCTCTATGCTGGCCTCAGTCCATAAAGGGCTTCGCCCATAGTAGATTCTCTACACTGGCCTCAGTCCATGAAGGGCTTCGCCCATAGTAGATTCTCTACACTGGCCATAGTCCATGAAGGGCTTCGCCCATAGTAGATTCTCTACACTGGCCATAGTCCATGAAGGGCTTCGCCCATATTAGTTTCTGGCCAGTGGCCTCAGTCCATGAAGGGTTTCGCCCATAGTAGTTTCTGGACAGTGGCCTCAGACCATGAAGAGCTTCGCCCATAGTAGATTCTCTACACTGGCCACATTCCATTAAGGGCGTCGACCATAGTAGTTTCTGGACAGTGGCCTCAGTCCATGAAGGGGTTCACCCATAGTAGATTCTCTATGCTGGCCTCAGTCCATGAAGGGCTTCGCCCATAGTAGATTCCTTACACTGGCCTCAGTCCATGAAGGGCTTCGCCCATAGTAGATTATCTATGCTGGCCTCAGTCCATGAAGGGCTTCGCCCATAGTAGATTATCTATGCTGGCCTCAGTCCATGAAGGGCTTCGCCCATAGTAGATTATCTATGCTGGCCTCAATCCATGAAGGGCTTCGCCCATAGTAGATTCTCTGCACTGGCCTCAGTCCAAGAAGGGTTTCGCCCATAGTAGATTCTTTATGCTGGCCTCAGTCCATGAATTGCTTCGCCCATAGTAGATTCTCTGCACTGGCCTCAGTCCATGAAGGGCTTCGCCCATTGTAGATGCTCTATGCTGGCCTCAGTCCATGAAGGGCTTCGCCCATAGTAGATTATCTATGCTGGCCTCAGTCCATGAAGGGCTTCGCCCATAGTAGACTCTCTGCACTGGCCTTAGTCCATGAAGGGTTTCGCCCATAGTAGATTCTCTATGCTGGCCTCAGTCCATGAAGGGCTTCGCCCATAGTAGACTCTCTGCACTGGCCTTAGTCCATGAAGGGCTTCGCCCATAGTAGATTATCTATGCTGGCCTCAGTCCATGAAGGGCTTCGCCCATAGTAGACTCTCTGCACTGGCCTTAGTCCATGAAGGGTTTCGCCCATAGTAGATTCTCTATGCTGGCCTCAGTCCATGAAGGGCTTCGCCCATGGTAGACTCTCTGCACTGGCCTTAGTCCATGAAGGGCTTCGCCCATAGTAGATTCTATAAACTGACCACAGTCCATTAATGGCTTCGCCCATAGTAGTTTCTGGACAGTGGCCTCAGTCCATGAAGGGCTTCGCCCATAGTAGTTTATGGACAGTGGCCTCAGTCCATGAAGGGCTTCGGCAATAGTAGTTTCTCTGCACTGGCCTCAGTCCATGAAGGGCTTCGCCCATAGTAGATTCTCTGCACTGGCCTCAGTCCATGAAGGGCTTCGCCCATTGTAGATGCTCTATGCTGGCCTCAGTCCATGAAGGGCTTCGCCCATAGTAGATTATCTATGCTGGCCTCAGTCCATGAAGGGCTTCGCCCATAGTAGACTCTCTGCACTGGCCTTAGTCCATGAAGGGTTTCGCCCATAGTAGATTCTCTATGCTGGCCTCAGTCCATGAAGGGCTTCGCCCATAGTAGATTCTATAAACTGACCACAGTCCATTAAGGGCTTCGCCCATAGTAGTTTCTGGGCAGTGGCCTCAGTCCATGAAGGGTTTCGCCCATAGTAGTTTCTGGACAGTGGCCTCAGTCCATGAAGGGTTTCGCCCATAGAAGATTCTCTATGCTGGCCTCAGTCCATAAAGGGCTTCGCCCATAGTAGATTCTCTACACTGGCCACAGTCCATGAAGGGCTTCGCCCATAGTAGATTCTCTACACTGGCCACAGTCCATTAAGGGCTTCGCCCATAGTAGTTTCTGGACAGTGGCCTCAGTCCATGAACGGGTTCGCCCATAGAAGATTCTCTATGCTGGCCTCAGTCCATGAAGGGCTTCGCCCATAGTAGATTCTCTGCACTGGCCACAGTCCATTAAGGGCTTCGCCCATAGCAGTTTCTGGACAGTGGCCTCAGTCCATGAAGTTCTTCGCCCAGAGTAGTTTCTGCACAGTGACCACAGCCCATGAAGGGCTTCGCCCATAGTAGTTTCTGGGCAGTGGCCTCAGTCCATGAAGGGTTTCGCCCATAGTAGTTTCTGGACAGTGGCCTCAGTCCATGAAGGGCTTCGCCCATAGTAGATTCTCTACACTGGCCACAGTCCATAAACGGCTTCGCCCATAGTGGATTCTCTACACTGGCCTCAGTCCATGAAGGGTTTCGCCCATAGTAGATTCTCTATGCTGGCCTCAGTCCACGAAGGGTTTCGAACATAGTAGATTCTCTATGGTGGCCTCAGTCCATGAAGGGCTTCGCCCATAGTAGTTTCTGGGCAGTGGCCTCAGTCCATGAAGGGGCTCCATGAAGGGGTTCGCCCATAGTAGATTCTCTACACTAGCCACAGTCCATTAAGGGCTTCGCCCATAGTAGTTTCTGGACAGTGGCCTCAGTAAATGAAGGGCTTCGCCCATAGTAGTTTCTAGACAGTGGCCTCAGTCCATGAATTGCTTCGCCCATTGTAGATTCTCTACGCTGGCCTCAGTCCATGAAGGGCTTCGCCCATAGTAGTTTCTGGGCAGTGGCATCAGTCCATGAAGGGCTTCGCCCATAGTAGATTCTCTGCACTGGCCTCAGTACATGAAGGGCTTCGCCCATAGTAGATTCTCTACACTGGCCACATTCCATTAAGGGCTTCGCCCATAGTAGTTTCTGGACAGTGGCCTCAGTCCATGAAGGGCTTCGCCCATAGTAGTTTCTTGGCAGTGGCCTCAGTTCATGAAGGGTTTCGCCCATAGTAGTTTCTGGGCAGTGGCATCAGTCCATGAAGGGCTTCGCCCCTAGTAGATTCTCTACACTGGCCACATTCCATTAAGGGCTTCGCCCATCTGGACAGTGGCCTCAGTCCATGAAGGGGTTCGCCCATAGTAGATTCTCTATTCTGGCCTCAGTCCATAAAGGGCTTCGCCCATAGTAGATTCTCTACCCTGGCCATAGTCCATGAAGGGCTACGCCCATAGTAGTTTCTGGGCAGTGGCCTCAGTCCATGAAGGGTTTCGCCCATAGTAGTTTCTGGACAGTGGCCTCAGTAGATTCTCTATGCTGGCCTCAGTCCATAAAGGGCTTCGCCCATAGTAGATTCTCTACCCTGGCCATAGTCCATGAAGGGCTTCGCCCATAGTAGTTTCTGGACAGTGGCCTCAGTCCATGAAGTTCTTCGCCCAGAGTAGTTTCTGGACAGTGACCACAGCCCATGAAGTGCTTCGCCTATTGTAGTTTCTGGGCAGTGGCCTCAGTCCATGAAGGGTTTCGCCCATAGTAGATTCTCTACACTGGCCATAGTCCATGAAGGGCTTCGCCCATAGTAGTTTCTGGGCAGTGGCCTCAGTCCATGAAGGGTTTCGCCCATAGTAGATTCTCTACACTGGCCATAGTCCATGAAGGGCTTCGCCCATAGTAGTTTCTGGGAAGTGGCCTCAGTCCATGAAGGGTTTCGCCCATAGTAGTTTCTGGGCAGTGGCATCAGTCCATGAAGGGCTTCGCCCATAGTAGATTCTCTACACTGGCCACAGTCCATTAAGGGCTTCGCCCATAGTACTTTCTAGACAGTAGCCTCAGTCCATGAAGGGCTTCGCCCATAGTAGTTTCTGGGCAGTGGCCTCAGTCCATGAAGGGCTTCGCCCATAGTAGTTTCTGGACAGTGGCCTCAGTCCATGAAAGGCTTCGCCCATAGTAGATTCTCTACACTGGCCACAGTCCATTAAGGGCTTCGCCCATAGTAGTTTCTGGGCAGTGGCTTCAGTCCATGAAGGGTTTCGCCCATTGTAGTTTCTGGACAGTGGCCTCAGTCCATGAAGGGGTTCGCCCATCGTAGATTCTCTATGCTGGCCACAGTCCACGAAGTTCTTCGCCCATAGTAGAATCTCTGAACTGGCCTCAGTCCATGAAGGGCTTCGACCATAGTAGATTCTCTACACTGGCCACAGTCCATTAATGGCTTCGCCCATAGTAGTTTCTGGACAGTGGCCTCAGTCCATGAAGGGGTTCGCCCATAGTAGATTCTCTATGCTGGCCTCAGTCCATAAAGGGCTTCGCCCATAGTAGATTCTCTACACTGGCCTCAGTCCATGAAGGGCTTCGCCCATAGTAGATTCTCTACACTGGCCATAGTCCATGAAGGGCTTCGCCCATAGTAGTTTCTGGCCAGTGGCCTCAGTCCATGAAGGCTTCGCCCATAGTAGATTCTCTACACTGGCCACAGTCCATGAAGGGCTTCGCCCATAGTAGAATCTCTGAACTGGCCTCAGTCCATGAAGGACTTCGACCATAGTAGATTCTCTACACTGGCCACAGTCCATTAATGGCTACGCCCATAGTAGTTTCTGGGCAGTGGCCTGAGTCCATGAAGGGTTTCGCCCATAGTAGTTTCTGGACAGTGGCCTCAGTCCATGAAGGGCTTCGCCTATAGTAGATTCTCTACACTGGCCACATTCCATTAAGGGCTTCGCCCATAGTAGTTTCTGGACAGTGGCCTCAGTCCATGAAGGGGTTCGCCCATAGCAGATTCTCTATGCTGGCCTCAGTCCATAAAGGGTTTCGCCCATAGTAGACTCTCTGCACTGGCCTTAGTCCATGAAGGGTTTCGCCCATAGTAGATTCTCTATGCTGGCCTCAGTCCATGAAGGGCTTCGCCCATAGTAGATTCTATAAACTGACCACAGTCCATTAAGGGCTTCGCCCATAGTAGTTTCTGGGCAGTGGCCTCAGTCCATGAAGGGTTTCGCCCATAGTAGTTTCTGGACAGTGGCCTCAGTCCATGAAGGGTTTCGCCCATAGTAGATTCTCTATGCTGGCCTCAGTCCATAAAGGGCTTCGCCCATAGTAGATTCTCTACACTGGCCACAGTCCATGAAGGGCTTCGCCCATAGTAGTTTCTGGACAGTGGCCTCAGTCCATGAACGGGTTCGCCCATAGAAGATTCTCTATGCTGGCCTCAGTCCATGAAGGGCTTCGCCCATAGTAGATTCTCTGCACTGGCCACAGTCCATGAAGGGCTTCGCCCATCTGGACAGTGGCCTCAGTCCATGAAGGGGTTCGCCCATAGTAGATTCTCTATTCTGGCCTCAGTCCATAAAGGGCTTCGCCCATAGTAGATTCTCTACCCTGGCCATAGTCCATGAAGGGCTACGCCCATAGTAGTTTCTGGGCAGTGGCCTCAGTCCATGAAGGGTTTCGCCCATAGTAGTTTCTGGACAGTGGCCTCAGTAGATTCTCTATGCTGGCCTCAGTCCATAAAGGGCTTCGCCCATAGTAGATTCTCTACCCTGGCCATAGTCCATGAAGGGCTTCGCCCATAGTAGTTTCTGGACAGTGGCCTCAGTCCATGAAGTTCTTCGCCCAGAGTAGTTTCTGGACAGTGACCACAGCCCATGAAGTGCTTCGCCTATTGTAGTTTCTGGGCAGTGGCCTCAGTCCATGAAGGGTTTCGCCCATAGTAGATTCTCTACACTGGCCATAGTCCATGAAGGGCTTCGCCCATAGTAGTTTCTGGGCAGTGGCCTCAGTCCATGAAGGGTTTCGCCCATAGTAGATTCTCTACACTGGCCATAGTCCATGAAGGGCTTCGCCCATAGTAGTTTCTGGGAAGTGGCCTCAGTCCATGAAGGGTTTCGCCCATAGTAGTTTCTGGGCAGTGGCATCAGTCCATGAAGGCCTTCGCCCATAGTAGATTCTCTACACTGGCCACAGTCCATTAAGGGCTTCGCCCATAGTACTTTCTAGACAGTAGCCTCAGTCCATGAAGGGCTTCGCCCATAGTAGTTTCTGGGCAGTGGCCTCAGTCCATGAAGGGCTTCGCCCATAGTAGTTTCTGGACAGTGGCCTCAGTCCATGAAAGGCTTCGCCCATAGTAGATTCTCTACACTGGCCACAGTCCATTAAGGGCTTCGCCCATAGTAGTTTCTGGGCAGTGGCTTCAGTCCATGAAGGGTTTCGCCCATTGTAGTTTCTGGACAGTGGCCTCAGTCCATGAAGGGGTTCGCCCATCGTAGATTCTCTATGCTGGCCACAGTCCACGAAGTTCTTCGCCCATAGTAGAATCTCTGAACTGGCCTCAGTCCATGAAGGGCTTCGACCATAGTAGATTCTCTACACTGGCCACAGTCCATTAATGGCTTCGCCCATAGTAGTTTCTGGACAGTGGCCTCAGTCCATGAAGGGGTTCGCCCATAGTAGATTCTCTATGCTGGCCTCAGTCCATAAAGGGCTTCGCCCATAGTAGATTCTCTACACTGGCCTCAGTCCATGAAGGGCTTCGCCCATAGTAGATTCTCTACACTGGCCATAGTCCATGAAGGGCTTCGCCCATAGTAGTTTCTGGCCAGTGGCCTCAGTCCATGAAGGCTTCGCCCATAGTAGATTCTCTACACTGGCCACAGTCCATGAAGGGCTTCGCCCATAGTAGAATCTCTGAACTGGCCTCAGTCCATGAAGGACTTCGACCATAGTAGATTCTCTACACTGGCCACAGTCCATTAATGGCTACGCCCATAGTAGTTTCTGGGCAGTGGCCTGAGTCCATGAAGGGTTTCGCCCATAGTAGTTTCTGGACAGTGGCCTCAGTCCATGAAGGGCTTCGCCTATAGTAGATTCTCTACACTGGCCACATTCCATTAAGGGCTTCGCCCATAGTAGTTTCTGGACAGTGGCCTCAGTCCATGAAGGGGTTCGCCCATAGCAGATTCTCTATGCTGGCCTCAGTCCATAAAGGGTTTCGCCCATAGTAGACTCTCTGCACTGGCCTTAGTCCATGAAGGGTTTCGCCCATAGTAGATTCTCTATGCTGGCCTCAGTCCATGAAGGGCTTCGCCCATAGTAGATTCTATAAACTGACCACAGTCCATTAAGGGCTTCGCCCATAGTAGTTTCTGGGCAGTGGCCTCAGTCCATGAAGGGTTTCGCCCATAGTAGTTTCTGGACAGTGGCCTCAGTCCATGAAGGGTTTCGCCCATAGTAGATTCTCTATGCTGGCCTCAGTCCATAAAGGGCTTCGCCCATAGTAGATTCTCTACACTGGCCACAGTCCATGAAGGGCTTCGCCCATAGTAGTTTCTGGACAGTGGCCTCAGTCCATGAACGGGTTCGCCCATAGAAGATTCTCTATGCTGGCCTCAGTCCATGAAGGGCTTCGCCCATAGTAGATTCTCTGCACTGGCCACAGTCCATTAAGGGCTTCGCCCATAGCAGTTTCTGGACAGTGGCCTCAGTCCATGAAGTTCTTCGCCCAGAGTAGTTTCTGCACAGTGACCACAGCCCATGAAGGGCTTCGCCCATAGTAGTTTCTGGGCAGTGGCCTCAGTCCATGAAGGGTTTCGCCCATAGTAGTTTCTGGACAGTGGCCTCAGTCCATGAAGGGCTTCGCCCATAGTAGATTCTCTACACTGGCCACAGTCCATAAACGGCTTCGCCCATAGTGGATTCTCTACACTGGCCTCAGTCCATGAAGGGTTTCGCCCATAGTAGATTCTCTATGCTGGCCTCAGTCCACGAAGGGTTTCGAACATAGTAGATTCTCTATGGTGGCCTCAGTCCATGAAGGGCTTCGCCCATAGTAGTTTCTGGGCAGTGGCCTCAGTCCATGAAGGGGCTCCATGAAGGGGTTCGCCCATAGTAGATTCTCTACACTAGCCACAGTCCATTAAGGGCTTCGCCCATAGTAGTTTCTGGACAGTGGCCTCAGTAAATGAAGGGCTTCGCCCATAGTAGTTTCTAGACAGTGGCCTCAGTCCATGAATTGCTTCGCCCATTGTAGATTCTCTATGCTGGCCTCAGTCCATGAAGGGCTTCGCCCATAGTAGTTTCTGGGCAGTGGTATCAGTCCATGAAGGGCTTCGCCCATAGTAGATTCTCTGCACTGGCCTCAGTACATGAAGGGCTTCGCCCATAGTAGATTCTCTACACTGGCCACATTCCATTAAGGGCTTCGCCCATAGTAGTTTCTGGACAGTGGCCTCAGTCCATGAAGGGCTTCGCCCATAGTAGTTTCTTGGCAGTGGCCTCAGTTCATGAAGGGTTTCGCCCATAGTAGTTTCTGGGCAGTGGCATCAGTCCATGAAGGGCTTCGCCCCTAGTAGATTCTCTACACTGGCCACATTCCATTAAGGGCTTCGCCCATCTGGACAGTGGCCTCAGTCCATGAAGGGGTTCGCCCATAGTAGATTCTCTATTCTGGCCTCAGTCCATAAAGGGCTTCGCCCATAGTAGATTCTCTACCCTGGCCATAGTCCATGAAGGGCTACGCCCATAGTAGTTTCTGGGCAGTGGCCTCAGTCCATGAAGGGTTTCGCCCATAGTAGTTTCTGGACAGTGGCCTCAGTAGATTCTCTATGCTGGCCTCAGTCCATAAAGGGCTTCGCCCATAGTAGATTCTCTACCCTGGCCATAGTCCATGAAGGGCTTCGCCCATAGTAGTTTCTGGACAGTGGCCTCAGTCCATGAAGTTCTTCGCCCAGAGTAGTTTCTGGACAGTGACCACAGCCCATGAAGGGCTTCGCCTATTGTAGTTTCTGGGCAGTGGCCTCAGTCCATGAAGGGTTTCGCCCATAGTAGATTCTCTACACTGGCCATAGTCCATGAAGGGCTTCGCCCATAGTAGTTTCTGGGCAGTGGCCTCAGTCCATGAAGGGTTGCGCCCATAGTAGATTCTCTACACTGGCCATAGTCCATGAAGGGCTTCGCCCATAGTAGTTTCTGGGAAGTGGCCTCAGTCCATGAAGGGTTTCGCCCATAGTAGTTTCTGGGCAGTGGCATCAGTCCATGAAGGGCTTCGCCCATAGTAGATTCTCTACACTGGCCACAGTCCATTAAGGGCTTCGCCCATAGTACTTTCTAGACAGTAGCCTCAGTCCATGAAGGGCTTCGCCCATAGTAGTTTCTGGGCAGTGGCCTCAGTCCATGAAGGGCTTCGCCCATAGTAGTTTCTGGACAGTGGCCTCAGTCCATGAAAGGCTTCGCCCATAGTAGATTCTCTACACTGGCCACAGTCCATTAAGGGCTTCGCCCATAGTAGTTTCTGGGCAGTGGCTTCAGTCCATGAAGGGTTTCGCCCATTGTAGTTTCTGGACAGTGGCCTCAGTCCATGAAGGGGTTCGCCCATCGTAGATTCTCTATGCTGGCCACAGTCCACGAAGTTCTTCGCCCATAGTAGAATCTCTGAACTGGCCTCAGTCCATGAAGGGCTTCGACCATAGTAGATTCTCTACACTGGCCACAGTCCATTAATGGCTTCGCCCATAGTAGTTTCTGGACAGTGGCCTCAGTCCATGAAGGGGTTCGCCCATAGTAGATTCTCTATGCTGGCCTCAGTCCATAAAGGGCTTCGCCCATAGTAGATTCTCTACACTGGCCTCAGTCCATGAAGGGCTTCGCCCATAGTAGATTCTCTACACTGGCCATAGTCCATGAAAGGCTTCGCCCATAGTAGTTTCTGGCCAGTGGCCTCAGTCCATGAAGGCTTCGCCCATAGTAGATTCTCTACACTGGCCACAGTCCATGAAGGGCTTCGCCCATAGTAGAATCTCTGAACTGGCCTCCGTCCATGAAGGACTTCGACCATAGTAGATTCTCTACACTGGCCACAGTCCATTAATGGCTACGCCCATAGTAGTTTCTGGGCAGTGGCCTGAGTCCATGAAGGGTTTCGCCCATAGTAGTTTCTGGACAGTGGCCTCAGTCCATGAAGGGCTTCGCCTATAGTAGATTCTCTACACTGGCCACATTCCATTAAGGGCTTCGCCCATAGTAGTTTCTGGACAGTGGCCTCAGTCCATGAAGGGGTTCGCCCATAGCAGATTCTCTATGCTGGCCTCAGTCCATAAAGGGTTTCGCCCATAGTAGACTCTCTGCACTGGCCTTAGTCCATGAAGGGTTTCGCCCATAGTAGATTCTCTATGCTGGCCTCAGTCCATGAAGGGCTTCGCCCATAGTAGATTCTATAAACTGACCACAGTCCATTAAGGGCTTCGCCCATAGTAGTTTCTGGGCAGTGGCCTCAGTCCATGAAGGGTTTCGCCCATAGTAGTTTCTGGACAGTGGCCTCAGTCCATGAAGGGTTTCGCCCATAGTAGATTCTCTATGCTGGCCTCAGTCCATAAAGGGCTTCGCCCATAGTAGATTCTCTACACTGGCCACAGTCCATGAAGGGCTTCGCCCATAGTAGTTTCTGGACAGTGGCCTCAGTCCATGAACGGGTTCGCCCATAGAAGATTCTCTATGCTGGCCTCAGTCCATGAAGGGCTTCGCCCATAGTAGATTCTCTGCACTGGCCACAGTCCATTAAGGGCTTCGCCCATAGCAGTTTCTGGACAGTGGCCTCAGTCCATGAAGTTCTTCGCTCAGAGTAGTTTCTGCACAGTGACCACAGCCCATGAAGGGCTTCGCCCGTAGTAGTTTCTGGGCAGTGGCCTCAGTCCATGAAGGGTTTCGCCCATAGTAGTTTCTGGACAGTGGCCTCAGTCCATGAAGGGCTTCGCCCATAGTAGATTCTCTACACTGGCCACAGTCCATAAAGGGCTTCGCCCATAGTGGATTCTCTACACTGGCCTCAGTCCATGAAGGGTTTCGCCCATAGTAGATTCTCTATGCTGGCCTCAGTCCACGAAGGGTTTCGCCCATAGTAGATTCTCTATGGTGGCCTCAGTCCATGAAGGGCTTCGCCCATAGTAGTTTCTGGGCAGTGGCCTCAGTCCATGAAGGGGCTCCATGAAGGGGTTCGCCCATAGTAGATTCTCTACACTAGCCACAGTCCATTAAGGGCTTCGCCCATAGTAGTTTCTGGACAGTGGCCTCAGTAAATGAAGGGCTTCGCCCATTGTAGATTCTCTATGCTGGCCTCAGTCCATGAAGGGCTTCGCCCATAGTAGTTTCTGGGCAGTGGCATCAGTCCATGAAGGGCTTCGCCCATAGTAGATTCTCTGCACTGGCCTCAGTACATGAAGGGCTTCGCCCATAGTAGATTCTCTACACTGGCCACATTCCATTAAGGGCTTCGCCCATAGTAGTTTCTGGACAGTGGCCTCAGTCCTTGAAGGGCTTCGCCCATAGTAGTTTCTTGGCAGTGGCCTCAGTTCATGAAGGGTTTCGCCCATAGTAGTTTCTGGGCAGTGGCATCAGTCCATGAAGGGCTTCGCCCCTAGTAGATTCTCTACACTGGCCACATTCCATTAAGGGCTTCGCCCAACTGGACAGTGGCCTCAGTCCATGAAGGGGTTCGCCCATAGTAGATTCTCTATTCTGGCCACAGTCCATTAAGGGCTTCGCCCATAGTAGTTTCTGGGCAGTGGCTTCAGTCCATGAAGGGTTTCGCCCATAGTAGTTTCTTGGCAGTGGCCTCAGTTCATGAAGGGTTTCGCCCATAGTAGTTTCTGGGCAGTGGCATCAGTCCATGAAGGGCTTCGCCCCTAGTAGATTCTCTACACTGGCCACATTCCATAAAGGGCTTCGCCCATAGTAGATTCTCTACCCTGGCCATAGTCCATGAAGGGCTACGCCCATAGTAGTTTCTGGGCAGTGGCCTCAGTCCATGAAGGGTTTCGCCCATAGTAGTTTCTGGACAGTGGCCTCAGTAGATTCTCTATGCTGGCCTCAGTCCATAAAGGGCTTCGCCCATAGTAGATTCTCTACCCTGGCCATAGTCCATGAAGGGCTTCGCCCATTGTAGTTTCTGGAAAGTGGCCTCAGTCCATGAAGGGCTTCGCCCATAGTAGTTTCTGGACAGTGGCCTCAGTCCATGAAGTTCTTCGCCCAGAGTAGTTTCTGGACAGTGACCACAGCCCATGAAGGGCTTCGCCTATTGTAGTTTCTGGGCAGTGGCCTCAGTCCATGAAGGGCTTCGCCCATAGTAGATTCTCTACACTGGCCATAGTCCATGAAGGGCTTCGCCCATAGTAGTTTCTGGGCAGTGGCCTCAGTCCATGAAGGGTTTCGCCCATAGTAGATTCTCTACACTGGCCATAGTCCATGAAGGGCTTCGCCCACAGTAGTTTCTGGGAAGTGGCCTCAGTCCATGAAGGGTTTCGCCCATAGTAGTTTCTGGGCAGTGGCATCAGTCCATGAAGGGCTTCGCCCATAGTAGATTCTCTACACTGGCCACAGTCCATTAAGGGCTTCGCCCATAGTACTTTCTGGACAGTAGCCTCAGTCCATGAAGGGCTTCGCCCATAGTAGTTTCTGGGCAGTGGCCTCAGTCCATGAAGGGCTTCGCCCATAGTAGTTTCTGGACAGTGGCCTCAGTCCATGAAAGGCTTCGCCCATAGTAGATTCTCTACACTGGCCACAGTCCATTAAGGGCTTCGCCCATAGTAGTTTCTGGGCAGTGGCTTCAGTCCATGAAGGGTTTCGCCCATAGTAGTTTCTGGACAGTGGCCTCAGTCCATGAAGGGGTTCGCCCATCGTAGATTCTCTATGCTGGCCACAGTCCACGAAGTTCTTCGCCCATAGTAGAATCTCTGAACTGGCCTCAGTCCATGAAGGGCTTCGACCATAGTAGATTCTCTACACTGGCCACAGTCCATTAATGGCTTCGCCCATAGTAGTTTCTGGACAGTGGCCTCAGTCCATGAAGGGGTTCGCCCATAGTAGATTCTCTATGCTGGCCTCAGTCCATAAAGGGCTTCGCCCATAGTAGATTCTCTACACTGGCCTCAGTCCATGAAGGGCTTCGCCCATAGTAGATTCTCTACACTGGCCATAGTCCATGAAGGGCTTCGCCCATAGTAGTTTCTGGCCAGTGGCCTCAGTCCATGAAGGCTTCGCCCATAGTAGATTCTCTACACTGGCCACAGTCCATGAAGGGCTTCGCCCATAGTAGAATCTCTGAACTGGCCTCAGTCCATGAAGGACTTCGACCATAGTAGATTCTCTACACTGGCCACAGTCCATTAATGGCTACGCCCATAGTAGTTTCTGGGCAGTGGCCTGAGTCCATAAAGGGCTTCGCCCATAGTAGTTTCTGGACAGTGGCCTCAGTCCATGAAGGGCTTCGCCTATAGTAGATTCTCTACACTGGCCACATTCCATTAAGGGCTTCGCCCATAGTAGTTTCTGGACAGCGGCCTCAGTCCATGAAGGGGTTCGCCCATAGCAGCTTCTCTATGCTGGCCTCAGTCCATAAAGGGTTTCGCCCATAGTAGATTCTCTACCCTGGCCATAGTCCATGAAGGGCTTCGCCCATAGTAGTTTCTGGAAAGTAGCCTCAGTCCATGAAGGGCTTCGCCCATAGTAGTTTCTGGACAGTGGCCTCAGTCCATGAAGTTCTTCGCCCAGAGTAGTTTCTGGACAGTGACCACAGCCCATGAAGGGCTTCGCCTTTAGTTGTTTCTGGGCAGTGGCCTCAGTCCATGAACGGCTTCGCCCATAGTAGATTCTCTGCACTGGCCTCAGTCCATGAAGGGCTTCGCCCATAGTAGATTCTCTACACTGGCCATAGTCCATGAAGGGCTTCGCCCATAGTAGTTTCTGGGCAGTGGCCTCAGTCCATGAAGGGTTTCGCCCATAGTAGATTCTCTACACCGGCCATAGTCCATGAAGGGCTTCGCCCATACTAGTTTCTGGCCAGTGGCCTCAGTCCATGAAGGGTTTCGCCCATAGTAGTTTCTGGGCAGTGGCATCAGTCCATGAAGGGCTTCGCCCATAGTAGATTCTCTGCACTGGCCTCAGTACATGAAGGGCTTCGCCCATAGTAGATTCACTACACTGGCCATAGTCCATGAAGGGCTTCGCCCATAGTAGATTCTCTGCACTTGCCTCAGTCCATGAAGGGCTTCGCCCATAGTAGATTCTCTACACTGGCCACAGTCCATTAATGGCTACGCCCATAGTAGTTTCTGGGCAGTGGCCTGAGTCCATGAAGGGTTTCGCCCATAGTAGTTTCTGGACAGTGGCCTCAGTCCATGAAGGGGTTCACCCATAGTAGATTCTCTATGCTGGCCTCAGTCCATAAAGGGCTTCGCCCATAGTAGTTTCTGGACAGTGGCCTCAGTCCATGAAGGGCTTCGCCTATAGTAGATTCTCTACACTGGCCACATTCCATTAAGGGCTTCGCCCATAGTAGTTTCTGGACAGCGGCCTCAGTCCATGAAGGGGTTCGCCCATAGCAGCTTCTCTATGCTGGCCTCAGTCCATAAAGGGTTTCGCCCATAGTAGATTCTCTACCCTGGCCATAGTCCATGAAGGGCTTCGCCCATAGTAGTTTCTGGAAAGTAGCCTCAGTCCATGAAGGGCTTCGCCCATAGTAGTTTCTGGACAGTGGCCTCAGTCCATGAAGTTCTTCGCCCAGAGTAGTTTCTGGACAGTGACCACAGCCCATGAAGGGCTTCGCCTTTAGTTGTTTCTGGGCAGTGGCCTCAGTCCATGAACGGCTTCGCCCATAGTAGATTCTCTGCACTGGCCTCAGTCCATGAAGGGCTTCGCCCATAGTAGATTCTCTACACTGGCCATAGTCCATGAAGGGCTTCGCCCATAGTAGTTTCTGGGCAGTGGCCTCAGTCCATGAAGGGTTTCGCCCATAGTAGATTCTCTACACCGGCCATAGTCCATGAAGGGCTTCGCCCATACTAGTTTCTGGCCAGTGGCCTCAGTCCATGAAGGGTTTCGCCCATAGTAGTTTCTGGGCAGTGGCATCAGTCCATGAAGGGCTTCGCCCATAGTAGATTCTCTGCACTGGCCTCAGTACATGAAGGGCTTCGCCCATAGTAGATTCACTACACTGGCCATAGTCCATGAAGGGCTTCGCCCATAGTAGATTCTCTGCACTTGCCTCAGTCCATGAAGGGCTTCGCCCATAGTAGATTCTCTACACTGGCCACAGTCCATTAATGGCTACGCCCATAGTAGTTTCTGGGCAGTGGCCTGAGTCCATGAAGGGTTTCGCCCATAGTAGTTTCTGGACAGTGGCCTCAGTCCATGAAGGGGTTCACCCATAGTAGATTCTCTATGCTGGCCTCAGTCCATAAAGGGCTTCGCCCATAGTAGATTCTCTACACTGGCCTCAGTCCATGAAGGGCTTCGCCCATAGTCAATTCTCTACAGTGGCCATAGTCCATGAAGGGCTTCGCCCATAGTAGTTTCTGGGCAGTGGCCTCAGTCCATGAAGGGCTTCGCCCATAGTAGTTTCTGGGCAGTGGCCTCAGTCCATGAAGGGGTTCACCCATAGTAGATTCTCTATGCTGGCCTCAGTCCATAAGGGGCTTCGCCCATAGTAGATTCTCTACACTCGCCTCAGTCCATGAAGGGCTTCGCCCATAGTAGATTCTCTACACTGGCCATAGTCCATGAAGGGCTTCGCCCATAGTAGATTCTCTACACTGGCTATAGTCCATGAAGGGCTTCGCCCATAGTAGTTTCTGGCCATTGGCCTCAGTCCATGAAGGGTTTCGCCCATAGTAGTTTCTGGACAGTGGCCTCAGACCATGAAGAGCTTCGCCCATAGTAGATTCTCTACACTGGCCACATTCCATTAAGGGCTTCGCCCATAGTAGTTTCTGGACAGTGGCCGCAGTCCAGGAAGGGGTTCGCCCATAGTAGATTCTCTATGCTGGCCTCAGTCCATAAAGGGCTTCGTTCATAGTAGATTCTCTACCCTGGCCATAGTCCATGAAGGGCTACGCCCATAGTAGTTTCTGGGCAGTGGCCTCAGTCCATGAAGGGTTTCGCCCATAGTAGATTCTCTACACTGGCCATAGTCCATGAAGGGCTTCGCCCATAGTAGTTTCTGGCCAGTGGCCTCAGTCCATGAAGGGTTTCGCCCATAGTAGTTTCTGGACAGTGGCCTCAGTCCATGAAGGGCTTCGCCCATAGTAGTTTCTGGGCACTGGCCTCAGTCCATGAAGGGCTTCGCCCATAGTAGATTCTCTACACTGGCCTCAGTCCATGAAGGGCTTCGCCCATAGTAGATTATCTATGCTGGCCTCAGTCCATGAAGGGCCTCGCCCATAGTAGATTATCTATGCTGGCCTCAGTCAATGAAGGGCTTCGCCCATAGTAGATTCTCTACACGGTCCACAGTCCATTAAGGGCTTCGCCCATAGTAGTTTCTAGACAGTGCCCTCAGTCCATGAAGGGCTTCGCCCATAGTAGATTCCTTACACTGGCCTCAGTGCATGAAGGGCTTCGCTCATAGTAGATTATCTATGCTGGCCTCAGTCCATGAAGGGCTTCGCCCATAGTAGATTCTCTGCACTGGCCTCAGTCCAAGAAGGGTTTCGCCCATAGTAGATTCTGTACACTGGCCACAGTCCATTTAGGGCTTCGGCCATAGTAGATTCTCTGCACTGGCCTCAGTCCATGAAGGGCTTCGCCCATTGTAGATGCTCTATGCTGCCCTCAGTCCATGAAGGGCTTCGCCCATAGTAGATTATCTATGCTGGCCTCAGTCCATGAAGGGCTTCGCCCATAGTAGACTCTCTGCACTGGACTTAGTCCATGAAGGGTTTCGCCCATAGTAGATTCTCTACGCTGGCCTCAGTCCATGAAGGGCTTCGCCCATAGTAGTTTCTGGACAGTGGCCTCAGTCCATGAAGGGCTTCGCCCATAGTAGTTTATGGACAGTGGCCTCAGTCCATGAAGGGCTTCGGCAATAGTAGTTTCTCTGCACTGGCCTCAGTCCATGAAAGGCTTCGCCCATAGTAGATTCTCTACACTGGCCATAGTCCATGAAGGGCTCCGCCCATAGTAGTTTCTGGGCAGTGGCCTCAGTCCATGAAGGGTTTCGCCCATAGTAGTTTCTGGACAGTGGCCTCAGTCCATGAAGGGTTTTGCCCATAGTAGATTCTCTATGCTGGCCTCAGTCCATAAAGGGCTTCGCCCATAGTAGATTCTCTACAGTGGCCACAGTCTATGAAGGGCTTCGCCCATAGTAGATTCTCTACACTGGCCACAGTCCATTAAGGGCTTCGCCCATAGTAGTTTCTGGACAGTGGCCTCAGTCCATGAAGGGCTTCGCCCATAGTAGCTTCTGGACAGTGGCCTTAGTAAATGAAGGGCTTCGCCCATAGTAGTTTCTCTATGCTGGCCTCAGTCCACGAAGGGCTTCGCCCATAGTAGATTCTCTACACTGGCCTCAGTCCATGAAGGGCTTCGCCCATAGTAGCTTCTGGACAGTGGCCTTAGTAAATGAAGGGCTTCGCCCATAGTAGTTTCTCTATGCTGGCCTCAGTCCACGAAGGGCTTCGCCCATAGTAGTTTCTGGGCAGTGGCCTCAGTCCATGAAGGGTTTCGCCCATAGTAGATTCTCTACACTGGCCATAGTCCATGAAGGGCTTCGCCCATAGTAGTTTCTGGACAGTGGCCTCAGTCCATGAAGGGCTTCGCCCATAGTAGTTTCTAGACAGTGGCCTCAGTCCATGAATTGTTTCGCCCATAGTAGATTCCTTGCACTGGCCTTAGTCCATGAAGGGCTTCGCCCATAGTAGTCTCTGGGCATTTGCCTCAGTCCATGAAGGGCTTCGCCCATAGTAGATTCTCTACACTGGATATAGTCCATTAAGGGCTTCGCCCATAGTAGTCTCTGGGCATTTGCCTCAGTCCATGAAGGGCTTCGCCCATAGTAGATTCTCTACACTGGCCACAGTCCATTAAGGGCTTCGCCCATAGTAGTTTCTGGACAGTGGCCTCAGTAAATGAAGGGCTTCGCCCATAGTAGTTTCTAGACAGTGGCCTCAGTCCATGAATTGCTTAGCCCATTGTAGATTCTCTATGCTGGCCTCAGTCCATGAAGGGCTTCGCCCATAGTAGATTACCTATGCTGGCCTCAGTCCATTAAGGGCTTCGCCCATAGTAGATTCTCTGCACTGGCCTCAGTCCATGAAGGGCTTCGCCCATAGTAGATTCTCTACACTGGCCATAGTCCATGAAGGGCTTCGCCCATAGTAGTCTCTGGGCACTGGCCTCAGTCCATGAAGGGTTTCGCCCATAGTAGTTTCTGGACAGTGGCCTCAGTCCATGAAGGGCTTCGCCCATAGTAGATTCTCTACACTGGATATAGTATATTAAGGGCTTCGCCCATAGTAGTTTCTGGACAGTGGCCTCCATGAAGGGGTTCGCCCATAGTAGATTCTCTACACTGGCCACAGTCCATTAAGGGCTTCGCCCATAGTAGTTTCTGGACAGTGGCCTCAGTAAATGAAGGGCTTCGCCCATAGTAGTTTCTAGACAGTGGCCTTGTAGATTGTAGATTCTCTATGCTGGCCTCAGTCCATGAAGGGCTTCGCCCATAGTAGATTCTCTGCACTGGCCTCAGTCCATGAAGGGCTTCGCCCATAGTAGATTCTCTACACTGGCCATAATCCATGAAGGGCTTCGCCCATAGCAGTCTCTGGGCACTGGCCTCAGTCCATGAAGGGTTTCGCCCATAGTAGATTCTCTACACCGGATATAGTCCATTAAGGGCTTCGCCCATAGTAGATTCTCTACACTGCCCACAGTCCATGAAGGGCTTCGCCCATAGTAGATTACCTATGCTGGTCTCAGTCCATGAAGGGCTTCGCCCATAGTAGATTACCTATGCTGGTCTCAGTCCATGAAGGGCTTCGCCCATAGTAGATTCTCTGCACTGGCCTCAGTCCATGAAGGGCTTCGCCCGTAGTAGATTCTCTACACTGGCCATAGTCCATGAAGGGCTTCGCCTATAGTAGTCTCTGGGCACTGGCCTCAGTCCATGAAGGGTTTCGCCCATAGTAGTTTCTGGACAGTGGCCTCAGTCCATGAAGGGCTTCGCCCATAGTAGATTCTCTACACTGGATATAGTCCATTAAGGGCTTCGCCCATAGTAGTTTCTGGACAGTGGCCCCCATGAAGGGGTTCGCCCATTGTAGATTCCCTACACTAGCCACAGTCCATTAAGGGCTTCGCCCATAGTAGTTTCTGGACAGTGGTGAATGAAGGGCTTCGCCCGTAGTAGTTTCTAGACAGTGGCCTCAGTCCATGAATTGCTTCGCCCATAGTAGATTCTCTGCACTGGCCTCAGTCCATGAAGGGCTTCGCCCATAGTAGATTCTCTACACTGGCCATAGTCCATGGAGGACTTCGCCCATAGCAGTCTCTGGGCACTGGATTCACTCCATGAAGGGTTTCGCCCATAGTAGTTTCTGGACAGTGGCCTCAGTCCATGAAGGGCTTCGCCCATAGTAGATTCTCTACACTGGATATAGTCCATTAAGGGCTTCGCCCATTGTAGTTTCGGCCTCAGTCAATGAATGGCTTCGCCCATAGTAGATTCTCTGTACTGGCCTCAGTCCATGAAGGGCTTCGCCCATAGTAGTTTCTGGGCAGTGGCCTCAGTCCATGAAGGGCTTCGCCCATAGTAGTTTCTGGGCAGTGGCCTCAGTCCATGAAGGGCTTCGCCCATAGTAGTTTCTCGACAGTGGCCTCAGTCCATGAAGGGCTTCGCCCATAGTAGATTCTCTACACTGGATATAGTCCATTAAGGGCTTCGCCCATTGTAGTTTCGGCCTCAGTCAATGAAGGGCTTCGCCCATAGTAGATTCTCTGCACTGGCCTCAGTCCATGAAGGGCTTCGCCCATAGTAGTTTCTGGGCAGTGGCCTCAGTCCATGAAGGGCTTCGCCCATAGTAGTTTCTGCGCAGTGGCCTCAGTCCATGAAGGGCTTCGCCCATAGTAGTTTCTGGACAGTGGCCTCAGTCCATGAAGGTCTTCGCCCATAGTAGATTCTCTACACTGGATATAGTCCATTAAGGGCTTCGCCCATTGTAGTTTCGGCCTCAGTCAATGAAGGGCTTCGCCCATAGTAGATTCTCTGCACTGGTCTCTGTCCATGAAGGGCTTCGCCCATAGTAGATTCTCTACACTGGCCATAGTCCATGAAGGGCTTCGCCCATAGTAGATTCTCTATACTGGCCACAGTCCATGAAGGGCTTCGCCCATAGTAGTTTCTGGGCAGTGGCCTCAGTCCATGAAGGGCTTCGCCCATAGTAGATTGTCTACACTGCATATAGTCCATTAAGGGCTTCGCCCATAGTAGTTTCTGGGCAGTGGCCTCAGTCCATGAAGGGCTTCGCCCATAGTAGATTGTCTACACTGGATATAGTCCATTAAGGGCTTCGCCCATAGTAGTTTCTGGGCAGTGGCCTCAGTCCATGAAGGGCTTCGCCCATAGTAGTTTCTGGGCAGTGGCCTCAGTCCATGAAGGGCTTCGCCCATAGTAGATTCTCTACACTGGCCATAGTCCCTGAAGGGCTTCGCCCATAGTAGATTCTCTATACTGGCCACAGTCCAAGAAGGGCTTCGCCTATAGTAGTTTCTGGGCAGTGGCCTCAGTCCATGAAGGGCTTCGCCCATAGTAGTTTCTGGGCAGTGGCCTCAGTCCATGAAGGGCTTCGCCCATAGTAGTTTCTGGGCAGTGGCCTCAGTCCATGGAGGGCTTCGCCCATAGTAGTTTCTGGACAGTGGCCTCAGTCCATGAAGGGCTTCGCCCATAGTAGATTCTCTACACTGGATATAGTCCATTAAGGGCTTCGCCCATTGTAGTTTCGGCCTCAGTCAATGAAGGGCTTCGCCCATAGTAGATTCTCTACACTGGCCATAGTCCATGAAGGGCTTCGCCCATAGTAGTCTCTGGGCACTGGCCTCAGTCCATGAAGGGCTTCGCCCATAGTAGGTTCTCTACACTGGATATAGTCCATTAAGGGCTTCGCCCATAGTAGTTTCTGGACAGTGGCCTCCATGAAGGGGTTCGCCCATAATAGATTCTCTACACTAGCCACAGTCCATTAAGGGCTTCGCCCATAGTAGATTCTTTGCACTGGCCTTAGTCCATGAAGGGCTTCGCCCATTGTAGATTCTCTATGCTGGCCTCAGTCCATGAAGGGCTTCGCCCATAGTAGATTACCTATGCTGGCCTCAGTCCATGAAAGGCTTCGCCCATAGTCGATTCTCTGCACTGGCCTCAGTCCATGAAGGGCTTCGCCCATAGTAGATTCTCTACACTGGCCATAGTCCATGGAGGGCTTCGCCCATAGCAGTCTCTGGGCACTGGATTCACTCCATGAAGGGTTTCGCCCATAGTAGTTTCTGGACAGTGGCCTCACTCCATGAAGAGCTTCGCCCATAGTAGATTCTCTACACTGGCCATAGTCCATGAAGGGCTTCGCCCATAGTAGATTCATTACACTGGCCACAGTCCATGAAGGGCTTCGCCCATAGTAGTTTCTGGGCAGTGGCCTCAGTCCATGAAGGGCGTCGCCCATAGTAGTTTCTGGGCCGTGGCCATAGTCCATGAAGGGCTTCGCCCATAGTAGTCTCTGGGCACTGGCCTCAGTCCATGAAGGGCTTCGCCCATAGTAGGTTCTCTACACTGGATATAGTCCATTAAGGGCTTCGCCCATAGTAGTTTCTGGACAGTGGCCTCCATGAAGGGGTTCGCCCATAATAGATTCTCTACACTAGCCACAGTCCATTAAGGGCTTCGCCCATAGTAGATTCTTTGCACTGGCCTTAGTCCATGAAGGGCTTCGCCCATTGTAGATTCTCAATGCTGGCCTCAGTCCATGAAGGGCTTCGCCCATAGTAGATTACCTATGCTGGCCTCAGTCCATGAAAGGCTTCGCCCATAGTCGATTCTCTGCACTGGCCTCAGTCCATGAAGGGCTTCGCCCATAGTAGATTCTCTACACTGGCCATAGTCCATGGAGGGCTTCGCCCATAGCAGTCTCTGGGCACTGGATTCACTCCATGAAGGGTTTCGCCCATAGTAGTTTCTGGACAGTGGCCTCACTCCATGAAGGGCTTCGCCCATAGTAGATTCTCTACACTGGCCATAGTCCATGAAGGGCTTCGCCCATAGTAGATTCATTACACTGGCCACAGTCCATGAAGGGCTTCGCCCATAGTAGTTTCTGGGCAGTGGCCTCAGTCCATGAAGGGCGTCGCCCATAGTAGTTTCTGGGCCGTGGCCTCAGTCCATGAAGGGCTTCGCCCATAGTAGTTTCTGGACAGTGGCCTCAGTCCATGAAGGGCTTCGCCCATAGTAGATTCTCTACACTGGATATAGTCCATTAAGAGCTTCGCCCATAGTAGTTTCTGGGCAGTGGCCTCAGTCCACAAAGGGCTTCGCCCATTGTAGTTTCGGCCTCAGTCCATGAAGGGCTTCGCCCATAACTGAGGCCAGCATAGAGAATCTCTAATGGGCGAAACCCTTCATGGACTGAGGCCAGCATAGGTAATCTACTATGGTTTCTAGACAGTGGCCTCAGTCCATGAATTGCTTCGCCCATAGTAGATTCTTTGCACTGGCCTCAGTCCATGAAGGGTTTCGCCCATTGTAGATTCTCTATGCTGGTCTCAGTCCATGAAGGGCTTCGCCCATAGTAGATTCTCTACACTGGCCATAGTCCATGAAGAGCTTCGCCCATAGTAGTCTCTGGGCACTGGCCTCAGTCCATGAAGGGCTTCGCCCATAGTAGTTTCTGGACAGTGGCCTCAGTAAATGAAGGGCTTCGCCCATAGTAGTTTCTGGACAGTGGCCTCAGTCCATGAAGGGCTTCGCCCATAGTAGATTCTCTACACTGGATATAGTCCCTTAAGGGCTTCGCCCATAGTAGTTTCTGGGCAGTGGCCTCAGTCCACAAAGGGCTTCGCCCATTGTAGTTTCGGCCTCAGTCCATGAAGGGCTTCGCCCATAGTAGATTCTCTGCACTGGCCACATTCCATGAAGGGCCTCGCCCATAGTAGTTTCTGGGCACTGGCCTCAGTCCATGAAGGGCTTCGCCCATAGTAGTTTCTGGGCAGTGGCCTCAGTCCATGAAGGGCTTCGCCTATAGTAGTTTCTGGGCCGTGGCCTCAGTCAATGAAGGGCTTCGCCCATGGTAGTTTCTGGGCCGTGGCCTCAGTCCATGAAGGGCTTCGCCCATAGTAGTTTCTGGGCACTGGCCTCAGTCCATGAAGGGCTTCGCCCATAGTAGATTCTCTGCACTGGCCTCAGTCCATGAAGGGTTTCGCCCATAGTAGATTCTCTATGCTGGCCTCAGTCCATAAAGGGCTTCGCCCATAGTAGTTTCTGGGCACTGGCCTCAGTCCATGAAGGGCTTCGCCCATAGTAGATTCTCTGCACTGGCCTCAGTCCATGAAGGGTTTCGCCCATAGTAGATTCTCTACACTCTCCACAGTCCACAAAGGGCTTCGCCCATAGTAGTTTCTGGGCAGTGGCCTCAGTCCATGAAGGGCTTTGCCCATAGTAGTTTCTGGTCAGTGGCCTCAGTCCATGAAGGGCTTCGAACATAGAAGTTTCTTTACAGTGGCCTCAGTAAATGTAGGGCTGCGCCCATAGTAGTTTCTGGGCACTGGCTTCAGTCCATGAAGGGCTTCGCCCATAGTAGATTCTCTGCACTGGCCTCAGTCCATGAAGGGTTTCGCCCATAGTAGATTCTCTATGGTGGCCTCAGTCGATAAAGGGCTTCGCCCATAGTAGATTCTCTACACTGGCCACAGTCCATGAAGGGCTTCGCCCATAGTAGATTCTCTACACTGGCCACAGTCCATTAAGTGCTTCGCCCATAGTAGTTTCTAGACAGTGGCCTCCATGAAGGGGTTCGCCCATAGTAGATTCTCTATGCTGGCCTCAGTCCATAAAGGGCTTCGCCCCTAGTAGATTCTCTACACTGGCCACAGTCCATGAAGGGCTTCGCCCATAGTAGTTTCTGGGCAGTGGCCTCTGTCCATGAAGGACTTCGCCCATAGTAGTTTCTGGGCACTGGCCTCAGTCCATGAAGGGCTTCGCCCATAGTAGATTCACTGCACTGGCCTCAGTCCATGAAGGGTTTCGCCCATAGTAGTTTCTCTATGCTATCATCAGTCCATGAAGGGCTTCGCCCATAGTAGATTCTCTACACTGGCCACAGTCCATGAAGGGCTTCGCACATAGTAGTTTCTGGGTAGTGGCCTCAGTCCATGAAGGGCTTCGCCCATAGTAGATTCTCTACACTGACCACAGTCCATTAAGGGCTTCGCCCATAGTAGTTTCTGGACAGTGGCCTCCGTGAAGGGGTTCGCCTATAGTAGATTCTCTATGCTGGCCTCAGTCCATAAAGGGCTTCGGCCATAGTAGATTCTCTGCACTGGCCACAGTCCATTAAGGGATTCGCCCATAGTATTTTCTGGACAGTGGCCTCCATGAAGTTGTTCGCCTATAGTAGATTCTCTATGCTGGCCTCAGTCCATAAAGGGCTTCGCCCATAGTAAATTCTCTACACTGGACACAGTAAATGAAGGGCTTCGCCCATAGTAGTTTCTGGGCAGTGGCCTCAGTCCATGAAGGGCTTCGCCCATAGTAGATTCTCTGCACTGGCCTCAGTCCATGAAGGGTTTCACTCATAGTAGTTTCTGGGCACTGGGCTCAGTCCATGAAGGGCTTCGCCCATAGTAGTTTCTGGGCCGTGGTCTCAGTCCATGAAGGGCTTCGCCCATAGTAGTTTCTGGGCACTGGCCTCAGTCCATGAAGGGCTTCGCCCATAGTAGATTCTCTGCACTGGCCTCAGTCCATGAAGGGTTTCGCCCATAGTAGTTTCTGGGCAGTGGCCTCAGTCCATGAAGGGTTTCGCCCATAGTAGTTTCTGGGCAGTGGGCTCAGTCCATGAAGGGCTTCGCCCATGGTAGTTTCTGGGCCGTGGCCTCAGTCCATGAAGGGTTTCGCCCATAGTAGTTTCTGGACAGTGGCCTCAGTCCATGAAGGGCTTCGCCCACAGTAGATTCTCTACACTAGCCACAGTCCATTAAGGGCTTCGCCCATAGTAGTTTCTGGACAGTGGCCTCAGTCCATGAAGGGCTTCGCCCATAGTAGATTCTCTGCACTGGCGTCAGTCCATGAAGGGCTTCGGCCATAGTAGATTCTCTGCACTGGTTTTAGTCCTTGAAGGGTTTTGCTAATAGTAGATTCTCTATGCTGGCCTCAGTCCATGAAGAGCCTCAGTCCATGAAGGGCTTCGCCCATAGTAGTTTCTAGAAAGTGGCCTCAGTCTATGAAGGGCTTCGCCCATAGTAGATTCTCTGCACTGGCCTCAGTCCATGAAGGGCTTCGCCCATAGTAGACTCTCTGCACTGGCCTTAGTCCATGAAGGGTTTCGCCCATAGTAGTTTCTCTATGCTATCATCAGTCCATGAAGGGCTTCGCCCATAGTAGATTCTCTACACTGGCCACAGTCCATTAAGGGCTTCGCCCATAGTAGTTTCTGGACAATGGTCTCAGTCCATGAAGGGCTTCGCCCATAGTAGTTTCTGGACAGTGGCCTCAGTCCATGAAGGGCTTAGCCCATAGTAGTTTCTGGACAGTGGCCTCAGTCCATGAAGGGCTTCGCCCATAGTAGATTCTGTACACTGGCCACAGTCCATTTAGGGCTTCGGCCATAGTAGTTTCTGGACAGTGGCCGCAGTCTATGAAGGGCTTCGCCCATAGTAGATTCTTTACACTAGCCAAAGTCCATTAAGGGCTTCGCCCATAGTAGTTTCTGGACAGTGGCTCCAGTCCATGAAGGGCTTCGCCCATAGTAGTTTCTGGACAGCGGCCACAGCCCATGAAGGGCTTCGCCCATAGTAGATTCTCTGCACTGGCCTCAGTCCATGAAGGGCTTCGCCCATAGTAGACTCTCTGCACTGGCCTTAGTCCATGAAGGGTTTCGCCCATAGTAGTTTCTCTATGCTATCCTCAGTCCATGAAGGGCTTCGCCCATAGTAGATTCTCTACACTGGCCACAGTCCATTAAGGGCTTCGCCCATAGTTTTTTCTCTACAGTGGCCTCAGTCCATGAAGGGCTTCGCCCATAGTAGTTTCTGGACAGTGGCCTCAGTCCATGAAGGGATTCGCCCATAGTAGATTCTCTACACTGGCCAGAGTCCATTAAGGGTTTCGGCCATAGTAGTTTCTGGACATTGGCCTCAGTCCATGAAATTCTTCGCCCAGAGTAGTTTCTGGACAGTGACCACAGCCCATGAAGGGCTTCGCCCATAGTAGTTTCTGGGCAGTGGCCTCAGTCCATGAAGGGTTTCGCCCATAGTAGTTTCTGGACAGTGGCCACAGTCCATGAAGGGCTTCGCCCATAGTAGATTCTCTACACTGGCCACAGTCCATTAAGGGCTTCGCCCATAGTAGTTTCTGGACAGTGGCCTCAGTCCATGAAGGGGTTCGCCCATAGTAGATTCTCTATGCTGGCCTCAGTCCACAAAGGGCTTCGCCCATAGTAGATTCACTACTCTGATCATAGTCCATGAAGGGCTTCGCCAATAGTAGATTCTCTGCACTGGCCTCAGTCCATGAAGGGCTTCGCCCATAGTAGATTCTCTACACTGGCCATAGTCCATGAAGGGCTTCGCCCATAGTAGTTTCTGGACCGTGGCCTCAGTCCATGAAGGGGTTCGCCCATAGTAGATTCTCTATGCTGGCCGCAGTCCACAAGGGGCTTCGCCCATAGTAGATTCTCGACACTGGCCATAGTCCATGAAGGGCTTCGCCAATAGTAGTTTCTGGGCAGTAGCCGCAGTCCATGAAGGGCTTCGCCCATAGTAGTTTCTGGGCAGTGGCCTCAGTCCATGAAGGGCTTCGCCCATAGTAGATTCTCTGCACTGGCCTCAGTCCATGAAGGGCTTCGCCCATAGTAGATTCTCTACACTGGCCACAGTCCATTTAGGGCTTCGCCCATAGTAGTTTCTGGACAGTGGCCTCAGTCCATGAAAGGGTTCGCCCATAGTAGATTCTCTATGCTGGCCCCAGTCCATAAAGGGCTTCGCCCATAGTAGTTTCTCTACACTGGCCATAGTCCGTGAAGGGCTTCGCCCATAGTAGTTTCTGGGCAGTGGCCTCAGTCCATGAAGGGTTTCGCCCATAATAGTTTCTGGGCAGTGGCCTCAGTCCATTTAGGGCTTCGCCAATAGTAGTTTCTGGGCAGTGGCCGCAGTCCATGAAGGGCTTCGCCCATAGTAGTTTCTGGGCAGTGGCCTCAGTCCATGAAGGGCTTCCCCCATAGTAGCTTCTCTGCACTGGCCTCAGTCCATGAAGGGTTTCGGCCATAGTAGTTTCTGGGCAGTGGCCTCAGTCCATGAAGGGTTTCGCCCATAGTAGTTTCTGGACAGTGGCCTCAGTCCATGAAAGGGTTCGCCCATAGTAGATTCTCTGCACTGGCCCCAGTCCACAAAGGGCTTCGCCCATAGTAGATTCTCGACACTGGCCATAGTCCATGAAGGGCTTCGCCCATAGTAGTTTCTGGGCAGTGGCCGCAGTCCATGAAGGGCTTCGCCCATAGTAGTTTCTGGGCAGTGGCCGCAGTCCATGAAGGGCTTCGCCCATAGTAGTTTCTGGGCAGTGGCCGCAGTCCATGAAGGGCTTCGCCCATAGTAGTTTCTGGGCAGTGGCCTCAGTCCATGAAGGGCTTCGCCCATAGTAGATTCTCTATGCTGGCCTCAGTCGATGCACTGGCGTCAGTCCATGAAGGGCTTCGGCCATAGTAGATTCTCTGCACTGGTTTTAGTCCTTGAAGGGTTTTGCTAATAGTAGATTCTCTATGCTGGCCTCAGTCCATGAAGAGCCTCAGTCCATGAAGGGCTTCGCCCATAGTAGTTTCTAGAAAGTGGCCTCAGTCTATGAAGGGCTTCGCCCATAGTAGATTCTCTGCACTGGCCTCAGTCCATGAAGGGCTTAGCCCATAGTAGACTCTCTGCACTGGCCTTAGTCCATGAAGGGTTTCGCCCATAGTAGTTTCTCTATGCTATCATCCGTCCATGAAGGGCTTCGCCCATAGTAGATTCTCTACACTGGCCACAGTCCATTAAGGGCTTCGCCCATAGTAGTTTCTGGACAATGGCCTCAGTCCATGAAGGGCTTCGCCCATAGTAGTTTCTGGACAGTGGCCTCAGTCCATGAAGGGCTTCGCCCATAGTAGATTCTCTACACTGGCCACAGTCCATGAGGGGCTTCGCCCATAGTAGTTTCTGGACAGTGGCCTCAGTCCATGAAGGGCTTCGCCCATAGTAGTTTCTGGACAGTGGCCTCAGTCCATGAAGGGCTTCGCCCATAGTAGATTCTCTACACTGGCCACAGTCCATTAAGGGCTTCGCCCATAGTAGTTTCTGGACAGTGGCCTCAGTCCATGAAGGGGTTCGCCCATAGTAGATTCTCTATGCTGGCCTCAGTCCATGAAGAGCCTCAGTCCATGAAGGGCTTCGCCCATAGTAGTTTCTAGAAAGTGGCCTCAGTCTATGAAGGGCTTCGCCCATAGTAGATTCTCTGCACTGGCCTCAGTCCATGAAGGGCTTAGCCCATAGTAGACTCTCTGCACTGGCCTTAGTCCATGAAGGGTTTCGCCCATAGTAGTTTCTCTATGCTATCATCCGTCCATGAAGGGCTTCGCCCATAGTAGATTCTCTACACTGGCCACAGTCCATTAAGGGCTTCGCCCATAGTAGTTTCTGGACAATGGCCTCAGTCCATGAAGGGCTTCGCCCATAGTAGTTTCTGGACAGTGGCCTCAGTCCATGAAGGGCTTCGCCCATAGTAGATTCTCTACACTGGCCACAGTCCATTAAGGGCTTCGCCCATAGTAGTTTCTGGACAATGGCCTCAGTCCATGAAGGGCTTCGCCCATAGTAGTTTCTGGACAGTGGCCTCAGTCCATGAAGGGCTTCGCCCATAGTAGATTCTCTACACTGGCCACAGTCCATTTAGGGCTTCGCCAATAGTAGTTTCTGGGCAGTGGCCGCAGTCCATGAAGGGCTTCGCCCATAGTAGTTTCTGGGCAGTGGCCTCAGTCCATGAAGGGCTTCGGCCATAGTAGATTCTCTGCACTGGTTTTAGTCCTTGAAGGGTTTTGCTAATAGTAGATTCTGTATGCTGGCCTCAGTCCATGAAGAGCCTCAGTCCATGAAGCTCTTCGCCCATAGTAGATTCTCTGCACTGGCCTCAGTCCATGAAGGGCTTCGCCCATAGTAGACTCTCTGCACTGGCCTTAGTCCATGAAGGGTTTCGCCCATAGTAGTTTCTCTATGCTATCCTCAGTCCATGATGGGCTTCGCCCATAGTA